>CM046350.1:4723533-5323533 GCA_025403435.1 Artocarpus heterophyllus | reverse complement strand
GAACGACCACCTCTTGAACTTTTTTTCCTTATAATTTTTATATGAAGTTTTATCAAAATTATTTTGCCCCTCTTTAAATTATATTCCATGCACCAAAAAGTATATTTTATCACTTATCTTATTAGTTCAGTCATATTTTTACTCTTTTTATTAATTTTTCTAGCTCGATCTGTGGCTCCGAAAAGCATATGAATCTGAAATCTGTGCATATTCAATTCTAGTATCCCCTAAAAGATATTCTAGTAGTATTCACAGATAGAAAGGGTATTTCGGTAAGTTTGGTACCACCAGAACTCCCTTAGACCCCCTTTCCGGCTCCTCCAATGTCACATGTGCCTCCTCCTTCTTTCCTGTCAAACCCTGGATAAACTAAAACTATAAATTCAGACCCACCCAAACCAAACCCTAGGGTTTCTCTCTCAACCCACAAAAATCCTAGCTCCCCTTAACTCAGAATCACTTTCTATGAGAGATCACAATTCATCTGATCTCAATCAATAAAGAAAAAAATTACGAAAAAAAAAAGAAAAACGAAGGGAAGCTCTCACCTCTCTGACGGCTCTGAATTTCTCGATCGCTCTCTGAAACTCCTTTAAACCCTGATGGGCAAACCCTAATTTGTTTGGAAACGAATACTTAATCGGAGCAAGAAAGTTTTGAGGAAAGTAATAGGATATTTATTTTTTATAGGATTTAAAAGGGGTTTTTTTCTTTGTTTGGCTGTCCATGGCCGATCTCGAAAAGGCAATAGTGATACTTTTCGATGAATCTGGAGCCGTTGATTTGGAGTTGAAACAAAAGGCAAAGGAATATTGCGAAAAAATGAAGGAAGAACCGGCAATATGCAGAATTTGCATCGAAAGGCTGTGCTTTTCTAACCTAATTCAGGTCCAGTTCTGGTGCTTGCAGACTCTCCACGATGTTATTCGAGCCGGATACTCGTCGATGAGCCAAGACGAGAGGTACTTGATTAAGAAAGCGGTGTTTTCCATGGCCTGTTTTGAGGGCCTTGATGATCATCACAATGCTGTTAGGATATTACACGGTCCTGCGTTTATAAAGAACAAACTTGCTCAGGTTTTGGTGACTTTGATATATTCAGAGTACCCTGTGATTTGGTCATCTATGTTTGTTGATTTTTTACCTCATTTGAGCAAAGGGGCCGCTGTGATTGACATGTTTTGCCGGGTTTTGAATGCTTTGGATGTTGAATTGGTTAGCTTGGACTACCTAAGAACGCCTGAGGAAATGGCTGTTGGTGGGTCGGTGAAGGATGAGATGAGGCAGCATTGTGTGCCCCAAATAGTTAGAGCTTGGTTTGATGTGATATCCATGTATAGAAACTCTGACCAAGAAGTTTGCACAAGCGTGTTGGAATCAATGAGGAGGTACGTTTCTTGGATTGACATTGGCTTGATTGTGAATGATGCGTTTATCCCTTTGTTGTTTGAGTTGGTTTTGGTTGATGGGCTGTCTGAAAAACTCCGTGGTGCTGCGGCCGGGTGTTTGTTGGCAGTGGTTTCAAAACGGATGGATCACCAAACAAAGCTTTCTCTTTTGCAAAATCTTCGCTTAAGTCGGGTTTTTGGGCTGGTAAACAAGGATGGGGATTCGGAGTTAATCTCTAGCATAGCCGCGCTTCTAACAGGGTATGCCGTGGAGGTCTTAGAGTGCTTTAAGCGGTTGAATTCTGAGGACGCAAGGGGTATCTCGGTGGAGCTTTTGGATGAGGTTTTGCCCTCCGTGTTCTACGTAATGCAGCATTGTGAGTTGGATTCGACATTCAATATCGTTCAGTTTCTTTCGAGTTATGTTGGTACGATGAAGAGTCTTTCTCCATTAAGGGAGAAGCAGCTGCTTCATGTGGGCCAGATATTGGAAGTGATTCGTTCCCAGATACGCTACGATCCTATGTACCGCGGTAATCTTGATGTGGTGGATAAGATTGGGAGAGAGGAAGAAGATAGGATGGTGGAGTTTAGAAAAGACATGTTTGTTCTGTTGCGTTGTGTGGGCCGTGTAGCTCCCGATGTTACTCATTTATTCATTCGAAATTCGTTGGTTAGTGCTGTTGCGTCTCCATCAGATAGGAATGTTGAAGAGGTGGAAGCTGCACTTTCTCTTCTCTACGCACTTGGTGAGTCAATGAATGATGAGGCTATCAGAACTGGCAGTGGACTCTTGAGTGAGTTGGTGCCAATGCTTTTATCTACGAAGTTTCCTTGCCATTCTAATAGGCTGGTGGCACTTGTGTACTTGGAAACAATAGCAAGATATTTGAAGTTTGTTCAGGAGAATACACAGCATATTCCTATGGTGTTGAGTGCTTTTCTTGATGAAAGGGGTATACACCACCCAAGCATTAACGTGAGCCGGAGGGCCAGTTATCTATTCATGAGGGTTGTGAAATTGCTGAAAGTGAAGCTTGTTCCTTTCATAGAGACAATTTTGCAGGTCGGTGAAATGGTCCTTCTGTTGAACTCCTACCTTCTTATATCTCTTTATGTACACGCTAGAAATATTGCACTCTCTATATATTGCCCTTATGCACTTTCCGTTCTCAATTCTCGATCTCTTTTAGACAGGATGAATACGTTATTCTATTTATGTTTCTCTCTTCTCTCATCCATCTAAATCTATGATGATGACTGTTTTAGAGCTTACAAGACACGGTTGGTCACTTTACAAATATGAATCACACATCAAAAGCGCTTTCGGGATCTGAAGATGGTAGTCACATTTTTGAGGTATACACTTAATTATTCGTATAGTGAGTTTGCATGTCTGCAACGAGCATGTATTTATGCATTTGTGAAGTTGGTGGAGATATTTTTTGTGAAAGCTAATGCGGTTTGTAATTAATTTTCTGAATAAACTCTTCACAGGCAATTGGTTTACTAATTGGAATGGAGGATGTGCCACCAGCAAAGCAATCTGATTATCTTTCTTCTTTGCTTACTCCTCTTCGCCAACAGGTTATGGTTATATTGCGGTTAAGAAGTTTATAATTTCTTGTGGGTCTTCTTCATTACCTCCAAATTTTTGATTTGTTTTGAATTCAGAGTCCTCCAAATTGGCCCAGGGAGCAAGACTCTGGCGTTGAAAGAGACATAAATTTTCTTACATTGACTTTTTTCGTCCAGGTAGAGGCATTGCTCATGAATGTCAAAGTATTGACTCCGGAAGAGACACCTGCA
This sequence comes from Artocarpus heterophyllus, assembly GCA_025403435.1. Lineage (NCBI taxonomy): Eukaryota > Viridiplantae > Streptophyta > Magnoliopsida > Rosales > Moraceae > Artocarpus > Artocarpus heterophyllus. The sequence continues at coordinate 5,320,336 of CM046350.1, read as the reverse complement.
AAACTTACTAATATACAGCAGATTATCATTGCAATTAATTCTCTCAGCAAGGTTTCTCTCTGTTCGTTTTTTTGGTTTATACTTTTTTTTTAATTTATTTGTGTATCTTAAATTTCTTGTGTCATTTCATATGTTGTCATTCTTCTTCATTTCCTTTTTTTACTGCTTTAATTGAAAATGCTTAAAAAAAATATTCGAATAAGATATGAAAAAGAAAATAAAAGGCTTTGAGATTTTGGTTCATTACTTAGACTGCCTTCTAGGCTGTCCCTGACTCTATGTGCCCATCCAGGGATTCAGTGAGCGTCTTGCAACCACTAGTCGTCCTGCAATTGGTCTCATGTTTAAGCAGGTTTGTATGTTCTCTTGTTTGTCCTTTTTTATCCTAGTTGGTGATTGAAATGATTAGTTGATCGAAGCTGGGTGTTGATATGAAATGGTTATACAAATTGCTTCATTCTTTGTCATTTAGCTGAAAGTTTTTCCTGCTCCCTTTGTGATCCAGACGTTGGATGTTCTGCTCCAAGTGCTGCTTGTATTTCCAAAGATAGAACCTTTGCGAATCAAGGTAAGGGTTGAGAATAGTAGGAGCACCGGCACTACAACTGGTTCTTCATTCGATGCACCCATTATCTGATGATACTTTATGCTTCCAGGTGACTTCATTTATACACCGCATGGTGGAAACCTTAGGAGCATCTGTCTTTCCCTACCTTCCGAAGGCATTGGAGCAATTGCTTTCTGAAAGTGAGGTGTGATACAATTACAAAGTTACCCACCCATCCCCCACCCCCTCTTTTGAAATCTTAGATTAACTTTTCAGAATGCTATTTATTCCCATTTATTACAAATATATCCGTAGAAGGTTTTGCTTTAAAAATGGTGAAAGATACAAAGGGATGGCAGAAGGGTTGCAGTAGCTTTTGGCTCACTCTGCCTTGCCTTTTTTAGTAGTTCGTAATATATGGTTTCATATGTGGAGATAAATTATTGACTGCAAAAAGATCCTTTTTCACGGTCTCCTGGTATTTTCCTTGTTTGGGTTTTTTTCTCTCCGATTTTGCACGAAGTGATCAAAGTTGTAAGCGACATTTACGTAAGTACAATAGATAATGGGAGAAAAAAAATGATAGAAAGCAAATCACTGTCACCGTTTTTAGTTGTAGGATAGGTTTATTTATGCTCCAGTGATGTAATTTTGTTTTTTTTTTAAATTTCATTCAATATTGTGTTTGCTGCAGCCAAAAGAAATGGTTGGTTTGCTAATATTAATCAACCAACTTATATGCAAGTTCAACACATCAGTCCATGACATATTGGAAGAAGTATTTCCTGCAATTGCTGGTCGCATATTGAGCATTATTCCAAGGGATGTATTTCCTTCAGGACCTGGAACCAACACTGAGGTATAGGGATGCGGAGACTATGTTATCCGTTCACGTATTTCATAATGAATTGATCTTGATTTTTCAGACATAATAATTTCATTAAATCTTACTGTGTCTTGTCCAACTTTTTGATCAATGTCTAGAAGCAAGTGAAGTAATTTTTTTTTTTTTTTTGATAGTCTGTATGTATTTTAAGGCTTCTCAATTTTGCTTGTAGGAAATTCGTGAATTGCAAGAGCTTCAGCGGACTTTCTATACTTTCCTTCATGTGATAACTACCCATGACCTTTCTTCCATTTTTCTATCTCCAAAAAGTATGGCCTACCTGCATCCAATAATGCAGTTGCTTTTGTTCACATCTTGCAAGCATAAGGATATTCTCGTCAGAAAGGTTGCATACGTTCTTTATTACCGTGCTTTAATTCACTTTCAACATAATTGGCCTTGACTATTTAGTGTGGGCCGATCATAGTCTGAATCTGTTTCTTTTCTGGGACTTAGGCATGTGTTCAGATATTTATTAGACTAATCAAGGATTGGTGTGCCAGGCCTGGTGAAGAAAAGGTAAGTCCCGTCCTCAGTTACTTGGGTTATCTTGAAACTTAATTAAACATACATTTCTCATTGCAGAAACTGTTCCTTCTTTTTTCTCAGCTACTTGGTTTCCAGAGTTTCATTATAGAGAGCTTTGCAACAAATTGTTGTTTGTATAGCTTGCTTGACAGATCCTTCGAGTTTCGCGACGCCAATACAGTAAGCTTAACATTAAATTACTGTTTGACCTGTTATTGATGAAATTTGGATGACGAATTCTTGCCACATCTAATTAGTCGTTGTTGCTTCATTAGCTCTTTTTATTGGCATGATAACCGTTAAAGAGGTTTTTTAGTATCCCTCCATTTGACCTCAATTGGTGTTGTATTTTTATTCCTAGTTCTGAAAAAGAGAGAGAAAAAGAAATGCATAGGTGGACATAATGAATTTCGTACTTTGGGGTTCAACACCAGTTGGACAATATAAGATATATGAACCTACCTTATGTTATATACTATATTAATGCTCACTATACTTAACGGTTATTGTTTTACTTTAATTCTCTTGTTTCAGTTTGTTTTGTTTGGAGAAATCGTATTGGGTCAGAAGGTCATGCACGAGAAGTTTGGCGATGACTTTCTGGTTCATTTTGTTTCAAAAGGTCTTTCAGCGGCACATTGCCCTCAGGATTTGGTGGAGCAGTATTGCCAGAAGCTGCAGGTAGTGTGATGCTCTAGCTTGAATGGAAACGCTGGCGCGCATGTGTGTGTGTTTTAATCTTCATTTATTCAGCATTGTATGTGCATGTTTAGAAATTTTCTTTCACAGGTCTCTGGCTCTAAAGAAATATTTTTCTAAATTGTACTCGGTTATTCTTTTTTCTTTCGTTTTAAGATATTCTTTGCAATTTTTTAAAGCTTTAGAAATACACAAATAAATATGTTTCCGTTGGGATTTAAATGCAGAGGTAATGTATATTCCTTCTCAAATTCTTTTGGTCTAAAATGCAAGTCAGATCAATAATTCAGCACCTATTTTGTGCTATTGGCCAAATGCAGTTGGGTTAAGGGTTTTGAAATATCTATAGTAGCAACTTAAAAGTGTGGGGTTCAATTTTTGTTTCAAATGTTTCAAGACTTCTTTTATAGAACATGTCTTACATGTCAATTTATAATAGAAAGACTTGCAAGTTTTTTATTCTTTTTTTTTAATTCAAGTTTTTTACTTTCTAATATATTTTGCTTAGAATAACTCAGTACTGAGTACTAGGTAATGCTCTAATTTGCCCTACTATCTAATTTGGTCATTTATTTCGTCTTGCAGGGTAGTGATATTAAGGCATTTAAATCATTTTACCAGTCGCTTATTGAAAATTTAAGGGTTCAGCAGAATGGGAGCCTTGTTTTCAGATAGCATTGTAATTGTACGCAGTATGTTACATTTTCTTCAGGCGGCTTCTGTTGCTGTTTTGTCCTGTATCATGGCAATGCATTTTTGCTAGCCAAAGGTAACTTTAGCCAATATATGGATCTTTGTTTTGATCTTGTAGTGTTTCTTTAGAAAATTTTGACCTTGCACTTATCTTCAGAAAACCTTGCAGGGTTCTTCTCTGTATATATCTTTTTTTCCGGCTATCTTCTGAACGAGGTATAGCACCCTTTTTTTTTTTTTTAACTTAAAACCGGTGTGATGAGTTTTTGCTTCTGAAAACTTGTAATTTTTTGGGTCTTATTTTTTGCCATCTTTTTTGTGACAGTTGTACATTTAAGGTGGAAATTTGTTTGTTATGATGTTCTGCCACATCCATCATCAATTTTGAGCTGCTTATTCTGAGTTTAAGGTTCCTGTGTTTTGTCTATAATGTTTTTTTTTTTTTTTTTACCACCACATGTGATGTATAATACATTTTTTTTGCCAGTTTGATTTTGGATATTCATAAAATCCCAGTGTTTAATTCATTCATATAGGATTTGCTGATTCACTTTTTAAAGATCCTTGGTCTGATTGCTTGCTTTTTTAATCGACGGAATGTAATAATAACAGAAAAAAAAAAAAAGAGGGTTCAAATGCTACTCTCTCATTGTGCCCACCAAGATTTGGGTAATTTACATTTTACATGTACCTAAGTCTGGGATTTTATAAGAGATGTGAATTGTGCTTGTGCCCAACCTAGATTGAAAAGTCTATAGGCTCGTATCGTGTCTATATTGTACCTTCCAATGTTGATAAGTTGATCTATTATGACGCAATTCAAATTAAATGGGGAATAATGAAATGGATAGATGAGCATGATATTAATATTTGTTTTTGAAGAAAAGCACGATATTAATAATTATATGCAAGTAAATAACAACTAATTTTTCCCTCAAAAAAAAAAAAAAAACTGTTTTTGTGCTGGCTTAAAAGTGTTATGGGTCATGTCATGTTTAAATCATGCTTGTGTCATGCTTAGCTGCAATCCTGTCATGCTTACAAGGTGTTTGACAAGCATAATTAGAATTAACTTTTTGTTACCATATAATGTAAAACTCACATAAAAACCAAAAGTTATTACAATGTAAAGCTTTCACATATTATAGTGTTTTGAATTAAAAAATTGGTTCTAACCGTGCTTGTTAAACACCTTATCGAAACAAGAGCCTGAGATGAATCATTGTGTCGTGCTTAGCTGCAATCCTGTCATGCTTATAGGGTGTTTGACAAGCATAGTTTAAATTAACTTTTTGTTACTATATAGTGTAAAACTCTTATATATTACAGTAAAAAATAAAAAAGTTATTATAATATAAAATTCTTACATGTTATAATATTTTGAAGCAAAAAGGTTAATTTTAACCCAAATACCCTATCAAAACAAGAGCCCGACATGAATCACTGCCTTGTGTCGTGACCCAAATGCTTTCCATGTTGTGCCATCGTCTTCAATTCGCAGCCCGGCTTCATTTACATCTCTAGATTTATTTAGGGGATAGAAGCTTAACTCAAACCAATGTTAGATCGAGATATATGGATATCAGAATTCGGCTGCTAATAATTCATGGAATCCTGACTTTGCGGCCTTGCTGTATAACAAAAGTCTTGCTTTGAACATAAGAAACCAAAAATGGGTTGGTGAAATCAAACATCACGGAGAAAATGATAAAAGAATACATTGATCTCAAAAACATTTTTTGTGATCACCCGTCCTTTGAAGTCCTTGATGTATAATCAAGATTCTCCTTGTTGGAGGGACTAATATTTCTTGTCGTTTGGTGCCATTACAATTTACAAACATTCAAATGTATTCTCTCCCTTCATAATTTTGAAGGAAGTTTTCTTGTCCATTCTTTTTTCGACCAAGTTCTAAAATTTCAAACAACTTAATAATCCATAACAATTAAACGCAGATATTTCCATTTCATGAAATCAAATCAATGTGAAGTCGTATAAAACATCTCATTTCTTATTTTTCGTGTTTGTTAGAGATTTGTACACATAAGAGAAGCAAAATGGAAAGAGAGCAAAAATAAACGACTTCTTTCATGTTACGTGTGAAATGTTGTCGTTTTTTTGAGGTCGGCTTTAATGAAAAATAGACAAGAAAATCTTTGCCCACTAATCCTTAAGAGGTCATTATCGAATAACTTTTCTTATTTATTTAATCATTCTTTTGAATGTAATTTAAAAATGATGGTGGATAGACTTATCATGAAATTGATATTTATTTTTGTTCGTTTTCATTCAATTCCCTTGTGAATCAAAATCCGTTTGAGACATTTTCTATCATTGCAGCAACTTTAATAATTACTTCTATCCTTGTTTCCATTTTCTAATGTTGTATTGCATTTGTTTCAAATTGTGCAAGAGTTTACTAATGGATTTGATTGAAAATTTTTCGCTAACTTGCAAATCTGCTATTGACTTTTATTCCAATCTGAAAGAGAAAATGGAACAAAATGGGTTGGTGTATGTACAATATGTGTAATGATTTTGTGCATTAATGTGAAGGGCTTTCTCAGATTTCACTTTCTTTCCCAACGCTTTCAAAATTGCTGAAAATCGTGAGTTGAAAATTTGAAACAGCCTCATCGTTTGCTTCATTACTAAGGGAAAAATAATTAAAGAATGAAGCAAGTGGCCTCGTGAGGATGCGAGCTGGACTGTTTAATTTGTCGCCTACATCGAATGACGGCTATACATGCACACACACGTGTGTATATATATATATTGGTGTTAGAGTTATTTAGATTTAGATTAATATATTTACCATAGGAGTAGAATTATCTAACATATTAAGAATTCTATTGCTTTAATTAGATTTGCTTTAAGAGTTGAATCCTATAAATTAAGACACTAAAGTTTTGTTTATTTTTAGATGTGAATAGTATATTTCTGTAAATCAATAATAAAAAAACATCTTAGCATATATTTTCTCTTTTCTTCTCTCTTCACTAATTTGTATCGGATAGAAATGCCATTTGGGTTAGATTTTAAATATCGTCTTCTATGGCTGCAGGCTTGCTTGCGCAAAAGTTCATACATAAAAACAACCGTGTGTCGGCTGCTGCCAACAAATATACATCTATACACACGCACACACATACTTTTATATGCATTTATACGTTGCACATGTATGCATACTGGCTTGACAAAGATGGTTCTAATTAATTTTTTAGTTAAAAACAGTATAAAGCTTTCACATATTATAATAAAAGAAAAAAAGTTACTACAATATAAAACTTTCATATGCTACAGTATTTACAATTCTAAATATTTAATTGTAGTCAGTGGACACTCAAATTTATCTAATGATCAACACAATTTGTTATCTGACTGCGAGGGAAATAGGCATTCTAGTCTATGTAATTGAATGTTTGGTGAGAATGGAAATATACTATTAATACTAATTACGCATATCTCTCTCTCCCTCTTTCTTAAAAAAAAAAAAAAAACAGGGTTTTTGTGGTAAATATCTCAGCAAAAACAAAAGAAGAAGAAAAAAAGAAATCAATGTTTAGTAGGAGAAAGAAAAAAAAATAAAGAAAAACATATAATCTAGGTGAAGAAAATAAATAAAAGTAGGTAACTGTTTTCTTATTGTGTTTTACATGGATTCTATTTTTTCAATTCCTTCTATATCGGGGGAGAGATTAAAATTTTTGTTTTTTTAATAACTTTTAAATGCCCCAATCAATATCTATTCCATTCTATTAAATAACTAAAGATTCTAAAGCTGTTCTATTAATATGAACGTCTCTTTCTTTCCATTCCTTTTTTTCTCTTACTAAGCAAGCTCAAAAAAGAGAGAAAAAAAAACCTTTTTTTCTCTTACCAAACAAGCTCAAAAAAGAGGGAACAAATATATTGAAAATAACTCACACGCTCGTTAAACACTAATTAAGCGGCAGAGTTATAAGCCAAGTGAATAAAAAAGATTTTTATCCCTCAAAACAGGAACGAAGCTTAGGTAATAAATACTGGTCAGCACAAACTCGTCACTTGAAAGCATCAAACACTATAAGATTCAATTACTTGGAAAATCTACACAGAATAAAACTTGGCAATAGTTTCTTGGCCACAAATCCTCAAGCAAGAATGTTGAATTCGTTGCCAATCCCCGCTTGACCACGCAGCCTATTGATGTTAATTTGTATCTTTTCTTTTTCTCTTGAATTATCCATACAATATTATAACTTGTGTCCTAGTTAGTCTTTGCATACCCTTTTATGTAAGTGATTATTGGGACAAATTACGTCAAATAATTATTGTCTTTTGTTTATAATTCCTCATTAGGCATGATTGTAATAAAGATTAATATTAATAAAGTTTATCACCAATTCGCCATGTGTTCCTTTTGTTGTAATAGCAAGTGTTAGGTTCATTTTAGTCACTTCCAAAGAACATAGCTCTTCAATAAACATATAAATAAAATTAATTAACAAAATAAACAAGAAAAAAAGAATAAGAAAGCAAAAAATAAAACTTGAATATATGTTTCACCTTTATCCTAGTTACTTCCAAAGAATATTTTTTTAATATATACATACTTTCCATTTTTTTCATGTGTTGTCTTGGATGTTACCTAGTTTTTCCTCCTACATGACACCACCATTTCTAATCTATATGACATCATATTTCTAATTTCTAATCCTTCTCTTCACAAATTAACCGTCTTAGCACATAATATCTGTGGTAATCTGAACACTAAAAAGGACATTAAAACTTCCCTTTTGCCGGAGGTCTCACAAAATCCAACAAACGAAATCACCAAGAAACTTCATTTTGTCACATGACCCATACATCAAAATAAGTAAAAACCCATTATAGACCCCTAGTTGTTTGCCAAAAGGTTTTCACATTTTTCCACCTGTCAATGTTCAAATGTTTTATTGGATAATACCATTTTTGCTTTCCGAACGTTAGAGTTAGACTCGGGACCTTCCAGAGCTAAAAGATTTCCTTCCTCTGGAAAGAACATCCATTGTATTATATGAATCATGCATTGGAAAATTTAAAACAAAAAGAAATAAATAAATATTGAAAAAAGTGGCCTTGGTTATCATTAGTCATTGACGTCTTTATCAAGTCTCCCAAACTCAAGCCTCTTTCCACCCCATTAAATTGAGCCCTTCCTTGCATTTTACTCTTTCAATTCTGATCATCTCAGCCTTTTCCTAAACCAAACCAAAAGGCTAAAATCTGAGCTTCATCAATAAAAAAGAAAAAAACAAAAAGGTTTGATGACTTTCAAAAAGATGACACTAATCAAATCCTTCTTAACTTCATGTCTAAAGCCCAAGAACCGGCCATCCTCAGAATCCAGATTTCCAGCTCATTCCAAGGAGATTATAAGTTCCGGCCGGAGATTATCGCTTTCCGATTTGAGTAACTCATCGGTGTCGCTAATGAGTGATCTTTCAAGTTCACTTGTTGGGTCAAATCTGCATATTTTTACTCACAAGGAGCTTAAGAATATTACACAAAACTTCTCTGCGAGTAACTTCCTTGGAGAAGGTGGATTTGGACAGGTATACAAGGGGTTCATTGACGACAAATTGAGGCCTGGTTTAGAAGCTCAATCTGTGGCTGTTAAGGTCTTGGATTTGGATGGCAAACAAGGTCATAGAGAGTGGCTGGTAAGCATTATATATATATTTTTTTAAACTTCGATCAGATATCGTTAAATTATGTCTGTAACTATAATAAATATTAAGTTTTTTAAAATTATGTACTTAATTATTATTATGGCTGCATTAATTTCTTCTTTTCATTTCCTTTATTAAAAAAAAGGGTAACAATAATATTTGAAGCGGTTGTGTGTAATCTCACTGCAGGCTGAAGTGATTTTTCTTGGGCAATTGAAGCACCCTCATTTAGTGAACTTGATTGGATATTGCTGCGAAGATGAGCAGAGACTTCTCGTATATGAATACATGCCACGGGGCAACTTAGACAATCAACTATTCCAAAGTAAATTAACATAACCATTTTTTGCTTATTTTTCTTAGGATATTAATTTGAACGTAGATATTTATGTTGACATGCATATATATATATATATGTATATGTATATATATAATATGTATGTAATTGCAGGCTATTCTGCGACCTTGCCATGGTTAACAAGATTGCAAATAGCAGTTGGAGCTGCAAAAGGCCTCAATTTCCTCCATGAGGAAGACAAGCCAGTCATATACCGAGATTTCAAAGCTTCAAATATTTTACTAGATTCGGTAAGAACAATACCAAGGGCGCGAGTGGAAGTGGGTCCCAAAAGCATGAGGCCACTTTCTATTAATTTATATTGCTTAACACGGCTAATGATCTTAAGTATTTTTTATTCAGTATTATTTTTTTTTTTTGTCTTTTTTCTGTGCATGAATTTTCTTCAAGAGAATAAACAATTTTTTTCAATTATTTAACTACTTAATTAATTTTCTTTTGTTTTGTTTTATTTTCCTCAGGATTTTACCTCTAAGCTTTCTGATTTTGGCCTGGCAATAGATGGTCCAGAAGGAGATCAATCGCACGTCACAACGCGCGTCATGGGCACTCAGGGGTATGCAGCTCCCGAGTACATAATGACAGGTAATTGGCACCAATCCAAATATTCTTTTCCCCTTCTTTTTGTGGATAAGTTATAAACAAAATAATAATTACGCTATTCTATCCACAAATAATAATAATAATAAAAAATGGACCACTGCTCTGTATTATTACATGTCACCTTCACACCTAACACGACTTTTCATCCTTGTCCTTTGCAATTAATTAAAGATCAAAGATAATTTAAAGAAATTGTTTAGTATAGATTCATTGTACAACTTAAAGTCAAGTGTACATTAACAACTTATAGTGTACCACATGATTATTTTCAGGTCATCTGACGATTATGAGCGACGTGTTCAGTTTTGGCGTGGTTCTTTTGGAGCTATTAACAGGTCGGCGATGCTTGGACAAGAGTAGGCCGAACAGAGAACAGGATTTGGTGGATTGGGCCAAACCTTTTTTAAAGGATTCCCACAAGGTTGACCAAATAATGGACCCAAGACTTGAGGGTCAGTACTCAAGGGAAGGGGCCAGGAAAGCGGCAACATTGGCTTACCACTGTCTTAGCCAACACCCCAAGTCCCGGCCCACAATGAGCTGTGTTGTCAAGACCTTGGAGCCACTCTTGGACTTGACTCATGACATCCCAACTCCCCTTGTTTACGTCGTGCCAAATGATCATGAAAGTGGCAACAAGGAAGGGAATGTGAGTGGAAATGGCCAATGCCACGTGGCGGAAGTGCGGAATGGGAAACGGGAAGAAAAAGAGGCCAAAGCGAGAGGAAAGGGCTACCGCCGCCGGAGCAGAAAAGGCCATAGGCATAGTAAACATAGGATTAGGTCTAACGCGGTCTATTCCGACACTGCTTTGTATAGAACACTTGGTAGTGGATTATACTCTCCTAAAATGAGCATCAAAGGAAATTAATCAATTAATAAGCCAAAACTCAAGTTAAAAAGAAGGTTTATTATACATGTGGGTTAAAGTGTACATTAGAGTTCTTTACTTGTATTAACTTTTGGTTTTGTTGTAAGATTGAGAAAGTTTTCACTTCCTTATCTTGATTTTATATTTAAGCGTGTATTTTTTTATCCGTATTTTTAAGAGAGAGGAACATACACTAATACAGTGTGTTTGTAAGCCTAACTCGGTCCCCTAGCTACTCACAACAAAGTCTACTTTTCAATAAAAATTTCCACGCTTTCCCATCTAGGAATTTTCCTAAATTTTGACGATCGTTTTTTTTTTTTTTTTTTTAATCAGCCCAAACTAAAACGGTGTTTAACCGTGATGAAAATTACTCAGTTTTTATCATAATCTCAGTTATAAATAGTGTAAAATTTTTATATGCTACAATAACAATAAAAAAATATATTACAGTATAAAATTTTTACATATTATAATAAAAATAATTCTGCTAATTTTTACCGTCCTTTTAAACACCCTATAGATTAGCATGAAAATCTATCGACTCTCGTAAGCATATGTGGAAAAACAACATAGGTCAATTTTAAAACTATTTATTTGTCACGTAGATTGAGTTCACACCTCAAAATTTAGGTCAAAAGTCTCCATCATGTAAAGTCATTTATTGTGCAACTTACGTAAAGAAATTTATTGGTATTTCGCTGCAAAAAAAAAAAAAAAAGCTAAAAGATGGATAATTATTGGTCGCTATTGCCAAATTTGGTTTCATCTACAAAAAATTCAAGGTCAATATTCCAAGGTGAAGTGGGATTTGTGGTTTATTCAAAGAAGAAACCATTATATATAGGGTCCACTTCTTTCTTAGCTAGAGAAAATAAATAAATAAATAAATAAGAGAAAGAGCAACAAACTCCATAAATCTCGTTTGCAATGGTTCTGGGCCAACCTTAGATATTTCCACTCGTCTACCAAACCCCACTCAATTTGTAGCCACTTATTTGGTCTGAAATTTCAACTCAATATTATCATCCTTGAAAATCTGCAGCGTATGTAGTTATTTTTCTCTATCTATTACAAGTCAGAAATCAAAATAAGGAAGTCTTCCATATATACTTCAATTTCATAATCGAGCTGAACTCTTTTTGATGAAACTAACAAGTTGATTTTTTTTTTTTAGTTTAATCTTAATAGAGAAAAATATACTACTGAATATTAAATTTGTGTGCTTTTTTGATTGTAGGACATAATAATTTGATATTTATATCTGTTAAGTTAACTTATCATATGAGTCCTATGAAAAAAAAAATCTCCAATAGGTGTAGAATTACTGTTAAGAGAGTTTTTGACAAAATTATTTTAATTATATAGTTTAATTACTACAGTATCAAAACTTTCATTTATTATAATATAAAATAAAAATAAGTTACAGTTTACATATTACAATAAATTAGTTTCTGACTTTTGATTGGTGTTGTTGTTTTTTATATTAGAATCTTCGACGTCTTCTGTTAATGCAAGTCATACGTCAGTTAATTTTCTTATGTCACAGCACATTAGCGCCGGACCCAGGCGTCTATAGGTCTACAATATGACTTTTGCAAGCCATGAGCCATAAAAGTCCAAAAATAATTGTAAGCCAACTTTCTCACCTTGATATCTTTTTAGAATTACTTGAACGACGTGATTAGCAAAGCACAATCAAGAGATTAATTGGGGACCCATTCTCTGATGCTGGCTCTCCACAACTTTCACACATTCTGATCACCAAAAAAAAAAAGGTAAAGAAAACAAGTGGAAAACAACTGTTTTCCTTTATTTCCTTGACTTTAATTAGGCTTTGTTTAGCATTTTTCCATGTTCATCATTAAGTATGCAAATAATTGTGATATATATATATATATATATATTTGTCTACATAATGAATGAATAATTCCATAAAATTAAGTGGTTCATTTTGGGGAAGATCATGTTTGTACGTATTTATATGAAAAAAGAAATTAGTTGGGAAGGATGACTCAGGACTTTAATCAGTAAGAAATCCAAATGGCTCGAGCTGAATTTTTCTGCGATTGCCTTGCAATTTCATAAAGTAGATACAAATAATCAAGTTGATTTTGCTAAAATCACATTTACTTGCGCATGCACGCATACAAGCACGTTAGGACTTTTAGGACGCTTGCGTTTCATTATTGGTTGAAACTGAAACGCATACGACATATAGTTTAAAAAAAACATAGTATTATTGGTTGGCAACATTCTGCTTTTTTCTAATCTAGAAATGAAAGCTGAGTACTAACTATTACTATATGTCGCCTTAAAACATCAACGCGCCTAGAATAAAGAGAGAAACGACACAAATTTAGTATATTATGAGATTGTTGTTTGTATTTAAAGACGACATTAAAATGATAAAAAAATGTGCCGTTACAGAATAAAGAAAGAAAACACATCAGTTTTGGCCAACCAATCTTTTGAGTACAAAAATATATCATGTGTTATTTAACATTTTTTTTTTTTGGTCATCAACAGCCAACTTTAGTGACATGTTTATGCATAAAGAAATTAAAGACCATTCAGTTTATTCATGGTGCGACAAGATGTGTTATTGCCTAAAACGTTTTGTCATTTTAAACTAGAAGTTCTAACAAGATTACGTTTAGAGAAGAAACAAGTAGCTGATATTGTTTATGTCGTTTTGTTTATGCATAAAGAAATGACGTTTTGTTTATGTCTAAGATAAAATCTTGTTTTGTTCAAAGCGATTTAAAAAAAAAAAGCTGAACTACTAAAAAGTGACATGAATTATCTTATGACCAAAAATTGAAGTACCAAAGTAACTGATATTACAAGACGAAATTACAAGCAAAACCATAACGACATGTCGTTCTCGAAATAAAGATGAACCACGAATCCTTTTTAGCCAAAAAGTTTTTTAGCCTTTGCATTGTTGCCAGCCAAATACTGTGAGTTTGAATTTATCTCACTTGACACAAAGCAGGGTGACTAGCTCTTTTCCGTGCAAAATATGAAGCCATTTTAACAATATTGGCAAACTTTAACAACTTTGGACTTGATTCAAATACCAGCATCAGAACTTTGCCATCTCAGACTTGATCCAACTATTAAACGCAATTTGAATTGTGATGATAAAAAGTTTATTCCATATGCAAAATTGTTATATAAAGCTACAGCCAAAATCAACTAGATTAAAATCATGCTCAACAGCCAATTTCATGACATCAAGAGAAGGAAAGGGAGGTGCATGTATTCCTTATTCCAAAAGGCAAGTACACAAGAGCAAGACGACTTGGATGATTACATTGCAGTAATATCATAAAAAACGCTAGCTGTAATATATATAGCATACTTAAAGCAAATCTCAAGATGCACACTGCCCACCAGCGAAATTATCACGGAATCCAAACACTAATATGATTCAAGACGTGAACTTTTGAACAACAAGCCCATAATCATAATCATGTCATCATCTCAGGGATAGACATGAGCAGGAAGCCTAGGCGCGGCAATGGCAACAAGGGGGATTTTCTTCGGTGTCGAAAGCCCGAAAATTTCGTCCATGTCCAAGTCCTCAATCTTCATGTTTGGAGGCAGATTCCAGTTGAATCCATGCAAGAGGTTGGCCAAACTGGACTGAATCACCTTCAATCCAAGACTATACCCAGGACACATCCGTCGACCCGACCCGAATGGCAAGAGCTCAAAGTCTTGTCCCTTGACATCTACATCCTTCCCAATGAACCTCTCGGGGACAAACTCGTTAGGGTTGTCCCACAATGTAGGGTCTCTCCCTATAGACCAAACGCTGACAAGAACTCTGGTGTCCTTGGGAATGTCGTATCCAGAAACCTTGACGTCTGCGCGGCTAAACCTCGGCACCAACATGGGAGCAACCGGGTGCAACCTCATTGTTTCCTTAGCGATGGCATCAATGTAGGGCAAGTTGACAATGTCCTTCTCTTCAACCCATCTCTCTCTTCCTATGACTCTGTCTAGTTCTTCTGTTGCCTTTTTGAATATCTCTGGCTTCCTTAGGAGCTCCGAGATTGCCCATTCCACGGTCACCGCTGAGCTCTCTGTTCCACCAGCTATCAAGTCCTGAAAATATTTTGTTCAATTCAAAAAGATGTCGTTTGGGATGTGTTTGGACTTTCCATAACTATATATGATACAACAAGAAAATTTATGTGACTACATGTGTTGATTATTAATTTTAGGTTTTTTTTTTTTTTTTTTTTTAATCTCGAAGTATAGGTCCTATCTGGTTTTGATTCATGATTTTTAAAATGACTCATAACAAGTTTACAATCTATTAAATTATTTTATTAAAGTTCTTTTGTCCATTTCACTTCGACCGTTAAAATCTTACTAAAAAAATTATGTAATATTTAGCGAGATTTATTTTCATAATTTTATATGTTAGTACAAAACTGCTAAGAGAGAAGGCATGTCTTTTTTCTTTTTAGACTTTAATAGCAAACGAAAGGACTATTTAACAAAAGAAGAACTCGTTTTGAGATGTTCTAAAAAACAGAATTTGATCAATAACTAGGGGAAGAAAAATAAATTTAATCTCAATTTCAGTACCCGACTAATTAATAGTGGTTAATTTTTTAAAAATATTAATGGTGGTTATTAAGTTGTTTTGTGAATCATGTGTAGTGTTGTCATATCATGGTTCGCGTGGGCCATGACTAATATAAAACTGTGATATATGATAATACAGTGGGAAAACAGGAAGGGAAACGACATGGAATTCGTTGTTGAAGTGGATCCATGTTAAATAAATAAATATATATATATAGAGAGAGAAAGAGAGAGAGAGACACACACACACACAGAGGGTTGATGAAACGGATGGAATCAGTGTCCGAGAAATAAATATAGTGACTTTATTAAAAGTAAGTTTTGACTTGAGTCTTGGTCCAAGAAACACGCCCAACCTGAGTTTTTCAGGCTAAATATGACATAAATTTTTTTAAAAAAGAAAAGACTGCTTAACTTGTCAAAAAATTATATTTTATTAGAGATATTGCCTTAATCAATCCGTGATCCCTAGTTGAAATCTCTATTTTGCATTAAGATAAAACAAGAATTCGAAAAAAAAAAGTTAAATAGAAAAATAAGCACAACTTACGGTCCTAAGCTAAGTTTAAGGGTATGGCTAATCTCCTAGCTCAGACAAACCTACAAAGCTTAAATTATTGAACTCCGAAGACCAAGCGACACATTTCAAAGGAATTGTTAAATCCATTCACCCGTAGGAAATATTATTTATGTCTAATTAACCTTTGTCTAATTAACCTTTTTTCCCTTTGTCGTTGTCTCGATGAGCATCTTTATATCTTTAAGTTATTGTCATTTTTTATTATTATTAAGCTAATTCTTGTGTTGCTGATCTCTAATCACGTTGCATCAATCAATTTTTTTTTGGGACTCACTAGAAACGCTGTTAGCTTTAGGTATAAAGTAACTAAAGTCAATAAAATTGTCACATAATATATCTGGTAATGATGTGAGAATTCGTTTGCTTTATTTTTGTAAAGTCAGTGGTCTATATCACGTGTGTAGAACTTTCGCACCGAATATTATCAAGCAAATACTTATCCGACATTTATAAGTGGGATGTAAGGACAAAAAACCTTTCTAAACCCATGGCTAAGAAAAAGTAAGGAAAAAACCTTTTTAAACCCACTTATGAGGAAAAAAACCTTTTTAAACCCATAGCTAAAATAAAGTAAGTAAACTTTAAAGAGCGCGGTATATGTTAAACTGAACCTATATAATTTTACGAATAGTAGGTTTTAATTTTATTAGAATGAAAATAGTTTTTTAATTTTTATTATTGAGGGTGTTTGAGAACATATTTAGAGTTATAAATTGAAACTAAAATACCCTAATATGTAAAAATTTTACACTCTAATATTTATAACTTATGTTGCCAAATGAAACCGTTATTATATGGTACTCTCTAAACTCTCCTGTAACTTTATTAATTATCATATTTTTAAGAATTAGTTTAAATTATTTAATTCTAACTCAAACAATATAAATCAATAATATAAAGTTTTAACCAATTAGTTGGTTACAAACACCATATAACATTTTTTAAGAAAAGAAAAGAAAAGAAAAGGAATTAAGGATGGGAAAACTTAGTCCACAAAAAATTAAGAAAATAATTTACATACTGATGTTTGTCATGTACCTGGGTAAAAGCCTTGACACTGTGTCTTTCAAGCTTAACATCAAGATTTGGATCATCGGCGAGTTGCAAAAGCACATCAACCATGTCTTTGGCCACATAGTCCTTCACTCCCTTTCTCCTCTCGTTGTGTTCGTCCAAGACATGCTCTAAGAACCTGTCCAATTTCTTGCTCAGAGCCTTCATTCTCTTTATGTAACCTTGCAAGTCCAAGAAATCCAGCCACGGGATAGAATCCCCTATGTTCAACACCCCACTAAGCAAGAAGAGCTCGTCCAACATTTTCTTGAACTCTTCGGGCGAAACGATGGCGTTTGGATCCGACCCGGCCGTGTACTTCTTTCCCAGCACCATTCTGCTGATCACGTTGAGAGACACCGTGGAGAGATGGTCTTTGAGCAAGATGGGCGTTTCGTTTTTGGAGGACTCGAAAAGGCCTCTGAGCAAGGCGTTCATTTCCTCTCTCCTGATGTACTCGTACGAGTCCAGCCTTCGGGCGCTGAACAGCTCCATCAGGCACATCTTGCGGGCCTGGCGCCAGTATGGGCCATATGGGGACCACGTGATGTCCGAGTAGTTGTAGGTGGTGTATTTCCCGGCGGCGGTTTTGGGCCGGGACGCGAAGGTCAAGTCGTGGGTCTTGAGGAAGACCTTGGCCATCTCGACAGACGAGCCCACCACGACCGGGCATGACCCGAACCTCAACTGCATGATGGGGCCATACTTCTGGGACAGATCGTGGATCGACCGGTGTGGGAGAGAGCCTATCAAGTTGAGGTTCCCGATGACGGGCCAGGGTTTTGGGCCGGGCGGTAGGTTGAGTTTGTGGCGGCGGAGGTGGCGGGAGAGGAGGAGGAGGGCAACGGTGACGAGCCACGCCACGGCGTAGGAAACCCATGTTGGGCCTTCCATTATGATTTTGGTGATAATTGGGGACTAACTAGTGTTTGTTAATTATGGTGATGTGGAGGAAGGTGTGGTGATGAATTGGGGGATGGTGTGGCATGGGGATTGGTATTTATAGAACTCAAACTAGTGGGAACTGAGAAGCAAGACCCGAATGTCGTCTTAGTCACATTGGCGCTTTTTTGCTCTCTCCGAATTCTAGTATTTTATGTAGTATTTCATGCTTATGTGTAGTATGCTAGAATAATATAGTTTAAAATTTTATGGTTTGAATTAAATTTTAAACTTTACAGTTTAAAATGTGGTCTTAAATTAATGTTTGGAACATAAAAGTTTAAAATTAGAATATAAGTTTAAAACGAGAATTGATGTTTAAAGAAATAGGGTTATAAAAAGAAAAAAAAAGAATAGTTTTTATGATAGAAAACAATTCAAACCATAAGAACTTAAAAGGAGGTAAAGTTTTAATTTTAAAAGTTTAACCAGTTTTAAAATTGTTTTTACAGTTTAAATTAATATTAATTATTACTCAATTAAATACCGGATTGAACTTAAAACCTGCGCATTACGCTATGTCAGTCCCTTGGTCCTGAAGAGTGTTCACAGAATAACATTAATAATTATTATTAGCTTGGACCTTTGGTGCGATGTTGCCCTCAATAATGTAGCCCAGTTTGCCCATTTGCGCCACCGTGGATTCCATTGTCGGGAAAAACCCGCGCAATTTCGTGGACGGTGATATGAAGACCCAAAAAGTAGAGATTTTTCCTAATTTGACCATTAAAAAAGGAAAGCTTTTACATTGTGATTGTAGATGATGGCTGAATCTTTTATTTTTAATAACAAATTACAATCGATCATTATTCAAAATTGAGAATACACAGTTTTAGACTTTGTTTGATAACATCGTTTTAATTATACAGTCTTTATTAATACATCATAAAACTCTCACATGTTTTAATAAATTTATTTTAACTTTTATTTTTAACTGTATTGTTACTTTAAGAAGTTATTTATCATCATTAAAAGACCGAGGATCATAGTGTTAGAAAAGAAAAGAACAAAAAACAAAAAACAAAAAAGATAAAATAATTTTTTTGGCTTAAAAAATTGCATTTTCCATGACGATTTTGGTTTGTTACAGAGCAAGCTTTATTCCATATCCAATTATATGTTATTTGTCCAAGGTCCTTCTAGTGAGTCTTTTTTAAGCATTGATGGACACAACTTCTTTTTCCTGGAAACTCAGCCAAAAAGATACGAAGAGGTGCATATCCTTTGCATATTCTATGATAACAGTGGAATTATAAAATTACCATATTAATTTTCATGCATTATCTTAGTTGGTGAGGAGAAAAGGGTGTGAATCTCTCATCATCTACTAGAAATTATTTCTTAACTATTTCAAGCTGTTTTCAAGAAAAAGCATGACAGAGGGGAAAGGGGTATTTCCCTGTTTAGTTCACTAATCCGATCCGAGGGGTGAACCAAGTTCAAATATATATTTGGTAAGCACACCACTTGGATTTTTTTTCCGCTCGAATTAAATTGAAACGTTCAACTTAAAGTTTAACCCCTTTTTATTTTAACTTTTCAAGTCAAACAATCACGAGCAAAAAAAAAAAAAAACCCATGTTTCAATAGTAAAAACCATGCTCATTTTTTGTACTTTCTGCACCTATTCAAATACAAATTTAAATTTTATTTTTTATTTAAATTTATATTTTAATTACGCATCCAAATGTCAATTCTTTGTAATATGAACTAAATTATTTGTATATATAAATTAACATAATTTAAACCAACAAAGTAACAGGCCTAAATTTGTTATGCTTTATTTAGCAACCTAGTTTAAACTAACAATATTAAATGTTATAGTGTAAAGTTTTTACATACTATAATGAAAAGTAAAAATTTACTACAATATAATATTTTTACCTATTATAATGTTTAGGTTTCAATATTAAATTTTAGCTTGTTTCTAAACAATTTGAAAGTTGGAATCCTTTTTATCATATAATGACTTGACTTTGGGTCAACACAGTCAGCCGGTGGCTCTATGGTCGCCGGCTGAGAATATCTTTTCACTTGAAAAGAAATAATAAAAAATATCATATGTTATTGCAAGTTGCATATTGCCGTTACAAAGTACTTTCCGACGTTTATTATTGTTTATAACACACTTTAATTAGATGGGCAGACTAAAGAGTCATTTTCTTAGAAGGCTGCTTGCTCTTAATAGATCAATTGTATATTGTGAATTTTGACTTCAATGGATGACTTACCCATCTCGGACAATTTCCCTGTTAAAAACATAGCACATCTCAGAAAGTTTCATATTTTATCAAAAGGTAAATTGGTAAATGAAGCAGGTATGGAGTGGTTTAGTCTCAACGTACTATTATTAATATTTTTTTTATTTTTTTTCCTAAAATGCACTTTTATAACAATATTGCAGAGTGTGTTGCGTATTTGAAAGGGTAATGATCAATGTAAGAAAATGTACCTACGGTGCCATGGTTTGAATCAAAAACTCAAACTCAGATTGAGCGGATCCAAATTGTTGTTTGGTAAGACTTAAATTCAAATCTAAAACAAAAAAACTATAAAGGAAAATTATACCGGGGATTCTAATTTTTTTTTTTTTTTTTGGTAATGATCAATGTAAGAAAGTGTGCCTTTGGTACCATAATTTGAATCAGAGACTCAAACTCAGATTGAGCCGATCCAAATTGTTGTTTGGGAAGACTTAAATTTAGATCTAAAACGAAAAAACTATAAAGGAAAATTATGCCCTGTATTCTCCTTTTTTTTTTTTTTTTTCCAACTTTGTCTTGTTTTTTCATTATTAGCATATTGTAAGCGGCATACTTGGGTGGACCTTATCGTATATTTTAGCGATCACATGTAATAATTTATTTTATATAAATTAAAAAAAAAAACATCGACATGAAGAACACATCAATATCGAATTTTCAGTGTGTACACAACTTATATGATCTTCATTCTTCAGCAAGGAGATATGCTGCATACGCACCTGATTCACGTGTATATGAAATATTAAAAAGCTATTAAAATTAGTAATCGACATCTTTACAAATGTGATTCTCATTTGGTGGATATATTTTGAAGTATGTGCATGCGGCGGAGCTACAAAAGTTAACAGGGGTTGAAGTATAATTTTAGTGGGGCGGATATTAATTTCAAAACAAAATATGATTTTTATAAAATTTTATGAATAATGTTGAAAGAAAAAATACGTCTGTCCGTCCATTCTAGTTAGTAAGTAACACCTTCTCTACATGCATCTTATATATAAATCTTAAAATATTCAGATGCCATAAACTCATTTGCGTCCGCAAATAAGATTTACGGATAGCTTTTGGAAACATCAATGTAGAGAGACCTTTAAAAGCAAATTTTTATAGGGTAAAATAATATAAATTAATGTTTTTACAGTTTTGCTATGGCTGGGATATATTTTTGTGATGTCGTAGAATCAAAGAGACTAGTGCCCCAAATCAAAATCGTATCCTTTTTCTTGAAATGAAATATTTTCATCTGGAGAAACTGAGGTGCCTTTTGTTTTCAAGGTTGGTAAATGAAAAGTTATAAGATGTTTCGGGAGAACGAAAAACAAGGGACCCACGAAAAAAACAAAAAAAGACAAAAAAACAACAACCAGCATTTATACATTAAAAATGGTTGTTGGACTACCATAACAACCTTAATTATGAGACAATCTCACTTACTCACTTAGTGGAACATGAAGGCCCCATAGTCAATATATTTCACCTTTGATTGGAGTTGTTGGACATTATTCTGATTTCTGTGCCCTGAGTGAAACTATGGGTCCGTTTGTTTCGATACTCGAATTACGGTTTGAATCATTTTGCTACAATATTTTTTATTACAAAAATTTAAATTTTTATTCAAATATCCTATTCAAATACTCGAACCAAACAGACCCTATATTTTTTATGCAGTATATCCCAACCACATTTTTCCAATTCATTTTCCTTCTAATGTCTGCTTTCCAAAATTGATTATTAAACAAAAGACTTCAAGAAGCGACCACCATAAGAATGATCCCACTGTTATTATTATTTAAAAAAACATAACCCTACGCACATTACTTTCCACTACATGCTTAGACAAAGGTGACGACATCTTTCAAGTGGACAGTGACATCATCTTAAAAAAAGAAAAAAAATCATATTGATTCAACTTTTTTGTTCAGTTAATTTCACTTTAACCGTCTAACTAATGGTTCCAAGCTTTTTAAATGTTGGAGGTAATACTGTAATGAAAACGTTACAAAAATGACAGATTTCTTCACGAGTGATGCTAGTTAGGACTAACTAATCAAATCTCAACTTATGAGTTTTCATTAATTGTAATCTATTGATGTGATAATCTTTTAAACACCTATTTATTTATGAAAACATGACAACTAATAAATTGTTATATAAGTTGGAATTATAATTGGTATTTTTAGCACTTTTCTTTCATCACATGAGGCGCACGTGATTCGGTTTAAACATCTGTCTAAATCAAACTTCCCAAAGTAATTTTACCAGATTACTCATTATTAACTAATCATGTGTGCGTCACATGACAAAGTCTATCGCATTTTTTAACTTCTTTTAGAGGTAATAGTAGCGTACCATTAAGAAAGCTTGAGAACCATTTGTGTGTGAGTTAGAAAGTTTAGGAGTCAAATTAGTGAGACAACTATTATTTTGTAAGGACTAAAAGTAAAATTAATCATTTTGTTTATGGATTTGAGTTCTAGACCTCAGCATTAAGGAAAGCATTTAAAAGACAGATTAATTCAACAAACAATGTTATAAGTTATTAGATCTATACCGTTCATTCTTTATAAAAAAAATATAAATAAATAAATAAAAAGTTACATAATTCACGTCCATATTTTCAGCTTTAGTAATATTTTCGTTCTATCTCTAATAATATCAAGCTTGATAATATTAAACCACCATGCGAGCAAATAAAAACTACTAGATTGTGTACGTTTTTTAAATGGAAAAAAAAAATGAAAACACGTGTAATGCAATACTATGTACCGTTTTGCAAATAAAAAAAAAAAGAATAGCATTTAAAACGGTAACCATTTTAAGCCGCTCATAAAGGTAATCATTTTTTTTAAGACTTCCCTACTCTAGTGGACGGGTTAATTTGAAAACTCAATACTGAAGGAAAAACAAGGAAACGAAAAGGGCAAACAAAATATTGAACTTACCCTTAAATATATTTTCAATTAATTTACTAACATTTTTTAAGACACTAACTAACTTAAATTATGTCCAATTGTCCATGAACTGTATATATCATATACAAACCTAGGCTAACTCCTTGATACAAAGTTCTCAAGAAATCTAAATTTATATAGGCAGCTTTAGATTTATTAATGTGACCTAGGAGCTCTCTCTAGTGCTTTTATATCGAAACACTATTTGGAACCCCTCTACATGTTACCCCAGGTTCCGAGCTAGGTGCAAGTAGCTCATAAGGTAACACCCCAGCACCACATCTATTGTTAAGGCTTGGATCACTGTTCCTTTTCTCAATCTCC
The DNA here is from genome assembly GCA_025403435.1 of Artocarpus heterophyllus. NCBI lineage: Eukaryota > Viridiplantae > Streptophyta > Magnoliopsida > Rosales > Moraceae > Artocarpus > Artocarpus heterophyllus. Next base: position 5,296,739 of record CM046350.1, on the reverse strand, counting down.
TTCTCTATCCTCCTCACCTCCGCCGAGAACCCATAAAACGCCTCGACGATCTCGGCATCGCCCGACCAAATCGATGGCTGCTGCCGCTCGCCGAGGTACTCCTCGTCGGGCGAGTGGGTGGAGAGCGTGTCCACCACGGCCATAAACTTTGTGGATTGTAGCACACTGGGTAATGCCGAGAGGAAGTATTTTTGAGGGTCAGAAATGAAATTAAAATACTCGGGGTCATTTTCTTCCGGAATTAACCTCCTCATTAGGGGGGGGCGATTGGGGACGTAACCACCATATGGGTACTGCCCAAAATTAAGGGCCGCATGTTGGGCCGATGCAAGCCAAATGAGAGTCGTGAGAACGGACACCAGATCATCAGAACATTCCAAATTGGGCCACCAGCTTGATTCACGAACATCCGCGTGGCCCACATTGATGGACTCGGAGTACCAATTCTGCAACTCTCTGTCGTTGCCAATCATGCTTGAGTTTGGGTAGTAGTGGCTGACATAGGTCTTGACCCAATTCTCAATCGCGGCCCATATTAGAAGCCCATCGTTGGCATATGGGTAGTCTTCAATCAAAAGCTTTATACCATGTGGCTGTGTCGTGTCAGGAACGGCCATACCCCTGTAACATAGTGAAATGAATATCTTTCATTTAGATTATTTTAAGATTTTACGCGCCCAAAATGAACCATACAATTGTAACTTTCTAGTGGTCACACTGCTTTTCCCCACTATAACAAGGTCCCAGGTAGAAAAACTAGCACGGCTACTTTGTATATGTGTGGTCCAATCACATTAACATACATGTGCCGACTATGTAATTATTTTAAGTTAAACCGTCGAATCTAGTCAAAATCACATTTCTGCCGATAGGTCATTTATTGTTTTTGCTCTTATGGAGAAATTGCCTTCGTGTTTTCTTTTTTTGGCTATTTACAATGTCAGTGTACTTTTAGTATTTTTACCTTCTGATGAGATCAGCAGGGAGGCCTTCCATGTCAAAGCGCCAGAAATTTTTGTAAGCGGCGGCGCTGATTTCCATGCAGTAGCGTCCAGGGGTGAAGCAAGACTCGATGACACCATCAGCGTTGATCAGGCCCTGGCGAGCCAATCCATTGATCTCCAATGTGTACCTCATGTGAGGATCCAAAAGCTTGAATATGGGGTGCATTGCACTCAATTGCCTGTGAGCAGCCAATATAAACGGTTCCAAGCAAGCATGTGTACGTAACCTATAATCAAATGTGACAATATTTGATCAGCACTATGAGAACATAGCATACACAACCAATCTTTGCATTGTTAATTTTTTTTTTCCTAGTTTTGGACTTTTAAAATAGAAGACTAATTTGCTCACCAATGGTTTACGAGTTGGTGGACCCCGGCGTCGTTGGAGCACACATGGGCCTTAGCAAGTTGCCACTTCCAATTGGTCGTGGCATCGACCGGCGGGGTTACAACTCGCTTAGACCGTGAACTTGGTCCAGCAGGGGGAAGGCTGAGCTCTATGGCAATGGGCTTGAGAGTTCCGCGAGGCGTTAGGAAAAATATGGTGAGCGTGGCATAGGATTTTCGACCGTCGAGGGCATTAATTTGGCCGAGAAAAGGGAGGTACACGTCGTGGTAGTCTACCATAAACAGCTTATTTTCGTCTAGCGCCTGCAGCAATAAATAATAAAAGAACAACAACATGTTAGGAACAGATGGGACTAAATTCAATTTATTATTAAGATGTTTACTCAAATTAAGAAATTAATTTTTTGATGTTCTGTACCTGTTGTACAGTCATGCCATTGAGTTGGCCCAAAATGTGCTCTTCTTTGAGTGCAGACTTCAATCGAGGACCGTAGAGTTGAGGATCAAGCTTGCTCTCTGGTGGAAACACTTTCATTCTTTCTATGTTCACCGGATTAACTCCGGCAATCGCTTGACGAGCAAATTCATCATCCCTAAGCCAGGCAAATGTGTCCTCTGCAAATGAAATTACAATTAGTTAAAAGAAAAATTAAGAACTCCAAAATTTTGAAGTAATTAAAGGAGAAAATTTTATTAATAATCATAATATACTCACTGGAAAGAATCTTGGGGGTGTCGTATTTGAGAATGCCACGGTTTTCTTGAATTCTGCTAACGACATTAGGCAATGGGAGCTTCTTCAAGAGCTCATCTTGCAAACCCAATTTAAGAAGAACTCCTTCACTGTAAAGGTTGTCAATGTCCGAGAAACCACTGAATTCATGATTCTCAGCAGAAATGCTAGCCTTCAAAGAAGGAATCAAGTTGTGAAGAACCGCTTTAAGTCTTCCAAAAGAGAATGTGTCCTGCTTTGACTCCTCAAATTGTTCATCTCTTGGCACGTAAATTGGCAATGGCTTCTCAACTCTGCTCTCCGAACGCATATCTACATATACACCCATTAAAAACCCGTCAATGGTGCATGTTTTAAAACAGTCAAATTTGATAAAACATAAAATCACTTTTTTTACAAGTTTTAGGGCCAAAAGACTGGCACTTACTACCAGATATTTTTTTCGGCTCTCGCCTGTTTTAACCCATTTTCGGACTCTGAATAATAATTTTTTATAATATTTGTGTATTTAATGTTTTTTACCTGTGTCACTTGGGGGACGACCAGTACGACACCGTCTGGGATATGGGATATTTTGGCCTCCAAGAATAGGACGAGCAGACTCAATTCCTTTATCTGGATTTCCCAAATCATTGTACACGTCGAAGTCGTAGATCCTGTCTGATAATTTTCTTACTCCTTTGCCGTCTCCTCTAAGGTATTTTAGCTCCTTTTCTCTTAAAGCTCTGAGCCCAGCTGGAGTCTCGCTTGGTAAACATGGCTGCGCCAAATTAAAGGTTTATTAACAAAATAGCAGATTAAAAGACTCTTAAATTGAAGGGCATAACAGTAAGTAAATAAATAAATAAATAAATAATGATGGACTCATGGGAGTCAACAAAGAAAAAATATGCTTCTCTAACTCTCAATTTGTGCGTCTTAAAACTCTGTTATTCTTGAATTAATATATGAAGCGAGAAAATCAAGTTATATTATACTCACTATTATTAGAATTTTTTTTATCCCTATTGGTTAAAATTTATTACTCATAAAATTATAGGTCCTAATTTAACCTTTTTTTTTTTTGAATGAGACATATTGTTTTATTAATAATAAAGTTATAATTCCTAGTCTAGTCTAGCTAGTGTGTTGTTTTTTATTTAGTAGGATATACTGTTTTGTTTAGTTTTAAGATTGTAACTCTAGGAATCAAATAAGATTACTGGTATTATTATTTTCAAACTTCTTAAATCATTCACCTGAAAAATCAATTTACTCCCCTTGCCTTAATTTGACTTTTCGTCTTTATTTTGATTTTCAAGGCAAACGACTCGCCGTCCGATGGAAAAATTTCACACTGGACCATTTACCTTCTGGTCGCTTCAACTACTCTTCATTAATAAGACTTTTTCTTTTCTTCTCCATTTTTTTGCTGAACCACAACATAGAACCTTTCTTCCCGGGTCAGCTTTGAAATATCATCAACACGCTCAAAATAACAGCCACCCTTGAACTATTCAAATTCAACTTCCTTTTCTGCCCTCTTTTTTTTTCTTTTTTTTCTTTTTTTGTCTACGTAACATAAGAGAATGATCATATATTGTGATCTTGTCATTTTGCAAATATTCAAACCTAAATTATTTGGTTTGAGCATTAATATAATACGTGATCAAGCAAGATCACCAAAAGACAAAACCAGCTTGCATCAACCTTCAGGTTTGGAAAACGACATAAAAAATAATAAAACAATAAAAATAAAAATAAAAATAAAAACAGCAGTAACATCTACCTTATTAGAGAAGAAAATCCTCTTTTCTGGATGATCTTTGGTGGACTGAACCCAAGAGTTGCAGGGGAAATGTAGAGGGCCACAAGCAAATCCTTCAATGGTGATTGCCTCGAGGTAGAACTCTTTCTGATGCTTGTTTGCCACCGTGATCGCTCCCGGCACCCCAAAATTCGACTCCACAACAAACTCTGCCGTGTAATTCACGCGCTCCGCTTTGACAACCGATTTCTTTGACCAGTCTTTCAGCACGGCTTCCTTGCTCTTCTTAGGACTCTTTGTTTCTTCACAAAGCCAGAATCAAATAATTCATCAAAAACAACCCAAAAACGACAAAAGAATGATGAAAGAGAAAATGGGGTTTGGCTTACTTGGGTCTAATTCTGTGCTGATAAGTTGAAAAACGACATTCCTGCCAATTTTGTCAGTGAAGGCATCCAAGTGCTTAACTAAGGTTTCCTTCAAGTCCTCCTTGTTCTTGTTCCTCACAGTGACCACAGCTCTGACCTTGAACTTGACAGGCTTCTCGGGAACATTACTGGCTGCAGGTACAGCCTTCCGTACCAAATCCTCGCTAACAGCCGCCAGGGGACCACTACTAGTTTTCACTGCCTTCCTCAAATGCAAATTAGAAACCAAAATAGGCCTACCCAACAAACGGTTTTGCCGCAGCAGGCCAAGGCCATGATTGTTAGTTAGAAACACTTTTGAGGAAGAAGCAAAACAAGTCCGTTCCAATACGGAGCTGCCCATGATTTCTTTAGCAAGTTCCATTTTTGTCTTGTTATTATCTCCTCTGATCTCTCTCTCTCTCTCTCTCTCTTGCTTTCTCTCTCTAGTTATTTTAGAGGTTGATAGATACACAGTTTTAGTGTAGTGCCTATTTATTGGTGTGTGTGGGGAGAGATGAGAAATGGGGTCGGGTTGTGGGAAACGAAGTGCTTGATTTGATCAGCAGTGGGACTGAATTTATGTTGTATATATAGGGAATCAATGTAAACAAAGCTAGACGGAGGGACTGAAAGGTCTAATATGCCTCTCACCGTCCACACGTTTTTTAAAAAATTTTGGCTTGCGAATCACCCGGGTTTTTACTTTTTTTGTTTTTAGGGACAAAAATTATTTAGAATTCAAATCAAAGACGTTGCCGAGTCAAAGCGAGTTTCAGGCTTCTGAGTGAGGGTGAACGCGGTGAGGGAAGCCAAAGAGAAGGTGGGACCTCTTCAACAAACCAAAAAAATTAAAAAAAAGAAAAAAGAGGAAAAAGGGGAGGGACTCTTTCCAGAAAAGGACATGTACCTCCCTCCGGTTCCTTGATAAAGTTGCATGTTTATGAGGCGCATGATTTTGTTTTAGTACACAAGGCTATATTGGTGGGTAGCATTAGGAAAGATTAGATTAGATTAAATTTTAATATTTTGTTTGATGAAATTTTAAAAGATTAAATTAAATAAGTTTTTGTTTAATTTATGTTTGAATTCTCTTAGAAGGAGATTATGCAATTCTCTGCTAAAACATAGGATTAAAGTTAATTTTTATAAGTTGTGAAAATCTTTAATTACCTATTTGCAAAAATTTAGGGTTAAATTATAATTTTTTTAAAAAATAAAAGGTCAAAATATAAATTTTATGTGATGGAAATAATTTTTAATAATTATATTTTTGTCTTTTTAATTTTAAAAAATTACAATTTGACCTAAATTTTTGAAAAAATTTTACAAAAGGCTCTTGTCCTAATAATACAACATCAAATATAGGATTAAATTAACTAAAATTTTATTATATCCTTTTGAATACAAACAAGTTCAATCTTCTAAGACTATCTTTTCCAATGCACCGAATAGACCTTAAATAGAATTGATTAATGATCCGAAGATAAAAAAGGATACTTCAGTTATCTTATAGAGATCATGTAAAAAAAACAAGAAATAAGTGCGGGCCTTAGAGAGGAGAGAGAAAGGTCTAAAGAGGGTGGGAAGGCTTAAGTTTTTGGACAGTCCCTGCGACGTTGTCGGGCTTCTGGCCTTAAAATTTGGTCATCAAACTTGCCATACACTGGACTTTTTGGTGGGTTTGCGTGGTAAGGGTGCTGCGTGGAGCTCGAGTTGGGTGGATCGAAAGTGAGGTAGAGATTGGTTATCATTGGTTTGGAACGTTATTTTTGGGATGTGTAACATCTTGTAACCGAAATCTTTTAGGTGTTCAATCTGCACGGCAGTGAGATTCCTATAGTTGTAGGGGTGGCACATGGGGATTATGCACCACTATTTGGGCAGCTACTCGACCATATCGTGCACCTCTTGAGTTATATTGCTTTCGCTGGTTGTTCATTAATCCGTCGTTCGCATCATTGGAGATTTTGTGAGCGGTACTTGGGATTTTTCTTCTGTTTTTCTTGTGTTGTAGTTTGTAATAGTAATGGGTTTTATCCTGATCTAGTGGTATGTTTGTGTTGTCTTTTAGCCTTAGGTTTATGTATTCAGTCTGCTAGATTTATTTTTTAGTTCTGTTTTGTATGTCTTTCGTGCAACGGGTCTCTCGATTTTAGTCGATTAGATTTTTTTCATCGATCATAGTAGTTGTGTTGAAGAATCATGATTTTGCTAGATTACTAGCATACCTATTTCGTTGTCTATGTTTGGAACACTATACACAAGTATTTCTCTTTAAGTAATTCATTCAAGTTTATTGGTAGAATCGATTGTTTATTGAGGTCGCAGTTTCTTATAATTTGAGACTATTATCATATGTACTGATATTACTGTTTGGAATTTCTTGATTAATATTATTCATTGTAAAAATATATAATGTTTTATAAAAACAAGTGATCCTATTTGGTTAACTGCGGTATTGAAAATTTTTAAGCCCGAAATTAAACCGCAAAATGCGGTATAAAACTACAAACTATTAAAAAAAAAAAAAAACTGCACTCACTACGTGGCACAATGTGGTGCAATTTCTGTGATTGCTGCCATCAACTGGTTGGTTGCCACCCCTACTTTTGGTCCCTCAACCCTTCTTTGTTTTTGAAAGCAGTCCTGGAATCGAATCGCTATTGAGAAAAAGTACATCCCAACATTTGGTGGCTCTCAGTTTTTGCAATGGAATAATAATAATAATAATAATAATAATAATTCTATCAACGATAGAAAATGATGATTCCATCAACTATATAGTAGATGATGATTCCTAAACCAAGGCCTTGTAGTCCTGTTCCTTCTTATAAGTTAAAACAGAAATAATGTAAGTTGTCCGCATTGTCTCATTCATCCAAAACTACTACAGTCTATTCCATTTCATTAGTCAAAATGTCAGTTATTTGTTTGAACGAAAATATATTCTTTAAGGCTTGTTTGAGATAATGTGTGCTTAACTTTATAAAAGAAGAGAATAGAAGTATAAACTAATACTTTTTAATTAGTGCATGAAAATTGCTTTTTGATTTTAAAGTGTTTTTGAATTAATTTTGTTAAATAAGCCAAAAGCTTTTATTGATATAAAAATAGTGTAATTCAAGCACATGAATAAAATTTTTAATTTATTATTCTCAAATAAAATGTTAAAAATGTAAATAAAAAAGTAGCCTTTTTTAAGCCATTTTAAACAGACTCTTAGGACCTATTTAGCACAACTTTTGTTTGTGTTTTTAATCAAGAGAAAGAGAGAAGCCAAAAACATTTAAATGGTTTGCTTGTCCCAGAAGTACTTAACAAAGTCAAAAGCATTTTTCAAAGGTCTACTCTAACATTGTGGAAAATAGCTTTAGACTAAATAAATCAAAAGTAGCCTTTTTTTAAGTCATTTCAAACAGGTTTTTAGGGTCTATTTGACAGAACTTTTGTTTGTGTTTTTAGTTAGTAGAAAAAAAGAAGCAAAAATTGTAGTTGTTTAATAAAGTGTTTGGAACCATATTTTTAAAAGAGTTTAGATGAATTAAAATGGTTTTAAATTTTTTAAATAAGTTAAAAAAAAGTTATATTTAAGTACAAGTTTTAAAAGTCTATTTTACAAGTACTTTTTTTAAGAAGCCATATTTTATGTTTTAATGTGAAATATTTTTAAAGAGCAAAAAATACTTCTGATAAATCATTCAATTTGCTTCTAAACTTAGAAGTCAAAAACAACTTTTGAAAAACCCTCAAACTGACCCTTATTCTATTCATCAATACCTTTTTTTCCCCGGAAATTGAACTCTATTATGTTACATTGACTATCCTTATTCCTTATACCCATATTCCAGTTAAACTTCACTTTTTTGTCTTGGGGTTGCTACCTGGCCCCGTCCCCATCCCCATCACCTTAAATAAATAGTTTGTTTATGTCCATAGCCAAAAGGCAAAAAAAAAAAAAAAAAAAGAAGGTTTGTTTATGAATAATTATAATAAGCATATTTGGCATGAATAATGTTTTTTTCCCGCCAAAGTGAAGGAGACCAAAACGTATGTGGAACCTCCTTAAAACATTATATAATGTATAGTTTTCCAGGGACATGTATTCCATATTTTAATAATTTGGAACGGAATTGGGATCTGGATAAGACATAATTTACATAATTAAAGTACGTGAATAGATTTTTTGGAGCATTAAAAAACACATAATTCCTCTGTTAGTTTATTTGGGAAAAAGTGGCAGGATGTTAAATAATTATTATGTAAATTGCTGTTCTTGAAAAGGATTTTCTTGTTCAATTATAACCCGTAATTCCAATTTAGTTTTTTTTTATTTTTTATTTTTGCGTCCAATTTAAGTACAAACTAATTTAAAAGATAAAAAATCCCCTAAAGTTTATTAATTCAGATCCTAACGAGGCCTATAAAAATCGAACTCAGCATGCAACATGTGGGAATTGAGACGTACAGTGTGGCTATTATGTACTAAAACTAAAACAAGAGCCTTAAATAAATAACACATAACACAATAATGTTAATCATGTGAAAAGTGAAAAATGAATGGGGTTCCATGAATACAATAAAGGAGAAATTTGTGGTACACATAATTTTGTACGGTCATGTCTCTATTAAGTTTGGCTTGAATGATATGCTTTCATTGTTAAATTATAAGTGCAACCTGATTTGACAGTTTATAACAGTGCCTTTCCCGTAGTGAAATGAAGTTTGGCTTGATTATTTTTATATTTGCCCCTTGAATCGTATTACTTTTTACTCTTGATTTTTAAAATGTATTATTTGATTCCCGTAACTTTTGTTCCATTAGCAGATTTCTTCATTTCATCCAACTCCGTTAGTTTTGAAAGGTTTTTTGCGAAATATTTTTTATATTTTCACCCAAACTATATCACTTATTTTATTTTGTACCCCTCGACTTTCAAAATATGTCACTATGTCCCCTCAATTTTTTTTTGTTAGCAAATAACCTCCTTCTGTCCAATTTTCTTTAGCTTTACAAGTCAACATTTTTTTCTTCTAACTTTGAGGGAAAAACCCAAACCTAAAAATGAGTTTAAGGGGAAAAAATAGATTACAGAAAAAAGAGTTCAAGGAAAAAGTATTATTTTTTACAAATAGGCCATTCCAACCATATAAAAGAGCTTAAGGAGAAAAAGCTCACAAAATTCCTTAAAAGAATAGAGTTTTTCAAGGTTTTTTTTTTCCAAAAAAGAACACACTATGATAATTTCTTATAAAGAACTACCTCTTAAATTTTCTTTGTATTTGTATTTGAATGGCATATTGTAAAAATATTAATATGCAAGTTGTGGATATATAGATTGCTTTGACGTAGAGGTATTATAAAATTAGAAGAAAAACAAATCAATTTATTAGCCGAACATAATTAGATGGAATGAAATTATTTGCTAACAAAAAAGGGACGTGGTAATACATTTTGATAGTCTAGAAGTAAAATAATATAAGTGACATAGTTTTGGGGAAAAATATAAAAATATTTTGTGAAAAAATCCCAAAACTAATAGAGCTAGATAGAAGGGATACTTGCTTACAGAATAAAGTTCGAAAGGATTGAATGGTACATTTGAAAGTCAGAGGACAAAGTCATATAAGTGACATAGTACAGAGATAAATATGAAAAATAATTCTAAATATATCTTCTTATATCCTATCATAAAATTCTCAATAAAAAATAGTAATATAATAAAAATTCTCTTTAAAATAGAAATAACAAAAATATCTTAGCGGTACAAAGAAGAAAAACGACCACAATTTTTTATTTTTTTGGTAGAATTGCAGTTCCCTGAATTGGAAAATCCATTGATCATGTCAAATGCAATTCTTGGTCTGCAATTTCTGTACCACGTGGGAGCATTTGCGCATAATTGCAGGTAGTAGTGGAATTTGCCATAAAAGTGCACACACGCAAGAATCACAATTGGCAGGCCAACTCTCTTTGTGGATCCATTATTTTTATGTACTCACGATTTCTGGAAAGACGCTGAAAAAGCAGCTGTACTGATTTGAGAGCTATAGATTGGTAGAAAAAACAATTTTGATCTTATCTAATTATTTGACATATACTACCAGTTAGGGTCCTCACCGTAAAAGACCTATCTTTTTAACTGAGATAAACATTACTTTTTATTATTTTTTGCACAAGATATCGATTTGTTGTCTGTCCCATTTTCTCTTTAAATGCAGCTTGCAAATTGTCACGATCACCCATGATGGGTTAAAAAGCTGGGGTATCAGAGCACACGAGGGAGCCTGTCATTACCCATATTCTAATTTGTATTCAAGTCACATATTTGTAAAAAGCCCAGAAAATGTAAATGAACATCGTGGGCTTTGCAGCTCCTAAGATTTTCACTTCACTCTGGGGACCACATCAATCACGGCAACGACTCCCGACTAGGTATACGTTGTTATGACTGAAAAATTATAGAATTAAATAATATAATTTATATATTTAAATAAATAATTTTTTATAAAAAATATCATATATGAATTTTATGGTTGAAAGATTTATAGAATTAATATAAAAATATTTCAAAAAAAATTATATAATGAAATTGAAAGTTAAATTTAACTTTCGTGATTAAATAATTTGTTTTATAAATTCTACCGCGACTTAAGGCGAAAGAAATTTCAATCCGTAAATAAAATAAGAAATTTAATTATAAGAATTTTGAGTGCAGCATGAAATTAGCAGTGTACTGAGAAGCACTCTAACGCGTATTAGATCCTTAGTTGCCAATTGATTTAAAATCGGAGCTACGCGAGTAGTAATTTCAATAAAAAATGCTATGCGAACTTGGAAAGTGACACTGTCAAAAACTATGTCATTACCGAGTCTAGATACTAAAAAGTCAAGTATAAATTTGTACTAAATCTAGAATAAATTTTAAGACTCAACACAATCAAAAATCGGTACGTGATTAAACTTATATCGATATCGGTTCATGTTGTGTTTAGCGGGTCACTGTATTTAAAAAATGAGAAAAGACCCATCAGATATTAAAATATCCTATTAACTAAGTTAGTCATTGCTAACAGTATAAAGATTTATCTGTCTAAGAGGTATATTGCAAGAAAAGCCTAGAGACACAATCCCTTAAATTAGGCTTACAATCATGATGGGTGTACTTGGGCAATTAAAAAGATAAAAACCACACTCCACCACTTCCTAGATATGGAGCCAAATTAGGGGATTTAAGCCAAAAATTAAACCTATCAAATTCACTTAGAAACTTAATTAAACTTAGGTTAGGTGGGGAAAGTTAATTAAGGTTGGGTCTGTAAATACTTGAACCACCTCAAGAACACATTTTTGGTCTCTTTTCTCCTCTCCTTTTACTCTCAAAACCAAACCCTCCTCAAGAGAAGTCCCAAAAATTTTCCTTCACTATTTTCTCCTAAAACACCTCTATTCAAAACAAAATCAAGCTCAAGTTCATCCAAAAAAAATTTCTCCCATTTCTTGCCCAAGAAAATCAGGTTTTGTCCTAAGCAAAAGCCCTCTAAAAATTTCATCACAAAGATCCTAAACCAAGCAAGCAAAAGGAGAGGATCAGGCAAGGTATAAAAGAAGGAAAAAAAAGAAAGGAGGATTTAGAGTATTTTGATTAAGGTAACTCCTATACTTTTCTTCTCATTTCTTAGCTAAAAAAAGAAAGTATTTTCACTTAGATAGCTTTATATAGAGATCGAACAAGGTTAGATTTTATACGGTTAAGTTTATGTTTTTAGTTTTAAAACAAGAGGAAAAGAGGAATTAGTGACACTAGATCAACCACTAAGAAATTGTCATTAAGGATAAGGATTCTAAACTTTTTCCTTGAATTTACTAATGTCAAAGTTTAGAATTTTATGAGTGATTTGATGATTAGGTGAGGAAATGGTTTGTAATAATTATTTATGTGTTGGTTAGTTTAGTTTATGTATTTATGATATAAGAAGTTAGTAGTTGCATGATAGATTTATGTTTTTGCAAGATTTGGTTTGTGGAAAAAATTTCCACAAACTTTGAGCACTTAAACGGAGGCCTTAGAGTCTGTTTTTAAAAATTTTTCTAAACATGAAATTTTTAGTTTTCGACGTTTTTAACAAAATCTAGTAATTAAGCAAAAATTAAATCTTACTTCTATATAGGCTTTCCAGGCAGTTTTTACAAATTGCTTAAAACAGTCCCAAAACCGACCAAAGCAGTCCCAAAACTTCGCAAAAGCAGTTTGTGAAAAATTGCCAAAAATTGTTTTGAATGCTGTCATTATTTTGGTGTTTTCAGACCATTTTGGGTTTGAATTTCATATTTCTCTAAATATAAAAGTTTTAGATTTCGATGAGACGGACAATTTTTGTGAAGAAACTTTTTTCCAAAATCTGCCTCCGCTACATAGTTATGACAATTTTGAAAACTATCCAAAACAGTGTTTTGGGCTGAAAAAAAATTTCAAGTTTTGGGTCACTTCGAGACCGAGTTTCAATTTTTACCGAATACAAAAGTTATAGTTTTCAACAAAAAGAAGAACTTTTGTGAAGAAAGTTTTGTAAAAATCTACCTTTAAAATAAACTTTAATTGAGTTTTATAAAAGCAGTCAAGACTTTTTAATCGGTAAAGTTGCAAAGTTTAACCGAAAAATGAATAGGCCAAAAACAATAATCGGGACTTCAAATGAGCATAAAAAATCATTAAATCATATATTCAAAAAAGTAATTTTATGGAGAAAACCTTTAAAAGAAAACTGTATTTAACATATAATTTCACAATAATTTTTTAAAACTAATGGAAAAAGTACCCGTCGATACTAGCTTTTATAAACAAAGATCATGTGACTATAGAATCCTATTTTCTAACAAACCAATAAATTACAACGCTCTAGATAAATTATACAAGCCTAAGATTTAGTGGGCTACTGATTTCGGGTATCTTTTTATAGAGTGATTTTTATCTGAAACTTAAAGTTATGTAGATAAAATTTTCTAACGATAAACTTTAATAGTTTTCAATTCGACACTAAAATACCTATTATAAAAACCCGATAAACTAAAGTCCTATCCAATGCCATTTTTAGTCTAAAAAGTTGCTCGAGTCGTAGTTTCAACAATACAGTAAATAGGACGTCATACGATAATTTTTGGGCTTAATGAGCTTAGAACCAATTACAAGTCTATTAAATGAATTGAAAATTTGGTTAGTTATAACTTAGTTCAAGAATAATGAATTTAGGAAATATCTAATTTAGGTGGTTGAGGTCATATAGATTGAGTGAAGATATATAATTAATCAATTAATTGTTTTTAATTAGTCATTAATTTTAATATGAACTAATGGCAATAAAAGAAAAATTCAATATCATGAGGATTTAATAAAATAATTAATCCTTGTAATTGAAATAATGATTTTTATGCTCCTTTGATTGAAGAAAAATACTAATGGGAATAGTGCTTAAAATGCCAATGTTTATGTTAAAATCTAGATAGCATAGAATAAAGTATTCTTGCATACTCTTAATGGATGTTTTGTATGGATTTGTTTCCATTAAAGAAAAGGGAATTTGGGATTTATAGGGAAGCCTCTTGCACTAAAATAGATAAGTAGGAATCTAGCCTACAGTTCAGATAGTTTAAAATAAATGATTTTTCTAAAAGTAGTAAGCATGTTTAAATTCTAGTCACAGTATGCTATGTCATGTTATATTACATGCTCACTAAATTGATTAGTGAAACTTCTAAGGATGAACTAACTAAGAGAATCGCACCAATGTCTAGACTTACAAAGAGGCTTAAGATTTAAAAATAAAAGATAAATTAAATTATGTCACGGTGTTGTTGGGATCTTGTAAACCCTAACATCGCATTGATCGCGAGCAACCAGTATGACTACTCAGGCCCGATAAATAATAAGACAAGATCATAACTAAGCATAATCGGTACATGCATTTTTATTGTTATTATATGCTATTTCAAATGTTTTGCAAGTTATTATTATTCTTAATTGTTGAGCGAAAGCTCATATAAGAATATTCATACTATAGGTAAACAACTTGCTAGTAATGTTTAATGGATGGTGGTGAAGCGATGGACGATTAGAGTAGAGTCATGGGAAATGGATATTGCACACTTTATTTTCTGCACATAGTTTTTGTTAATTATGACACTTTTGATAATATGTATAACTATATAACTCTAGTTCTAGGTATGTTTTGGATAACTGTTAAACCTCTATGTTATGGTACTATTTCTGTTACAACAAAAAGTAAAAATAGTTTCAAATTAAAATTTATTAGCAAAGTTAACTTTTAAAAAGATAGTCATAAAAAAAATGTTTCACAAAATTAAAGTAATCGAAGTAGATGTATGTTAAGTAATTAAGTGACGATCACGTAGCTAGAGTCGTTACATCTGTTCTCTTTTCAAAACACTAATCTTTTCAGTGACTATACATGCATTTGTTTGGAAGAACGGTTTGAATTGTAAATTACAACTAATTTATTTCTTTTTATTAATAGAGAGCGTTTGAAAATATAATTAAAACTGTAAATTAAAATTTAAGTATGATAACATGTAAGAATTTTACATTGTACCATATTTTTTTACTTTATATTGTAATATATAAAGTTTATCTCGTAAACAGTTGAAAGTATGAGTATTTGCTTGATTGTCAAACACGGTTTAGACATTGTTCAAGCTTATGGTCATGATCTTATTGAGAACACGTACTTGATATGGTAATATAAGCTTGTGTGACTGGACGTATAGTTGCCATTAAAAGTTTAGTGAAGGGCATGGCACATGATTGCATGTTCTATTGGAAAGGCAAAGAATCAGTAAATTTTCATGGCGTGCTGAAACTCCTTTCTTTCTTTCTTGTCTTTTTTTTTTTTTTTTTTTTTTTTTTTTCTGTTGGCGAGCGGTGTGAAAAAGGCTATTAGATAATAACTAAAAAAGGGAAAAAAAAATAAACAGCCAATCTGTTAAAGCTGAGTAGATGGCAGTCATCACAGGTGCCGCCAGCTTGGCAGCCAAAAAGCTGCCCAACTCGACCAGCCTTCCTCTGCTGCTTCGCTCAAGTTGCCTCATAAAATATGATGCCCCCCCACAGAATTGAAAAAGTTTTCCGGTCTCGGTAATTCCGTGGATGACAAGGTCACAACACTATCTGCTTTTTAGAAGTCAATAGCAGCCATAGAAATCAACTAATAATTATTGTAGATCAGCGTTATCCACCATATATTATGTTATAATTGGCGGTTGTTTTGGTGGTACTGAAAAAAAAAAAACCCACATGTTTTTCGAAATTTGTAAAAAAAAATCCTAAAAAACCTGTTTAATATTAATTACTTTTATCTAATTTTTTTAGTTAAATATAGTTAGAGTGTTTATATGTTATAATAAAAATAAAAAAAATTACTATAATATAAAATTTTTATATATTATAATATTTGTAATTCTAACTAATAGTTCTAACTACCATGATAAATGCTTTATAATAGTAATACTAATAATAATTTTAGTGGTACTAAAAAAGAAACCCACTTGTTTGTCAAAATTTGTTAAAAATAATATTAATAATAATTATAATTTTAACCAAATCAGATGGTTTCAGAGTAGTCCTATCAGTGAGGTTTCCCACGTAAGAAGTCCTCGTAATATTTTCATTCGGATAAACTCAAATATTGCAAAATGACTTGTTCAAGTTCCAAAATTTATGAAGCTACGTGGTCCGAATTGGGAGCTAATTAAATACCGTTAATTTCAACTAAATATTTCGATTAATTAATAGGTCAAATTTGGAGTACACGGAATTTAGTTGATCATGGTCACCAGAAAGATGAACCATTGAGTAATACTAGGATAAGAAAGTCACGAGATTTACTCATTCAATTAATCTAGGAAGCACAAAATTTATTTTCGTAACGACTTACTTAAATACGGTGAATTAAATGAGTTGGTTAAGAGAAGGGATGTCGAATATTGCAATATTTCTCAGCCAGTATTAATCTGTCTTAGCACTTTGAAGGTCATAGTCATGTTAGCGTATAGGTGCATGTATATGTTTTATGAAATTGTTGCACTAATTTTTTGTGTAACAACTTCCAACCATCTTATTTAGTAGATCGGGTGTATCATATCATCTTGTTTATTTAGTACACTCAATGAATGAAAATTTCACATTTGGATTATTAATTTATGTCAGCATTTTGTAATTAGGTTTCTTTTTTCTAATATGCATGTCATTAATTGTAGAGTCAAATACACCATAGTTATCCCACCTAAACCTACTTTTTAAATTATTGTACTTCAAATAGTTTTAATTTAAATTTTAAAACATTATTTTGTTATACACTTGGTAAAGAGTGGAAACGAAGATCGTTTTTTACTGATCATTTTTTAAGATTGAAAATGATATAAAGACGTTAGAATTGTTCAAGTTTAAATGTAAAGTGTTATGACAACCCATAGTCCTATATAGGAAACTTATAAAAGCTTGTAGGACTTTATAAGACTCTATTCTTTTGAAGGGTTTAATGAGTTGTACACCTAAGCCTCATTTAAGGCTCGCACACGCGCGTGCAGCATGGACAGTGAGGTTGTAAAGGTGCTTTTTGGCGCACTTGGCACTTGAGCACGTATGACACATGGCATCTGTAAAAATAATATTTTATTTAATTTAATTAAATTTGGATATAATTTTTTATTTTATTTTTGAATTTAATTAATTAATCTAAAATAATTCAAATTCATTTTGAAAGGTTATCACCTTTCAAAAACAATGTGAAATTCGAATTTGTCTAATCCGCAATGTTACAACCTTTCTAAACAGGTGGCCGTTACTCTCAAATTGTGTAATCAACGGTTGTCCTTTAATTATAAATTAAAATAGGTGATCAGAGATTATACTCACTGTTTTAACAGTTATTTCTTTCTTGGTAAAAACGTGTTCATATTTTCCAGTGTTTTCTTCATCGCAGCTCAGTGCAGAAACATATTCATAGGCTTGTCATATCCTGTAAGCGATTTACATAATGATTCTCATAAACATTCTCAATCGAGAGAGAGCAAATAACGCGTTAAGGAAAGCATATTTCATTACGTGTTTCAAGTCTTCACACTAGATTTCCATCAATCTTAAAGCGTCACTCCAATGGAGACTGAAACAACTGTTGCCACTATCAAATTGATGAATCAAGATTTGGTTTGTTTGGATTCAATCGACAGGGTGAATTTCACTCGTTGGCAAGACAAATTGAAGTTTCTGTTGACTGCTCGAACTATTTTTTATGTTCTCGATCCTATCCTGCCACCAATTCCATAACCTGCAGACACACACACTGATGAAGTGAAAGCTGAACTGAAGAAGCATGAAGAAGACGAACTCATATGGCATGGCCATATTCTCAATGCTTTGTCTGATCGTCTGTACAACCTCTACACCAATACTCCATTTGCAACGGAGATTTGGAACGCCCTGCAATTTAAGTATAAGGCAAAAGGAAACTACTAAAATATTAAATCATTCAATTAATTTTGAAAAACCCGTTAAAAAAAATTGGAACAAAAAAAGTAAAGGCTTCTTCATCGCTTTATTACTATCTTATTTTTAGGTAAATTGATACCGACAAAATTGTGGTTCTTTTGAAAAGGCCTAATGTATTTTGCCGTAAAAGAACAATTTGTATGATTTGTTTTTCTTATTAAGTGTAACTGTTATTATTTTTGCCTGCAAAATTGTTTGGCACAATTCTTTTTTATTTTCTGATCTTGTTTATCTTTGGTTACTAACATATCATTAGTCATCTTTGGGGAAATTTGTAACAACTTAGTTTTCAATTATTAAAACTTTATTTTCTATTAAAAAAGACATATTATTTTGTAATAATTTATTGGATAATCTATTTAATCTATACATTAATCACAAAATTCGAGTAATGAATAACTCCATAATCTAAAACTTTGAGTACAATCATGTAAAGCCCTTAAAAAGAAAGAAAGAAAAAAAGAAAGAGCATATCAAAAATAAAAAAGAGAAAAATAAACATTGTTTGTAAAAGATAATGATAAAAAATAGAGTTTAAAAAAGGAGGGAAAAAAGTAAAGGACTAAAATAGTGGAGCTAAAAAGAAAAAAAAATTCAAATACGAGAATAGGGTAAACAAATGGAGCACAAAAAAAATTAAAAAAAGTAAAAAAAAAAAAGATTAATAAAATAAACTAATGGAAAAAGGTAGAGCACAAAATAATAAAGAAAATTACTAAGATACAAATGAAAAAGGACAAGACAAAAAAGTAAAAGGGAAGAAAAGCAAAAAAAAAGAGTGATTTTTTTTTAATAAAATACAAAAGAAAAGAAAAGAAAAAAGCACCAAAAAAAAAAAAAAAACCAAAACGATTTGTTTTAAACAACCAAAACATATACAATGGAGGGGCATCTACTTTTTTATTATAGTCAAGGAAATTTTCATTTTAAAGGTAAGAGATTATAGTAGACAAGTGAAATCCAAGAGGAAAAAAGTAAAACAAAAGAAAGAGAGGGAAAAATAAAAAATGTAAAAAATATTTTTTATTTAAAAAGTTAAAAAAAGGAAAAAGGAGAAAAAAAAAAAACAAAACACAAAAACGGTGCACTTTGGTTGACGAGAAAGAGAACAGTGTATTCCTCATCCACATTTTTATTTTATATATATATATATATATTTATATATATCCAGACCAAAAAAATAGCGTTCTCATTGCCCATTTCTTTGTGGTTGTTTGACAAAGAAAGATTCAAGTATATATATATATATATATATCCAGACAAAAAAAATAGCGTTCTCATTGCCCATTTCTTTGTGGTTGTTTGACAAAGAAAGATTCAAGGTCCGCAATCAGACCGACACCTTCCAAAGTAATATGGAAAAACTTATGTATACTTCTCCTGAAACGTATAAAATATTTATGAAGGGCGTCCTCTGCGTCGTTGGTATATTTTACTAATACCTACTTTTTTTTTTAAAGGAAACAGATGTATGTAACTTTGTCCTCTATAATTTTTAGAAAAACAATAAGGTCGGTCATCTAAAGAAACTTACATTTACCATAATAAACGTTAGGTTGTTTTGTTTTTAACTGTTACAACACATTACGATGGTATCAAATTAAAAAAAAAGGTATGACAATTTAAAAAAACTTGAAAAAAATATGACGGTTAAAAGAGAGTTTTTTTTAATTAATTACCCTAATAAAGTTTTCTCCCTATTATTTAGCTCTTATTTAAAAATTTTTATTTACTTTTCGTAATTAATTCTAGATTTTGTCTTAGACTCATTTTCATTTCAAGTGGTAATTATTCATGTCAAAATGCATTAGAGAACAAGTTTTTTAGGTCAATGTATGCTAGTAATAGTTGCGTCTTTTTTGTTTTTTGTTTTTTGTTTTTTGTTTTTTTGTTTTTTTTTTTTTTTGGTAGAAGAAAAGTTTGTCTCGGACAGCATAGATAATCTCTGGTGATGCAAGTCTCATGCAGTACTTACGTTATGCTACATAAACATCCGTCCAACTGCTCTGCACTACAGATACGAAAATAAGAGATAGATAGAGAAATAATTAGAAGGAAAAACTTCCATGAATATGCATGAAACACAACATGAAACATTCTCAAGAAAAAAAAAAAAAAAAAACCGACCAATTCATTGCACTCGTGTAAACTTCCTCCAATTCGCTAGTTGACTTTTTATGGGCAAGGAATTCTCTTGTTGACTTGAACATGATGTACGTGTCAGTTGTAGACAACATTTTTTTCAAGTAATTTTAAATAACCTCGTAAGGTTAAAACTTTGTTACTAACAAAATAACAGGTCTTAATTTAAAAAGTGTATACTACATATTAGATTAAAGCCTATGATTTTATAAATGAGAGTTAAAACCCCACGAAAATAAAAATAATTTTTTTGACAAAATATTTTCTTTTCTCAATTTTGGAGCTTCTTACAACATAATTTTTGCAACATTTTCCTTCAAAAAACAAAAACGGAAAGCAAGGATATCGTTTGTTTGGTTCATATGTAGAGATTTTTGTAGACAAGACAAAAAAAGGTTGACTTTATAGTTTATAGGCTATTTAAAAGAATAATTAAAATAAATAGTTTCGATTTAAAAATAATAGTATATAAAAGTTTTATAATATAATAATTTTTTACTTTTATTATAACATATAAAATTTTATATTATTTATATTTATAACTGATGATTACAGTCGTTTTAAACAAAATAATTAACTCATAAACCAAACATGTGAACGTCAAAGATAGTAGTCAGATTCCTTAACTACCCTTGGACTCTTTAAGAAACATCCTGTGTTGACCCGCTGACCCTTCCAATTTTCCAGTCCCTCAGTCCGCGTCTCCGCGGACAAGAAAAGTCAAACATCAGCCGAACACATTACCGTCCAGACTGACACGGGAACGAGATGGGCCAATCATAGAAGAAGCGGCTATACAGATACAGAAAAAGCACTGGATTATGGCAGCCACATAGCAAAACATGCCGTTGAACATAAATGTGGGGACGTCCACCATTCTTACAGTGGGGAGTATTAATTTGGTGAAAGCAAAAAACATATTGCCCTTTTCCCAGTCCCACCGACCTGTACGGGCTTGATCTTGAGGCCGCACTTTGTTCGTTTTGGAGAGAGGGACCCACATAGAATTGATGGGGCCCACCAAAAATATTGTGGAAATATGACCTTCGCCGTTGCCGTCCAGGGCAAGTGCAATTAGCTTGAGACTCTGGAAAGTCCCACAATTCGTATAAACTGGAACAATATATACATGTATCTCCAGAAATCATTTTTATTTAGTTTCAACACCACAGAAGTTTATTTTTTTTGATACCTAGGATGTGATCTAATATTTAGTGAAACTATTAGTGTGTTTAACAAAATCAGTTTTACCTAAAATTTTTAGTTGTTGCATTATAAAACTCTTATATGCTATAATGTAAAAAAAATAAGCTAAAATATAAAGTTCTCACATATTACTGTATATTTAACTAAAATTGGTTCCAACCTAGGCTTCCTAAATAGTCTATACATCCATATTTTTAAACAGCTTTTATCTATGACACACTTAAAAAAGTTGTACACTACTATTACTCATGTTATTTATTTAAGTTATAGCACACAAAAAAATTTGTAGCATTTATAAAAAATAAGTTTTAAAGATGACAATAATAAAAATTTCATATTTAATTTTAATAAGTGGTCAATTTGGGCAGGGTCAAACGGGCCTGCCTATCACCGTCTCTTTCGGCTCCAGCCCGGCCTAATCAAGCCTTGGGCTGGGCTGGGTCAAGATTTAGGCCCAAATTAAAATGGCCCAATTAAATAGTTATTTTTATATATTTTTAAAAATTTTCTTATAGAAAATTTGGCAGTCCAGCTTGCCCCTAGATCATGCAGGCTTTGGGCCGGCTGGGCCTTCTTTTTTATTAACAGGCTGGGTGGCGCCGGACGGGCTAAATTGATGATGTGATGTCATGTTCGATATCTTAAGATGCAGTATAAAACTTTCTTTTATATTTATATATATATAAAAGGAATCCAGACCCTTTGGAGACTAATTATGAAATTTTACGTTAAAGGCTGTCTCCCATCCCATGCTGTTTATGTATCGAATCCCTTCTAACTTCTTGTGTGGCTCCTTAGAAAAAATTAGGAAAAAAGACAAAAAAAAAAAAATAATTCGCTCCTTAAGGGAAAAAAAGAGAGGAAAAAAATCTCGTGTGTCCTACTTTCTATTTTTTAATATTTATTTTCTTTCTTTTTGGTTTAATATTTTTAGTCGAGAATCCGTAAATTTCACATATTTTTTCAGGTCTTTTTACGGCCAAGGCTCTTATCCATAGTATATATTTATAGAAGGAGAAGGGAAATAGGTTTGACCATTTGAAAAAGCCGTGTTAGTCCCTTAAAAAAATTACATATTATGTCACATTTTTAAAAATAATATTTGTATATATTACGCTTATAAAAGTCTATATCATACTTATTTATATTATATGTTAAGTCGTGTAAAAACTAAACATATATTTATATATAATATTTATAAAAAATAAATCTTAAAATAAATATTTACAAAAACTCTCCTAAAAAAAAGCCTTATTTCTTGAATATTTTTTCATACATAAAATTCGCTGCTTTTCTTTTCAACTTGATTTTTGTCAGATTTTACTCTAACGAATATATGTTATTGGGAATATAAAAAAGAAAATATTGCGTTTTCAAAAGTTAAAAAGATCACACACGCCCCCAGTTAAAAAGATCATACATAAAAAGTACTTTTTTTATTTTTTTTTTATTTCACACGCACACACATATTAATTCTGAGCATCACAAAAACCGTATTAATTTGACTCACCATTATATATATGTATAATTATATATTATATATATAATTTTGATGATCACAGAAATCATATTAAATTGACTCACCGTATATTTGCAAGGCGCTGATAATCATCATAAACGTTTACTTTTTTCTCTAGATATATATAACTCAAAAAATTCTTTTGATCTTATGGCCTTACTGTTTATAAAATTATAAATCTTTATCTAATATGTAATATTTTTTAAGATGAATTTACTGTTTATAAAATTAAAGAAGATTGCTTATATACCTTTCAATAGAAGCACTTTGATTTGACGAAAATGTTCAACTAAACATTCATGCCCAAAAATTAAGAAAAGCGATTGTAGACTTTTGTACAACTGAATTATTATAACATGGGATTATCTTTTAATAAATGTTTAACATGATAGTTAAAAATATAAATAATATTTATATTATAGTTTTTTTTATTTTTATTATAAAATATAAATGATTTATAATATTTTTAATTAAAAAATTAGTTAAAATTAATTAATGCTAAACATGTAATAATATTGATAGCCTCGTTTATTATTTTATGATTCATGTTTCACGCCAATTATGATTTGATGATATATCATTTCATTGGAGTTATTTGTCCCTTCGTACATGTCTAGTCATTGTCTGAAAGCCGATACACATGGACATGATTATAGCTTTATTACTCTTTTTTTGGCTGAATTTTTGCTTGCGCAATTGAAGGCTACATGTTATCAGTGCATGAAAAAAAATCTAGATTTCTAATTCTAGACTATAAGGTATTTTTAATTTAAATAAAGTATTTGATATAGTAGTTAGAATTTTTTTTAGTTCAAATAGACTATAGCCCAAACCCATTCATCTAAAAGAGACCGGGTTGTAGCCCACTCGGATTGAATAGTAGTGTCCATTTTCTTTTCTTATTTTTGCTTTTACCAAATTTTTATAGAGCCACTCAAAACAATATCAAATGAAAAAAAATATACAAATAATAGAATTTTTTGCAAATTTAATGGTTTTAAAATGGAATTTTTTTAAATGTATTTTTGTTTATACTATAAGGCAAAATTTTTTATTTTTCAAAGAAAAATAAAAATACTATAAGTTCATACTAAAACACAGTATTCAACACAATTTTTGCTCCAGTTTCCTTAAAAAGACAGAGAAAAAAAAAAAGATTATGTCGCAAAATATAAAAAAAAAAAAATGTTGCAAAAAGTTAAAGTCCTAAGCGCACAAACACAAAAACGATCGTAATCAGATTCCCTTAACTACCCTTAGACTTTTCTAAACACACGAAAGATGGACCCATTGACCCTTACTAGTCCACGTCATCGGGAACAAGAAAAGTAAACACTGGACGAACACATCACCGTCCAAACTCGGACAGGAGAGACAGACCAATCATAGAAAGACTGGGTATACTTGTACAAAAGCACTGGATTATAGCACCCACAGGGCAGAACACGTCGTTGAATACAAAACGTAGGAAGGTCCAACGTTCTTATTGTGGGGAGTATTAATTTGATAAAAGCAAACATTGTGGGATAGAGACCCACCATTCCTATATCCCCGGTTCCACTGATCTTTACGGGCTTGATCATGATGCCTTAATTTGCTCCTTTTTGGGATCGAGACCCACCTAGATTTGATGGGGCCCGTCAAAAATTGTGTTGAATATTCCACCGTCTCCGTTACCGTCCAGAACACGTGCTATAAGCTTTTCATGAATAAAATTTAGGGTCCAGTTCAAAAAAAAAAATAAAAAAATTTAGGGGATTTCTATAGTGCACAGTGACAAATAACCTACCAATTATTATATGTTTTATAGTAAAAAAAACAGAATCCTCCCAGTGAAATTCGGATAATAAAAAGATCTTAAAATTTAAGACTCAGGTAAAGTTTCACTACTAGATATCATTTTATTTAGTTTCAATACTAAATGTGAACTCTTTTATGCAACACTTAAGATGTGACTCTTTATTCATCTGAATATCATGTTTTATATTTCATTATACAGTATAGAGCTTTTCCGA
This sequence comes from Artocarpus heterophyllus, assembly GCA_025403435.1. Classification (NCBI taxonomy): domain Eukaryota; kingdom Viridiplantae; phylum Streptophyta; class Magnoliopsida; order Rosales; family Moraceae; genus Artocarpus; species Artocarpus heterophyllus. The sequence continues at coordinate 5,272,053 of CM046350.1, read as the reverse complement.
AGGAATCTATAAACCCTTCTTGGAGATATGATGAAATCTTAGATAAAGCGCCGTTTCCCATCCCATGCAATTCATGTACCGACTCACATCGGGTCTCTTAGGATTTTTTTTCGCGTCCTTCATGTTCTTCGAACCTCAAACGTCCCTTAAGAGGTTCTTTAAAAAATTATATATATATATATATATATATATATATATATATAAGCTTTTTCTAAGGTACATATGAAGTTTTGATACATCGTACTCGTGTCATGAAGAGGTTGCCTTTCACATTAACTCTCATTAGGCGATGGCACAAGGTGCAGTAGGGTCAGGAGGTTTTGTAAGTTGTTGAACAGGCTATAGCCGGTAGAATATCAAATTGTAGCAAGAGTGTTTGGTGATTATATATTAAAACCAGGGGCTAAATATTCTTTCCAACTTACTTATTTAATTTTAAATAATAGTTTCTCGACAAAATCTGAAGGAGAGAGACAACAGTGTAACCAAATAGATGAGTTTCATTAAGGAAAAAAATACAAATAAATGAGTAACAGTGGCACTAAGTTGCTCGGACACTATTCGTCCTTTATTTTTTTCACAGTGATTGCTTAAAGTGTGATCTTGCAAATTTATAGCCATAAATTTTTGTTTTTATCATTAAATAAATTGAAAACTACGCCTCCTTGATTTTTTTTAGTTGGAAAAATAAAACAAATGGCCTGTTTTATCCGTAGGTTTAAGCAAAGATTTAAATTTTTATGAGAGAAAATACTGTATCAAAATGGTTCGACTTATAATTTGAACCTATGAAACAAACAAACCCTAGTAGTTGCAACTATAATTTTATATTCATTTGTTTAACAAATTTAACCCCCTGTTTGGCATTGTGGTGGGAACCGTGTTATAAACAGTGTAAAGCTCTCACATGCTACAGTAACAATTTAAAAAATTGCTACAGTGTAAAGCTTTCACATGCTACAGTAAAAGTGGTTCTCACCACCGGTTCCCACCACCTTCCAAACACCCCCTAAAACTACGCCTCCTTAATCTTTTTATGTGAAAGAAAAAATAAGTAATTTTGAAATGCACAAGACCTTTGGACATAAAAAGACCTTGATTTGATATCTGCCATGGCCATGAACATTGAAAGTTATTTAGATAGGCAGGGTGAAGAAAATAACAAATTAGATAAAGATTTTCTTTTACTCTCAATCAAAGTTCACATCACCACAATTTGAACCTCCAAATTTAATAAGACTTTAATTGACTTGAAAATTTTAATATGAGGTGATTTGAACTATATTCTGGACCATCATTTAAATACGCAAATAAATTATAATTTGAGTCGTAAATAAAATTCAAATATATGTATGGACAGAGTGTTGAAAATATTCATTTAAAAAACGATAGTGTTTTTAGCAAACCTTACAAAACATCAGTGTCCGTGAAAGATTTTCATAAACAATAAACATGACATTTGTTTAACTATTCACTCTTGCATGTTTTTAGAATCTAACAACACATTAATATCTGTGATAGATTTTCATGGGCTATAAAAATTGAGATTTGTTCCTCTTTTTGTTCTAAACGCATAAGAAGAAGATGAATTACCCCAATCGGATTTGAAACTTTAAGATATTATTTTTTTTTAGTGTTTATGGAGGTAGAAGAGACGAGAAAAAAAAAAACATTTTCCATGTTACTACGTTAAAAAATTCATGTCACCATCCTTCAACTATGTGTTACTGCTTGGATGTAACCTGTTTACCAATGACACAAATAGCATATCATGTTATTACTCCTCCACCAATTTAAACTATTGAGATCAATCTGAAGGGTTAATGAACTTTCTATTTTTACTGTTTATTTTCTTCCCTCTCGTTTTTATATTTTATTGGTGAGTCGGTGACAACTGATTGCCTATATCTTGAGCTTTCTAACTCCTAATTGTTCAGATTTGAGTAAAGTTTTTTGTGTTGTTTAAAAAAATGGAAAATTCTGCAACGGAGTGTGAAATACAATAGTTAATTTGTATTAAATTTTGTTAGTGTTCTATATATTTTTTAGTCTTTTTTATGGTAGGACCCTCTATTGATAGTGCATGTTTATACGGGATAGATATGATTGTTTGACACAAAATTATATTAGTAAGGCATTTTTTTCTATACCTTATCATGGGATTTACAAATTTTTTTTCCATTTTAATGTAATTTTGATTAGAAATACCTTTTTTTGGTGTGTCGGTACGAACTCTCTAATTCAAACTATTCATAGTATAAATCTCTCAGTAGCTAAAGTATAAAACAAGAAATAGTTACAATGTAAAGCTCTTAATAGCTACAGTATTTTGAAACAAAAAAATTTCTCCCAAGCACACTAACAATACTGAAAATATATAAATTATTAGTGAAGATGCCCTAAGACAGAAAGCTTCAAGAAAGAAATATGGCCTTTTCGAAAGTTGAAAAGATCTTATGCGGTGAATTTGTTCACAATCAAGTGGTATGTACTTCAATCTTTTTTTCGGCTTCAACGTATGTAAAGTGTTTGGCATGTAAAGTGTTTGCCAGTTAAAATTATTGATTAAAACTGTAAACGTTATAGCAAATAAAAATTTTATACTATAGCAATGTTTTTACTTTTATTATAGCTTTTACTATAGTATGTGATAGCTTTATACTGTTTTTAACTAAAAAGTTGGTTAAAATCAATTGACACTAAAGGCACTAATAATTAAGTCTCACCAGATATTTGGTATACATATCACTTTAATGATCAGGAATCCTTACTAATTCGAGTGACAATCCCTCGACGCGAGGCATTGATATATTATTTTTTTTGATAGAAGGCATCGATATAATATTCACTATATACACACATACACGCACACACTTTCATGGGGGCACACTGATTTGGCAATTTGTTCAACTGAAGTGAATACACCTTTGTACTACTAAAAAAACATGTAAAAAATATCTTCCAATGTACGTAGCATCATATATAATTATGTGATTCACATTTCACGCCAACCATGTTTTATGATAACATTTGAAAGAAATCATATAGTTACAATTCGTACAAGTCTGGTCATTTTCTGAAAATAATCATTCCCAATAATCTTTCCTCGTACACAACTTTCCATCGTACTAATTTTTATTATCTCTCTCTTTTTTTTTTTTTGGCTGAATATTTGCTTAACGCACTTCAAAACCCGCATTTTATTTCCTATTATTAGACTTGCATAAGCTTTCAAGCAAAAAGAAAATCTGTCCGTTAGTCTTGGCAGCAACTAGAAGAAGCACTTTTTGTTTTTCCACATTATATATTCCAAGGCTAATTGATGGCTAAGCTTTTTTATATGCCTTTTAAGGAGGTATGATCATAATCAATTTTTAGGCTAGCAACAAAATTCACAATGAGTGGAGATGACAGGTAAATAAATAAATAAATAAATATATATATATCATGTATGATATATATACACACATATGTATACTCCGACTCCGAGCAAGCAAATGCGGACGAATTAAAAAAGGGTCCTGGTGCTGATTTGTCCTAGCAAAAAGTGGTCACTTTTTAAAAATAATCAAAAGCCATAAAAAGGCTAGGATGAGGGATCTATTTATCTAACCCATTATAACACAACAAATTACTCCACATATTTCTGAAGATTTGAGTTTATTATGCCACTAAGCCCTAAAGTCACTCTAGGTTGCTTTCAGTATATCTGCATGCGTTTGAGCATTTTACACTGCTATATAGGGCCGGTAGTTTCATATATAGCATAATAATATGATACGAAAACGACACAGGATAAACGGGTTTAGACTGCACGTTTATTAATTGTGCCATAAATAGGTTGTCACGAATAACAGGAAAATAAACGGGCTGGATTCGTGCTAACATACTAAACACGTCTTAACACGTTTAATTAAACAAGCCGTGAACGTGTTAACACGACACGATATGACCCGTCTATTTATAACACATTTAAACTTAAAAATAAAAATATTTAAAATATTTATAGTATGTTAGTATTAATTAGATATTGTGTTTTTGTTAATTTTCTTTATTGGTTTTTTTTTAATTTTTAGTTAATTAGGTCATAAACGTGTCATATGTGTGTTGTTATCATGTCAACCTGTCACCGCACGTTTAATAATTGTGTTAATCGTGTCGTGCCGTATTACGCATGCCATAGGCGTGTTGTGTTCGTGTTTGCATTTCTGGCACATTTATTAATCGTGTCGTGTTCGTATTAGGGCTAAACGTGTCGTATTGTAAACGTGCCGACACGAACACGGCATGAACACGATTATTGCCACCTCTACTGCTATAAGCCTAAATTAAATAAGAGGAACCACATTTCTCACATTTGCTTTTTTCTTTTTAAATAATAGAGGCTCTTAATGATATATTTATATAAAAATATCTGTTTATTTATATTTTTTTTCTTCTGGTTTTTCAATTTTAAATTGAAGTACTATTAAGAATATTCCTCCATGACTAAAGTGTAAGAAAAAGGGTAGCACTCAACCAAATTGAAAAACCATTTGGCTACCGAATGAAAAATAAAATACAAGTTGAAAAATTAAAGATTATTTCAGTTCTCATGTCATGTGCTCCAAAAAGGCTTCTTTTTTTTTTTTTTTTCTTTTTAAGTTGGTAGTTTCTCTGTTGCCTTCATGAAACTTGAAAGTATATGGACTAGTGTATTACAAAGCCGGATAATTCAATTCTTTAAGGGACAACGGTTGATTTTTAAATGGGAGAAAGGAATAAGCAACGAATTGATTTTGACGGAATATTGTGGTTTGGCGCATTTTAAGCATGGAAAGATCACTAGAATTTCCAATACTATTTTTCAAAGCTTAGCCCTAAGTCCTTACAGTCGACTTTCAGTCTCATGGAATAAACAGAGACTAAAGTCATGGAATTGGCTTATACCTAGATAAATTGGCTAATTCCTGATCAAACGTCGGAACATCATCCGGTCAATTTGAGAAATACCACTTTTGTGATATTGTTTTCAATTTTAACATTTCTAGAAAGTTTGAAACACATCATTTTTAATAAATATAAAGACTATTATGCACAAATATTTTGAATTAGGATTAGACAAATATGTGTTATTTCAGAGCATTTTAACTTTTTAAGCTAGGAGAAATAGTATGAATCAAAGGAAGAAAAAAATGATATAACAATAATGGTAGCAAAAAAGCGATAACGTCCAAATTTTCTATGTCTTGGAACGACCATAAAATGTTATTTTTCTTATTGTTGGTTCTCCTTAAAATGTATTATCTTACACGTACCCTTAAAAATTTATTGTCCAATTTGCCTCATTATAAAAAACAAACAGTTCTAATTGCATTTCTTAACAATAGAATACAAAAAGACCAAACTACCTAATAAATAAGGGAAACATCACTGAACAACGGCACAACCATTGGGTTTTAGATATAAACCGTATACTGCAGATCATAAACAGTCGGGTTGAAGCTTGTAACGGAAAGCAGGATCTTGGAAAATCAATATTTTAAGATTGAGAAGCAAATTAATCCTGGCAGACTTGACAATATCCATATATAGTTACTCTTCATTATTTTCCCTGAAAAAAAAAAAAAAAAAAAAAGGTCTTAGAACTTCACTAAATTTAAGGCATTATATAACTCATACAACTATATATACACAAATATGACGCAAAACCTAATGATATCAAGTGCTTCAAAACCACATCATATTCATCACAAATAAACTTAAAGCTACAATCCAATGATAATTATTCAGAAATATCCTCTTAAAGGTTCGAAGTCACAGAATTGGTCCTTGCCCCCTTAGGCCTACGTACAACTTAAAAACACCTTGATTGTTTTGGACCTTTTGGTGTAATAAACACAAAGAAAGCTAATACAAGATGAAGAAACAGCACCTAGATCTTATTTTTTCATTCGTTAGAAGCTTCTTTCCGAAAGAAGGACTTTCCTGAATCAATCTTTCAAGCTGCGGAGGCGCACGCGAGTACATCTCGAACGATTCTACTTCACTGTCCCTGAAAAACAAATCTTGGAACTTCACTAAAATGAATGTATCAATTTCACAGTGAAAAAGTTTAAGTTCTGCAACAGTTATAAATAATTTCACAGATATGGCAGAAATCCTAACAAAATCAAGTGCTCTAGGATATGCACTTCTCCTACAAAACCATATCATAATCATCGCAAAATGTTCGAAGCTAAAAACCAAGATAATTAATGATAAATATCACGAAATTGGACCCTGCCCCTCAGCCTAGATTGGTATGCCTTGATACTTGATTGTCTTGATATAATAAATACAATGCAAGCTTAATAAAATATAGTGAAAGAAGACTTCCAATCTTGCACAAACACACTAGCCATAGATCTTCAAATGTTAAAAATGCAATGCAACAATCACAAATATTTGACAAAAACCCAACAATAGAAACAACCAAACACAACAAAGGCAACAGAAAACAACCAAAGAACGCACATTGGGCTGTTTAAAACCGGAGCATAACAAAACCTTTTAACGGGTGTAGAGAAAAAAAGAGGACAAGATTCCATCTCGTCTTTTTGGAATTTCAAGAGTTTTGGGATCCTCATTCCTGCAAAATGAAAATGATAGAACTTAAATGTTTTTTGAAAAAGTTATAAAGGTTCAGAGATACGGCAGAAAGCCTAACAATATCAAAGACTCTAGGACATGCACAGCTGCTGCAAGACCATATCAAAATCATCACAAAATGCTTAATGCTACAGACCAAGATAATTAATAATGATATATCACAAAATTGGTCCTTGCCCCCCAGGCCTGTTTTGGTACACATTGATAGCTTGCATTGTATAATTCAGCGATGAAGATTCCATAGGCCTGGGGGCTTGAATTTATATATATATAAAAGAGTAGCAAAACCATAAGCCCGTAAAAAAAGGCCCACTACGACAAACGGTAACAAACGGGAATGTTATGCTAGATTAACATTCGATCTTCATTGGTGATTAATCTAACTATTGTTAACTAATTCATCCAAGAAAGCTATCTACATATGGTCATCCCTTGGTACACTACCAGTATAACCAAGACTACCTAACAAATTCATTAAAAAAGTCATACTACACAAAACATGTCGTTAACAGCTCCAAATTAATAGGTGAAATTTGGGTGTTTAGCTAAACATAGCATTTATTTTTTTGTACGGAAATATTACGAGAGATGCAATAATTGACATTCTTTTTCTCCGCTCTTTACATCATGTGGGGCATAAAACTTTTTATGTCAACACATTATTAAACGAGAAGGAAAATCTTATTCGTAAACTGGCTTTTATTTTTAATATTTCCTAGTAATTAAATTTCAGTAGTATCATATAAAAATTAGGCACTGCCATTAGGCACTAGCTACTAAAAGAGATCAATAAGCTGCAAATATACGAGGCATTGTAAATTATATTATCAAAATGAATTTGGCCCCTCCTGAAAATTATAAAATGCATATCTCGAGGGGCTAAAATAGATCAGTTAAAGAAAAATTTAACACCATGCTATGTGGGAGAAGATCGTGATGTATTTCCTAACCCCTCTTCTATATATATATATTTTTTAATTTTTTATCTATCTATTCAATTTTGCAAACTGTTGCATTCTATATAGTTTCCGTGTAACGCCTCAACCCTAGTGGGCTCACCTAGCGGGACCTTGACATTTGAACCCAAGACTTCCCCACTTATAAGGTTCTTAAGTCAAATGATTAATCGGTATCAACATTTGACTTAACAACCTTATAAGCAAGGAGGACTTGTGTTTAAGTTAGCCCGCTCTCTAAGTGCTCAGAGGGAATAATATGTATGAGTAACGAACATAAGACCTGACTATGCCTGAGTCCCGCTAGATGGGTTCATAGAAAGTTGAGGCGTAACATTCCGAGCCATAGACGTACAAAGAAGCAGAAAATGAAATCGAAGGTAGTTCCAAATTTCTTACATAAGCGATTTTTGTTGCCTTTATCTATCGTCGTTTTTGAAACGGACAATTTCAGAGTTTTATTATTGTTATTATCCTTATTAATATAACAGGATCGCTTCAAGAGCTTCTTTGAGATTAAGTTCTTTCTTATACATATTAGGAAAAGTAAATATAGCTACAAGTACAGTAATTTTTGACTTTATCCGTCTTTATTTTTGTTAATTTTAGCTCTGAGTGAGTCAACTGATTATGTGCTTGTAATGTGTATTTCTTGTTAGAAAATTCTTTCTCGTTTCTCAATCTTTAAATGTATGCACTTTGTTGAATCACATTAAAAGCATGTTGGGTAGCCTGTATAATAATACTATATTATATTATTTTATAAGAATATAATGTTTGGTATACCTGCCATATTGTATAATATTATACGGGCTGTAAAATAATGCAAAATATTTATAGCGTATTGACAAGTCGGTTTGGACTGCAGTTTGGACTACTTTTTCAATTATGAACAGTATAAAGGTCTTACATGCTACAATAACAATAAAAAAAAAATTTACAATGTAAAGCTCTCACATGCTACAGTAAAAACAATTTTAACCAACCTATCAAACACCCTATTAGTATTAACTAATACGCTTCAATTAGGATGTATTGTATTGTGTAAACTCTTCCTCTCTTCTTCAGTTTCTCACTCTCGTGTAAACTCAAAAAACCCAATCTCCATGCTTTCAAGTCATAGTTTATCTTTATTTTTGTTAATTTTAGCTCTAAGTAACTTAACTAATTATGTACTTGTAATGTGTATTTCTTGTTAGTAAATTCTTTTTCATTATTCAGTCTTTAAATGTATGCACTTTGTCGGATCACGTTACATCTTTATTTTCTTTTTTATCTTTAAAATATACCCCGCTCCGCTATATATGCTTGTTTCAAGAATAGTATACCTTGAGTTGATACACTATTAACCAGCAGTGCCTACGGCCCCGGTTGCATTTATTTTCTTTTACAGTCTCGAAACTTCTTGGACAAGAAATGGTCGGCTTTGTTGGGGGATGTGATCTCATTTGACTTCAAAATCGGATGCTTAATCTATAAAAGAGCCAAATTTGATCTTTACATTTATTATTTTTATGGGGCACGAATTTGCAACATATCCACCATATGTTTAAGAAAAAATAACAACACATAACCAAATTATTGTTATAAAATTAAAATTTAATATAATATTTAGAATAATTTTTGAATATTTTAAAAATATATTTAATTACATAATAATTATTTTAATGATATCATTTTAAGACATATATGAAATATTTATAATTTAAAGTCATATTTTAATTCAATAAATATAATTGTATCATTTGTCTCATGGACCTTATGTTTAATGCAGGCTTCATTAGCATTTGTTATTGGCCTATGTTTGGAATGAAAGAAAAGATGAGGAAAGGAAGTGGGTAGAAAGATTATTGCATAGAAAATGATATGGTAATTTGGTTGATTGGAAGGAAGAAAGGAAGAAAAAGAAAATTGAGTGGAAAGAAAAAAGTACTAGTGGATCCCATTAACTTTTTTTAATTAAGAGATTATTTTTTGACGTGACATTTTACGTAGATAATTTTTATATTAAAGAAGACAATTTTGTTTGGTTATTAAAGCATGAGTGTTTTGATCGTCAGAATAACTTGTTAATGGTTTAATGTATAATTGAAAATAATTTTATATAGAGTGTTGTAAAATTTTAACGTAAAAATTTTAGTTGTTGTCCTAGTCTTAAAAATAAAATAACATATACAATTAGATGAAATAGCAATAGACTAAAGATTACAATGTTCTTTCCTTCCTATATAGTACATACCAAGCAATACAAGAGAATGGTAATTTCATTTTTTATCATTAATCTTATTTTATTTCTTTTGCATATTTCTCCTTATCTTTTTCTACCTTCTTACCCAACGGAGTGTTAGTGATAGCTGACACATCCATCCTACACAAGTTGCAGACGAAAAAGTAACCCTCCACTACTCAATTTTTGAATTAATTATTTTTTCTTAAAGTGATGCCGATTTTTTTCTCCCATATATGTAATTTTCTCAGAAATCAAGCGGAAAGATATCACCCAATAATGCTAAAATGCACAAGATTTCATATGCACAAGATATAGTGGACAAATATAGATAGCCAACTATATAGAATCGAGGTTGTAAATATAATTATGCAACGAAATTTCTTTCATTTTCATATACATACATACATACATACATATATATATATAGAGAGAGAGAGAGAGAGAGACAGAGAGAGAGAGAGCTGGAACCTTCATCCGAGTACAAACTTCTTGAAAAACTTCAAAGAGGAAAAAAAATAGAAAGAAAAGAAATTAAAAGTAAGTGATAAAAAGTTGTATTTTATTAAGTATAGAAAGTAAATAACAATATTTAACAGAGAGTTTTACTTGACAACTGTTCTGGGGCGATCCGATCCAGGCACAGAATTAGGATATGTAGGAGATACCCATCACAGGAACGGCAAAAGACGACTCCAGAAAAACCCTTTGCTGGAATGTTTCGAGGCTTGCTCCGGCGGCTGCTAGATCCTTAACCAGATTCCGGTAGTACTCCTTCAGCTTCCTCATCATGCGCATGTACTGCAGTTTCAGCCACCTCAATTTCATTCTCCTCAGTATCCTTATCAGCGCCACCACTCGCCGCCGTGGCTTCTTTCCCCCGAGGCGGACCGACGGCAGTTTCCGCCTACGGAGCGGGATTCCGTGGCGGACCACCCGCTTATTCGGGTTGAGGAGGGCCAGGCTTTGGTGATGGACATCATTGTCTACGGCCATACGTGAATGTGCTGGAGACGACAAGATAACAAAAAAACAAAAAAAAAAAGAAAAGAAAAAGAATAGGATGGAAGGGATCAGGCTGCAGGTTATATATTTATATTATATGATATGAATAATGCCAACAATGTACGTTTATTTTTTGCTGGAGTAACAAGATGAGAGTTTGACTAACAGGGTGTTTAAAAAGGTGGTAGAAATGAATGGTGAGAACTACTTTTATTGTTGTAGCATGTGAGAGTTTTATATTATAGCATATTTTTTTATTGTTATTGTAGCATATAAAAGCTTTACATTGTTTATAATTAAAATTATGGTAAAAATTAAGTAGTTTCTACCACTGTCAAACACCCTTGAATGAAAAAGAAAGCGTCTTTATTTATTTTTTGCCGGAATTATAAGAGACGGAACTTGACTAATAAATGAGAAAAAAAGCATCTTTTATTTTAGGGGGCTTCCTATTATTTTTTCCATTTGGAGCTAAAAATAAGTCCACGTTAATAAATTTTACTATTGATTACTTTGCGGTAAAAATTCTATGTATTCAATTGCAGGGTGAAGTCAGAAAAAATAATCAAGTAGGGTAGAAAATAATTTTAAGAAGGTAAAATATAATTTTAAAATTATAAAATATAATTTTTATAAAATTTTATAAACAATATTAAAAAAAAACAAAGTTCAAGAGGCCGTTGCCCACCTTAATCCGTAAGCAGTTCCACCTCTGTTTAGTCGGCTCCAGAAAAAAATTCATTCATAAAATATACTTTTCAACTCATGACCAGAGCATTATATAAATTAATAAATAAACAAAAATCAAGAATTCAAAGCTCTATGACTCGGTTGCATAGTGTGCTTAGTGCTTAGTTCTTACTGCTAATTACCTTTTAATGTGAACTTGTTATTAGTATTTTCTTGTAGACTGAAAAATTGAAAATCAGACGTGTTTATGTACGTATAAATATATTTGCAAATTGGGATATAATCTGTCCAATCTTTTCTAACCAATATGTTATCTAACAAATATTTTAATTATACATATATAAACACTTTAATTCTACATTTTAATATATATATATATATATATATTTAGCAAATATATATATAATGACATATCATTTAATGAAAATTATACAAAAACTAATACAAAAGCATTTTAATTTTTTTTAAATAATTGTAGTTGGTTAGAAACCATTTGAGATACTGTCAACGTACAAATTAAAATATGCAAGAGATAATCAAAATAAACAATAACTTTTCTATTAGTATGAGGTGCTGAGTATTACAAGTGAGCATGGTAAAAAAAAAAGTATTTTATTTCCTAAAACAATAATAGATTGGAAAATTATTATTTAGTTGTTTTTGTCACAGATAACGACATCATAATTAACTTTTTTTTTTCCTTCCCTTATGTTTTTTTCTCGATAGCACCTTGTCCTAGAAGTGTAATGTTTTAAATCATTATTGATCAAAATCATATCAAGGCATATATTAAACAGTTTTTTATACATATCAAAACAGTTGTAAAACAAAGACACATTGCTAGTCACTTTGTTTAAAGTCCTACTGAATTTTTTTATGCTCTTTTGTTTGGTTGTGTTTTTTTTTTTTTTTGGTTACTGTTTTCTAAATGGCTAATCCACGTGATAATGTTCAGTATTCTTTTTTATGCTTAAGATGTAATTTCCTCTCAAAGAAGGGGTTCAAGATACCACCATGTTTGACCCCACCATATTGTTATCTTATTTGAGTACCTGTCCAGTGTTTTTGGCACTTTGTGTAACAATAATGTAATACGATGAAACTAATATTTAAACAACTTTTCAAGCCACTAAAAAAAAAAATTAAAACACAAATAAAGAATAAGCGATTGTTAACAAATTAAAAAAAGAATAAAAAAAAGCAGAAACATTTTCTGCTTATTGCAAATGGATAGAGCAAGTTAAAATTAATTGAACTTAAAATAAAATATAGAACTTAAAGTAGTGAAAAAAATTTATAAAATTAATTGACAAACTCAACATGATCTTAAATCTCTCAACTCCGCTTTATTTGCTCATTGAGATGAATATGATTGATATTCGATCAAATTTTATATTCTTTTTTTTTTTATAATTTGTGCAACTTGTGCACATATCGTGGTTGATAACTCTGCCATGTGCAGGAAAAACATCACGAATCTCGAGTTTGTTTGGTAAATAGATTTGAATTAGTGATTTAATTTGAGTTAGTGTGATTTAAATTAGGATTTGAGTTAGTGATTTGAATTATTATCCGAATTGACGTTTGGATTTACATTCTGATTATGGAATTAAATTGAAATTTGTGTTTAGAGAGGTAGTGAAAATAATTTTTGATTTATCAATAAATCTAATAAAATATTAATGTTAATGATCCTAAAAAATATGCAATGTGGATATTAATTTATTCCTCTCTTCACTAGGAACATAATGAAAAAAGAATCATCTCAATTAGATAATAAATGAAGAAGTTATGATATTTTTCCTCAAATATAGAAGAGATAATTTTAGTTTTTACTGTAATAAAGATATCCGAGTATCAAAAGTTTAAGAGGAGTTAGAGCTTTGAAAACTATTCTTGATACTCAAAGGATTCGGATTTGGGGGAAATAAATACGTATCTAAAGAATTTTTAATACTCAAATCTACTATTTTGTAAGGTCTTTTTTTATATTTTTTTTGTTAGAAAAATTAGTCATGAGGGGCAAAAAATAATTTCAAAAAGACGTAATATAATTTCAAATGAGAAAATATGATTTCTATAAAATTTTATAAATAATATTAAAAAAAAAAGTTTGGAGGGTAGCCGCCTACCCTAATCCGTAAGTAGCTCCATTCCTGTTCACTCGGCTACAGAAAGGAATTCATGACTAAAATATACTTTTCAATTCATGGCCAGAGCATTATATAAATAAATAAATAAACAGAATTCAAGAATTCAAAGCTTTATGACTCGGTTGCTTAGTGTGCTTAGTGCTTAGCTCTTACTGCTAATTACCTTTTAAAGTGAATTTCTTTATTAGTATTTTCTTGTAGACTGAAAAATTGAAAATCAGACGTGTGTTTATGTGCGTATAAATTTATTTGCAAATTGGGATATATTCTGTCCAATCTTTTCTAACCAATATGTTATCTAACAAATATTTTAATTATACATATATAAACACTGTAATTATACATTTTAATATATATATTTTTAGCAAATGTATATATATAATGACAGATCATTTAATAAAATTATACAAAAATCAATACAAAAACATTTTAATTTTTTTTAAATAATTGTAGTTGGTTAAAAACCATATGGGGAACCATCAACACACAAATTAAAATATGCAAGAGATAATCAAAATAAACAATAACTTTTCTATTAGTATTAGGTGCTTAGTATTACAAGTGAGCATGGTAAAAAAAAGATTTTATTTCGTAAAATAATAATTGATTGGGAAAATTATCATTTAGCTGTTTTTGTCATAGATAACCACATCATAATTAACTTTTTTTTTTCTTAATTTATGTTTTTTTGTCTTTTATGGTAGGACCTCATGCTAGAAGTGCAATGTTTCAAATCATTATATCTTACCAAAATCATATCAAAATAAAAAGTACACAGTAAACAGTTTTTTATGCATATCAAAATAGTTGTAAAACAAAGACCCATTGCTAGTCAATTTTTTTTTTTAATTCCTACTGAATTTTTTATGCTCTTTTGTTTGGTTGTTTTTTTTTTTTTCAATTGTTGTCTAAATGGCCAATCCACGTGATAATGTTCAGGATTCTTTTTTATGCTTAAGATGTAATTTCCCCTCAAAGATGGGGTTCAAAATACCACCATGTTTGACCCCACCATATTATTATCTTATTTGAGTGCCTGTATAGTGTATTTGGCACTTTGCGTAACAATAATGTAATACGATGAAACTAATATTTAAACACCTTTTCAAACCACTAAAAAAAAAAATTAAAACACATATAAAGAATAAGCGATCGTTAACAAATTAAAAAGGGATAAAAAGAAAAGCAGAAACATTTTCTGCATAATGCAAATGGATAGAGCAAGTTAAAATTAATTGAACTTAAAATAAAATATAGAACTTAAAGTAGTGAAAAAAGTTATAAAAAACAGTTAATAAAATTAATTGACAAACTCAACATGATCTTAAATCTCTCAACTCCACTTTATTTGCTCATTGAGATGAATATGATTGTTCTTCCATCAAATTTTATAGCCTTTTTTTTTTTTAATGCCTGTTGGGTAGGTCATAGTATTGGCTACTTTCTCAGCTATAAATAATGCAAAACTCTCATATGTTACAATAACAGTAAAAAAATTATTATAATATAAAACTCTTATATATTACAGTAAAAATAATTATAGCCAACAGTTCTAATTATCCTATCAAATACTCTAGGGGCCCGTTTGTTTCGATACTCGAATCACGGTTTGAATCATTTTGCTACAGTATTTTCTCTCACGAAAATTTAAATCTTCATTCAAATACTCTATTTAAATACTCGAACCAAACGATTACTGTGTTGTAAGGTCTTCTTTTTGTACGTTTTTTTTTTGTTCTTTTTTTTTTTAACATTATCCAATCGTGCGCTTTTACGGGGAAATTAATTGGTTAGGAATCATTATAATTAGCCCTTTCACATCTCGCGTTATCCCAGCAATCGCTTCATTCATGCTATACATTAATTGAGAAAAAGATATTGTATTTTTTTTTCTGAAATTCAAAATATATAGTATTGGATTATTAGCTTGTTTATTTATATTGTATATCGTTATCACTTGTTAGACTATGATATGCAGCATTTAATGGATTGGTTTTTCCTCAAATTCCTTTCTGTGACACCATCATTAATCCATATTAGTGCATATTAAAAATTAAAAAAATAAAAAAACAAATGGAGATGATCGTTATCTCATTTTCAAGATTAAGGAAGAAAGGCATTCTTCTCGCTTTAAGAAAGATATTTTCCTATGCCTTCCTATTTTTTGAAAACGATTTACTTAAACATTTTTAAGCAATTGAATTCCGCCACGTGGTACTCAGTGGTCGTATTTTATATTGTTTGCACCTTCTTTTCTTTTCTATCTGTGAATGGTACGTTATTTGCAATCTTCTGATCTTGTGCTGCTTATTATTCTGACTTTCTTGATGGGGCTACAAACTCTGCAGACAATACTGAGTGGGATGTACAGTTTTATGGCCACTAGTTATGCACTGACGAATGGCCACAAATGACTATGAGCTGGTTGGCTTCTGACTCTCTTTGTGCTTCTTTCTGTAGCCTCAAATGATTTTTTTTTTTTTTTTAATTGTGATAGGAGGATTCAAATTATACACCCCATGCTAAAACGGGGTATGAAATTACAACTAACTTATGCTTGCAGATATTTAACTCTGCGCAATATGGTGCAAAAGAAAAGACCATGTTGAAGACCTATTTGAAATAATTTGTGTTTTTATTTTAAAACAATAGAAGAAAAAAAACATAAATTAGTGCTTTTTAATTAATGTTTAAATAGTACATAAAAAGGTGATTTTTTATTTTAAAAGAGTTTTTGAATCTGTTTAGTTAAATAAACTAAAGACCTTATTGATATAAAAAGCAGTGTAATTTAAAGTTATGGATAGAATTTTTAATTTGTTATTCTTAATTATAATGTCAAAAGTGTAAATAAAAGAACTTCTCATAAGTTAGGCACACTTGGCTTGGCTTTTTCAATAAATACCTATAAAAGCCATAAGCACTTTTCTATGGGTCATCTAAACGGACTCATAAGTAGCTTTTGGATAGAATAAGCTGTAAATAACTTAATATAAGCCATTGCAAACAGGCTCTGGATGCATTTTAATCTTTTATATGACATATTTGGAATGACTTATTTTAAGTTACTTTCGACTTATTCTATCGAAAAACTACTTATGAGTCCGTTTGGGTGACTCATGAAAAATTGTTATGACTTTATAAGCACTTTTTGAAGAAGTTAAGCCAAGAATGCTTATGAAAAAAACATCAATAAAAAGTTTTTTTTTACACTTTTGACATTATATTTAAGAACAAATAAAAAATTCCATCTATATTTTTAAATTACACTACTTTTTATATCAATAAGAACTTTACTTGTTTAATTAAACAAGCTCAAAAGCTCTTACGAAATCAAAAATTACTCTTCCTCACTATCCAAACACTTAATTAAAAGCCATAATTTATGCTTTTTTTCTTCTATTACTTAAAAAGTAAAAACATAAGCTACCTTAATCGGCCCCTAGTCCTTTTACCTAATGCAGTATAAGTGGTTTCTTTTCAACTATCCTTCTAAATAGCTAACTACATGCCACATTACTTGATTTCATCTTCTCAGTAATAGTAATCTTACTGAAATTTTCTCGGTCAGGGTATACTTTCATCATTTTATGCCAAACATCTATCATACGTGTACTGCTAGACAAACTAGTGAGCTTTCTAAATTTTGTATGTTTTGCGCAAAATTGCAACTCATTTGACAGCCAGCTAGATTTGTATTCTTGACTACAACATGGGCTTTGGCAAATTTGCTCGTTAATAAGCATCAATCCTCTCATAATATGATGGCTTAAAAAAAAAAAAAAAAAAAAAAACAATTATAGCCATGTCAGACGCTGGGATTTCTTTTTCCCATATGAAATGATATAACTTGAAAATGGAAACCAGTAAAAACATAGGCGAGAAAGAAAACAATAGACATTCCAATAAACAACACAAAGCAAAAGAAACACGCTAAAGTAATAAAGCTTATTCTTTTTACGACATTTTAAGTAATGTGGCCATAATATTCTGCTTAAAAGTTTAAGTATTGTTTCTCTCTCTGGCAACACTTCACTTGTATGAGATGATCGCGAATGCCATTTCGTTTTGATCATAAATTGGACGTGCGTTCATCTTTGTGTACATGATAATCTACATCTTTATTTGGAGGAGAGAAGTTAAAAGTTAAACAAGCTTCTCCTAAAAGATTTATTAAACTCTCTGGGAAAATCCCCATTTGCATAAAACACTTACCTGATTACTTCGATGCAATTGAAACAAGTATCCAACGTCTTTCCCAGATACCGAAAGTGCAAATTATGACAAGTTCATCACAATCCATGGCGAAAGCAAAACCGAAATCTCCAAATTTATACAAGAGGCAGATAAATAAATCATCTTGCAGAAAACAATGCCTCTGACTAGCTAGAAATGTGATGAAAAGTGCTCACACATGCAAGGGCAATGTTTAGGCTGCAGCTCATATGGAAGCTGTGAACCCACTTCTCCACTTATATGCAACAGGGCTCCTCACAAGGTGAGTCCCATCAGCCCACACAATTGATCCAAACTTTGAAGATATTGTGTAATCAATACTTGTTGAGAATGTAACCTCATATGTTTGTGTTTGATTCTCAGCACTGAAGACAAGCTTGCTTGGAGAAACTTCAATGTCAACACCTGCCGGTGAGCTCACACTCACCTCATAAACTGCATCGCTTTCACTTCCAACGTTTTTGGCAACCCTCTTATATTTGACAACTTTTTGATTTGAATCAAACACCACAGAAAACGATGGGTAGTTCAGATCTCCTGGACTCCTAAAACCCCCGATTTCGTTGAACGTTTTTGCACATACATCCGAACCAGTTGGCTCTCTAATAAAGACTGATATAAGCTCGGGACCATACCCGATTGAGCAGAGGAAAGCCACATAGTCATTAACACCCGTGTCATACACCAACCCTGGATTGAGAGCTCTGTTGGGATCCACATGCCCTGCCCCATGTACGAAAGGATTCGACTCCTCGCCCGTTGCGAGATCTCCAAGGGTCTTGCCGGAGTTATCCAAATCGTAAGCTGTAGTCATCAGCGCGGATTTTATAGCGGCAGGTGACCAACTCGGATAGGCCTTTCTTAGCAAAGCAGCGATCCCGCTAACATGTGGGCAAGACATTGAAGTGCCCGAAATTATGTTGAACTCAACTCGTCTCGGATCAATTTCCAAATCGGTTGGACCAATGAAGCCAGTCCATCCAGCTAAAATGTTGACACCGGGAGCTATGACATCTGGTTTGAGAATCTCCGGCGTGAGAGAGCTCGGACCACGGCTAGAGAAAGCAGCGACCTTTGGAGCAGCTGGGGATGAACTGATCACCGTGCCACGGAACGCAATAGTGGCGGTCGGCTTGTCATTGGATTTGATGTACTCCTTTATCTTGTCCCCGTTGGTCTGTCCCACCATAGTCGCAGGCAAAAGATGCGAATCCGCGAGGAGTTCTTCGCCACTGTCCTCCAGATTCGCCAGTACCATCCCAACACCGCCGGCCTGCTTTACGGCGCTTCCCTTTTCCACTCTAGCATTGACCCCACGGTCACAAACAACGATTTTTCCTTCAACTTTCTCCGGTTGGAGTTTCCCCACACGGCAGTATCTATCTCCAGCGTCCCCGGCATAGACTAATGGCATCTTGGACTCGCTCAAGATCTCGCCGGCGTACAACGACACGCCGTTGAAAATTCTGTCGTCGCCGAGGACGACATCGGCTGGGAATTCTCTGTCGATAGTGGAAGCGCCGACGGTCAAAATCCAAGGAGCGATGTTCGTTGCAGTTGACGCATCTGGTCCTGAGTTCCCTGCAGAGCAAGAAACCAGAACGCCGTGCTGAGCAGCTCCGAACGATCCGACGGCAATGGAGTCCAAAAAGTACGGAGGAGAATGGCCGTTAGCTCCGACGGAGAGAGATATTATGTGAACACCATCGGAAACCGCTTGGTCCATGGCGGCCAATATGTCGGAATCGAAACATCCCAAACTCCAGCAGATCTTGTAAGCAGCGA
Source organism: Artocarpus heterophyllus (assembly GCA_025403435.1). NCBI lineage: Eukaryota > Viridiplantae > Streptophyta > Magnoliopsida > Rosales > Moraceae > Artocarpus > Artocarpus heterophyllus. Next base: position 5,252,371 of record CM046350.1, on the reverse strand, counting down.
TTCGGGCTTTGGTGGCCATTCCCCTGGCTTCCCCTTGGGCGTATTGGTAAAAGCTCGCGTTTGAGACCAAAGCCCCGCCTGGCCGTCGACGCCGTGTGGGTCCCATGGCCCTCCGTATCTCTCGGCGACTTCGATTCCTTAGTTTCGTCGATCGGCTTCCCCAAAGCCGCCAAGTAGCCTTTGTTAAAAACCCTAGCTCCAATTATCTTCCGGTTACAAGCCGACGGCGGAAAATCCTCCGCCGTCTCGCAGATCCCCTTCCAGCCTGACGGAACCGGAGACAGTCCGGAGTCGGAGAAGCTCGGGCGCTCCGGCCAAATCCCGGTGTCGAGAACTCCGATCACGACGTCTTCGGCATAATCGGAGTTAGGCCAGAGTCCGAAGTTGTCGGCGAGTCCGAGGAAGCGGTAAGTGCGGGTGGTGTGGAGGTGGCGGGGCTGGTCGGGGACGACGGAGAGGACGCCGTGGATTCCGCGGAGCTTGGAGGCCTGAGAGGCGGTGAGGGTGGCGGAGAAGCCATTGATGGACTTGTGGTAGGTGTAGAGGAGCTTGGAAGGGTGAGGTGAAGGAGGGAGGGATCTGACGATGGAGTTGTACCAGTGGTGGTGGGAGGTGAAGAAGGAGGGCTTGTGTGATCTCGACACGTGGACGATGAATGTTCGTGGAGCGTCAGATGGATCTGATGATGAAGTTACAGAGACGAAACAGAGGAAGAGAGAGAAGAGGACTGTCAAATGGGAAGGAAAAGCCATGGCCTTTTTTGGTCTATCCAGTTATTTTTCCCCAATTTTGTGGTGAATACGAATACTCATGCGATGGCCCAGAATCCTTCAAGCATAACGAACTGTATTTAATGTTCCAGTATTTTCTCTTATTTGCGTTTTTGCCTTTAAATTATTTATCATTTTTTTTATAGGGAATTTTATTTATCTTCTTCTTAACCTGTACGTGTATCTGCCCAGTGTCAGAGATCTCATTAGCAAATAATTTATCTTTTGGAAAGAAATGTGTAGCTCGTGAGGAATGATAATTCAAACCTACCAAAAGGTAAACGTGATGATTCTGCTTTGGTGGGACCAATAAATAAATGACGATCATTGATTACCTGCGAACGGAGAAGGCCATTTGAGTATATATTTACGGAGTTTTTGGCCCTTTAAAACTGTTGATTTGAATTTTTTTTTTATAGTTATTGTAATATATAAAAATTTTGTTTTATTTATAATTAAAAAAATAATTCAGATCATTTTCTGTCACATTCTATAAGTAAATTGTTGGAAAGTCTCAAAAGGTTAATATATTCTCTTATTTATTTTAGTAATTTTTTTTAATTCTATAGGTTACACCCTTATTGTTAGCGTAGCTATAAAACTTAATCTAAAAATATATTATATATTAAATTAAGACTTATAATTTTATGAGTAATAAAATTATATCTATGTGGAGATAAAAACATTTTTAATTGAACTGAGGTTAACCTTAAAATTTGGGTGAAAAAACTAAAAGTAACTTACGTTCACTCATTTCCCCTCACATGAGCCCCACATGCTAAACATTTAAGGGACATTTTGGTAAATTTAGTTTATCTTCTTCCTAACCTGTAGGTGTATCTGCCCAGATTCAGAGATCTCATTAACAAATAATTTATCTTTTGGAAAGAAGTGTGTAGCTCGTGTGGGAATGATAATTCAAACCCACCGAAAGGTAAATGTGATAACTCTGCTTTGGTGGGACCATTAAATAATGACAATCATTAATTACTTATGAACAAAGAATGGCCATTTGAGTACGTATTTACGGGGTATTTAATACGTGGTTAAAATTATTGGTTAAAATTATTTTTTATATTTAATAAAAATAGTTTATATTATTTTTTTAGTTATAAATAATATAAATTCTCATATGTTACAGTAATAATAAAAAAATCTTTATAATATAAAGCTTTCATATGCTACAGTAAAAAAGTTCTAACTAATGGTTCTCATCCACCCTCTCAAACATCTTATTTATTTTTTATTAATATTATAACATATGAGAGTTTTGATATTGTTTATAACTAAAGAGTGGTATGGATCATTTTCTACCAAACACTAAGTAAATTGTTGGGAAGTTCCAAAAGGTTAATGTAGAGGTTGGATCTACAATCAAATATAAAAAATGTCGATCAAAGTTAATATGTTCATTTTAGTAGATTTGGGCCGTCAAATCACCGTTATTTGGATCTATGAGCTTCAAAACACATTTGTCAAATTAATTGCAAAAAAAAAACTAGCAAATTGAAATCATATGAAGTAAGGTAACATAGGAGAAACAAAATATACAACACACGCAGGTATATAGTGGTTCACTTTGTTAAAAGAGCTACGTTTACTGTTCTTTACTATTGTATAAATTCAGAGTACAGATTACAAGAGTGCAAAATGACGAGTAAATTTGACAAAGTTTCTATATATTATATTTTTTTGTGTCTACAATTGAAGAGGGTATCCCCTTATATAGGAAACAATGAGAGCCGTGGCTTCCGACCAAGTAGCGGAGTGGAGTGATGGCGCTAGAGGTAACCGCAATAGTGGGACACGTGTCAGTTTGTGATAGGTCACAGGAATCATGCTCTTCCACGTTTTAGTTTATGGTTGGACGCGCTAATAACCGTCAGTTCATGCATATCAATGCCATCGAATGAATACTTAGGAAACAAACCTGGACACAGCCTTCGATAGAATGTTATCTGAAAACACATTGATTATATAAGGGATCGAACTAATTGTCCCAATCGAAGCCTTAACTCCATTCGTTCATGTTATTTTTACGTCAAATAGCGGAGTTGCTTCGTTCTATTCGACTCGCTCTAATCGCAATAACATGCCATCATTTTGGGCCTTCAAACAATTTAGGCTTGACCAAATTGTACCCCAACAGTTAATATATTCTTTAATTTTTTTCGCAATTCTTTTTAACTCTATAGGTTACAATTCTGTTACTAACAAAGTGATAGAACTCATTCTAAAAAATACATCATATATTAAACTGGGGTCTATAATTTTGTATGTAACAGAATTATAACTCCATGTGAATAAAAATGTTTGTAACTAAACTAGGTTTAATCTTAAAATTTAAGTGCAATAGGACTAAAAGTAACTTACATTCATTTATTTCCCCTCACGTGAGCCGCACATGTTAAACATTTAAGGGACATTTTGGTAAATATAATATGAAAAGAAAAAAATAAAATAAAAGGATAGAGACCAATCAAAAGCAGCCACATAGACATTGGCCACGTCATAAAAAATTTACTGTATAATTAAATTGAAAAAAAAAAAAAAGAAGCAATTTGCTATTCCTTCTTCCTAGACTCCGGCAACGCACCGTCCCCTAAAAGTTTTGAATATGGATAAGAAAAAGTATTTTGGGCGTTGAACTTTCCATTGTATTGCACGATATTAATATACATAGCTTGATAACAGCTTTAGCACATACTAAGGAATCTAACTTAGCTAGTTTACATCAGATAAATTACATAAGTTACAAAATCAAAAAACGCTGCTGAAAAATAGGGAAGCCAGTCAGGCTGTTGGAGAGGATTTCAAAACTTGTGCTAGGGTTGAATTTGTTGGTGAATCCACAAAAGCCTCGGGACTTTTTGAATTTGAACTAATATCTCTAACATCCCCCACCGCCCACCGTAACCCAATGGCAACCCCCTTCATTCTTCCTTCTCCCTCCGTCGCAACCCCCTCCCCTATTCCATGTCGAGCATCGTCATGCATGACTTCAATGGCGGCGATTCCAGCGCAGTTCCAGAGTGGCCTCTTGCTGAGCTTCTTGGCTTTGTCGTCGGTGATTTCCAAGATAGTGATCTCCTCGGGGTGCATGTGGGGGTTGATGCTGAGGGAAACAAAGGCGCCGACGCGGTCGACGACAAAGCCGAAGAAGTCGAAGCCTAGACCTGAGCTGATTTTCAATGGTATTCATGATTTATGTATATAATTTCTTTGGAATCTTCCAATTTGTGTTGGATTTTGTTTCTGAAAAAATTTTCCAGGAAAATATTAACGTATTGTTTGGTCGCCGAGAAAAAAATCGAGTGAGGATGGGCTAGAATCGAAGTTTAAGACTTTTGGATTCTCCGCGTGAAGATTTTTGTTGGTTGATGATCAGTTGGGGCTTTTGATGATCAAGATAGAGTTCTGGATTATAATTGATGACTATTTTTGTACTTACATCACTCTTTTTTTTCTTTTTTTTCTATGCGTTCACTTAGAGTTTCAGGCTCGTTTGATTTCAGCACAAAATTCTGAAGAAGTTGACGGCTTTATCAATTATTTTTTTGAACACACACTTTATTTTAAGGTTTATATATTGAATTTCAAAAATTATTTTAAAGGGCAATTTAGTAATTTTAATTAAAAATTGCTGTTCATAACTTTTTTCCATCAAAATTAAACGTTTTGCGACTAAATTTCACCTTTCTAAAAAGAATGTAGATCTCTTCAACAATTTAAAGTATTTGTAAATGATTAAGAGAATTTTTTTAACTTCTAAATGTGATGATACCTAAAATTCTGGATGCCATTATTGTTTCAACTGTCAATTCTCTAAAATTTTAGGTTCGTTGGCTTTTCTGTTGTAAAACTTCAACGTAAATAAATATTAAGTGGTTCTAAACACAAAGAAAAAACTAAGATCTTAGGCAATTGCCTTAATGGCCTTACGATGAAGCCGATACTGTTTACTGGAACTTAACGTTCACTTGTCCTAACAGAAATTACTTTTCTGCTACTTTCTTTCGACATAAAAATATGTTGGTCCCAAATTTCAATCGTTACAAAGATATGCCTACCAATATGTATTCTCTACAATACAAAAATTCTATCGATAAATTTTTAAACATTTAATCTAACAAAATTCTCATCAAAAAGAAAAAGCATACAAAACTAACAAAACTTAACACAATTTTGATGGTTCAGATCAAAGCTTTACGGTAAAATATTTTGCTCATACACTACCTAAAATTTCTCAATTTTTTGACTTTGAAAGAAAAAAAAAATAATAGCACAAGTTTTGTACGAAAGGAAAAAAACAATAGCACAAGTTTTGTTTCGGAAAGAATAGTGTTGCTCGTGAGGTAATGATAACGAATGCCATAACATTTCGAACCTACCACAAGTGGGAACTTTGCTTTAATGGGACCAACAAAATAACGTAAATTATCTATGACCAAAAAAGGTCATTTGGGTTTTAGGCGTTCATGAATCGGATTATGCAAATTAAGGGTTAACACAAAATCCAATTCATACATATTGGATTGAGAATTTTTGAACGAATCTGTGAACACCCTAATCTAATCAATCCAATTCGAGAACCATGGATTTTATAAATTGGAATATACTGATTCACAGATTGAATCTTTAAATTTATTAAAAAATAGCAATTAAAATTAAACATCTTATAACATAACATAATTTAATAAAATCTAACATATTACAAACCAATAGAATACAAATTTTTGACAATGAACTAAATTGTAGTATTACTAAACATTACAACTAACAAACTTAAATAAACTTTAAACATGAGTAAATGTCATGAATAAATAATGTTAGTCTTTGTAATTAGGCTAAGCTTTTTTTTTTTTTTTTCATTTGTAAGCACATAAATTTTGAATGTAACACCATTAAAGTATAGGTTTATATATTTATTAAAATTGTCTGTGCCTATACGTGTGTGTGTATGTGCGATAATCCGTTAAGCTTAAGAAGAGATTCCTCCATATTTGAGAGCCAAATCTTCATTAATACAATATATATATATATATGGTTTGGATTTATGAATTGGGAGATGCTCAATCTGTAATCTAATATGTACATATCGGATTGAAAAAATCCTAATAAAAAACCAATTTGTATTTTTCATAATTCAATCCAAACTATTTTGTTATAGTGTTTTCTCTCACAAAAATTTTTAAATTTTTGTTCTAAATACAAAAAACAAATTAATTGGGGCTTTGTTACAGAGTGATGTATTAGGCAATTGCCATGGTGGCTTTATTACAAAGCCAATACTGTTTACTATAACTTAACATTTCTTGGTCCCCAACAAAAATCACTTCTTTCCTACTTTCCTCCGACATGAAAAATATGTTGGTTCTATATTTTTAATCGTTATAAAGATATGCTTATCAGTGGATATTCCTATTATAAAATTCTCTAAGCATATAGTAATTCTATAGATAGCGTGGAAAGGGCCACCCATCCTTTCCCCTTGTCCTCCCACTCTAAGGAATGAAAGGCCCCATCTAGCTCTGCTTAAAATACAGAAATATGAATGAACTCCACAATGCCATTATTGTATGGCTAATTGGAAGTTAAAAGCAATTTCTATTTCTTTGTTTTGGAAAATCTGATGTGAAGAGGTTCAATCTAGTAAAAATTTCATAAAAAGAAAAAGTACACAAAACTAACAAAACCTATTAGAAAAATGGGAAAAAAATATTTACAGATTTGTTTGACATTTTCAGACATTACTTTTTTGTAACTTGGTTTATCTAAAAAAAAATACTGATGTGATACTTTTTTTAGAAAATTGGTTTGGGTAACCTTTTTAATGGCCTCTTTAAAATAAATGATTATATTTTTTTATCTAAATTAGGAAAATAATCTTTCCTTTTTAATTATAAAATCAAAATGACAAAAATGACATTTACTATTACTAACAAAAAAAAAAAAAGTTTCGCTAGCACTCTAGGTGGTCAACCTGACAAATTGCGACGCTAATAATGTCCGGAGATGTTGTATAATGAGAGCAGAGGGAGAGAGAAGATAGAAAAAGTTTGTTTGTTTTTTTTTTTTTCTTTTGCTAGTGATTGTTATTTATAGGTTTATAAGTAATGTATTAAGTTTATCACAGATATACTATGGTTTATCATTGATGTACTAGATTATATTATTGATATATTATGGTTTATTACTGATATACTATAATTTATCATTGATGTACTACAGCTAATTAATAATTAATGAAGATTATTTTTATCATTTTGATTTTATAATTAATAAGGAGGGATCATTTCCTAATTTAGAAAAAATATGGCTATTTATTTTTAAAAAATATCATTTGTCTCTATATTCCTACTTTTTTTTTATTTATCCAAATAACATAATAGGAGCCAAACATATTTTAGAGTGCAAGATCGTAGAATCATTTGTAGTTTTAAAAAAGAGAAAAATGGAAAAAAAAATTACAGAGTTTATATAGGGAAGAAGAGACACAGAGAGAGATAGGAGAAAATAAAAAGGGAAAATGAATTGTTTCGCATTTCCAAAAAAAAAAAAAAAAGGAATTGTTTTACTTATGAAGAAGTGAAATGGAATTTTTCCTGCGTTACTTAACATACATTAGACCCTATTCTTCTTAAATGAAAAATTATTTGATTAGACAAAAACATTAGATAGGCAATCTCAATATATTACGAACCTGGATCGTTTGTTCAACATGCACTTCTATCATTCTTAAATAATGCACCAAAAATTAATCATTGCAATTCTAGTTCTTTGACGAAAATTGTTGTATTCTTTTAATTGATAACGGGCCAAGATAACATTTACGCGTTACTATATAATCAAACATTACTTTTCTCGTACTATTAAAATAAAATATCCTTTGCAATAACAAACTCTCGAGTAGAAGAGATTGTTCATTGTCAATAAATACAGCATGAGAGGCCAATCCATGGATAGCTCTGTTACTTTCCCGATGTGACATAAGTTTGCTCCTTGAAAAAGCGTACAGACTAGATACATTAGACAAATAAAAAATAATTAATCCAAACCCATTTTAAAGATTTAAAAAACATATTTAAAACTATATAATTGGAACATAAATACTGTAATATATAAGGGTTTTATATTGTAGTATGTTTTTATTTTACACTATAATATATAAGATCTTTACATTATAGTAGTTAGAATTAATAAGTTCTAATAATGTTGGCAAACAAAGCTCAATATATTTTTTTTTTCTAAAATGAACCTCGTCATCAACTCTTGATTGCTTCAAATTAGAGTTCCTTAAATTCGAACCTACCATCTTGGTCTCTGCCCCTGCAATATCAACATATTTGAAAGATTAACAATCTTTATTGTCGTGTCCAAAAAGAGTATTAGAAGAATTGCTAGAATTGGATAGATCGACTCTATAAATTACGCAGTCACCAGAAAATATTTTATCTAAAATTAGTAAAGTACAATATATTGGACCAACAAGATCACCGCCATGGAGAAATCACAACATCAATCCAAAACTTATAGTTATCCAAAAATAGCAAAAAGTTTCTTGTTATATTTCAGCGTGACTATGACCAGTCAGATTTATGTCTAAATTTCTCCTCACAGAAACTTTGTACTTTCAATATGTTGTTACACAGCCCACCAAGGATCAGCCAACCAAGCCCAAGACAGCACAGCCATCCCAAAAACAATTGCGGTGTTATTAGCACTGAAATGAGGCCCGTTCCTATTTTAAGTTGGCTAGAATGCAAATCTTTCTGATTAGTGATTTAGGGAAACAACTGAGTTTCACGAATTTTTTTTTTTAAATGGTCGATTTTTTCAGGCATGTATCACTTTTGGTGAGCATTTACTAAATAGATAAATGATATATCCCATATTATTGAGTAAACGTCATATTTTAGTGATTAAAAGAATTGGAAAAATCTCCCATTTGTGTTTTGCAAATCCAACCGTTTTTTTCATTATTGTTTAAATTATAGATGTCATCCCATAAACCAAACGGGCAAAAAAAAAAAAAAGGAATATTGGCATGAAAAAAGAATTGCTTTTTTTTTCTTTTTTGTTTTTTTTTCCTCTGGAAGAATTAAGGTACAAGGTAACAATTGAACATAAAATATGACAAGCTTTTCCTTAAATTTACGTCGCATAGTGCTTGCTTTTCAATTGGAACTTTTTCATCAAAAAGCAATGCTCGCATGAAAATTGAAAGGCTTAAGAAAATTAAACAAAAAAAAATTGAACTACATAATTATTCCCCCACAATGATACATCCATATTACACTACACGTTTTGATGACTTGTATTCAAAAAAGAAAAAGAAAAAAATATTTGTTTGGGTCCAAAAGTTGATCAAACAACAAACAACGAGATTACTCACTTAATTAGGTTTAAGAATTGATTAAACTTCGAAAGTGATTCTTATTGATTCTCAAGTCAGTAAAAATATTCAAACATCCGAAATTCCCTCTATGGGTGTTACAATCTATTATAACTGAATTGATCTACACCACTCATTCCTAACTGCTTACTCTTGGTAGTTCGTAAATATAATACACATGTTTCTATAGGCTTGTCTCTTAAGTCGTCCTGCTTCTACTTCCATGTCCCTTTCTTCAGGTCCAAGTCTTCAGCCTGCTTTCGCACCAGGCTCTGTTCTCGTTCTCCTCTTGTTCTTCAAGTCGTCGTTTTCCATTTCTCTATTCCCATACGAAACGCTTGGTTTTAGTGTGTCATTCCGTCTTATTTGTCGTTTTAGTTCTAAAAGCTATTCCCACACTGTCTCATAAATTATATTATGAGTTTGAAATTATTGGCTGGTTACAACTCCTTTTGGGGATTTGAAAAATGATGGCTTTCTTATAAAGAGATTAGCAAAATATAAACATGGTTGGTTAAAGTCTAAGACCCTTTTAGTTTTTCTCTTGTCTGATTGCTTAGTTATAAATAATTAAGTAGTTGGTAAAATTAATTTTAACCAAAACTTTTTGTTGATACAACATAAATCTCTCACGTAGTATAATGAATATAAAAAGTGAGCTATAGTGTAAAGCTCTCTCATGTTATAGTTTAAAGTTCAAAAGTTTTTGTATAATCACACTTCCTAAATACCCTAAGTCTAGCTAGCAAATATATGTGTGTGTGTATATATATATATATAATATTTTATTTATATATATCAATAGAGCCATTTGCATTTTTTTTTTTTTGAAGTGAGAAAACTTTCATTGAAGGCTAAGAAAAATACGTAGACTAATGCATGCAACCACTTAGAATAGAAGATTTCGATCCCACAAGCCAGAGACTGAATTCAAATACTAAGACTCAAAGGGGAAAGCCAACTCAATACAAACAAAATAGCTCGTCGAAAGATCAGTTCGAAAATGCTTCTCAACGAAAGTACACACAACAAGACATATAGACTAGTGTCTAGCCCGATATCTAAACACCTCTCGCGGTTAGCAGACAGAGGAGACATATTAAGTACAACTAAAGGGGGGATAACTCCTTTGTTACATACTTAACTCAGCAAAAACAAGACTGAAAACCAAACAAAACATAACCACTGAGGCGATCCCTGGGCCGATTGTTTTATTGAAGCCTCAGACTGGACAGGAACGACTTTTCATTAGCAAAGTACTCACCAATAATCAACAAGGCATCATGGTTAAGAAAGTAGGAAAGTCAAAACGAAAGCATAAGAAATTAAGCCGAAAATATGACCAAGCCCCACCATGGAGTAATTTAATACTCTATTGATGAAACATTCTAAACAGAAAACAATCCAAAAGGAAGATATTTGTGATTTTTTTAGTTTTTACAGAGATGAAAGACAACAAAAAGCTGGTCATGTGATGCTTCCAAGACTCATAATTTAAATAAAATAAGAGATCAATTATTGAATAAAGACAATTTGTGTTAAGAGATTAGGTGGGTAAGAAGCTGTTAATTAAGTTGAAAATAGAAATAAAGGTTCATAATCGGTTGAAGAGTCTAGATGGTCTAACCCCAGGAAAATATCTCCCAAATGTGATGGAAAATGGGCTAAAAAAATTTTAGTTACATGTCATTGTCTGTCCTTTTCGTCTAGTTGGTGACAATATCTACTTCTGATAAGTTAGTTTTAGGCTAATTAATTAGGTGATTTTTACTTAATATTTTTGTTAGTTTTGAGCAATTTATAAGAATTTTATAATATTTTATGCTCTTTTGTAGGTTTTGAGGAAAAAGATGCATATTAGCAAAGTGTGGGGCAAAACGGAACGAAAAATGAATGAAACTGGCCTCAAGGACAAAATGGAACTTAGACGTCAGCTTAGGGGCGCCTAGGAGCGCTCTTACTGATAAAGTCTCACATAAAAAACCCAAGAGCATAGCGCCTAGGTGCCACAATTTGGACGCCTACGCGCCATTTAGAAGGACTAGTGTAGTGCCTAGGCACTACTTTGAAGCCTAGGCGCTAGTTCAAAAATATCTCTACAGGCCTTTGTCGCACCTAGAGGCTACAATCATGGCGCTTAGGCGACATTACGAAGCCTAGGAGCCAGAAAACCGAGCCTAGGCGCCATTGCGATTCCAATTTAAATTTCAGTGTAATTTTATTTCAAAATTGCCCTTTCAAACCCTTAGCCTATAAATAGAACATTATGAAGGGTTAGAGCACGAATTTTAATAAAGAAAAACTACAGACAAGAGGGGATAACTCACTATTTTGAAGAAAAAAACGGTGCAACCCAGAGACAGAAATCATTTTTGCATCCAAACACAGTTCTTTTCCTTCACTCATTATGTTTAAGACATTATTTATGATTTTTTTTGTTTCATCAGGAACTAATTTCCATTTTTCTGGGGCTACGATGTAGCCGGATTATGAATATTCGTTTTTATATAATTTAATTAAATTCGATGTTTATTCATTATCCATGCTGAGTGTTTAATCTAATTTTAGTGCTTGTAAAAGTTTGCGCACATTTTGCATGATTTGTGATTTAATTTAAGGTTGAGAAGCAATAACTAAATTAGACCATGATTGAATGCATAAGATCATTATAGGATAGAGATATCTATGAGACTTGTGTAACACTATGAATTTCTTGTTTAATGAATCTTGATAAGTTTAGAGTTTCTACAGAGATGTAAGAAATTTGCTAACTGGGATAAATTATTAATGCATGAAAAAGATTAATGACTACCTAAGACAAATTTGTTATCGGCATAGGAGTAAGCATCAGTTAATTAAATTAGTTAATTTGAATAGGATTAATTTAGGTGAAATCGGATGCCCTAACCTTTTATTATTTAGATTTTCATTTATATTTTTTTGTTTTGTTATTTTCTATTTTATATTTAATTGTTTAAATAATTTTAGAGTTAACCAATTTTAATACTTAGCTAGATTAACACAATTCTTGCGGGAACGATACTCTACTCACTCTTTATTACTTGTCTATGATTCTGTGCACTTACAAATTTTTCGCAACAACTTCCAATACTTAATTCAATTTGGAAATGGACAGGCTCATATAATATAATATATGTATATATATATATTTATTGTTTGTATGATTAATTTGGAGAAAGTAATTGCTCTGCCAGTTCTTGTTAAGTTTCAAGTGAAATTACCTGGTTAGTCTTCGGTTCAGCCTGATGTGGCATGTAAATCTCTGCACTTTGATGGGATCATCAGACACATAAGTTTCCTGGATATTAGATATTAGGGAAAAAAAAATGTTGTTCACTATAAAATAATAATTCTGAAGGGCAATCTCTCTATTTTATTATTAGCGCTATAATTTTCTTTTTGTGGGGTGAGTTGGCTTACAATTTAATTAATAGACATTTGACTGCAATTAAATCCCAAAAGTCTGGTTGCTAAGGGAACAATAATGCGTCTCAAAACCCACAGAACTTGGCCCAACATTTGATTCAAGACCAAGAGAAAGTATGGTCAAATACTTCAACACAAAACCGAGTTCTAAATCTTCTTAAACCTTCTTTGTAGAAGAAAAAAATACTCGCTACTAGTCTGCTTTCCTTGAAAAATCGATTTTATATCAATTTATCCTTTATTTTTTAAACAAGAAAAGGGCAAGTCTAAACAAAATTAATAGCCAGGGAAAAGTCAATTCCAAATTAATAATAAAGCATGTGTGAAATTATAAGTAGCGTCTAAGTTATTATTTTGTTAGTGTTATAAACGGATGAAATGTTTTGAATGGTTTTGTACAGTTCAAAACTTAATATAAACCCCTTCAAATTTCAAGGATATATTAAACTAAGATACATAATTTAAGTATCATTCATAAAATTAATGCTTAGATTTCTCTCAGAGAGTAATGTGAGAGGAAAAAACAAAAAAAGAAAAATCATTTTTATTTCTAGCAACAAAACAACCTCTAACAACAAAACAGTTACACATAAGCTAACAATACACTATATAATAGATAGAGACCTACCTTTGTTCAGCGGGTTATAATCTTTTACCTAGGGTAAAAAACTGGCAGTGGGTTCCAATAATTATGGCATTAAATGCTACTGAACTAGCCAGCGGGTTATAATCTTTTATTTGAGTAAAAAACTGGTAGTGGGGTCCAATAATTATGCATTAAACACTGCTGAACTAGGCAGCCTCAGATCATAGCCAAATCATGCACAGGATCCATACCTCAATAGTGAACGGCCCTTCTGCCTGCCAGAACCACGCAACAGTACTCCTCCCATGCACTGCAGCACTGATTCTGATACTTATGCGGTTATTTTGTCATTTTCCCTGCTCTGTTGTTTCCAACACAAGCCATATAATCTAGAAAAAAAGCTCTCACTAGTACCACTACAGAGTCAAAAAAAAATTCACCTTCCTAACATCCGTAGCAGTCATTTTGGAGGAGTATTCCTACGTTTTCATTTGCTTTATTTCCTTTTCTGTCAGGGCAAAATCACAGCTTGGCTTACATACGGCTTTTTAACTGAAAATTTGTCAGATTATTACGAATTTCTTCACCACGTGGCTAGAAATCTAGGGCTTTGACATATGCGCCCTGCCTCTTGTTCCTAGCTTCCTAATCTTTTAGCAATTTGGCAAAGTTTTTAACCACTAGATTCTCATTCATTCTGTTAACTTGATACGATTCTGATGGAATCCAACTATTAATCTAGTAATACATTTGATCTGATGGTTAAAAATTCTTTCTCCCTACGATTGACACCATACGTTTGGATAAAAAAAAAAAATCACAATTGTAGGCATGAAAGTGAAAAACTTGCAAGCACTATACAAATAAACAGCTCAATGGTTTTTCACATTTGGCAATAAAAAATTTTCCTGGCTATGTTATCCGTGACATGAATCCTCTTATTTGTTAGAATTAAAAAAAATACTTGTTTTTCCAAAAAAAAAAAAAGGCAACTGAGCAGCTAACATCCAAATCTGGATTTTAGACAAAATCATGTTAATGAAGATCAGTATCTTGGAAATCTTCAGGTCATCTCCACCCAATTGTTCAGGCTTTTTTTTTTTTCCCTGACTTAAGTTTGGCGTTAAGCAGAAAACAGAGGTCCATAGAAAGAACAAAACTTCCTGAAGAAATGAAATTTGGAGCAATAGAGTAAACTTTTTTTTTCTTTTTGGTATTTGATCAACTACTGATACAAACTTCATATCAGAAATTTAGCCTTAAACTCCTTTTTCCAAGTCTTATTTTTCTTGCCAATGAAATTCCAAATTCCCAGTTTTCTTTTTTTCCCTTTTACTTTTGTTTCTTATTCCCACCCCCTGTCGTATGTACCAGTATTCCCACCTGTCAACCAGACAAATTAGAAAAGCAACTCTCTGTTCTAGCGAGCACCGGGCCACGAATTTCCGCGCCAATTTTCGACGTGGGGCTGCTCGGTGTCGACCTCAACGCCCTCGGAGAATACAAACTGCGTCGCAGAATCTGCCTCATCGCGGAAATCAAGTGGACAGCAGGGTCGGGGGGAGGACCTGAGGCCTTGAATTTCTTGAAGAAGTTCATGTGCTTGGCCATTGCTTCCTCGGTGCTAATTAGCCTCTCGGACCGGAGGATCTCGTCCTTGATGGCCTCGGCGCAAAGGCCGCAAATCCAATGGCCTTGGAACCGCTCCCGGATGCGCTCTATGTAGGCAGGCGTGCACTCCTCCGTGAGACCACAGCAGTCGCATTTCGCGGACTCGATTTCTGTTTGTGCAACGAGTTTTGCTGTTGATGTTGCTTGAGTTTCTGGGGCTGATGATATGACCATTGGGTCGCTCACAATTGTAGCAGACATTATTGCCAAATAACCCTGCCAAAGTCCAGAACAAAAACCAGATGAAGCAAAACTCACTCTCTGTCTCTAAAGAAAAAGAAAAGTTATCAAAACTTCAAAGTTTTCTATTTTAACTTGTGAGGTGTTTTTTGGCGTGTTTTTACCTTTTTCTTTCGTAAAGAGAAAGAGACTTCTCTTTTGATTAACGAAGAAAGTCCCTTCTTTTTGTGGGGCAAAATGAAAAAAAAAGGGTTATTTGGTAGCTGTTCTTTGAAGCTTTGTTACGAGAGAACAACAAAAAGAATGCTCTGTTTTATGACAAGCAAAGAGAATCCCAATGAAAAATATTCTTTCTTGATTTCTGAAATGACACGAATCGCACAAGATCAATCGAAACGTAGACAGATCTAAAAGATTCAAGTACTTAGACTGAAAACCCAGAGAGAAAACGAAACGAAAAAGAAAAAAAAAGCTGAAATTTTTATGAGAATTACCAGCAGAAGCAGATAAAAAGAAGAGAGCTTAGAGTTGAATCCCAACACTTCTTTTGTAATTTTCTCTCTCTACTTCTGCTAAAACTTGGCGTTGTGCAGTTGTATCGTTATCTCTCCTTCTCCCACTCTCCTTCTTTAACCTTTTCTTCGTTTGTAACGAAAATCTCACACATCAAAACCATTTCAGATAAACCTCAGCTTAATTTCCAAACGAGCCCTTTTTTTGTATCCTTACTAATAGTCAGCTGATCAAGCTTTTACTTGAAAACTCCAAAGAAAATGGCAGGTCTTTCCCTTTCTTGATGATTTTCTGAGAAACCCAAATCTGAGTTTGAGCAAATAAAGGGATTGCTTTTTTGTTTCGCCTCCACAAAATCTGCCAACTCGAGTTGTACAATGTATATCAATAGTTAGGGAGAGAGAGAGGAGCAGTTTCTAGAGAGAGAACATTTGGACAGAGAGACATCCAATGATTGAAGCTTCAAAGGGTAGACTAAGTATAATCCACATCAGCAACATTTGCTGTCAGTGAATTCTGGCCGTTGATTAGTGGATTGCCAGCTAAGCATTATCATTAATTTGCTGTTTGGAGTTTTCCAATTTCTTGGCAATTTGTAGACCAATCTGTAGGCTCCACGTGCAGTCCACAAACGTGTAAGGTTCTGCCTTCAATGTTTTTCTTACGCGGGTGTATTTCCTTATATGGGCTCTCTCTCACAAGTGTGAATGGCTGCCTGGTAGTATATGCCAGACTATTCTCTTGTTTGAGTTGATGAACCATTTTATGGTTAAAAAAAAAAAAATTATATATGGGAATATTTTGGAAATTAAATATGGCCATATGGGTACCATTTTTCTTCCTCTATGCTTGGAAAAAATAGGAGTCTATAAAAATTCAATTACATATTTTTGTTGGCATTGTATTCACCTTAACTTTTTGTTTGGTAGGCTGAAAATTGGAAGTATGAAGCAATTAGAGTGAGGAAAGGGAAAATTTAGGCACAGGAGAGGATACAGAATTGGCTTGCCAATATGAATGACAGGTGTCTTAACTTTTAAGTTTGTGACGACATGGTCTTCAATATAACTTTGTGAGAAATCAAAGCAATAAACAGCAAGAAATAGAGAGAAAATTACATACAAGATTTACGTGAAAAAACCCTAATGAAGGGTAAAAAAATCACGGGCAGAAGAGAAACAATCTATTAATCACAAAACGGAAATTATAACGATGTTTAGAGCTCTCAAATACAAAAATTCACTCACTCAATTACTCACAAACTCACAAGACTGAGTTCTCTATATCACTCTCAATATATAATCTCTATGAAAATTTTGTGACTCTTTGTGACTCTCTAATATGACTCACTCTAATGTGTTTCTGTGTAAACCATGGAGAATATGACATATTTATATGTATGGGGACTCAAACCCTAGCCCAAAATAATCCAAAAACGCATAAAAACGTGAAATACACGATCATGCCACATCGCAGCACCGCAGTGTTGCTTTCTTCGAATTGGAGCGCCGCGGCGCTAGATTGTAGCGCCATGGTGCTGCTTGCAAGAGCCGCGGCGCTGCTTGTCTGCCAAAGGAATTTTTGGGTTACCCACACAATAACAATCTCTACCTTAACACAAATTCCATCATAAAAGAACTCCAACATGTGATTTACCAAATTCTCCACCTCTTCCACAAAGCCCCAACGGGCAACTAACCAGCATGAGCATAAACTCCAACCAAATTCAAGCAATGCTCAAACTTAGCTTTTGATAATGACTTAGTCATCATATCGGCAAGATTATCATGCGTACTGATTTTACTCACAACGATATCACCACGAGCAACAATATCACGAACAAAGTGATAACGAACGTCAATGTGCTTCGTCCTCTCATGAAACATTTGATCTTTAGTAAGAAAAATAGCACTTTGACTATCACACATCACCATAGAAGTCTACAAGTCTTCATTGAGTTCTGCAAATAGGCTTTTCAACCAAATAGCTTCTTTGAAAGCCTCTGTAATAGCTATATATTTAGCCTCAGTAGTAGATAAAGCAACAGTAACCTGCAAGGTAGCCTTCCAACTGACAGGACAACCACCAATTGTAAACACATAGCCAGTAAGCGACCTCATCTTATCCAAGTCTCCAGCATAATCAGAATCAACGTATCACACAACACCATCTCTAGTCCTCCTAAAGTGCAAACAAACGTCAGTAGTACCACGCAAGTATTTGAGAATCCATTGCACCGCTTTTTAGTGCTCTTTGCCTAGATTAGCCATGTATCTACTAATTACACTAACTGCATATGATAAATCTGGGCGAGAACATACCATAGCATACATGAGGGAACCGACTGCACTAGAGTATGGAACACGTGACATGTACTCAATCTCATCATCTGATTGTGGAGCTAACGCAGCTGAAAGTTTAAAATGTGCTGCTAACGGAGTGCTCACTGGTTTTGCTTTCTGCATGTTAAACCTGTGCAAAACTTTTTCGACGTATCCTTTTTGACTCAGATATAGCTTACCTGCCTTTCTATTTCTCAAAATCTCCATGCCAAGAATCTTCTTGGCAACCCCCAAGTCCTTTATCTCAAACTCTCTACTAAGTTGAGCCTTTAACTTCTTAATCTCTCCTTTATCCTTAGCAACAATTAACATTTCATCAACATATAAAAGCAAATAAACAAAGGACCCATCATCACCCTTCTTGAAGTAGATACAACTGTCATAACTACTCCTCTTAAACTCATGAGCGATCATAAATGAGTCAAATCTCTTATACCACTGCCTAGGAGACTGTTTCAAACCGTAAAGAGACTTTTTCAACGAGCAAATATAGTCTTCTTTACCTGTAACAATGAAATCCTCGGGCTGCTGCATGTAAATGTCTTCCTCAAGCTCTACATGCAAAAATGCAGTCTTTACATCTAACTGCTCAAGCTCAAGATCATGAGTGGCCACAATACCAAGCAAGGCTCGAATTGAGCTATGCTTAGCCACAGGAGAAAAAACATCTGTAAAGTCAACACCTGAAACCTGATTGTATCCTTTTGCAACTAGTCTAGCCTTGTACCTAGCATTTTTAACTCCCGGTGTGCCTTTTTTTCTTTTAAATACCATTTGCAGCGAATAACTGTCTTCCCTTTGGGTAAATTCACCAAATCCCATGTGCTATTCTTATGTAGGGATTCCATCTCCTCCTGCATAGCAATCATCCACTTACCAGAGTCAACTGAATTAACCACCACTGAATAGGTAGAAGGTTCCTCACCAGACTCAATACCTTATACCACTGACAAAGCATAAGCCACCAAGTCGGCCTCAGCATACCTCTGTGGAGGCCCAACATCTCTCCTCGGCCTGTCCTTAGCAATAGAGTACTGTGGTAGCGACGATGATGGCGATGGGAAAGCATTATCGCCTTGACTCTCTGAACTTGACTGGGAAGTTGAATCGGATGATGTATCTATCTCTATGAAACTCCACCTGTCTGGGAGATCTCTCCTGATCAACATCACTAAACCCTGTAGTAGATATCTCATGTAACATGAAAGTCTCATCAAACACAACATCTTTACTAATAATAACTTTCTTGGTTTTCGGGCACCATAACTTATAGCCTTTAACACCAGGCTTATAACTAAGAAATATGCACTTCATGGATCTAGGCTTTAACTTTCCATTGTCAAAATGAACATAAGCAAGATAGCCAAAACTTCTTAAATTTGAGTAATCTGCAGGTTCTCCTGACCACATCTCTTACGGTGTCTTCTTGTTAATAGCGATAGAAGGAGAGCGATTGACCAAATAGCAAGCTGTAGAAGTGGCTTCAACCCAAAATGACTTAGGTAGCCTAGCATTGCAGAGTATGCAATGCACTTTCTCCATCAACGTCTTGTTCATCCTCTCGGCCACACCATTTTGCTGCAGAGTACGTCGGACCGTCAAGTCCCTCAAAATTCCCTCTGATTTACAAAAGGCATTAAATTCATGTGAACAAAACTCTAAGCCATTATCAGTACGGAGTCGTTTAACAGGCTTACCGGTCTGCTTTTCTACCATGGTCTTTCAATCTCTGAATGTAGCAAAGACATCATTCTTCTGCTTCAAAAAGAATGTCCATACCTTTCTGGAATAGTCGTCAATAATGGTAAGCATATAACTAGCACTACCATAAGAAGGAACAGTAGACGGTCCCCAAAGGTCAGAATGAACATACTCTACAATATCTTTTGTGTTGTGAATACCTTTGCCAAATCGAACTCTCTTTTGCTTTCCAAAAACACAGTGCTCAAGAACTCCATCTTTCCTATGCACTGTCCATTAAGGAGCCCTCGCTTACTCAACTCTTCCATCCCAAGCTCACTGATATGCCCCAGTCGCATATGCCATAACTTAGTGAGATCACTATCAGACATAATGGACGTAGTAACTTTTGCATCACTAACAACTGTAGTACCCTACAGAACATACAAACCAGCAGTCTTTTTCTGCCCTTTCATCATTACAAGAGCGCCTTTACTGACTTTCAAAACTCCACTTTCACCGATGTACTTGTACCCTTTGGAATCAAGAGTACCTAAGGAAATTAAATTCCTCTTAAAATCGGGGACATGCCTCACATCACCTAGTGTCCTCACTACACCATCATGCATCTTAATTCTGACAGTACCAATACCAGCAACCTTGCATAGGGCATTGTTCCCCATCAAAACAGAGCCCTTAGGAACTGTTTCATATGTCAAAAACCAATCCTGGTTGGGACACATATGAAACGTACATACAGAGTCAAGAACCCAATCCTTACAGGGTTTAGAATCACCATCAGAAATTACCAAAAGCTCACCATCAGAGCCTTCTTCAACTACACTAGCCTCACCAGCGTCTGGTTTCTTCCCCTTCTGATTTTCAGGCCTCTTGTTTTTATTCTGTAGCTTATAACATTCAGTTTTAATTTTCCCTTTCTTCTTGCAATAGTTACAGAACTTCTCCTTATTTCTAGATTTAGACCTACCTCTAATCTCAGTCTCATAACTTCTCTCTTGGGTTCTACCTCTAACAACTAGACCCTCTCCTTGTGTTTCAGATCCAGTCACTAACTGCTTTATCTTTTCTTTAGAAAATAAAGCCTCACAAACCTCATCTAGGGTAAGAGTGTCACAACTATACAAGACAGTATCCCTAAATGTGGCATACGATGAAGACAGTGAACAAAATAAAATTAACCCAAGGTCTTCTTCATCATACTTGACTTCCATAGCCTCCAAATCAGACACAATCTCCTTAAACACAGTTAAGTGATCCACAAGAGATGTACCTTCAGACATTCGGTGAGAATATAGATGCTGCTTTAGATGAATTTTGCTAGTCAGACTCTTGGTCATACATAATTGCTCCAACTTGAGCCATAAAGCAGCAACGGTCTTCTCCTTTAGTACATCAGGCAAAATCTAATTTGACAGATGAAGGTGTATTTGAGACAGAGCCTTTTGGTTCTTACGCTCCTTTTCCTTGTTCGTTCATGATGAGGGCATCTTATTGAAACCCAATAGCGCATCATTAAGGTCCATATGCGCCAGAACAGCCCACATCTTCACTTGCCATAGAGAAAACCTCGTTGTGCGATCCAACAATGGAATATCAAATTTCATGGTTGCCATTGCAAATCAAAGCCAAAACTCTAATACCACTTGTTAGAAATCAAAGCAATAAGCAACAAGAAATAAAGAGAAAATTGCATACAAGATTTACATGAAAAAACCCTAATGAAGGGTGAAAAATCACAGGCAGAAGAGAAGCAATCCACTAATCACAAAACAAAAATTACAACGATGTTTAGATCACTCAAATACAGAAATTCACTCACTCAATCACTCATAAACTCACAAGACTGAGTTCTCTGTATCACTCCCAACACTATGATCTTTATGAAAATTTTGTGACTCTCTAATGTGACTCACTCTAATGTGTCTCTGTGTAAACTATGAAGAATATGACATATTTATCTGTATGGGGACTTAAACCCTAGCCTAAAATAACCAAAAAACGGGTAAAAAAGTGAAATACACGATCAAGTCGCATCGGAGCGCCGTGGCGCCGTTTTCTTCGAATTGGAGCGCCGCGACACTGCCTGTCTGCCAAAGGGATTTTTGGGTCACCCACATAATAACAAACTTTATGAGGAAAAAGCCTTCCTAAACTAAATTTTAATAGCAATAGTAGTCCTTCTTGTTAATTCTCACTTGTTAAGGACAACAATGAAAAATCAAGTAATCTTAAAATTAAATTTTATTTTTGGTTCTAAATACTAAAATTTAGTTAAGAAATGCTAAAAAGACATAAGCATGGAGGCCACAAGAGAGAAAGCGGAGGGGCGGGAAGGATTCACAACCAGTGACAAAGTAAGGAAAAATTTTTAGCAACACATTATAAAATATGAAAACATAAAAGGGATAATGCGAGGCCATAAGAGAAAAAGGGGAGGGGCAGGAAGGATTCACAACCAGTGACAAAGTAAGAAAAAAATTTAGCAAAACACTATAAAATATAAAAACATAAAAGGGATAATGCAAATTTTATAATAATTCATTTGAACACTTTAGAGTTTTAAGTAAGGGCACAATTATAATTTAATTTATTTAGTGGAGCATAATTGTGATTTTAAAAATTCCATAGAGATGCAACACCGGAGGAAATTCATGATGACAACGGAGAGGGAGTGAGAAAGGTAAACAAGGCCGTGTGGATAGGATGTCATAGAGTGGGAATACAGTAAAAGGGGTGGCGTTGCACCTGGGGATGGGATGCTGTGAAGGGTTGCAACCAGGGTGGGGGTGCCACGAGGAAGGGTTGGCGTTGCCAGGAACTGGCCTACTCTTGACGTCAGGGGATTTAATCTAGGTTGTATGTTAAGCATTAAGGTTTCAACTTGGAGAAATATTCAACGACTAAGATTAAAACATTCATTTGATCAACGATTGATATTGTATTTGGAATTTGGGTTTTTAGCTCATATAGTCCAAAAACTATATATTTATAAGGTGTTTGAGATGTGATTCAAAATTGAGAGTTAGAAGTGAAAGCACTGTAACATGTGAAAGCTTTACACTATAACATATTTTTGTTTTATACCGTACCATATAAGAGCTTTATACGGTCTGAATTGAAAATAATGTGTTGCCAAACACTCTATAATAGGTGACAACTTAGTCTCGATTCCCGAACTTGTTTTTGCAAAAAGTTCTTCAAACTCTAAAGATCATATATAGTATAAAGACGCACCCATATAACTATTCGAAGGTAGTTAGGTGAAATCACAATAATTTATATTTGATAAAAAAAATAAAGAAAAAAACCTTAAAAATAATATTCTAGGAAACTTCTGCAATCCATTCTGTCGAATTTCTTTGTTGGGTATTAGGGGCAAGAATTCTTCCACTTTCCTTCTTTTTTACTTCCCAATAAAAATAAATTCCTTCGATTTTCTTACTTTTTTAATTCCTCAAAATATAGCAAATAATTTTCAGTGCATACTTCAAGATATAAATTGCAATGTGGTTGTTCCATAGATAGATACTCACGACTCTCCAGAATTCATCAAGTTTAAAGTCAAGCGCCAGCTCAGAATGTGCATAATATGAATTAACCATGCATTTTATTTAAAAACCATCTTGTTATAGAAGAATCGACATAACACCGTTATTTTTTATTAAAATTTATAAATAATTTACCATATGATTCGTCTCAAAGTGCTAATTAAGTAGCTTAATTAGCAAAACAAATTGAGCGCCAAAAAATACTAAGAAAATTATGAGTCTACTACATGTATATTTTATCCAATCAACTCGACAATTTCCAAAAATTCTAACCAATTATACCAATGATCATGTGTCAAAAATTTAGTTCACTGACCAACTAGACAAGAAAAAAATAGGGCGTCATTTTACAGAAATTTATACCATGAACGAATAACGTTTTGTAGAAAAATATCATACCATGTCGTATTCCTATATTTAGAAAACCAAACATGTCCTTAGAATACTAAAGGCCAATTTGGTATAACTTCTGCTTGTACTTTTTGTCCGTAGAAGAAAAGAAGCCAAACTGTAGTTTTTAAGTAAATCTTTGGAATCATATTTTTAAAAGAGTTTTAATGGGTCAACATGGTTTTAATTTTTTTAAGTTACACAAATGTCATATTTAAGCTTATAATGTATTATTAATACTCTGGTACAAATTTTAATGTCTATTTAAAAAATGCTTTTTCTAAAAAGTCATATTTTATGGCTTTGATAGAAAGCACTTTTGAAAAGCAAAAACAGTTCTGTAGTTCATCCAAGCAGCTTTTGGATTCACAAAATCAAAAACAACTTCTAAAAAGCTATCCTAAACAGGCCCTAATTGGTATTCATCGTGATAATAGTTCGTACATCAATATCTACCATCGTGGAATCCCACGGTTCCACAATGAATTTTAGATTTCTTGTTTGTGCCGCGTTCTTTTAAAGGATAAAATTACAGTTTTTCAAGTACTGTTGTTGAAAATTTCGTTCGTTTATTGACAAATTTTTCATAGTGCATACTACCTGTGTAAGGATCTTCGGTGTTGCTTTTTTGGCTAGGATCATCATCTTTGCAGCATCTCCATGAATGCACGGGGGGGATTTCTTCATATCTCCCAACAGCATCACACGATGATAGTCCGGTGAGGAGATCTACTAATCGATGGATCTCCTTGTCACCTAGGGTTGCAGCAATGTTACTAGGATTTTGCTAGAGATCCAGGAGTTTTGCCTAAAATTCTGTCAACTTCTCTCAACGGTGGATCAAAATACGAAGGGACAACAAGAGTTAGGAGAACACAACAATGTTGCTCTTATTGACTTCTACTCTCCAAGACATTCTGTTGACTTCTAGCCGGAATTGTCAGCCTTATCAAAATTCTACGGAGAAAAAATTTATTTATTTATTTATTATTTTATTTTATTTTGACAAGGGGAGTAGAGAATACAGCAGTGAAGAAAAGAATGTGAAGGAGGGATCTTCAGAAAAACCCTAGGGGTAATTTGGTCTCCACAGCTGGATTAATGCAAATTTTTTCAAGTTTTTAAGGGTAGCAAGAATCGATCCAATAGCTGAAAACGTGGCATGGTCCCCAATTATGCATGTGAAACATGACTTTCTAGATAAGAAAATTGGTGATTTTTATTATCATTGATTCCAACTTCGAACCAGCAATAAAGTAGCAACATATAGTTGTTAGTTTTAGTCATGAACATAGAATTTGGGTTCCACTATTAAAGAACTTATGGTTTAACAAAGAAGGTGTGAATATAACATACTGTTCCTAAGTTAGAAGCACGATGGTCTTAGCTTAGTAAAGGCGTGCCAATTTTGTTATTTTTATTTACAGAAAAAGTGTGAATGCTAGCTAGCTTAATTATGGTAAGCAAATATATAGTGGATTTTAATACGATCACATTTAGAAATGCTGTGTATACTCGTGACATGACTGGAAACAAAAACGACAAATCATTTCTTTAGCAAAAAAAAAAAAAATGACACGTCATTTTATCATACCTTTAATAATTGGGTTTGATTGATTTACTAATATTGCATGTTACGCAACCCGTGTAGGCGTTTGTCCCCACAAACACCATTATTTTCTCCGGCTCGAGGATATACCTTGGTGGCGATTCCATGGCGATCCTATTTGATATTAAAAAATAACAATGATTAAAGGAGAGAAAAAAAAAAAAGACAGTCATGGTCAAAATTATATGCAGTTTTTATTTAACAAAAAAATATATTTTCATGTTAACGAATGGCCCAAGCATTGCCAAACCTAGCTAAATTCTGAAAGATTTTTCATATACATATATATATATATATATATAATTTATATATATATATATAAATTAAAAAAAGACAGTGAAATTATTGCCCATATCGATTATGAAGAAGACTTGCACTTGGCCATACATGGCCAGACTCTAAATTAGAGGACAAACCCATTTATTGAATTGTTATTGTCATTTTCCATCACCGGCATACGTCGCTGCCTTTCTTTTTGATGTTTTTAACTGAAGTATTGAAAACATGCATGTATATATATATATATATATATATATATATATGACTAGACATGCCATTTGAGGGAGATCCAAGTTTTTGTGATATATGCATGTGAAACATGAATTTCTAGATAAGACATCGGTGACTTTATCATCAATGTTGTCTACAACTTCAAACAAGAAATAAAAGTAGCTTTATATTTTAGTTGTTGATGTAGACTAGATAATTAAAAATTTTGATTGGATTTGATGGTTTATTACTAATTCGTGCAAGGGAAGTAATTAATATTTAAAAGAAAATTTACGAGGAGAAGGAGATCAAGGAATACCCACACAATTGTACATCGCTTTGTGATCTTTTCGTTCTTTTGTGTATGTATATACATTATATATATATATATATATTGGAAATTTTTCTTTTGTATTATTATTTTTAAAGTGTACTTTTGTATATTTTAACATAAAAGTCTATGCATAGTTGGTATGCTCTTTGAATTAATCGGCCGTTTAATTTTGGGCATTTTTTTAAGGGGAATTTTGGGTATTCTCAATTAGCCACACTTTATCTTTAGGTCAACTATAATTAGCCAAATTGCGTTCCTACTTGTTGATCAGAACTGGGCAATTAACAAGAAAGTCTAGCAGCTGACGTGGTGATTAATTAGAATAAAACGGTGACATGGCAATATAATCACAATTACGTGGTGCACACTAATCATTCTAATATACAGTTTTTGTTAAGATAATGCTAATAATACAGTTACCAAGTGGCCATAGTGATATGATTCTTTAATATCTATCACCGGTTCCAATATGCAAAAAGAAAAAAGGGCATCAACTTATTATTTACTGGTTGAAAAGGATGGGTGCATTTTTTTCTTCATTTTTATACATGAGGTTATCAAAAATCATGCTTTATATATATTGAATTATATTGCTTCAGACCTCCAAATTTCAAATTTATGCTCAGTTCTTAAATTTTCTTAGCTAAACATTTAATTTTAACCACAACAAAGTCCTAAATGCCCTTTAAAAAACAACAAGAAAATTTTAAAAAAAAATTCAAGACTTGATGGACCTTTAGGTCTTTCCAACACCAACCTTTGGAACGGAAAAAAGAAAGATGTAACATAAATTTGAAATGAAAATATAAATGTGATAAAAACTATATTGTGATATGTTTTTTTTTAATAACATAAAAACGCAGGGATAAAATGAAAAGAAAATCCTTACAAAAGTTATCTTCTTGTATTTTCAATCTTCATGTATTTATTTATTTATTTTTATGAAGTCGTCCACCAGAGAGGTAGACCGAAAAGGAAAGAAAATGATTGGTGGCTAGAATGAAAGAAATGAATATCAGAATGCCACGTACGTAAAGCATATTTTATTATTGTTTCATTGAAAAATGCTTCAGATGGAACCTCTTGAAGCTTTGCTTACAGCCACAAGGAGACATGGTAATCCTTTTAAGAAAGACCACAGTTTCGGCGCATGGTTTCCATCCATCTAGATCTTCCACTTCTTTTTTCCCTTTTTCAAAAGCCAAAGTTTATAGAATTAGCTTTAAAAGAAAAAAAAAATCACTGTTAATTTTTGTAATTTGACATCAGTAGGAATAACATGAGAGAATATACATATTTGAAAGAGTACGAGAGAATATACATATTTAAAAGAGTAGTTAAAACCGAAAAATATTATTTGAAAACTATAATATGTGAAAGCTTTACACCGTAACAATAGTTTCAACCGAGATGTCAAACAGAAACAATGGTTGATGAACTGCCTTAACACTGTCCAATTATTGCTCAAAGCATGGGGGAAAAATTGAGGTGGGTCCAAAACTCGGGGAAAGAAATGTTAAATTTGTGCACAAAACTATCTAATCTTCACATGCCAGTTGAAAAATTATAAACATATAAACCTTTCTAATCCTCGAAGTCATGTAATTGCTTGTTTAGGTCTAATAAAGCAAGCGCAAACATCTTAATCTATTGTTGTCCCCTAAGAATTTGACATATTATGTAGTTATTACCAAGGATATTTAATCAACCACATATTAACATGTATCAACAATTTGGTATTAATACAATGATTAGTGAACATATATTACCAAATTAGTTTGTACACAACGGATGATTACCTGGCTAAGTGGTAACTACATGTATAATTAAATTATTTATAGTATCAGGTTATAGACATGTTATGTCACCAAATTAGGACCAATAGAAGCCTTAAATCAATCAATTTAATAATACAAATTGGTGATGGAAGTTGACGTGACATTGGGGCAGCACAGTCGGATTTGATGTGGATTTCCAATTTTACGAAATTTGATGATTCCAATTTTACAAGTGGAATTGCTTTTATGATTAATTATAGTTCCCATTAGTGCATAATCAAGTAAAGAATGCACTTAAAAAGTATAAAAGCGAATTAATTTAAAATTCAAAGAACTTTATATAATCTGCTTATTCTAAATTGAAGGACCGAAGGTAACAAATAATCATATGTTTACATGGATCTTGTATGGAGATCATTTTTAACAATTTATGTTTCCTATTATATTCAAACAACTTTTTTTTATTTTTTTTAAATTTCTTTGTTTGTTTGATTTAAGACCCTCATTTATTGCTATATAAATGCACATCAAAATCATCTCTTGTCTTCACAGTTTGGTATGAAAATAAGCTGCTCAGTCAGAGATTATTGCAGTGGACCACCTCACATATGAGAGCCATTAAATTCAACATTTAAAACAATTTTTGTAATAAGACTAGCCACTGGGGACAGATGCTAATACAACTAACATTTTGTTTTTGTCTCTTTTTTTTCCCTGCCCTTCTCAAGCAGGTATTATTAACCATTATTTTTTTAAAAAAAACTAGAAAGGGAAATCAAACTTTAGACTTCATCCTTGTTAAAGACATGACTGTGAGTTTAATGTTAAGTTATACCTATAACCATTATCAAATAAACGCTAATTTTTCTATTGGAAAAATTAAACATAAACATTCTGCAGTGGAAGAAAACACAAGTGGTTGTTGGTGATAATATTTACTTTCTTCGCCGGATAAGAAAATAAATATATTTATTAAATTCCAGTACATCATGAAGGGAAGATCCTATTTGTCTTTATTCAAGATAATATTTTTAGCTGGAGAGAATCTGCAGTTGAAGTGCATGGGTTTGCATCCATCAAGTAGCCTATTTTCTGAGTATTAAAGTGAAACGATTGTTCTCTTTTTGATTGATCACTTAATGCTGTTTAGTATATTTATGGCCAAGACCGAATTGTTGAAAAAGATGCACAACGTATTAAAACGAAAATGGGTTGGGGGACCACCTTTGAAAAACAATATTAATGGCAAATGGGATTTTCATTTGCTGGAGTGGAGAATGACAGTGAATCTTATATTTACTTATTTTTATTCTCAAACAAGCCTAATTTGCTTACAAAATTTTGGATAAAAATGGAAATGGAATGAAGAAGTATTCCAAATTTTTTCAACTTCTATTTATTTATTGGAACCCATGATAGAAGGCGGCCATGTCCACAAAAGAGGCACTCATCAAATAAAGTTTGCCACATTTTTAGCAAGGAAAAAAAAAAGGGTTGCTTTATAATGGGGACTGAGCAAGACCAACTTTTCATTCCTTAAAAGAAATTACATGCTAAAACTTAAAATAATAATAATAATAATAAAGTAGGAAAATTCAAACTCTATACACCTTGTAGTAAAGTCAAATGTAAAATTACAAATTACGTGCTAAATCTTATTTATCAATTGATCAGGTATACTATGTGTTGCAAGCCAGAAAGTAGTAAACCAGTATAAACATCAACTGATGATTGAAACGCCAAAAGTACCTAAATCAATGTTATGAACTGAAAAAAATAGCTTAGCCCAAAAAGAAATTCAGTCAAAGAAAATGAATGAATCAATACTAACACCAAAGTAGTTTAGAGTGGACAGGAATTCAGCAACTGTCAGAGTCACGGCCTTCCAACATCTCGTCCTGGCAAACCACAGATACGTGAAAGCCTAAATTCTACATTTTTCTCGTTCAAAAGTTAAAGCAACAAACTCCTGGGGGCTTTTAGTTGCCATGATACCACACAAGGTTTTTTTTTCTTTTTTTCTTTTTTTCTTTTCAGTTTTTGGGTTCTGTTCAACGATTTCTTCTAACAGTCTTCTCGCCTATAACACGACCTCTCCCGCGGAAGGTTCTTCCTTTTCAAGTTCTTTAATTAGCCTTTCGATTTGTCTTCTATAGACAGGCATGAAGTGATCACTAATCATGGTTTGCGACAACCTCAATTTACTGTAGAGCGACCTCGGGGTGAGGAAAATACCAGCTCTAGCATCTTCAGGATGCCCATTACTCGAGCTACTGGCGGTTTGGCTTTCATTAGTTTCACGATCTGCATCGTCGTCATTATCAGAAGGAAGCAAAACCATATGCATGATCTTCCCAGGAGGGAAGAATCTGTGCGCTTCCTTCATTTCAGGAGAAGAACCCTCTGCCTGGCCATCACTTACTTCTACCATGGCTGCTGCTTCTTCTTCTCTTATTTCCTTGGCCACGTCATTGTCCTCTCCTTCGGACCTATCATAAAGCTCCTGCTCAAGTTGTTGCCATAACTCAACATCCGTCATATGGTCTTCATGCCTATTATGGCCTATGAGGTCCTCACCCTCACTGAGTTCAGCATCCCCATCCACTTCTGGAACTATTTCCTCAGAATAGGAACACTCAATTTCTGAAGTCCATTCTGTTCCCCTGGATGAAGATGCAGGAAGTTCAACATTTTCAGTGGAAGTTGTGGCTGTAGTCTTGTTTGGAGATGCAAGAAAAGCCTCGGAAACTTCTGTCTCGGCAGCAGATCTTGGGGAGTTCTCTTCGTTTGAGTTTGAATGAGAAGCCACAGCACGGTGACGAGGACCCATGCAAGACCATGATGACAAGTTAAGGGATGGACGTTTCCATGCTGCTTGAGCCATGCTCTGGGCTCTTCTCATAACCACCTGTGGAATTAGCCAAAATTATTGATGTGGGAAAATACGATCAAACATGATACCCTTAAGTTGTTACCGTAACATAAAAGGAGGAGGAGGAGGACTAGATCAAAATCTAAATCAGCTAAATTGGCACATAGACCATAAATAGTTCCAGGTTTGCTTATAAAGAGGTCACTTCAGATTGCACATATTAGAAGTTCAAATACCGCAGGAAAATGTAAGGGCAAAAGGTAAAGAAATGGCTACTTCCTATGGAATTTTATGCAAGACACTAAGATCATAGCATTATGCAAAGAAAAAGGAACCTGAATGAAAACATTTTCCGAGGAATATCTGGTTTACTGAGAAAATGGTTACCTGTGTACCACTGGAAACTGGACGCAAAATTGCCCCTGCTCCAGCAACTTTTGCTTTTGCAGTGGCAATCGATGGAAGACGTGAACCTAAAGCTGAAGCAGAACGATAGACAGTGCTAAGAATCCTTGTATGCTCAATCTGATTCCTCAGATCATTTATCCAAGCAGAAGCTGTGACCTGTAAAAGAAACATCATTCAAGCATATAAGAAAAAATTGCTCCACAAATGAAAAGACCCAAAGCCAGTACACATGAATGACCAACAAAAGTATATTTCTCAGTCACGGGTAAGTTCACAAATGAAACATAAGATGAAATCAAAACACGCTCTACTCTCTCTACCAACCCTAAATAGAATGCCAGTATTTCATGGTCCAAATTAAGAAAAAATAAAACAGAAAAAAAAGTTGTGACCTCAGCACGCAAGTCGTCCACTGATGCAGCCGAGAAAGTAGGCACTAAATCAGCTCCATTTATTACAGAAGTAATAAAATCACCACCTGATTCTGCCAAGTCCCATGTCATACATGCAGCTGCATTTTTATACAAAATCAGCAAAGAGGCTATAACCAAAAGAGACGAGAATCTCTAGCACATAAAGTATGTGAATTTTGGAGCAAGCAAATACTCGAGTCAGCAAAATTATACTTAGCGGTAGGAAGAAACAGTTTACGTATTGAGAGTCTGAGACCATAGGTGCAAACCCTCTGCAATACAAACCTGGAGCAAATGTGACACATGTAGCTGTTGCAAGTTCTTTCTGCTCTCGCAGTATATATGTTAGAAGTGCTGCCGTACCTCCACCCAAAGAGTGCCCTACAATCTGTTCCAAGTCTAATTGTTAAATTGTTGTTTCTCTGAAATTGTAGTCATTTGCAAAAACTACCGAATGGAAAATAAAAAACGTTTTTTCCATTACATGCTCCAAAATTCACTTTCTTATTATTTTTTTTTCTTTTCTTTTCTTCTTTTTTGTAACTAGAAACAGAAACTTAATTTGATTAAATACATGATATGCTCCCACGTCCAATTGAATTTGAACAAACAACTATCAATTGATTATTGTCAATACCTTCAATTTGTAAGTAGGGTTTTGATCAAGTGCTTTAATGATACAAGGAGTTGCAAGTTTCGCAATCCACCGAGCAGCCGCAACCATTCCACAATGTGCATAACCCAAAACTAAATTAGCAACTCCACCCTCACGTACAACACTGTGATGGAATGGGACAACAGCCCCTGTAGCAGCTGTAAGGGTATCCTTGATACTATGTGTTCCGCGAATTAGCAAGAGAAAACATTTAGCATTGTGTTCAACTAGAATTGTAAAAGCCGGCTTCAATATCTGCCAAAAACAAAAACACAAATAAATATAAGTTCAGATGAAATGTAGGGGAATAGTCCCTCCTACAGACAGAAGGATACAAGCCACAACCAAGCTGTTGTGACAACATTCAAGCACAAATACGACTTACTCCTGCTTTGGGTTCTTGAAGGAGCACATTTTCTTTGGAATAACCAGTCTCCTCTAAGAACAAAGAAAATGGTTTTTTGGAAAAATGCCAACATAGTGTCAACAAATTCAAGAGGTATCTGAGTTCGGCAATTATTTCGGGACCCTTCAGCTGTTTACTATCCTTACCACCAAAAACACTACCAACATGTAAGTTCCCCTGCAAAAAGTAAAGTAACAACTCAATTAATTTTCGTCAAATAAATCGAAAATACTAAATTTTGCTCACAGCAAAAAAAAAAAAAAAGGTATTAGTCCTTTACCTGCCTCCTTAGAAGGAAGCTAATCCCAAATGCCAAATCCCCAATAGGCCACTTCCCTAAAGTCTCAGAATAAGTAAACCTCAGTGTCTCTGACAAGGTCAAAATCGTCTCCAGCCATGTTGCCGGGGCCTGGATTAACCTATGCGAAATGCGGTCAATTCCTGAGCAGGAATGGTTGGGCATACTACTGTCATTTCCGTCATCTTCTCCGCGAGACCTTCTTGATTGTAATTTACGGTTCAATGTGTAATATAACAGGGCAGCTGCCCCGGCTGTCGTGGCCATTGTTGCAGTCGCCATCAGCTTACCGCCCCTAAACAACGAAACTTAGCACGAAAAATCAACCTCAAGTACCAATTTAGTTGATTTTGACATACATATTCAGCATCGAATACACTAAAATTACTTGATACTTCAGTTTTGGTTCAATAGTTAACAACTAGACCAAAAAGAAAAAAACAAAAAAAGATCATTTCTTTTTCATTTTCATGTCTCTGAAAACTATAAAATCTTTACTTTTTTCTTGGTTTCCGACAAAAGTTGAAGTAAATACGAAAGGAAAAAAAAACAAAACCTTCTCACCAAAAAGACAAAAAGAGAGATTTTTCTTTATTTCCTATATTCTCTTCTCAATATAAGTTCATTATTCAGAAATTACAGAATTAAAAGAGCTGATAAAGAAGGAATTGAAACCAGAAATCGACAGCAACCCGAAAAGGCATCCGAACGGCGAAAGAGAAAAAACCCTAAAAATCCCAAATCCGAGGCATACGTTTTGATAAACATAAACATACCTGACGAGCTCGATTCTCGCGCCGAATCAGCTACTGATTAGGATCTTGGTCTCTAACGCACTCAAGCGATAATTACTCGTGAGGAATCAAAAACCCTTTTCCGAATTTTCTTTCTTTCTTTTTTTTGTATATTTTCTAAATTCCTTTGTTGCTAAGCTTTTGTTGAGTCTCAATTAGGGACGACGCAAAACACGACCTTGGAGCACGTAGCTGTTCTTTTGTATTAGTTATTACACGTGCACCGAGACACGTGGCAATAGGGGGAGTGCAGAGGTAACGGGAACCGACCTGAACAGAAGTGGTTCGAGAATCGAGGTCAAGATCTATGCGACGATGCCTGCCACCACCCTGGCAAACAATAACAACAACAGCTTGCCATTCTGCGGCGGGTTTCGTCGCAGGTTCGTGCAGTGCAATACAGTTAATGTCATTCAGTCCTCCCATGTTCTTTGGCCCATCCTTTAAACGATTTAATTCTGTGAAAGTTATTTATAGAAAACCACACTAATGAAACTAGACACGGATTATGTTGGTTAAATTCCGAAAAGATTGATTGACAATTTTTTTTCCCTTATTTGTTAAAAAGGGTCGGTTGTTATGGTTAATAAGGCAATTTTGCCCTTATCGGTAACACACACGAGTATTTTAACTATTAAATTAAATTTTTATCAGACTAATCTATAATTATAAAAAAAATAATTTATGTGTCATAAATTTTAAACATTAATAATTAAAAATTAAACTATTAAAATTTTTATCTAACAACTAAAATACCATGCTCAAACAACAAAGCAAAATTGCATTATTTATTATGAAAATTCCCCAAAAAAGGTCACGACTTTATATGCATTACCTAAAATGCCACAGTAAGACCGGCACCCTCTTTTTCGTATTTCCTATTTTCTTTGATAGGCAACAGTCTATTCTCAAATTTGAGATCTTATTTTGGAAGCTATATCACTGAAATATAGCGTGCTCCATTTTTATTTTTTTTTGGCTCAAGACGTGACACTAACTCTCTTTCCTATGATTCTAAATAACTTTGCTTTCCCAATTTAAATAGATCTCTTGAGAAGTCCGTTCAAATCAAAAGCTTTAACCACAATTGTTTTCAAATATAAATTTTGTGAAATAAAAACATTATATCAATTCAGGTTTGAATCATAATTTCTGGTTTAAACTACGTGACTAAACGCACTAAAATAACACTAAAATAACGAGAAATGTTAATCATGAACGACAATCCATAGGAATGACATGCAAATACTTTTTAAGATCCTACACGATCATAATATCTCTGCAATAATAAAGTAGTGAGAGCAAAGTCGATTATCCCAGTCAATAGCTTGAAAAAATCCCATTAACAGTTGAAAACAACTTCTGAAACATGAGAAAAAATAAAATAAAAAGCATCGAGGCATTGTATCACATTCCACGTTGTCCTTTAAAAGAGTATCGGGCTATGTGATAAATCAATCACGCTCGCTTATAGCAGTCAAATGCTCGTCAATTTCCTCTGTGGACAACACTCTAAACACCGGATTGTCCAGCCTCACAACTCCAACCTACAAATTAACAACAACGTCAATTCCAAGAAAATGCACATGTATGTATGATCACATTCATACTATCGACTAGATCCAATTCAAAATTTTTGTGCTCGTTTGGGAACACTTCGAGCCTATATTCCCGAACGGACTCAACTTCCACATGGATAAATTTCAATGTCAAGGACGGGTTATGAACGTAAAATGGCATTAAACAATGTCAATTGCAGAGAACAGAACGAATCAAGCATTAAATTGCAGCAAGGTTTTTAACCCCGTCACTTTCAACGATTATTGTGATAAACAGCTGTGTTTGACGATGACGAATATGAAACATGAGAAAATCTCAAGAGGCATAAATGTTTTGGGAACAGGGCGATCAAAAAGTTCACGTAGAAGCAATTAGATACGGGTTGATCAAAATATGAAGAATATAAGCAGTGTTTGGAATAAACACTCACAAAACCTAACTACATTTGCCTTCATGTAGAGCTTATGAGAATCAAAACTTTCATTTAAAATACTGTTTTTAACTATGATGGAATTGATAATGCATTCTGAGTTCCATGTATCAAAACAGAGAGATGTATTAGCAAGATGAAATTTCACTACCTCAATCTCATTGGGCTTAAAATCCTCCTGTAGAACTGATTGCAAGGCAGAAATTGCAGTCTACAAATAAAAGCAGCGTGATTATGTTAAACTGGGAAATAGAATGAAGAAATCTATTTACAACATGCCAAGTTTGGCCAGGAATTGCACAGTCATGTTCCTGTGAAAAGGAACATTCTTTAATTAACGTAATCTTATCATTGACTTGCACCAACAATAGCCATCGCCTAAATGTCACACAAAAGGATTTCTAACGTATAAATATAACTTTTATCTAACAGAACTTCAGTTGAAAATCTCAAAAGTGCAAATATTTTATTTCAGCCACGCTATAATTACAAGTTCATATCATCATACCAAATATTAAATCCTACCTGCACAGTCTCCTCGTATGTAAATGCAGGATCATTCTTCATTTTCTTCTCCAGAAAATTAATAGCCTCTTGTTCTTTCAATCCAGCACTAGTGGCCTGAAACATATTGCAATGAATTTCAAATTGTAACACTTAGACAAGCAACACAAATCCACAAAAATTAGCACGAATGAAAGGAACATGAGTCATTATTACAATTGAACCAGCTGAGAAATAGTAATCACCCATGCAATGCCTTAAAACAAAAAAAAAATTCCTCCCGGGGATATAACTAGGAGAGGCATGTCAAACGTCCCTGAGTGATTATCTACAGAACATATTTTTGTCAAGCCTTTGTAGTAGGAAGAAAATTTCTATGGATGGCCTTAGCATGAATTAAAAATCCATGTAATAATGTTAGCATTCTGTACTTGAAGGGAAAAGAAGAATTTTTCTGATTTTCTTGAGGCAGCATATGTAATTTGCACAGGAACACGTAAACAATCCTGAAACACGCCTAATGTTTACCTTGTGTCCAAAGAAATGACCAGCTGGGTCACACTTGTACAATCGAGGTCCAAACTCATCATCAATACCCAAAACCATTGCAACTTCACAAACCAAGCAAAAGATCACAGGAAAGGTACAAACATCAGTAAGAGATAGATCGAAATAAAAAGTTAAAAGATATATATACATAGTCGAGGATATTGCTGCCAGATGTGGTGCTTTTCAACAATGAAGAGTAAGTCACTTGTACAAAATGAGCAGCGGACGAGAAACCAACCTACTCCAAGCGGTCTCATATAAGCATGTTGTGTATAGACTTGTGATTTGTCTGCAATCCTGTGCACAAAAATGATCGGACAGATTAGATAGTAAGCAAGAAATCACAACGAGGAATCCTAAATCCCCTCCTCAAACGATACTTAGAATCAAGACTTGAAAACCATAGCATTTATTATTAGAGCTCAAAATTGGTGTTTATCATGCTTTTAAACTAACCACCTGGAAGGAAGGGAAATAATTTTTCAACTCGCTGAGTGAATTGAATGGATTTTACAGAGAAAATAAAATATAGTTTTTCTCTAAAGTCTCACCCTCTCTTTTATTTTCTGTTTATGGATGAAACCTATTTCCTAAAGAATTATATGGAAGCACACCAGATATCTTTCTTCACAACAGCCACTTGCTAGAGCCCAGAAGTTATTCTGTAAAAAGGTAATTACCATTTGGCCAACACGTCCACGGGCATTTCATAACCATATCTGAAACGAAACTCAGCTGCTTCGTTTCTTGCTTGTTGAACCAGGGTCCTTGCATCAGCTGGAAAATACCATACCAGGAGCACAAGCAAACTAATGAATGCATGTATAAATGAACTTCGTAAACAACAGATATTCGGCAAAAGATTCATACAATTAATGTAAGATATATAGGTTCAATAAACATGTCATCTTAATGTAGGGATCACGATCATTCACCAAAAACCCATAAATTTCAGCTGCTTTAAATCACAAGCATTTCAGAAGGGATAAGAGGAAAACCAGTCATGCCAGTTGCTAGCAACCCAAGGTACTTCGTAATAGGGAAAAGATGTGTTACACTTGTCTGATCCAAAAGTTTGTCCTGCATTGAATTTTATAACACGAATTAAACTTCAACCCATTTAAATTCAAGCTGCAAATTACAATATCCAAAAAAATCAAACGCACTTACCGGGACCTTCTTCTGAGTCACAACACAGACTGAATCCTTTCCTTTCACACCTATTGAGGTGATCCCCGCTGCCTTAACAGCCTTAAAGGCATACTCTACACAATCATTTGGGAAAATAAAAACGAAGCAAAAATCCTCATTACATAACATCATGTAATCTGGTAACCACGAATTCTCTAAAAGGCCAAAATAGCTCGAACAATTTTACTAAGTAAAATGTAAATCTTGCATTTCGATCTTTCTTTTTTTTTAAAGTGATTAATGGGGAAAAAATGGACTTCAAATTACTTTAAAAACAATAAGATTGATCTTGGAGAACAACTTGTTTTTGTTTAATAATACTACAAGAAGCTATGACAACTTTTGTCTAACAAAAGTAAATCCAAATAAGTAATTTATATGACTTGGTTGTGAGTTCAAATACTCGAAAGCCAAGATATCAATAGCACTTGCAAAGTTTCCATCTTCAACTTAAGATTGCACCAGAATTGCGTTTTAAAAATTGAAATTTCAGACTATATTCTCTTTTGCCTAGCCAGAATAAGATCCAATAATAATTTCTTCGCAACTGAAATGAGGGCCAAACACTCCCAAATTTCCGAACAGATTTCACAATAATCTTAGACAACCTCGAAAAGCACCCATGAAACCCCATGCTCCTAGCCACGGAGTCTAATTCGAGCTCGGAAAAAACCAGTGGAAAAAAGGAGATGCGTTCAATCACGTACCGACTTGGAAGAGACGACCTTCCGGAGAGAAGATCGTGATGTGACGATCGTAACCACCTCCACTGCCGCGACTCATGATCGAAACGTTTCGATTCCTTCTTCTTCTTCTGGTTCTTGGCTAGGGCTTTTCTCGGTCTCGTCGTATAAGAGTGGGGAGAAAGTAAAGACTGTACCGGGCACAAAAACGAAATAAGCTTTTTGCCCAAGAAAATGCGCAGCAGGAAGCAATTCTGTAGAACGACGTCGGCTTTAGTTTCCGGATCACAGTTTGGGCTTCTGTTTTGGACCTCGTACGAGCCTGGCCATGTAAGAGCCCAGAAAGAGGCCTGTTATTTTGAGCCTCAGATATGAACATGGGCACAAGTTTCTAAATTGGGTCCAGCTTTTTTGATGTGTGGAAATTACAGGACTCTCTTTTTTCTTTTTTCTTTTTTAAGTATTTAATCAGGTATAAGAAATACGCCATTTAACTTGACAATTTTGAGCCCAATTTGCATGTAAAAAGTTCACAATTTCTTTGGTAGGAAAAAATACGAACCAGTAGATATTTATTTTTTGGCCGTCAAATATTACCAAAAAAAATAATTTTGACTAAATCTAAAGGTTTTGAAACATGTGCTACTAGTTTCCAACGGAGAAGTTTATAGGATGAAAACTAGAATTTCCTGGGAATGTACTATATTCGATTAAAGGTCTCTCTATTGGCACTATTCTATTTCACCCACTTTAAAGTCTAACAACTCACCCATAATATTCTGGTTCTTAAAACATTTTTTTATTTCTATGTAATATTCAAAAAATTATGGCTTTGCCATTTTGCTGTTTTTTTTAAAGTCGAAATTGTGTTTTTTTGTTGAGTATTGCGGTCGGTGACCACTGGTATTACTGTTACTAGATGCCATAATTGTTTCTATCACGGACTGCTTTTAAGTATCTGAACAAAAATACCAGCGATCCCGTGCCAACAACATACATAGCATTTGGCAATATCGTTGTAAATATATTAGTTCAAATCATTACACTGTAAAGCTCTCACATGCTACATCATAAAAGTAAAAATAAGTTATAATGTAAAGCTCTCACATACTACAGTAAATTGGTTCTAATTGCATCACCAAACACACCCATAAACAATTGTGTGTTCGAATTTTAGTGTCGTAGTGAATAGCTCCTAACAACATGATAAGATGTCGATCATCACTAATAACAATTGTCAATATCATAATATGATACTATTCAATGTAAATTTGTCCTTTGATTCTCAATACCGCAGCATGGAATAATCTGTAATAACTTTTTCTCATGGCATAAATCGATTAAGAT
Source organism: Artocarpus heterophyllus (assembly GCA_025403435.1). Lineage (NCBI taxonomy): Eukaryota > Viridiplantae > Streptophyta > Magnoliopsida > Rosales > Moraceae > Artocarpus > Artocarpus heterophyllus. The sequence continues at coordinate 5,212,508 of CM046350.1, read as the reverse complement.
CATAGATCTTGGCATTCCTTATTTTTAACACTACTAAGATATGCTACAATAAATTAGTTTTGAATGTGTTGCCAAACACACTCATAAACAATGATGTGCAAAAATTTTAGTGTCATAGTGAATAGCTCCTAACAACATGATAAGTTGTCGATCATCACTAATAACAACTGTCAATATCATAATATGATACTCTTTGGTGTAAATTTGTCATTTGATTCTCCATACAGCAGCATGGCATAATCTGCAATAACTTTTTCTCATGGTATAAATTGATTCAGATCATAAATTTTGGCATTCCTCATTTCCAATACTACTAAGATATGGACCACGGTCAAATGCATATTTGGTGCTCAGTGTTGCCTTTCGTTCAAGTTCCTCAAAGAAAGAGCTTGAACGTTATTCAACTTTTATAAGTTTCTTCGTTTCGTTTCTTGTTCAACTATTGGGGTCTACTAAGGTTTTCATTTTTTTCTCCTTTTGCTTCCTTACGTGCCGCCCACTGCTTGTGAATAGACCAGACTCTGGTGTTGAGGGGCCTAATCTTAGCTGAGGTTGGGTTCGTGCCGCTGGGAGTGTGGGTGTCGTTTGGTCAGTTGGGTAGTATGTTGAGTCGAAAACGATTCTTTTCTTAGGCTGTAACAACTTCGGTTTGTTGGAATATATCTCCATGTAGGGTTAGGTTTTTTTCAGATTCTTAAGTAAGTTCTTCGAGTCTGCATTAATACCATGTTTTTTAGTCTTTTGTACTCTCTTTGTACCCGATCTAGCTCAGTTTTCTTTAGTATTGCTGTCTCCACTTATTAGCCAAAAAAAAAAAAAAAAAGAGTTTCTTCCTTCAAAAAAAAGATATGGCCCACGGTCTCTAGTTATATGTGGGTCATTAATAACTTAACGAACGAATGATGGAAACTTAGGAAATTTTTGGCTCCCTTATGTCCTAATGTGTTAGTCTTTAGAATTTGGCTCCTCCCAAGTTCATATATTATAAAGAGAAAAAATAAGAACATATATCGTATATAATATGTTAAAAAAAAAAAACCATAATTCTTAATGCGCACTCGCTAAAAAAGCATTCCTCTGCAGATCCTATATATAAATATATGATACTATAACACGGTTATTGATGAATTATGTTATAAAAAATAAAATAAAATAATAAACAGTTGACAGGATTTTACATTTATTGATGGTTAACAGTTTATATTCATGGATGATTATCTGTAATGATATTGTAACAATTTTTAGATCACTCGTCAAATTGAAAACTAAGATATTCATTCGTCACATGGTTTGGCAAAAAATAATTGACAGATAACATGAAATCCCGAGCATCACTCTTAGAAATATGCTTTTAAAATTTTATTATTGTTATTATAAAACTTGCTGATGTTATTCTATACAAAACGACAGGTTAGTTATCTTTAATTTAAATTTAGAAACGTTGGTTGGACTCTAAAGAACTATAAATTTAAATGTGCCTAAATACAATAATGACAACAATAGCATTATCATTGAAATTGGAGTTTTAAGACAGATCAATTCTCTTTAATTAAAATTTAGACACGTTAGTTGGACTCTAAGGAACTATAAATTTTAGGGTGTTTGACACGTCGGTTATAACTATTTTTATTGTAGCATGTAAGAGCTTTTACACTATAATATTTTTTTTTACTGTAACATATGAGAATTTTATACTGTTTTATAACTGAGAAAGTGGTGTGAATCACTACTATCAACTACCATATTAAAAGTACATAAATACAAACATCGACAACAATGTCATCATCATTGAAATTGGAGTTTATTTTTTTTACTACAAATCAAAAATAGTATTGCACCCATTTTCTTGTTTAAAAATGGTTTTGAGTAAATGCCACCATATGCAAGGAATATACGAGTGCGTTTGGTTTGAGTATTTGAATGAAATTTAAATTTTTGTGGACGAAAATACTGTAGCAAAATAATTTAAACCTAGATTTGAAAATCGAAACAAACACACTCTATATATCCACCGAAAAACATGTACATACATCATCCACAACAACAAAGACCAATGTAGAAAGTTTATGCATAGATTAAAACTCTTCCTTGCCTTTCTAAGAGGTTGTTATGGTGATAACAAACAAAAATAATGTTGTTAACATGATGGTACCATTATTTATTGACAATAAATATAAAATGCCAAAGAGTCCATGCATGGATCCCACTTAGGTCAGCTTTTATAATCACTTATCTTGCCCCGTATGATGCTCAACATCCGCGACGTGCCTAAATTTCTTCCTATGTTCACAAACTTAACCAAAATTGCCTTTTCAATTGAGTCACTCTTTTTTTTTTTTTTCATTTTTTAAAACTAGTTGTGACACATGCTTTGCGAATGCATACTGAGTGCATTACATATATTTTTTTTAGAAAAAATATTTGAGAGGGTTTCAGAAAAAGTTTAAAGAAATTTATGAAAAAAAATTTTTTGGAAGGACAATTGGGGAAGAAATTAAATATTTATAAGAGGGGAAAAATAAGAACTTCTTTAATGTGTTATATTAAAAAAAATGTATTTAAGATTGCTTCAAAAAAAAAAAGTTTGGGCAAAGTTAGAAACAAAAAATATTTCAACTTAGAGACAAATATTTATAATAGTCAAATTAAAAAAATAAAAACGTATAAAAAGAAAGAGAGGAGAATAGGAAAAAAAAGAAAAAAAGAAAAAAAAAACGTTTCAATATTTCGAAGCATAAGAGAACTCTGTAAGAAACTTTTCCGTTTAGTAGACGGATTTTTGAAATATTTCTTATGATTTATGCTGAGGACTTTCAAACATATTAAAAGAGAAAGCTACTTCCCTTGCCCAAACACATTGAAAAGAAACTATAGGCAACTAATATCGACACCTCTCATATGGAACTCGTGGAGGTGGGAAAACTTGCCATACTTTTCCGATAGCCACATTAAACACATTTGTCAAACAGGGCCTCATAGGGTCAAAATTTGGGTAAAGTCGAATCCACATCATGCGATCCTTGAGTCACTTTAAAGCGTTTCCAGACAAAAATGAACAAAAAGATCCACCACTCGTGACAACATCTACTTTTTACGAAGTCCAATATAGCAACTAACGGTTCGGATGAAAGAAAAGGAGGGAGCTTCATTTTCTCTTTAACAAAATATCAAATAGATGATGGGCCATCGTAGGACCACGTATAGGTGAAGCAGTGGTCCCAATTGTACTCGATTAATTGTGGCTTTTATTTGTTAGCGTCGGTGATTATTACAAATGATTCGACATAATCACCCCTAAATTAGCGGGCTCTATTCATCGTATGTGTAGCTTTAGAGCTGAAATCACATGAGTTTGCTTCACGTTTTCTTATAATGAACTTGTACCAACGCCGAATTGAGATCATTTAGTGTGTTAAATATATCCAATCTATCACATTATGATACATTATTTCATAAAAATATGTGATAAATGTTATTTTAAATTTTTTATTAATGTTTTATAATACAAATGGTTAGATCAAAGTTAGACATAAAATTTTTTTTGGACACAAAAGAGGTAATGTCCAGCACTTTCAAATGAGACTCAGAGTGACGTAAATTCTTAATTTATTATTAAGGTAAAGGGGTTTACAATTAATTAGGCTATTTTATCTATCGGTTAAGGATAGAATTTAAATACATTAAAATCATGTCAAGGGTTAAAGTTTTTTTAGTGTTTTTTTTTTCCCTCAACAAAATCGGTAGGTCGACAACAAGCGGAATAGCATATAGTTAAAAAGAAAAAAAAAAAAATCGTCGCATGCTCTTCCACCTAAATCTAATAAAGACTTTTCACTCTATTTTTTTATCTATCATTTTTTTTTTTATGTTTTTTTGGTTATGTACAGAACTACTTATTATTTCGTAAATGGAAAATAAAATTGGGAAAGGAATTGGAGCATTCATATGTTTATACTAAATTCACTACGTGTTATGCGTGACCCTTTATAAAATGGAAATTTTCCTCCTAAACTACTAGAACCAGCCATCCCATAAATAAATAAATTGCAAGTAGCATTTCTTTTTTCAAAAGCATGTGCAATTTGCAACTTATTTATATTATTAAACGAAAAAAATCAAGTCACTCCCACTTTTATATTACAAATTATAAACAAAGTAAAGGGACGTATGACAGTCATGGGCATAGGCCCTACAAGAGATTAGCTTTCAATTAATAGTAGAAGTAGAATCAAGATAAGTATTACCTTCTATCATCAACTATCGGAGACTTCATAAATCCTCTCCAAACATTCTTTCCTTCAATATGAGGGAAAGATACACCTCCACCCCACTCTATCCTCTATTCCCTTGGAGATATTGTATTATCCCTTATCCCCTTTTCAAGTGGCATCATAGTTTTCTCCAAGATTTTGAAGATTTTTTTTTATTATTATTTTTTTATTTTTTTAGTGGATACAACTGGTATTTTTAGATTTTATTATGTTGCAGATCTAATTTTAAACGTTATATCACGTTAAAAATATACCTCATTGACTTTTGATTCGGACATTTTAAAGAGCTTATTAACACTGATGATCCTTAAACGATTTATAAATTTAAAAATCCTTCTCAAGTTTAATGTTAACGATAAAAACTACTGAAAAGTAAGAATTTTTTAAATAATCTATCAAAAACACTCGCCGTGAAACAGCAATACTGGTCGTTGGTAACCAAAAAAAAGCCCATACAATGATTTTCGATTGTGGTCAATAACTTGAGAAAAATTCATTATCAAAATGAGGGACGTTTGACTGACACGGTGAGATCTTAGTGGTTCCTTTCGGTTCCACAAGCTACTCGTCCTCTCCCGATTCCAGCCCAACCCCACGTTTAATTGCTTGTCAGACTGGTCAATTCCAAACGACTTGCGACAGCGTTTGCGTGTTCTACAGTGATTGTTTACCTAGTATTCAAAACTTCAACACAATGCCCACTGGTAAAAAAAAAAAAAAAACATATAAAAAATCTTCCCCAATTCTACTTTTACTGCCTTTCAAATAAAAAATAAAAAATAAAAAATAAAAAAACGCTTTTGTCATTAAAAATGACAAACGATCTTCCCATTCACCAGTTAGTACCTTTCTTCACAACAAGACCTCTGTAATCCACTTCCAATCTCTCTCTCTCTCTCTCTCTAACTTTCTCTATCTATCTCTCTCATGGCGTCGTTGGAGTTCTCCAGCTGCGTAGACTACGGCTTGCAGCTCTCGAAGCGGATATACTACGGCAAAGACCTAAGACCGTCTCTGTCGTCCTCGTCGGCGGCGGAGGCTGTTGAGCCTCAGGCAATGACGAGGTGGCCAGTGGAGGAGTATCTCCCGACGGCGCCGATGGCGTACGCGGTGGTGTCGGAGCCGGCGATCGTCGACAACCCCGACGTGCCGAGCTACCAGCCGTACGTCCACGGCCGGTGCGTGCCGCCGGCGCTGGTACCTCTGCAAATGCACGAGGTGGCCATGGAAGTCGACGCCTATCTCGACACCGCCTTCGTCGGGCTGAGCGCCACGTGGCGCCTGCATTGCATCATGGCCGCCAAGTGCTGCGACTGTCGCGTCGCCCTCCCCATGGGAGAGAAGGTAAGATTATATGATTGGAACAGTTTAACAACTTTTGTTTGGAGTTGAAAAGATTTTTTTAATGATTTTTAAGTTCTCAAGAAAAACATGATGTTCTAACAGGGTTCAATTCTAGGTGTTGAGGTTGAAGTTTCCGGCAGATCATATCGTAGTCAATTGATCGGAAAAGAAGATATCGAAAGTGTGGATAAAACGGCCATAGCTCAAGATGGAAGCTTTCTAAAATGTCAAATATACACTTTTAAAATTCCACAGGTTATCAGCTGGCTCATTCTATAATTGTCAATAAGTAGTCTATTGGCCAAAGAAACAGATAAGGCTTAATTCGTGAATTTAAATGCCAGTTTGGTTAATTGGTTTCAACAGAAATTTAAATTTTTGCGAAAAAATACAGTAACAAAATAGTTCGAATTGTGATTAATCTACAAACAAACTCAACATGAGATGTTTTGTACTGTATATGCATTTTCAGGTTGAGGGAGGTTGTTTCCTTTCAATTAAGGCCAGTTGGTCTCAGCAAATATTGTATAATATGGACCAATTCTGCCTCCGAATACCTTTAAGTTTTCCAGCTTATGTCAATCCCGTTGGGAAGAAAATTACTAAAAAAGAGAAGATTTTGTTAAATCTTAACCCTGGCACTGCCACGGAAGTTGTATGCAAAAGTACCAGCCATCCTCTTAAGGTAATAAAACCCATTGTCGCAAGATTTCCTTCAGCTTTTGGAAAATATAATAATGTACAAACTTTTGATATGTTTCTAGTATATTTGCAGAACCTAAGGCGTCAAGGAAATAAATTAAGTTCGTCATACGAAGCAGAGGTAGCTGCGTGGTCGAGTTCAGACTTTAGTTTTGTGTACACTGTAAGAATTTGGATTACCTATGCTCGTTTAGTACTAGCAGGATCATATTGGTCCACGAAAGACAATTCTTGATCATTGGCAACTGTATTTCAGGTTTCCTCAAGTGACTTATTCGGTGGTGTGATCTTGCAATCTCCGTCTCTTTGTGATTTCGATGAAAGGGAGATGTTTTGCCTGTATCTGTTTCCTGGACAAAGCCAGAGAAGAAAGGTTTGTCTGCGGCCACTTCAATATATATGTGTGCGTGTGTGTGTGTGTATAAGCAAAGACCCCTTTAAGCCATATTTTCTTGATTATTTTAACTTTAGCTTAGTGATTTTAATAGTTATTTATAAAGAAAGTGGCATTTGTCATCGATACAAGTGGAAGCATGCGAGGAAACACTCTTGAGAATGTGAAGAATGCTCTACTAACATCACTTTCTAGCCTTGACCCTCAAGATTCTTTCAACATCATAACTTTCGGTGGAGAGGTTCGGGTATTCTCATTGTCGATGGAGCTGGCAACACAGGAAGCAATCCTTAAAGCTACAGAATGGGTTGACATTAATCTTATTGCTAATGGTGGTACTAATATCTTGCCTCCCCTAGAACAAGTAAGTTTACTTTATCACCAGTTCTTACTGATCAGTCAATCTTATTCCAATTATTGGTCGTCTCATTTAGCAAATTACCTATCTAATTATGGTTTTGGCTTTGCTAGTTGGTACAATAAATGCTGATGTTAGATAAAAATGGTTGTTTTGGTTTAGGCAATCAAGTTGTTGGTAAAAACTACCAACTCGATTCCATTCATTTTTCTCATCACTGATGGATCTGTTGAAGATGAAAGAGAGATTTGCAGCGTCGTGAAACGTTATCTCACGAATGGCGAATGCATTTGTCCTCGCATATGTACATTTGGCATAGGTAGTCCCAAAAATCTGAACTGACTTTCCTCTGCCCTTATAAGAATCTCAATTACATAGCACATCTTCTTTCAACTCTCTAAATTCTTTTGTTGCCTTTCGGTCTGTTTGGTCCTTTGAAAATTGTTGATTCTTTCAGTCTGTTTGCGAAATTTAGCCATCTTTCAGTCTGTTTGTTCCTTTGAAAATTGTTGATTCTTAATTTATTTCGCCAAAAAAAATTGCCAGGTTCATATTGTAACCACTATTTCCTTCAAACGCTGGCGCAACTTGGGAAGGGTTATTATGATGCTGCATATGATTCAAGTTAGTATTTTTCCTCCTTTTACAATTCTTTGTTTCATAATCCTTCCAAAACAATGATAATTAAAACTAAACAGATTTTCAATTAGAATAATTTCTTTATCACCATCAAAACTCAGTCTCATTTTTTTTTTCTTTGTTTGTTTCAGATTCAATTGACTCTAAAATGAAAAGGTTATTCTCTAATGCCTCATCAGTCATTCTTGCTGATATAACCGTGGACACTTTGGAACACCTTAATTCCCTTGAGGTATGCCATCTATTCAAACTAGGATTTATAATTTCTGTGATCGTTAATTGACTTAGATCACGTCTCTTGTTTCCCTCTTGCAGCTATTTCCGTCCAATATTCCCGATCTTTCATCTCAAACCCCATTGGTTGTGTCAGGCAGATACGAAGGAAACTTTCCTGATGTTGTTAAGCTTAGTGGTACCTTGCCTGATATGAGCAATTTCACCACAGACTTAAAAGTCCAAAAGGCAAAGGATTTGCCACTCAATAGGGTAACTTTAAAAACTTTTGGGTTAAATTTTAAAAATGTAAAATGTTGCAAAGCTTACATCATAAGCTGTTTACGAGGAACTTATCCATTACCATGATGAGCAGGTGCTTGCAAGGAGACAGATTGATATGCTAACATCGCACGCATGGTTAACGCGAAGTAAAGAGTTGGAAGAGAAGGTTTGTTGCTTTGGAAATTTATTTTGGAATGAGTTTCTTGTATGGGAAAAAAAGGGAGATTTCACTTTCACTGACAATGATTTAGAAAGGTTAAAACTTTATTTGTGTGTATGACAATGTTCTGCTTGCAATATTCCGAACCGGGCTAATTGTAGGTTGCTAAGATGAGCAAACAAACAGGGGTACCATCTGAGTACACTCTCTTGAGTCTAGTGAAGTCCGATAAGGGAAAGATACCACCGGATATAGTTCCACCTCGAGAGGTATTATGGGTTTTTAAGACCACTACTTATGTTACCTACAAAATTTTTTGCTTTCAATTGGAAAAGCATAATATTTTGTGTCATCCAATAGGCTGACAAATCGAGCAAAGAGAGGCTCTTGTTCCTCGGAAGCCTGGGAATGGGCTTCGGAGACTTGGCCGCAACCTCCGCGAATAAACAGTCGATAATCGAAGAATTAAAGGCATCTGAACCAGCAGAATTCTTGGTTAAGGCGGCTTCAAACTGTTGCAGCCATCTGCTTAACCGGTTCTGTTGCATGTGCTTCATACAGACTTGTTCGTACATGAACGATCGGTTTGCAATTCTGTTGGCACAAATCTGCACTGGCCTTGCTTGTTGTGAGTGCTTGAATTGTTGTTATGAGTTGTGCTTTTGAATGCAATTAGGCTACTTAGGTGACAATGAGAGTAAAGATACAAGAATATTTCGTGTTTCTGTATATAGATATGCGCCTGTGTATGCCGTTCCAATGTGTACTTTTAACGTTTACAACATAGTAATTTCAAAAAGAAAACCTTTTTCCTTTTAATTTTTTCAGCAGTAATATTTTCTTAATTCATTGATCTGATAATTGGTTTTTATTCGTGCTCACAAAACGGAGAGAAAAGAATATTAAAACTTTTGTCTGTCTTTTTTTTTTTTTTTTTTGCTCCATTATCTCACTCTTCTCATCAAAATAAAGTTGTTTGATTCCTCGAAGCTAACTCCTTATTGGCATATTACTATAATTCATTCTATAATTATCTATCTCCATTTCTATGCTTTTTCCTAATTATTACATACCCTTGAATATCTAGTTTAAGAGAATGAAGGTTAATGTTAGCTAAAATCCTTTATATAGAGTGCTTCAAGAAGGACAATTTTCATTTTTTTTTTTTGGGTCAATATGGACTCTTTCATGTTTAGCTTTTGAAGTATAATACACACAGAATTATAATTACAAAAAATTTCCCTCAACTATAATTCTTAAAAACGTGTCTCGAATTTCGAAAAGTAACTTTCGTTCCCTAAATAATAATAATAAAAAAAACTTCTTATGTGATATTCAATAACACATGTCACAACCAAAATAAGTCTGATTATTGATTAGCCAAATACCAATTCGAGCCACACTCGTCATTTTAACTTAGTCGAATTATTTGAGATGGTAAAACCAAACGGGGGATAAAAACCCTAAATGGGATACAAAAACGACAACATAAAAAAGAAAACAACACTAGACATGTCAAATGAAAATAAAACTTTCAACACTTATGGTATTGGTTACCAAACGACATTAAGAGAAATGCCCCATTTAGTTTCGTTCTTAGAATTTTTGAAAATAATTTTGTATATTTTTCGAGGCAAAAATTTTAAAAACACTCTCAACATAATTTTAAAAAAAATTTTATTTTTCAAAATAAAAATATTTTCACCTATTTTAAAAATAATACCAAACGCCCCTAAAATAATTCAACGACAAAAAGGCGGAAATATTATTGTATGTCTAAGAACATAGTCGCAACCGTTTTACGATTCAGGTTTCACTATTTGCAAGGAAATGACCCTTCAACTTGGCAAGTACAGTGTTAGATCTTAAGAATTTGAAGCCTGAAGCTCGAATTATATACTAATTAGAGCAAACAAAAAACGTGCAAAGGAAAAAAAAAATAAGAAAAATAAATGTACACAAAATCAAAGATCATCCATCTAATCTTACACGAAGAGCTCTGCATTAGTATTATGTTTGGTGCATGGATCAAAAAAGCTTGCCTGCATGGATTGAAGAATGAGTTCTGGAGGCAACAACAACAGCAAACTCCCCACGTTAATATACACTGCTACTGCTAGCCCCTATAAGGAACCATCTTATCTTGAACTCCAAGCATTTAACTGAGAAATCTCCATTGTAATCACTGCTTGAAATTGTGGAAGTTCACCCGCATCAGAAATCATCATAATTCAGTCATATCGATTTTCTCACACCACCGTATTTGTGTTCTCTTCAACAAGCAAATAAACATATACAAAGTACCTGGCAGAAGAAATTTTTGGTAGCAAGGCAAGCGTATTCAGAAGAGTTGGGATGCTTAAAAAATTTCTAATAAGAGACACAATGCCATTCAATGAAGAATATAAGCTAATCAGTCTGTCCACAAATTTAACAGGCTATAATCAACAATTTCTTCTTGTTCCTATTCTATACTGTAATTTTCCTAAAATATGCTAGTTGTTAGATTATGGTGACCAAATTCAGTTTAGCTCGATTTGAAAAACTCGTGGTATAACAAATGTGGTGAAAAACAAATGTAAGATTTTTCATGAGATCTGTGGTGGTAGCAGAATCGGGCCTTGGCCCGATCCCGATCTTTGTGTTTTTGAGCCGTTTAGTTTATGTTTTTTGGCCCATAAAGAGTCTAATTTTTCAGTGGATCTTGGTTACTGAAGAGATCACACCAAAGATTCTGGTGCTCATTTTTCTTTTTTATAATCGAATCGCAAGTCGATTTTACAATTGGTATCAGAGCTTTAGATAGACGAGTTCAACAAGGTTCGCTAGATTCGATATTGAAAAATTCATAGGCAAGAATGACTTTGGTATATGGAGAGTCAAGATGTGTGCTTTGCTGGTTCAACAAGGGCTTCAAGATGCCATAGAAGGAGAATAGAATCCGCCAACTACTCTCTCTGCCACGGATAAGAAGAGTTTATTAAAGAAAGCTTCTAGCACAATCATTATGAGTCTTGGGGATAGGGTTCTTCGAGAAGTTTCAAAGGAAACCTCTGCAGCAGCAATTTGGCAGAAATTGGAAAATCTGTATATGACCAAATCCCGCGCAAACAGGTTACTTCTAAAATGAAAGCTTTTTACATTTCAAATGGGTCTTGGAAAATCGATTTCTAATCATCTAGATGATTTTAACAAGATCATTCTAGATTTGAAAAATATTTCGATAGACGTCATCAATGAGGATTTAGTGGTGATTCTTCTAAGTTCTCTCCCTGATCAATACGAGAACTTTGTAGACACTATGATGTATGGTAGATAGTCTTTGACATTAGAAGAAGTTCAATCAGCCCCAATGTCTAAAGAATTAAAGAAAAAATCAGAGATCAAGGAAGAGACTGGTGAAGGGTTGGCAATTCGAGGGCAACTTAAAAAGAGGGATTTCAGGGCCAAGAACAAAGGAAGATCCAAATTGAAGACAAAGAAGAAGTGCTTTTTGTGCCATGAAGAAGGTCATTACAAAAGAGATTGTCAAAAGAGGGGGAAAAAAAAAAGGCTGTAGAGAAACCCATGGACTTGGGGGATGCAAATGTCGTTTCAGATGGAATATGAAAGCTATGAATTTTTGTTAGTTTCTGACTAGAAAACAGACGATGAGTGGATCTTAGATTCTACGTGTTCCTTTCATATGACACCCAATTAGTCTTGGTTTTCTTCATTTACTAAGATTAGTGGTGGAAAGATTCTCTTGGGAAACAATAAGGAAAGGAATGTGTAGTTGACAGAATTGTTGAAATCAAGTTAAAACTTGAAAATGACATGGTATGGACTCTGAAAAATGTTAAATTTGTATCAAAATTAAAAAGAAATTTAATCTCAATTTGCACAATTGGTAATCTCAAATTAATCTAAGGAATTTAATCTCAGAATTAAGAAGTTATTAACACCAGTGGAAAGCTTTAATTTAAGTTTAAAATTTTATTGTATTGTCTCATGTTTAGGATAAATTTCACGAATTCTCCTCAAACGATGTCACTTGTATCAATATACCTCTCGAACTTTAAAACGTATATATTGTGCCTTTAAACTATAATATTTCTCTAGATTTACCCTTGAACTTTGAAACATATGTTGTTTTTGGATGATATTGCAGAGTTTTGTTTGATTTAAAATTAGATATGATATTTAGGATTAATATGAATGTATATTTTACTTTAAATGAACTAGTTAGGCACAAAACTCTCATATATTCTATCTTGAGAGTTCTGCTCAAAAGCAAGAAAAAGAGGGAGGAAAAGTAGAGAACGTATCATAATTCAAGTTGATTTTTTAAAGGTTTGAAGTAAACCAATGAATTTATTCTCTTAATGAGTGTAACAAATATTATTTTGTAGAAAAAATTGACATGTTTTTCAAAGTTTAAGGTGTGAATATATAGTTGTATTATAGTTCAATGGGTATAATAGGTACGTTTTAAAAGTTTAAGATGTATTTTGTCTCAAGTGATGTAGTTTTGCGGGAATTCTTAAAATTTGGCCATCATGTTATTTAGTTGTATTGGTGAACTTTAATTTATATTATTGTGATTTTTTAGTTTGATTTTTTGTTTATATTAAAGCTTTAAAGGGTTAAACGTTGTATAATTTTTGTTAAATATTAAAAAGTTTTAATCTTAAACACAAACCACTTAAACCAAATTATTCATACCACTCATGGTTTGATTTTATAAAACATATCAATTTGTCCAAACCATTTAAAAATTAAATTTATTTTTAGTTAAATTGATAATTTGGAGAAAAAAACCGTCCAAACCACCGGCAAACACCCCGAGTTCCACTACATTCCCAAACACACCAGAAATTACCCCGGTGTGCACCCGGGTTCAATTAGTAATAGTAAAAGAGTCCACACGACAAAAGTGCAGAAACTATTGCATGGCTAACGACATTGTCGTAATCATTTTAGGCTTGTACATTTTTAATCCAAAAAAAGGTACATTTTTATGTGGCAACGACAGAATCATAATTGTGTTCACGGAAGAAAATACGTATTGTCGTTTATGTTACGAGCGTGCGTCTCCGTCTGTTCGTTTCGGTTCAGCTGCCGGCGGAGCGTTGTGTTGATCGTTGTCTTCCTCCCCTAAATTTTCTCGCTGTGCTCGTTTCTTCTTTCCCGCCCATCCTCCTTCTAACTCTGTTTAATTCATCAGGTAATCCATTCAACTTCTGAAACAGACCCTAAATTTCATTAATTCGTTCAAAATTTTCTGCGCTCATAAGCTCAAATTGCAAAAGCATCAATAAAAAGTTTAGCATTCTTTCAATCCTTAATTTTCCCATTTGAATCCGATTGTAATAATTAAAAAAATACCCATCTTTTATTTTTAATAGTTTCTGCTGTTTCGCAGTTCAGATGCCAGGTCGCGTAGTTCCTCGTCTCTCAAAGTTCTTGTCTTTATTCCTTCTAGCCTCTGTTTATTTTTCGCTCACATTCAGGTTTTATATATCTTTTCCTATTATTTTCATAATTTTTGTGAAAATTCACAATTTTCCCTTTTTTGGGGAAAAAAAGTGTTAATCTTTTTGCTTTTTTTTAAATAAAATCCTTCAAGAAATTCAGGTGTTCAAGCACCGCAAGCACAGGAAAAGAGCAAACATTAGCTATAATAAAACCAGATGGATTGTTGAGTAACCACACTGATAAGATAAAGAATGTGGTATTGGAATCGGGTTTCGCTATTGTTAAGGAAATGACCCTTCAACTTGACGAGGACAGTGTTAAAACCTTTTATGCCGAGCATTCTTCAAAGAGCTTCTTTCACAGTCTTATCACATACATGACAAGGTACCCTTCAAAGTTCATTTTTGTGGATTTTCTGAAGCTCCATTCTTGCGTTATGCTTTGGTTGCATTTTGATTGTTTACTACTTAAGCTTTCAATACTGTCGTTTTCAGCACTTGCTTCTGTGTTCTTACTAGAACAATGACATTGAGTCATTATAGATCTCAGTTTGCATTTGAACATTGGGTTAGCTTGTTATGAAGTTACCATATTGTTCGGACTGTTTTCTCGCTCCATTGTTATTGAAACTATTTTTTATTAGTGGTCCAGTGTTGGTTATGATTTTAGAGAAGGAAAATGCGGTTGCCGATTGGCGTGCTTTGATTGGGCCAACCGATTCAAGGAAGGCAAAGATCACTCATCCTCACAGGTTATCTTTTGCTACTACTGTCCTACTATTACTTTGTCAATTTGCTTACGGGTTCTTTACATTCTTGTTTGATCCTTTTTGTATACCATACATATATTCCTGTTATTTCTGTTCATATCATTTATTTCCACAACGTCATATGTTTTCTGAATTGCTTGCTGGACTTTCCAATCACGATCTCTCTTTCTATTTTCAGCCTAAGAGCAATGTGTGGGATAGATTCTCAAAAGAATTGTGTGCACGGTTCGGATTCTCCTCAATCGGCTCGGAGAGAGATCTCGTTTTTCTTTAAAGAGATGTCTGCAGGTAAAATCCTTCTCTCTGACATAAAACTTGGGGTAAATATCAATTTAGTGACCTTTGTCCTACGCATAGCATTGGAGTGACATTATGCATAGTCAAAACACAGAAGAGAAACTGGATCTAATGATTGCAAGGCTCTAATGAGCATTTCTATTATTGATTGTATGTATAGAGTACAAAAGACCGATGAGATCAATCAGATTCTGTCACAAAGTCTAACTTTCTGAATTAGTTACATGGAGAACTATATAATTAGACATTCATAACAAAACTATCCTAACAACTCCTTTTATTCACTAACACGCATTGATGAGATCTGAGTTTATAATGTCCACTAGATTGCACTGTATGCATTTGTAGAAGAAAATTTGTAGAAGAAAATCTTTCTTTCTTTTTTTTTTCCCCTGGAAAAGTATGCATTAGATTTAGTGTGTTTGTTTGTTTGCCTTTCTTAGCTCTGGAACACTTCCCTATTCATGGTGATCATTAAGGCCTCGTGGATCAAAGCCTTGTTAATTGATATACCATTGGAGATATGATCGATGCACTCCTGCACATCAAATTTATTATTTGTTTTGCATAAATTATGCGGCCTGTCCCTCTTTACGATCGTGTTTCATCTTTCTTTCGACAGGCAGCAGAGTTATGGAACACGATGAACTTTAAACGGCCACCATTTTCCTTCATTGGTTTGGCCCTTGGTTGCTTGAATGTTTTCTTGTAAACTTCAGCCGGTTAATAAACTTGCTTACTGATCATTGCTTAAAATGGGAGAACTCTATCAATGTTGAAGACTGTCTTCTAATTTTATAGATTATTGAGTCTTGCAAACCCCTGCCCTACGCGCTTCCTTCATTTTTATTTTCTTGCCGATTTCAGGTTAAAATATCGAATTCCTTGTACCATAAACTGAAAGAAAATAATCATGTCGAGTGGCGCAGGTTGGAAATTTCCTAAATACACAATAATGAATGCCACCACCTAAGAGATGCCAAAAAGTTTCATCTTTCCCCTAAGGAAGAACTCAAGTTCTTGTGCTTTTTAGATGAACAATTATTGGAGTTTCAACAGTTGCATTTTAGATGCTAGTGTCTGTCCTACTCTACTTTCTGATGGACACACTCTTTGAAGCATTTCAATAGTGAGAATGGGTTTTGTTTCTCTTTCACTAGGGCGCTAATTGTATAAACAACAAAATCTCCAGTAAAAGAAAGCTTAACCACATATTTACAGGAACCAATTTTAATATTCAAGGCTATTGGCAGTAAATACATGTCGAACATGACTTGATATTGAAAACATAAACTAAACTAACCCTAGGGTATTTGTTGAGATGGTCAAGCCTCTAGTTTACTCCCACAAAGCAGTGCATCTACATGACAAAAGTCATAGTTTCTTGTCTTTCAAAGATTGAAGGGT
The DNA here is from genome assembly GCA_025403435.1 of Artocarpus heterophyllus. Lineage (NCBI taxonomy): Eukaryota > Viridiplantae > Streptophyta > Magnoliopsida > Rosales > Moraceae > Artocarpus > Artocarpus heterophyllus. The sequence continues at coordinate 5,196,212 of CM046350.1, read as the reverse complement.
TAGACGGAGGGAAAATTTTCAAAAAAAAAAAAAAAAAAAACCTAAACTAAACAATTCAGTTCCTATAACCCATATGTGCTCAGTTTGGTTGGGGCAAAAAAGGAGCAGAGAAATATATACAAACTCTAATTTATTTAAGTACACTTTGCTTGACTTGACTAGAATAATTCCCTTTTACCAAAAACGTTTAAGATATCTGAGAACACAAACAAGGTCCTAATTAGCGGCCAACAATGGAGGATTTCTCTTTCATTTTGAGCGACAAAAGGGCCATTAGCTTATTACTTTAATGCAAGAAAATATTGTCTTGGATTTCTTGGGTCTTTAGGAGCTTCATGAGGACGAAACATTTACTTAATCTGAAATGCAAGACGCGTAATATATGTATATATTTAATTAAGTCAAGATCCAATGAAAGAAGAGCTAGTCAAACAATGAGGGCACGACCTTTCTAGTGGATAATGGAAACCGCAAAACATTCCAAAATTAGAAAGCCTAGTCCTGACTTACCATATTAAGCTGGGTTTTCTAAATTCTAGACACATCTAGTAGATGCAATTAACCCCCCACATGGCTTCTTTTTCTTTTTCACTAAAAAGCTGTTATCTTGGTGGCTTTGATTTTTTAAACCTCTTGGCCTGCAAATCTCGAGGAAGAAGGAATTTTTAATTTTGAGTTCCTTGTTGGAGCTTTTTAAGGCAAATTAAGAAAAGATGGTGACGAACCAAGTGACGGTTCATTCTTAGATATTTTTCACTTTTGAAGTTTTGTTTCATGGGACATAAGCAACTGTATTATTACTTAATCTGTGGTGTGATTGAAGGACACATTGCTTTGTTTTAACTAGCTCTTTAAACATGATTTAGCTTTAGCCTTGAGATTACTTCCTTCGTGATTTTTCTTAATTAATGCACTGTGATTGAGAGACTGCACATTCTCACATGTAGCTTGTTTAAGCGATCCTTGTGGGATTTGTGTCTACCAATCAGGAGATGGTTTAGATTTTGCTAAACTAATTGGCTTAAACTCTAAGATTGTTTGGCAAAATCAGTTCTATCCAGAACTTTTGGTTACTACAGTATAAAGCTCTTATATGTTACATTGATCATAAAAAGTGAACTGCAGTATAAAGCTCTCACATGCTACAGTTTCAGTTTAAAAGCTTGAATTCTAACTGCACTTCACAAACACCTTAAGATTGTTATTTTAGTTAGTATCATGCAATGTGAGAGTGACAGAACACAACATTTAGCCAAGGAAACTATGTTTTTCAAGAAAAAAAATCAATTAAGCCCCTTTTTTCTCCATTCATTGACATGGTATTTTAGTATAATCTTTCAAACGCTTTCAAGAAAGAAGGATTTGATTTAAATAATTGACACTTGATTTGAGCAAAATGAGGAGAATTTTTTTTTTGTGATACGAAATAAAGGAAAATGTCACTATTTTTGAGTAAGATTAAAAGTGACTCGTACCTTCAAACTATAATTAAAGTGAAAGAACTATAACTAACTAAAGTGTCGTCCCTGTTTCAATATAGAACAGTGTATGGGCGATGGAATGACAGTCAAATTTGGGGTGTTTGGAAGCTGGGCTCTGGTCTATAGAGATTTTAAGTCAACCCGACCTCTTTGATACACGTGTTGGTCCGACATTGAATGATGGAGGTTGCTTTGTCGTGACACGTAGCCAACGCAGAATCTATTCCAATTGCAGTGTGGTGGCACCACTCGAAGCTGACGTGGCAGGATCTGTGTGGTGGTTTTTCCACACTCAGATTGCTTAAAACAACCTTCACTCAAAACCCTGTAACACTGCATTACAAGGCTTAAAACAACCTTCACTCTATAACACTGCATTACAAGAGTTGAAATAGTTGTTACTACTTCAAAACTCAGGTTCCAGTTGAGATTTTTTACCCCAGAAATTTGCTTAGTATAATAAGAGCTTCGAAACCTCCATAATGGAGAAAATCTTCCTTTGCTACTTATGAATGGAGAATTCTCCTCTCGTAATTTTTTTTAAAGGTAAATTAAACGTGAATTATGTGGTAAAAAAATAATTTATAAATAACGCACCTTCCTTTCTTGTAAAATCTTTCAATTTATATAAGAATAACAAGAACTTGATTTTAAAAAATCACTATTTTAGCCAAAATTTACGTATTTTTTTATTAGGTTATTAACACTAATTGCTCTAGAATTTTAGGTTATTATTCACTTTGCTTTATGAACTTTAAAGATACTACTTTACTCCATGAAATTTAAAAACTCCTTATTTTACCTTGAATTTTCAAAATGATTATTTTGTCTTAAATTTTCAAAACTTCTCTTACTTTGCCTTCTAAATTTCTGTTTTTTGTTCAAATAGACAGAATTAAGCCTACATGATTCGCACATGGGTCACCTGTAAGTGAAAAATGAGACTTTTATCACTCCTAAATTTTATTTCTGGTTTACACTATCATTTAATTTTTTTTTGCTATTCTCAATTAAGAAAGTTCTATATGTATATTTCATCTTGATATTGTTCGTTGATATCTCCTCATCTTTAATATCCAAATTTGGATATCGGTGAACAATATCAACTAATTAAATAAGTTACACAATAAAAATAAGAAGATATACATATGCAAACACTCTCTTAATGAGAGTTCAGATAAAAAAAAGGCGTCAAATGAGAGTTCAAACATAAAACAAAACTTATAAGTGATATAATCTCATTTTGCCCTTACAAATGACCTATGTGTGAATCATATGGGCTTAATTCTATCTATTTAAACAAAAAAATTAAAAATTTAGGAGACAAAGTAAGAGGAGCTTTGAAAGTTATGGGTAAAATGATCATTTTTAAATTCAAGGGATAAAGTGAAGAGTTTTAAAAGTTCTAAAAGTACAATGATGATTTTTAAAGTTTAGGAGGCAAGGTAAAGGACACCTTAAAATTTAAGAGCTATTAGTGCTAATAATCTTTTTTTATTTATTTTGACATAATTTGAGATTAGAAACACACGGTATCATTATTTACGCCAACACGCTTTCAAAATGTATATCACCTGTGTAACGTTCACTTACTTGCTTTGAAATATACATTTTCTAATAGCAGATGGAAATTTTGCAAAATAACCAGTTTGCCTATCACTTAGAGAGCATGTAATACTTGGTTATAACCCTTAAAGGCTTGTTTAGGCATATTGTATTATATTGTATTATATTACATTATATTGTATCATATAATACAATATAATATAATACAGTGTGCTAAATACGCTTTAAGTATTAATAATAAGTTCTGATTGTTATTCAACCAAAAACTGTTTGGTAAAAATTCAACCACAAATTTACGTACTACTTTTAAGCTACACCAACTTTTTAATTAACTGAAAAACAAAACTAATAGTGATTAATCACGAATTCTCTTCTACTCTCTAAAATTCTTTTTTTTTTTATGGAAAGTATTTTCATAAATTATTATCCTTATTATATTATTGTTGTTGTTGAAAAGGTTCTAGTGCAAAAGTGTTACCTAAATACCTGTGTGAGCGACACATACAATTGGGAGCAGGTGAGAATATGAGTCGGCTGGTCCCAAAATGAAGGGACATTGCCACGGGAAAAATGGCATTTCTATGCCGCCCTTAGTCATGACCAGACCTCTCTTTCTGTCCTCTTTTACAACTTCTTGTCCTTTTTCCTTTGCAACTTGCCAGCCCATCCCTCCAATTTCCTATACCTTAAATCATTCACCTGCGCCCAACGTTGCATGTTGATTTTATTATCTTTTTGCTACAATTGAGTACTTCTCGTCGAGTAAACCGCCCACGCACCCACATATATTTAAAAAAATAATAATACAGAAGGCATTTAGATCGCCCGTTACAACTAAAAATAATTTAACAAAACCGGTTTAAATTGAGATTTTCATATTCAAATTGGTAAATTAAACCTACTAAAAATAACTTCATATGTGCTAAATACTATATAATAAGCACAACCCCAATTGTTTCAGCTGCTAGCCAATCAATAACATTAATTTCAAATAAAAAATTATCATAGTAATTTCAAATAAAAGCTAAATTCCTTAATTATTGCTCTCAATGAGTAACTAGACAGAAAGGTAAACAGAAAGCACATGAGCTAAAATTCACGATTGTAAGTTCGCGGAGATTATGGCATTCATAAAATTTGTGCAAATATTGAATTACTAGAAAAAGTGAAAAGTACTTAATGACAACGTTGCTAGATGTTGAGCCACAAATATTGGTCCTTTTCCTCTAAATATCTATGCATGCAATGACGTGTTCAACTAGCGAAACTTGTACTTTCTTTTGTAACAAACTATCAAAAGTGTACGAGTATTCATGTTCATTCCAATTTCACACCACTAAAAAAAAAAGATTAAAAAAAAAAGAAAAAGGTGCCTTAAGATCTGTACTCTGCACAATCTAACGGTTAAAAGAGTGACACAAAGGTCTCTACTTATAACAATGGTATGTTCCAGAAGTGATTACACCCGCAGAATCAGATCCCCCATGTGTTCTTAATTTAAGTAACCCTCAAAAAATAAAAGTCATTTAAGAAGAAACAAAAAAAAAAAAAAGGAATGTTTTCTTGCCAGTGGGGTATGGGCTTGTGTATTAATTAATGTCAATATTAGGAAGTATTGTGGACTGCATACAAAGGTATACAAGAAGAGAAATATTCCGGTGAGGAATCAAAAAGGGCCGTTTTTGGGAACCCCAATTGAAATAGCAATTGGTATTATATAGTTTTATACTTTCAAAGCTCTATTCTCGCTCTCTCGCTCTTTAATATCTGTTTTGAAAGCACTTGAGTTTTTGCATAATAGAATTCATTCCTCTGACCATTTCTAAGCATCCAAGTCTTGATAGAACTTCTGATTCTGTTCTTGGTCCTTTGAATCATGAGGGTAAGTATATCATGATCTGGGCATTTTATTAATGTTGTTATGTAATGTGTCTTGTTTGTGTTAAATAAGATTTGATTATACTTGTAAGGATTGTTTTTGGCTTGTGTTATATGCAGCTTTTTGGTTGGATGCAAAATAAGCTCAGCGGAAATCCGGCCAGCAAGAAATCAAATGGAGTTCCAACAACTAGTAAGCACTTTTTTTCCCCTAATTTATCAGCTTTCAATGCGTATTAGACACATTAATCCCTCCTCACCAAAAAGAGAGAGAGAGAGGGAGAGAGAGCAACTAAGTAACCGTACAGTAAACGTGCCCAATATGGATTTGAAAAGTCAAATCCAAGGTTAGATCTGAAAAGTCAAATCCAAGTTTTGATATATTAAATCGCTGCTTGGGGTCAAAATAAAAAGAAAAATAATACTAATGATAAAGAAATTAACTATTGTAATTAGTAAAGTGTATCAGGATCAGATCCCAAGTGCCTGGACTTTCTTCTTCTTCTTCTTCTGTTTATAATTAAGTCCTGCGTTGGATGAAATTTATACTCATAATAACGGAATTGGTGAATAAAAATTTAAAACAGATTTTTTTTTTTTTTTTTTTTTTTGCTAAACATTCAAAAATAGAAGAATTATGAATTTTGATTGAATCGTCGTCGTCATCATCATTATTATTATAAACTTTTGATCGTCAAAAAATAAACTAATGGATTTTCATCTTTTAATATTTTTTTTGTAGATTATGCAAAACAAGAGCCTCGAGAAGAATTTAGTGACTGGCCCCAAGGATTGTTCTCCATTGGAACTTTTGGAAATGATGATGTCAAAAAAATTACAGAAAGCCAAAATATTAATCAAGAAAATAATAATAATAATAATAATGATAATCCATCTTCATCTGAGGAAGTAACTGGACATAACTCCAGAAGAAGTTGGCAAGCTCCAAAAAGAGCTAATGAAGCTCTTGTCCCGAAAGCCGAACAAGGACAAGGAAATCGCAGATCTTCCTTTGGATAGATTCCTAAATTGCCCATCAAGCTTGGAGGTCGACCGGAGAATCAGCAACGCGATTTCGGAGGACCATAGATCGGTCGTCGACGAAGACATTGACAAAACCATCAGTGTCATAATTGGTAAATGCAAAGAGGTCATTTCCGCAGAGAAAAACAAGAAAGCGGCAGCAATTGGGAAGAAATCCATTTCTTTTCTTCTCAAGAAGATGTTTGTGTGCAGTGCTGGCTTTGCACCGGCTCCAAGTTTGAGAGATTCACTTCAAGAGTCCAGAATGGAGAAGGTACTTGCTCATTTTCAGTTTTTTTTTCTTTTTTTTTTGAGATATTTACGCATGTTTGTTTTAAAACTTTTTTTTTTATAGTATTTTATCTTAAAACATTGCTATAAACTAATCCGATCATTGTTTTTTAAAATTATTTACGAAAAGAAATATTATTCGGTTCAAATCACACCTTTTCCTTTTTTATATTTTGTCCACTTATGACCAAACTTTGCATGATATCAACGGAGTCCATGTAGTAAGAGCCAACATATGTTTGATGTTTTACAAGACATCAGAGTTGGTAAACATCTTATCTCTTGCAAAATTATTCTCCCTAATTTTTAAAATTAAATCAAAATACAGAGCAAATTGCATTAATGGTTAAAAAAAAACAGAGATAATTCATAATTGCAATACTGCTTTTCTGAACTCTTGAGATCTAGACCCGTATTTCATTAGGCTTTTCTTAGCCCACTGAAATGCGACCCAATTTATATATTGTTTCCCCTCTTCTTTCTTTTGTTTAAAAAAAAAGAGTTAATATGTTATTTTTGTTTGAAAATATGTGGTAAATTATATAATGGTGTAACAGATTTTGAGAACAATGCTTCATAAGAAAATGTCTTCTCAAAATTCTTATCGGGCATCATCGGTGAAGAAATATTTGGAGGACAAACCGACCCCGAAGAGGAAAAATGATGAAGAAGAGACCCGGGAGAAGACCGATGGTGGTGGTAAATGGGTCAAGACAGATTCTGAATGTAAGTTTCAACGTAACATGCATGAAACAAAATATTTCTATTGGAAAAAAGGAAGAAAAAAACAACAAAACAAAAAATTAAAAATGCTTGCATATATTCATGGGTTCTGATTTTTCATTGCAGATATTGTTCTGGAGATTTGAGTATCCTGTTCAAAATTCAAGCTAGCTGGCATTCGAATATGACAAGGTAATAACCCTATTTTTTCAAGCTTCCTTATATATATTATAATTAATATTTGCTATATATCAACAAAATGAGTTATGATGCATCATCACCTCAACAGAAGAAACCAATCTTATAACCACCTAAAGGTTGTGGTGTAGTGGTTAGGGGACATCAGTCAAGACTTCACTATGCTCCCAATACAAGTTCGATTTTTTGCCCGACTCACTTGCACCTTGGTTACCGTTGGTATTCCAGGGGATGAGATTGGGTTCCTGGACCCCATGTTATGAACACATGGGACCTTTAAGGTCTTACCTATAGAAATTTGTTGAACCTCATCAACTCCTTGGTGGTCTCCAAGACTGCTAATGTGGCAAAGAGGATGGAAATGTGAGGTGCACCAGATGATCTATTTTTTTAATCAAGCCAAAGAAAAAGAAACCTGTCATATAAATTTAACAATACATGTGATTAGTTAGGTCTCATATAAAGTAACTAAGTCAAATTTTTTTTTTTTATCATTAAGGGCATTATATATGAAAAAAATAAGAGATTGAATGCAAATATAATTATATGTTTTATGGGGCATGTATTTTCATTTTTCTTAAAAAAAAATAAGAGAACAACATTATATTCCAAGTATTTAATAGAAGTATAGCTAAAATTTTTCTTATACAACAAAGACACAAATAGTGTTTTTAAATAATTATGGAGCAAAAAATTAAAATTTTAAAAGTTGAGTAAAAACATATGACTCAACATCACGTGGCATTGCCGATGATTGTGATACCGATAAATAAATAGTTATCAATAATCATATCTAGTATTTTTTCCTAATAAAATGAACCATATTCATGAACATGATATAGATGTTTTATTTTGCAGATTCAGAAGTATATGCCTTGGTATTCGGCAATTATATCTAAATTCACGAACACATGCATTTGATGTGGAATCAGTAGCAAGTTTTTTCCAAAGATTAAGGGTGAAATTGCATCAAATTATTATAAAAAATAACAAAGGTGTGGCTTCAATGAGGATCACTAAACCCAAGACATGTCGACCCCTTTATTTTTTTTTTTTCATGTTTGCAGCTGTGAACTCACATTCACACTGCAATTCATGTTATAATATAAGATCCGACTAGTTATTGTTTGAAGAACCTAGTCTGTTCTGGCCGAGCTACACAATATTTTATCTACATCTACATTTTTCTTCCTATACATGTGTTTGTATAGGAAATTACTACATTTTTTTTCCTTTTCCTTTTTGGCTGAAATGCCATCTCTTTGTAAGATATTTTGACATCTGAGGTGAATAATATTACATTGACCTGTGATTGCAAAGGCATATATCAAGTTAGTACTTCTTCTTTCACCTTGCTAGCCTGTTCAATATTACACAATCATTACTAAGGTGTTTGACAAATGAGTTTGTATTCAAAAAATAAGTTTAAATACTGTAGCATGCAAGAACTTTACACTATAACATACTTATGTTTTACAGTATAGCATGCAAAAGTTTTACATTGTATACTGAATTCATTTACCAAACAAAAGGATAATAACAACAAGAAAAAAAACTACAGTGCATATATATTGAAAGAAAAATAAAATTTTCAAATTTTACTTGCATGATTTCCAAAAAATTTTATAACTTCTAAAAGAGTTTCAGTCAGATTTTTGTTAACACACATATAGAGCTTGTTTAGTAGAGCTTTTGTTCTTGTTTTTATTGGGCGGAAGAAAAAAAATAAAAACTATGAAGTACATGTTTATAGCCATATTTTTAAAAGACTTTAAATGAATCAAAATGGTTATTAAATTTTCCAAAAAGAAATAAAAATGTTAGAATTAAATTCATAACATCTTATTGAAATTATTGTGCAAATTTCAAGTTGATTCATAAAATTTTATTGATAAATTATATTTTGTGATTTTGACTGTAACCTCTTCTTTAAAAAACACAGTTTTTGAACCTATAAAACCAAAAGAAACTTATTAAGCTTTGTCCAGCAAGTCCCTGCAAAGTTATTGACTTCTTAGTAAAGCTGTTTACAATACCGGATCAATTATTTCTACGTCTGTATCTAAAAGTAGTTTAACTTTTTATTTCAAAACAGTAGTTAATGTCACTTTTTCAATTATAAATAATGTAAAATTTTTACGTGCTACAATAATATTAAAAAAATTGATACAGTATAAAATTTTTATATGCTATAGTAAAAATAATTTTAACCAATAATTCTCACCACACTGTCAAACACTCTATAACTTGTCCAGCAAAAAAGTTATGTCTATAATTGTTGGTTAAGAATTTCATGTATCCTCCAAATATCCTCAATGTAAAACCCTTTCTTGTTGATAAGAAAATTCTTTTTTTTGTTTGGTAATTTTTTTTAATAGAGGGATACATTGATAACTAAGAGCAGAACAGAGCGTCTAAAAACAAGTTATACAACACCGAAGAAACCAAACGAGGCACTACATCAACAACGTCAAGAAAAAAAGTCATTTATAACTGTTGGTAATACACTTAGGGTATGTTCAGCACACCGTATTGTATTGTATTGTATTGTATTACATTATATTGCATTGTATACAAAAATGCAATATAATACAATATGATGTACCAAACAACCCCTTAATATATATGTTTGAAAATTAAGATACACGTAAGAATTCCTCTTCTGCAAATAAACAACAAGGTCTACGACAACAAATAATTCCAAGAAACATTTAACTTCAAACGATTAACAACACATTATGGGATCTTGCCGTTTTACTTCAAGAAACATTATGTCGTTTAATAGCTCAACTGTTTTGAAATGACGTTTTATTCAATATTAACGATACATTATAGGATACAACATACTGTTTTACTTCAAGAAACACCGTGATTTCATGGCTCATCTGTTTTGAAATAACGTGTTGTTCATTAGTTCAAACTTTCTATAGACAATCATGTTGTTTTTATTTGAACTACATTCAATATTTTTTTTAAGAGAGTCTTCAATATGGTGTCAATATCTTTATTTCTTTTTTTTTTTAAGCAACAATGTAAATTTCAAATTTGAATAAGATGATCTATAATAAACACATGACACATCCTAAAATAATATAATAGTCATATTTTAAAATACAATTAAGGTCATAAGGATAGGAGAAAAGAATAATAGAGAGAGAAAGGAAAACAAATAAAGAAGGAAAAATCAAGTGAAAAAGTGACACTCATTATACATTAAAAAGGATACCAAGGCAACCTTCAAGAAAGAAAGAAAGAAATATCAAAACATGCATTCTCACTCCTATACATGTACGATAATAGATAGATAATAGACTTGAGAACATCAAACTTTTGAGTGGAGTGTAGATTGCATCTGTTTATGAACGATTCGAAATTTTTTATTTATAAACTACAAATACGACTTCTTAAACGACAATTTTAGCCTGACAAATAGGGTCTAAACGACATGTCATTGATTTATCCATAAGCACATGTCGTTTTTGTAACTAGAGGATAGCGAACTTTGAGTCAACGACATTTGTTTTAACTTTTATTAACGATGGGGAGAGTTTATAAGCTTTATTTGGTAGTTTCAACCGCTATGCTATAATGTAATTAAAAAAAAATTGTTATAATAGAAAAATTTAAGGGCCCGTTTGGTTCGAGTATTTGAATGAAGATTTAAATTTTTATGAGAGAAAATACTTTAGCAAAATGATTCAAACCGTGATTCAAATATTGAAACAAACGGACCCTAAGTCAACGACATTTGTTTTAACTTTTATTAACGATGGGGAGAGTTTATAAGCTTTATTTGGTAGTTTCAACTGCTATAATGTAATTAAAAAAAATTTGTTATAATAGAAAACTTTAAGGGCCCGTTTGGTTCGAGTATTTGAATGAAGATTTAAATTTTTATGAGAGAAAATACTTTAGCAAAATGATTCAAACCGTGATTCAAATATTGAAACAAACGGACCCTAAGTCAACGACATTTGTTTTAACTTTTATTAACGATGGGGAGAGTTCTTTACATGACATAATTAAAAAAAGTTTGTTATAATAGAAAACTCTTATATGTTACAGTGTGTAAGTTTTAACTTGGTTTTCAATTACTGGACGTCAAAATCGTCCACCTAAAGAGATGTCGTTTATTTTTTGATTACACACATGTCGTTTTCTGCAAGTAGAGGACAGCAAACGTTTAGAGCGAACGACATTCATTTTAACTTTTATTAAAGAACGCAGGTTTTGTAAACGTTAAAAATCATGTCGTTTTTCTTTTGAACGACAATAACGTTTCCACTTTTCGAGGCTAACATCGTCGTCGTCATCATCTCTCTCTCTCCTCTTTAAAAAACAAAATTGAAAATTACCGTCATAATTCTTTTACAAAGTGGCAATTGGTAATTACCCAAAACATACATTAAAAAAAAATTCAATCATCAATCAATCAAAATGGCAACCAAACCAATGGAGCAGCCAACAACAACCGAAAGAAATCCTTCTATTATATCTTCTTCTTTTGATTCCACCCTCTCAATATCCAAACCCTAGAAAGAATTCTTTTTTTCTCTGTCAGTATCTAACATTTCTCGCGCTTTTTCTCCCTCTTCTCTCACTTTCCTGTTCGAATTCCCTCCTGAATCTCTTCCGGGGCGATTGGATCTGAGTTCTTTTTTCAAAACTCCTCCTAATCACGTCAATCCGGAAGAGAATTGTCAATTCATTGAATTAATTAGGGGTTTCGGATCTGAAATTCTAGGGTTTTTCTTTTATACCTTTAAAAGTTCGAATTTTTTTTCCTCGGTGGAAACAATTTAGGGGTATTTGGATTTGATTTCTTCTCTTGGGAGTGAATTCCGAAGGGTTTTTGGTGTGGCATCAGAGAGAAATCTGGGCTGCCAATGCCATTGGTTTGGTTTCTGGTGAAATTTTCGGTGGTTTTTGGGGTACCGAAAACGTCTGAAACCGTCGACACCAATGTCTTGGGCAGGACCTGAAGATATCTATCTTTCTACTTCTCTTGCTAGCTATCTCGACAGTAAGTGTGGTTTTTGATTTATGGAATTTGGTAAAGCTTCCACTTTTATGCTTATTCATTTTTGTTTTCTATTTAATCGGGGCATTTTCTTTTTTTTTTTTTTTTAGTTTGACATGCTTTGGACCATCTGTTCTATCAACTGTAGTTTCGCCTTATTTTTATTTAATTTTAAATTGTGACTTGTTAATTGTAAAAGCTTTTGGATAAAAGGCTTGAGTTTTTGTGGTTGTTGCTTTTCGGGGTCTGTCTGTACGACGGTCCCTTGAGCTCGTTTAATTTTTTCGACCAATCTAGGAAAAGTTTCAACTATCTTTGTTAAACTAGTTTTAGAATAATTTTAAGAATACGGATTTCTTCTGATCTCTACGTATTTATGAAATCTCAAGTTCACTTTTCGGCTGTTAAACGATCTGCGCTAACGCTTTCACATCCCGCTCAGCTATACTTTTACCATTTCAGTAATTGGGTCCATATTTAGTTGCCTCATATATGGGTTGGTTCTTGTGTGGCATACTTAATGATTGTTATTTTCTTATCAAATACAAATACTTTGTTGCAGATGAAATTTATTCAATGTTTTGACATAAAGTTTGTAGTTTTATGTCATTGTTCTTTCTCTTATAATGGGCAATGCGCCACTGAGAAAAGCTTTCAACGGGAGTGATCTATTGCCAAGTAAGCTTGAATCTTGGATGAAGCAGTTGTTCTTACGTCATCTTTCTGCATTTTCTTATGTTGCAGAGAAACTTCTCGTGCTGCTTCGAGATGGGCGTAAGCTTTTAGGGATACTTCGTTCATTCGATCAATTTGGTAATGGAATTTTCATATGAAATTTTGGATTTTAAATGTTAAGATGTCACAGATGACTGAAGTCATTTCTGTTTCCCTAATGCAGCTAACGCTGTTCTTGAGGGTGCATGTGAGAGAGTCATTGTTGGTGATCTTTACTGTGACATCCCTTTGGGTTTATATGTAATCCGTGGAGAGAATGTTGTATTAATTGGCGAGCTGGTATGATCGGTAACTTTATATGCTTTATAAAGTAAGTCGTATGCATCCTGGTATTCTATTAATTTTAATTTTCTGTGTGACCTTGTAGGACTTGGAGAGGGAGGAACTTCCCTCCCACATGACCCGGGTTTCAGCTTGCGAAATTAAAAGGGTAACTATTCGACATTCTTTCATGATGATGATGTTGTTGATAAGCGTAACTCTCTTAGTTTGTTTGCCTCTCTTCCATCATATATAGTTGTTAGGTTGCTATTGCTTAATTTTGCTGAGTCGTAAATTATTTTCATCCAGATGATTTAACGAAATGCTTGACTTTTTTTACTGTATTCAAGTTGATTTTTTTCCCTCTCTTTTTTCCCCGCTTTCATTGGAGTTGCAATACAAACTATATGAAATTTATTGGGGCAGTTTATCAATTGCTACCTTTTTTTTTTTCCTTTTCTTTTTGCAAGTTAATGTCAATTTTAACTACTGGGCTTTTCTAAAGTCTGATGCTTTCTAATAAAACTTTGGACTGCTTGAGATACCCCAGGGCTTTAAATGCTGGTTTTCACATGTTTATGGTGAAATGCCATGTGACTTCAAGACTAAACAGTTCATAACACGAAATAATATATGGGGTTGTACTTCATCTTGTCTCTGGATACCCTCCTCCTGCATGTCATTTTCAATTTTTAGTTGTCTATACCTTAAAGAGGGTCAAATCATTAGGAATTATTTTCAAGGTTTACATGGGAGGGATAAGGAGAACTTGAAGTTGAAAAGAAAGGGGAAGGAACAAAATAAGGTGATGTGAGGGAACTTATGATTTCACATGTGACTGAATCCCATAGAGCGTTGCTAGGCGTCGTTTAGTTTTAGAAACTTTCAGTATTGATCTCAATTGGAAAGCTAATTATCTAGTGGGTTTTCATTTGGCAATATTTGATTGAATTCTTAAAGTAAACATTCATGTTGTGATTGTGCAGGCACAAAAAGCTGAAAGGGAGGCTTCTGATCTCAAAGGCACAATGAGAAAAAGGATGGAGTTCCTTGATTTGGATTGATGAGCTTCTCTTCAATCCCAAGTAGTTTGGCATGTTTGTCCGCAAATATTATAGCGGCTGTGTTTCCTTTTGTCTTCTTCATCTTCTTCTCTGCTTTGGTAGAAATGTTGCTTTTAGTCGTTAGAATTCAGACACTTCTTCAATTAAAAGTTTAATGCTGAACCATTCTTCAAATTTCTTCATGTAATATTTTGTCTGGCTGAATACAATACAGTCTTCAGGGTGTCAACAGTAATCAACCTTGTCCGTTTCAGCCTCTTCTGAAATTTGGGTATTGTTTATAAACGTTTTTAGACAACCAAAACTAGTCCTCATTAAGAATATGAGTTGAAAATTTTCAACCAAACCCATGTTATGCCTAACAACTACCGTCTGGTTAAAAGCGCGAAACCTACATAATTTTAGCCTTTTTCTTCAAAGTAAAGCTAATATGGTATATGGTAATAAGTGGAATTTTCACTCTAGTAGTATAATGACACATTTGGAATTTTTATTTGGCAGTGTTTGTGGTCTATGTAATTAGACCAATTTGTGTGGTGATCTTTGGTTCATTTTATTATTATTATTATTATTTGGCATTATGAACCTACTCCAACAATCAAATCTTCAGCTGAGGAAAATGTGTGCAAGAGGGACCTGTTCTTGTCGGGAGCTAAAAGGAAAGACTGACTTTCATCTCACCCGCAAAAGTGCAGACAACAACATTATTCACTCGTTAATAATTTGGAGAATCATTTTCAAAATAAATAATTATAATAGTAAGAATTTGGAGAATTCTTTGATCAGGTTCAAAGGAGGGGGAAAAAAAGGAAGAGAAAGGAAATCTTTACCCTGTTGTGTAATCTGGTCAGTCTGGATTGGTATATAATTCTTCATTATTTGATAAAATTCTAGATTTTTTTCACCCGAACACAAAATTTTCCAAAATCACATCACAAAAAACTAAATTCATTTGTTAATTTAACAATCACTATGTCTCCCCAAATATAGAAAAGGAGAATCAAAGAAATATCGGATTTTTTAAACTTTTTGTAACAAATTTCAAACTTTTAAAATATTTATATTAAATAGTATATTTATAATGTACTTAAAATTGTAAATAAATTATTTATACTTTAAATCTATTATGTAAATAAAAATTCCTTACATTATAAATAAATTATTTATACAATAAAATTACTATAAACTATAAATATTTTTAAAATCAGTCATTTATTACAATTAGTTTTCTACATAGAAAATTAAGTGCATCAAAAAGCTTATAATATTTAGATCCACTGAAAATCACGTTAAAATGTACATAAATTAAATGTACATGAATTGACAAAATCTTATATAAATCTAACAATTTAAAACGGAGCTTCATCATAGATTCCTTGATGCTGACAATGCGTTTTCAAGAAGTTTATGAATGGACAAAGCAAATTTATAGTATACCGAAAACGGACAAAAGAAAAGAAAAGAAAAAAATCTCGTAGCAGCTCAACAAATAGTGAAATTTGAGTGGTTAACACCGACAACATTGACTCTCCATTAAATTAGAGACGATCAAAACGGCGAAAGGATTAATTCCAACGGTTCAGATTGCACTTAGACACAATGTACTTTTTGTTTTAGTCACAGGCATTAGTTTCTCACAGCTTCACATCGTCTTCCAGCTCCGCCAGGTAGAAGTGTTGGTGCAGCAGAAGATCTAAAACGCGCTTCTCTCTTTCTCTCTCCTACTTTCTCTCTCTACGAGTGCAGAGACAGAAGCGGCCTTCTTTCAGGCCTCGACAGATCTAGAAGCTCCTTCTTGTTCCAATGTCGTGGGTCTCGGCTTTGGTGCTTCTCTGCACTTTGAGCTTTGTTTTCATCGAGGCCTCCGTCCACGACTACACCGCCGAGATATTCGCCGCGAAAGGTAACGCCTTCGTCGTCCATGGAGGCAGCGAGGGGATTTACGCTTCTGTCACTGGTCCCGACGACAGTTCTGTCTCTTCCAAAGGAGACTCTTATGTGCGGTAATGCCATTTTTCCTCCTTAATCTCGCCGTGATTCCCCAATTGACTTTGGCTTTTCTTGTTTGTGTTTACTGTTTTTGTGTGAAATTTAGCTCGAATTGTAATTTCCTATGATCTTGGCAAGTTGGATAGAATTAGGGAGAAATCGTTGACTTGTAGCGGTAAATGTCATACATTTTCATCTCAATCAGTTCAATTATGAACTTGTTGATGCTATTGTAATTTTGATTTGTCTCAAATATTCAATTCTATGTGATGAATTTTTTTTTTCCCTGAATGTATGATAAATTGTACTGAAATATTAACCTTGTTTGTATTTTGATTGTGATCTAAAACACCAGCTTTGAAAAGGTTACATTCCGGAGAACCAAAGAATATGCAAATTTCAGCTCAGGTTTGGTCCACGCTATCATTTTTGAGGTTGAAGATAGAGAATCAATTGGGGGTTCGGCATATGGGGGTCAAAGGGCGCTGTGTTGCACTGCTGATCTGGCAAAACTGGGTGTGTGTAAAGAAGGAGCAATCATTCACCGCCCGTCTGCTACGAATCCTGGTTGGCCCCAAGTTGTCAGCGTCTCGTTTGAGGTAGATGATGAAGCTATCACATTGCCATCAAAGTCCTTAGAGATTTCTAAAACTGGGATGTATAACTTGTACTTCATACATTGCGATGTGAGGCTTAAGGATGTGGTTGTAGAGGGGAAAACAATATGGAAAAACCCTAATGGATATTTACCTGGTAGAATGGCACCTCTTATGAAATTCTATGGGTTCATGTCGTTTGCCTTTGTGCTACTTGGGGTTTTTTGGTTTTCTCAATATGCCAGGTTTTGGAAAGAAGTTCTTCCCCTGCAGAACTGCATTACTCTGGTGATAACGCTGGGAATGTTTGAGATGGCTTTGTGGTACTTTGACTATGCAGAATTCAATGAAACTGGAATCAGGCCTACTGGGACAACTATATGGGCTGTCACCTTTGGCACTGTTAAACGTACAGTGGCACGTCTGATCATTTTGATGGTTTCGATGGGTTATGGTGTTGTTAGACCTACGTTAGGTGGGATTACATCAAAGGTGATTATGCTTGGAGCCACCTTCTTTGTGGCATCTGAAGTTCTTGAGATGGTAGAGAATGTTGGTGCAGTGAGTGATCTTTCTGGAAAGACAAGATTGTTCTTGGTTCTTCCCGTGGCAGTATTGGATGCTTTCTTCATCCTTTGGATATTTTCATCTCTCTCTGCAACATTAAATAAGCTTCAGGTACTTGGTTGCATTTCACCTTTTGTAGTTCATCACAAAGTATTCGATGGATCATGTTACATTGCTTATGTTCCTCCCCGTTGTTTCTTCTGTAGTAAAATGTACAAAACTCCAGCTAATGGCATTTGGTCTCTTGTGTGTGATGTTACAGGCCAGACGAATGTTGGTTAAACTAGATATTTACAGGAAGTTCACAAATGCTTTGGCAGTAGCTGTTATTGTGTCCGTTGGTTGGATATGCTATGAGGTAATCAAGACATCTATCCTTTGAAGATGGAAAAAAAATATTAAAATTGGCATGCTTGAGATAATCATTACACATACTAATTGACTGGGAAAAGTATACAATAACTCTCATGTGGAGAAATATGATTATAACAAAAAGGTTTAACAATTCAGAAGATGCAAGATAAGAACGTCAAAAATCCCAACATTAAATTTTAAGATTCATACATTAAGAGGCATTTAGCAGTTTGTCTTCTCGTATTTGAGATTTCTACTTTCGTGTGTGTATTCTGATTTGATAACTTCTTCATTTCAGCTCTATTTCAAGTCGAATGATATCTACAATGAGCAGTGGCAGAATGCTTGGATCATCCCTGCCTTCTGGCAAGTCCTATCTTTCTCTCTTCTCTGTGTCATCTGTGCTCTTTGGGCACCCTCCCAGAACTCAACGAGGTAAAGAAACACCTTGGCCTTTTCGGATTCTTCATGCTCTTCCATCCTCTTTTATATGTTTCATACAGTGTTGAAAAAAGATGGCGTTTTGGTTCTCCATCTTTATTTTGAGAAGACAAAGCCTAGAGCGATGCTTAGGAGGGCTTCGACTTTGAATAACTTCCACAACTAACCATTGTGGGCGATGCTTAAAATGTAAAAATTATCCTTCAGGTTGAAATAGAAATTTCTGACCAATGCCGTTTCCTCGCTCGTTTTTTGATAGGTATGCTTACTCTGATGATGGAAGTGAGGAGTTTGACGGGGATGATACAAATCTTACACTCATAAAACCAGCACCGATTTCTTCAAAAGATATTCGCCCGGCGCCAGAAACTAGATTACTGCCAGGCAACAATGGGTTGTCAAATGGTGATCTGGAAGAAGACAAGACAGAGTAAAATAGACTATTGTTAGTTGTTACCATTGTAACAATCTCCAGCTGATTGTAATACCCCCAATATTAAATTGAACATATACGAGGAAGAGAGGAAACTTCAGCGGGGATGATAAGAGGGAAAACTTTCATTTGAGATCCTGTCACGTTAGCGCTTTTGTTTTCATTTTTTCCGATTGATCATGTTAGTGTTTTTTTTTCCTGTTTCTCTTCTCCCTAACTATTTGTTCATTCGGTTATTGAATTGAAGTCTTCCTCTTTTATAAATATATGCTAAAAGTGGTCCTTGTAACTTGGTATCATGTGGCTCAAAAAGCTAGCTTTATACATACATACATTAAACGTATATATGTATATACTTGCATATATACAAGTGTGTGGCACTTTTTAGAGAATTTTAAAAATTTTGACCTAACCCGGCGGAAGGATTTAAAAACCAACCTAAAGAAAAGCCTCAAACAGAAAAACCCAAAATGAAGAGAACGTTCAAATTATATACAATTCTCAATATTCTAAGGGTCTCTTTGTTTCAATGTTCGAATCATGGTTCGAATTATTTTGCTACAGTATTTTCTCTCACAAAAATTTAAATCTTCATTTAAATATTCTATGCAAATACTCGAACCAAACGGGCCCTAAGTCTCCTCACAATTAGCTTATGAGGGTATTTATAGCCCTCTAACAAAACTATAACAAATATATAATAATATAAATGAAGTACTGATCAAATAACAATAGATTAATAACAAAATAAAGTTAAAATTTAAAAAAGCGACTAATATTTGCTAATTTCCCCTACGTCAAATTTCCAACCTAAAATATGCGTTTTGAACAAGTGAGTGTGATGTAAGAATGACACAACCATTTCTTTCAAAAGTTACAACTAATGAAAAAGGCGTAATCTAATTCTTTAAACACTATCCTCTACTTTTTTTGGCCCTTACTTTGGAGAGTCTTTTATAAATCCGCCGTTGCATCTATGGACGGGCTTAGGCACTTCTTGCCGCCTCTCAAGTTCCAAGTATGCTCTTGTGTTGTTCTCCCCTTCTTAAAAAATGTCCCTCTAGGGTGCTTCTATGAGGACTTGAATTGAGGGTGCATCCACGTGGATTTGAACTTGAAACTTTTTGCTCTGACTTTACTCTGATACCAAATAATGTAGGAGTGACATAACTATTCCTCCTTAAAGTTGCAATTGATAGAAGAGATACAATCAAATTCTTTAAACACTACTCAAGGCCATACTCTGAGAATTCACCTAAAATTCTACTTGTTTGGACCTTTATTTAAAAGTATCCTTACGGATGCATAGATGCGCCTACAGACGAGTTCAGGCATTTTTTCAAGGCTCAAATCATGTAGGCCACCTCCAAAGTTCAAGGATGGCGAGGTATGCTTTTGAATCAAAGTGCATATGCTAAATATAGCATTTCATGTTTTTTTTTTTGTATCATATGCCTAGTACCTCCGCGACGGTGCGTTTCAGGGCTATCCAAAATGAGCAGATATTGGTCCAACAAAAAACATTTTCTGCCATTTGAATACAATCCTTAATTTTGTCAGAAGAATAAATAAAAATTCCGCAATCTACTCAAAACTATTTTTTTTCTCTTTTTGGTAGAATCCTTGAAGCAATTTCCGACCACAATTTTCGTCTGAACATTGCCGAACAGTGCCCCATGAATTTTCCGAATCTAACATTGCAAATCTTCTTGTGCTCTCGTTTTGAATTTTTAAGGTCCAATTATGGCCTTCTTGATCGCCAAAGGCTAAATTTTTAAAATTAATTGCAAGATTATTAGTTATAGATATTAATTGCAGAAGAATGTACATGTTGAAAAAACCAAAAGAAAAAACTCCAACTAATTAATAAAAGAGATATTTACCTTTCTATACCTTCTGTTTTAGGTTAATTCAAAATTATACCTTTGGTTTTCGATCTCATCGTATACATACCTTCATATTAGATTTAATACACAAATTTATACCTTACCTCAATCAATAGTTATTTTAACCTTAAAAATGATCAAATTATCCTCAAATAGAAAATAAAAAAACTTAAACTTTCAAAAAATAAAAAGAAAACAAAAGTAAAAACACACAAAAACCTATTTTTAAAGGCAAAAATTTTAGTATAAAGATTTTTTTAAGTTTTTGTAGTTATCTTATTTTTTAAAATTAAAAATTAATTGAGCAAAAGTATAATATATGCATTAAATATAACATAAAGGCATAAATTTAATGAGATTAAGAATCAAAGATATATTGTTTAAATAAACTTAAAATACAAAAAATAAAAAAGGCAAATAACCTTTAATAAAATTGTTGGTTTTCTACTGCAAAAAATAATGCAGGGTTACTGCGGTGATTTAAAAAGTGAATAGGCTGTTGTCAAGCACCATCATTTCGAATTAAAAAACAAAAGGTCGGTTCATGGTTGATACCATTTGTGGAGAAAACAGAGTGACAGAATCTTTTTTAGTATGTTTCAAAATCCTTGAATTTGCGAGGATTTTCGGATCAAGCAGAAATTTTGGACGATTTCAGCAACAGCATCATTCCATCATTCTTACAGTTCGTGGGTAAAAGGAGAAATACAATACGATCTACTATAATATTTTAAGTAGAGAAATACTAACAATACTCTTTCTTACTCTTTTTATACTCTTCCCATTTAGAGTTAACACATAAAATCCATTAATTTAACAAATTATTATTTAAACTGAAAAAAAATAAAAAAAAATTCGTGTCACACAGTAAATAAAGAGAATGTAAAAAAGAGAGAAACATGCTAGCGCTTCTCTTTCAAGCATCATTTTACGCATTACAAGTTCCTTATTTTTGCCAAAAAATTAAATGGGACGCAGTGACGCACTATATAGAACTCGATCAAATCCTAACTTCGTTAAAAATTATGAATGCACCTTAATCTGCAATAAATTTTGCTGCAGACTTTTAACAGGAAAAAAAATTAAAGATTGATCCTGATAGAATTTCATATGTTTGTCATATGCTATAGATCTATATTATGACCTGGCCCATTGATTTTTAATCCGCCACATAAAGCCTACGCTTATTAGCTTAACGCCCTGTAATATTTCAATACCAAAATATATGATTTTTCATTTCTCTGACGTTACACAAACTTACCCAAGATCCCATTACCCAAGCCGATGCAAGGCCCAGCTGAAGATTAACCTGGTTTAGACTTTTGAACGCCTATTTAAGTAACATATTTTTGATTCCCTGCCTACGGTTACACTCGAATCAACTAGCAAGTTTGAGCTTTCTGTTTTCCCTTGGGAAAAACTATAACTGAGAACTTAAACAAGATACCTTATTTGTAAGATAATTTATATACCATGAGTATTAATAATACATTGTAAACTTAAATATAACATTTCTGTAGCTCATTAAAAAAAAATTTAAACCATTTTGACTCGTTTAAGCTCTTTTAAAAACATGATGGCAAACATTTACCGAAAAGCTACAACTTGCTTATCTTCCTCTACTAACTAAAAGCATAAGAAAAAATTACACGAAACGGGCCCTATATTTCACTTACATTCCACAAGTCAAAAGTCAATGACGTTTACTCCACAGACCTACCAATCCTTGCCTCTTACCAGAATCATGCAGCTTGAGGTCAACCAATTCTTCAATTCAGGTTTGGTTACGTAAGGAAGGGGTGACCTAGTTACAGCACTGTCTACACTCTCAAGGTTGGATGACGAGAGTTTCATTTTAATTGTAACAAATTGCAGTATTGTCCTTGTTAGTATAATGCTATTGAATGGCTTTTATGATTATATTTGAAGCTACCTCATAATTCTTGCAGGAATAAAAAATTCTGGTTGTCAAACAGCAGAACATATTGAAGACTATCAAATATGAACATATTTTCAACTGAATATTGAATTCATTATTACAAAAGAACAATAGTCGGATTAATTTGTCGACTTAGGAAATCAAAGTACGTGTACAGGTGCTTTTACATGTGGATAAAGACCTGGGACAGCTGAATGGACTAAGCAACAGAATTTTAGTAAATAAATTATCAAATTTGATTCTACATGAATTGTTTTTGTAAGAAGGAATTCTTAGTGAATCCCAACAATTAATTGGTATTCATATGCATCCCATCAGGCAGAGAATAAATGAAACATCGGAAGTTTTTTAAAACAACTTGCAAGATTGATAAACTGATCTAAACTCCATTCCCAATGGCTATCTAATTCAGAGCTAAAAATATGATATGATATAGAGTCATTCCAGCTGTTAACAGAAACTGCTTCTCGATATCAATCAGAATAAAAGAAAGCACACATACAATAATTCCAATAATATAAATTATAAACAAGAAAAGAAAAAAAAAAAAAAAAATCTAGAACTCATAATGAATAGCATGCTTACAGGGCAGAAGCATATAGGCCGAGGGACTTGGCCAGTCTGGAGAGTTACAGCCGAACTTCTTGCTGAGCTTGATCTCTTGAACACTGAACTGAAGTTCAATAAATATGAGAACTCGGGAAATCCCAGAATGACCAGCACCTTATTACCCAAACACCCCAAAAAATTAAAAGAATGTTGTTTTCCCTAGCTTCTAAGTTGCAAAACTCGCTTCACTCCATCACTGAGGTCTCCTCCTCAAGTGCTGAGATGCAGGATATCCCTCAAAGAAATCCAACACTGCATTCTCCAAGTCCTCCACTGAGTACTTGATGTAATTCTCTGGATGCTTGCCACTCTCTATATGGTTTCGAAACCGCCCCAAGAAGGATCTGTAAGCTGGAATCAACTTCTCTGAGATTGAAATCCTTAGCTCTTCCCTAAGCTGGGAATCTGGTACCAACCATGTTGCTTGAGTCCTATGAACTTCGTCAAACATGGCATTAAAGGTCTTAAACCTCTCTCTTAAAGCACTATTTGAAACCCCTGAAGAAAAACTGCCACTCACGTGCAACCCCTCATCTCTGAGACAATACAACACCCTCACCCAAGTTGCTCTCTGGTAATTAGTAGCTGCAAGGCGAAATTTTCCCGTCATCTTCTTCAAATAATCGTCTCCGATCATTTCTCTCAACTCCGGGGATCCTTTCGCCTTCTGAACAATGTAATGAACATTGTTCATCATAAACAAATGGACCAAAGAAGCGTCCTTGTAGTGCTTGGACTTGCCATCTAAATTGAACTGCAAAATCACAATGATCCAAATCAAATGGAGCGCCAAGGGGGTCTTCCCCTCCAGCTCCGCAAACTCCATATCCGGAGTAGTCGGATCCCCTGAATACCGCGAACCGGTCGACGGTTTCGACACAATTAATTCATTCAGTGTCTGCTTGTAATCTGATATCAAGCCTATGTAATTCATGACATATCTCGTCAAGGGGTGAATTGTCCCTCCCGGGACCGGCACCCTCGACGGCTCTCGAAGCACGGCGTTCTCAAACTCCGATAATATCCCCCTCGCTGCCTCTGCTAGCCGCGACAATATTTCTGCAGCCTGTATTCTAATCGATTCCGACGATTTCGACTCGAACACGACGTCGATGTCCGGAATCAAGTCCATCAAAGCATCATGAAGGTCTAAAATCTTGAACAGCTTCTCCGGCGACCTCCGACTGATACTGACTGCTTCGGCGAAATTGAAGAGCTGAATCGCCGGGCCCTTCACGGTCTCCATGAAGCAGGCATCGTCAATGGCCGTGCCCAAGCCTTCAAAAATTTGCTCGCAGAGCTTCTTTTCGCTGGCGAAGACGATCCTGATGCAGACCTTGGCGGCGCGTATCCACCGTCTGATCTTCGTCTCCAGCTCGACCCACTCCAGCCTTTGGATATCACCGATGCTGAGCTTCTCGATCCCTAGCTTCCTGAAACTCGAATCCACAGCCGATTTTCTCACGCTTCCGTACACCTGAATGCACTCGCGCAAGTATCCGGCGGAAATCATCCGCTCCGCAATGCTCCGGAGATCAATCACCGCATCGGACGGTATCAGATCGATCTCGCGGATACTACTCGTGGACCTGTAGCTCACACTGTTGCTCGAATCTCCTCGCTGAAGAATCTCCTCGTCTTCCTTGTCCTCTTCGGGATCGTCCTCAAAGTTGGCGCCGCCGCTGGAGGCGAAGGAGTGAGTGGAGGAGCTCCGATCGGTGAGGGAATCGATCTCGACAGGGGAGGTGTGGATCAACAAGATGTTGCGGAACTCGTCCTCGAGCCTGGCCATGGCGATCTGGATAGCGGAGTTGCCCTTGGCCTGGTCGTCGGAGATGGAGACGAAGGACAGGGAGCGTTGGATTCGATCGACGGCGTGGAGGTAACGATCAACCTGGAGACGATCGCCCTCGAAGATCATCTTGTCCCTCGCCTCCTCCGACGCCGTCGAGTCCCACCGCAGGATTATCTCCTCCGCCTCCTCCAACCCTATCTTACTCTCCTCCGGCGGCTCCATACCCAATTCCAAAAATCCAAAATTTCACCCAAAAAAAAAAAAAAAACTTGCTTTGTTCTTCAGAAACCAAATTGAAGGACACAAAATAGAATCTATGGAATCGAAAATCTTCTTCCTTTATCAATATTTAAAAAGTGAAAAACAAAAGAAAGATTTCTCATTGGGTGGGGGTCTAGAACGGCAGCTGTGGAGATGTAGAATTGTCTTTGTCTAATTTAGAGAGAGAGAGAGAGAGAGAGAATGAGTGAGTAAGTTGGCGTCTGGAGTTGAGATAGTGTGGAAAACGAAGGAGAAGAGAATGAAATGTGAAAATGGAAAAAACTTGGACTTTTTTTTTTTTTGGACAGCTTTGACTTGTTGGCTGAGTAATTCGGCGCTGGGAATATTTTCGAGTATATGACGGTGATTTCGCCGCTGTTTTTACGGTTAAAAACTCTAATAAAGCGGGGGAAAAGGGTGAATCTCATTTTTTTTAATTAATAATTTGCTTTGGGAGGGAATTTAAATTTAATAAAGAGGAATTATTTATGATACTGTGTGATGACAAAAAGAAAGTAAAAAAACAAGGGAAAAAGAAAGACGTTTTTTTTTTTTTTTTTTTTTTTTTTTTCCTTTGGCGTTTCTGATATTGAAACTGGATGAATGCTAAAGCTTTTGTGTTGTGTGAGTGTGTGTTTGTTTTTTTATGGCTTATCCACTTGGATGAACATTCATTATTCACCCTTTTCGTGGATCAAAATTGTACCTATGTATCTTACTAAACTTTAAGAAAATGACAAAAAAAAAAAAAGGAAAGTCCTAGTTAAACTAATCAACGGTAAATTTTAACAAAATATGCGTTGATAAATTAAATAGGATTGAAGGGACGTTGAGGGTTTTCTTTTGGAGAATATAGCTTAGGGTTTTATCTGTTTGAGTGAGCACCGTTGCCTCCCCCTTCTTCTAGTCAGGAGTTTGGCGTCACCTTAGGGCCGGTTGTAGAGAATCCAACCCGAGGGAAATGATGGCGAGTGAGTTGAAGTTTGACGTGGAGATATACATGGTTGTGAGGTCGGTGTTTTACTAGTTAAGGAAGGTGTGGTGGCTGGTGGGTTGCAGCTTAGACGGTTCGGATCTAAGGACACCAAGGTCCGAGGGTGGCCAGATCTATGGTCGATATGGTCCAAAAGGGAGGGGGCTAGTTGGAGGCGCTCGGGCTCAAGGAGTTAGAAGCTTTGGGGAGTTTCGATCGGGCTTACAACTCAAATCTAGTAGAACTGTGGGCAGGGGTGGTAGGTTTCGAGGCCAGCATGGTATGGGGAAGAGGGTGATGGCCAGAGGAGCTCAGGGTTAACTGTGGTTGGGATTGGTTGCTTTCTAGGTTGATGAGGTTTGAAAAGGAAAGTTATCGCTGAATTTGTGGTATAATGGCTCTTTGGTCATGGGTTTTTGGATCGGGTGGAGGAAGGGGCGTCTTCAGGTGTCTAGCTACGACGTTGTCTATTGGGAGTAGGTCGATGGTTGTGACAACAAGCTCACTTCTGCCATGTGGTTTTTTCCATGTTCTTGTTTGGTTTTGGTTTCTCTTTTAATAAAGCCATTAATGTTTCCGCCTTGGTTTAGTTTTTTGTTTTGTTATCATGCTCAAATTGTAATAATGGAGGTGGTCTCCCTACCTCCAGAGTTAGTATGTTTGTCCTTTTCCCTTATATTTCTGAAAGGTATATTAGTGTTCGGCTAGACCTTAGTTTAGACCGTGTCATATGTACCCTCAGTGAGGAGGATTTGGCTTTAGTTGATTGGGTTTTTCCATCAGCTGTAGTGTGTTTTCAAAACAAGCTTTTGTCGCGCTTTATTATATATGTCAAGCAGGCCTTTCCCCTCTAGAGTTCGATACTTAAATTTAGTCCTAGTACTTCATCTGTCTTTACTAGTGAATCCAGTTAGTATTTGGGGTTAAATTTTTCCACAGTGGGTGGTCTCATATAACTATATTTATACTTGTTTTAGTTTCAATAAAAGTTTCCCATTTCATAATAATAATAATAATAATAATAATGGGATTAGTGAAAAATTTTAATGAGGTTTTTCAATGAATGACTCAAGTTTTTCAAACTAAAAAAAAGGGAAAAAGTTGTTTCCCCTTGTAAACCCTAGCCCTTCCTCCGCAAGTACTCTAGCACAATAGCCATACACAGGATGGAACCAGAAAAATTAGTTAATAGTAGAGATGTGACTAAACCAATAAGATGAGACAATGAAAAAAAATTAGAACTTTAGGAAATGTGAAATACAATTTTAGTAGGGTTAAATGACTAGCTTTATAAAATTGCATTCATAAAACTTAAAGAAAAAAAGAAGTTTAGGCAGGGTGGTGGTCCGCCCTCTTGTTCATGGTTGGCTCCATCCCTGCCCCCATCACACCCCAAAAAACTCCAACAATTCTCTCTCTCATTGTACTTCCCTCCTTGTTTGGAGCATATAACGGTGTCTCTCAGTTGTCCTGGCCAAGTCTTTTTGTTTTTTATTATTGATCCTTGCCATTAGAGTATTGTTTAACTTGTGGAGGATTGAAGATGTGGAGATAGAGCAAGATCATGATTGTGCCTCAAGAATTGATTAAACGAAATAAATTTTCAATTGACCAACATAAAAACGTCGATAGAGTGAGTAAATCATTGATTGACAGAAGTAAATCAATTATTGACCATAAATAACAATTTTCTTCTCTCTCTATATACGCTAAGCAACCACGAAAAACCTACTCAACCAGTGTCCGAACGGCGAGACCTTGCGAGCGACAATTAGATCCACAAAAAGAGCGAACAAAGGCGAAGACCTTGCAGTACCAACAAGCAAAGAATGACAAAACCAGAATTGAATGGTGAAAAAAATAGTCATTTTTTAATTTTTTTAACTTCCAGCCATATTTTAGGATTGATAAGAGAAAACGGCCATCCATCCTATATTCGGTAATGAAATTGAATTTTTTGGGTACCACTAAAGAAGTTTGACATATATTAAGAGAAATAATATAGATCCGGTAACAATTCTTTGATTTTTTTTTTTACAAAAACAAAAACTTCCATTTGACGTTTGGAATATTTTTCCCTATTTTAAAAAATACAAAAAATGAAAGTAGTTTTAAAAAACTTGTTTGGTTAATAAAATAGGCTTGACACAAAATGAAAATTTCTATAAGAAAAAGTTGAGATTTTTTAGAACAAAAAAAGTTGTTTTTGGTATTTCCAAACCCCTCTCTCTCCCTCTCTCAACCTAGGCCTCCCTCTCCCCGTCGTAGTAGCCCACCCTAGCAATTCAGTGCCACAGCTCGTCAGATTCCGTCATTGCCCCGGCCGTTAAAGTCCCCTACCCATCGTCGGAGGGCAATAGAAGTCGTCGTCGAAGCAGCCCACCCCAGCAAATCACCGCCACAAAGCATTATCGATCACCGTCAAATCTAGATGTTGCCCGTCTACAGCAATCATGACCCCCCTCACCCAGAGCCAAAATTCATTCCACTCCGTCAATCGACGACCCGGTTACCCACCCCTCGCCGCCACACTAGCACCAAATCTTGAACAACGGCAGCGTTTGGGCCTCAGAACTTATCTCAGCACCCAGCCACACCCTAGCAACCTCAATCTCACCCTCCTGCGTCTAGTTCCTCCGACATCGCATGCCCTCTTAGCCCATGCCGATGTTGCTGTCAAGGAGAAAGACAACTCTAATAATAAATGTTATTATTAATTAAATGTTTTGTTATTTTTTGTTTTAATTAGTATTGCTTTTTATAATATGTATTTTTTAAAACTAAACTAATGTGGTATTTAGAAGGGGGTAAGAACCGTTAGTTAGAATCACTTTTATTGTAGCATGTGAGAACGTTATATTGCTACTGTAGCATGTAAGAGCTGTTTATAACTAAATTTGTTATATAAACCATAGTTTCCATTACTCAACCAAACAGCCACTAAGTTTTGTTTTTAAAGCATACTATACACAACAAACATAATTTCGATCTTTCTAGGGCCTACTTGTTTCGTAATTTGAATCACGGTTTGAATTATTTTGCTACAGTATTTTCTCTCATAAAAATTTAAATCTTTATTCAAATACTCTATTTAAATACTCGAACCAATCCCATTATATTTCTCAAAACATTCTAATTTATAGCTTTTTTTTACCTTAAAATAAAACTATTTTAAAAACACTACCAACCAAACTCAATCATTTTTTGTTTTCTATTTTTACAAATAATTTACCTTAGTGTTTTTAGAACCTATTTTTTAATTGTATTCATAATAAAACAACCAAACACATTTTTTGCAAGTGTTTTGTTTTATCTCTTTTCTGAATCATGAAAATGTTTTTGGATTGGAAAAATATTTTTGTTAATACTTTTTGTGATTTGTATCATCTAATATGCAAACTTTATGCTAATAAATCCTTCCACTTCTCTGATAATTAATTCTACTTCTCAGAAAATTAAGATTTAATCATGGAAACATTACAAGTGATGACTCAAACAGGAGATCGATCAAACTAAACATGGTTACCGTGCGTGGAGTTCAATTCCGAATTTCTAATTTTATATATATAAATATATATATATATATATATATATATTTGACAGAAAATGTGGAAAACACACAGCATATTATTAATGTGGTGGGGTCTGTGTTCTGTAAACCATTGGAATTTTTGGAGTCATTATTTGACATCTCCATCATACTACACCAGCGGGTAACACACCACGCTTTTGTGGAAACTCAGGCACTGCCCTTGAACATGCGGATAAGAACCATCTTTATTTTTAAAAAAGAAAAAAAAAAAAAGGTAATATATATGGTTCTCTTTGCATATACTTTGAGTCACAGTGATACTAAGATTCTGCAAAGTCCTCTTTTTTTTTTTTTTTTGGTGCTCTCAGACTGCAAGGCTTTCCTTTCATTTTCATGGATTGGCCTTTAGCTGTAGGCCAGCCCAGACCACATGGGAACGATTTTCATCAACTAAACCAAAGGAACAAGCCAACAAGTGCAAGAAAAGACGGCCACAGCCATGACTATGAACCAACAAACAAAATTGTGTCAGTGGCAGACTCAAGTCTTTGCTCTTTCGAAGTACAATAGTACGTAGATATTTCTCTCTTTCATTGATTGTTATTGTCTTTTATGATTGCCACCTACAAGAGATTTTTTTTCTTTTTCCTGTTGTCCAATTTTGCTCTTTCTCTTCTTGAGAGATGATGGTATTTCTCTAGCTGAATAGCCATTATCACCCTCTTTTTCTTTTTTTTTTGTTGACAAAACTATTATCACTTTTAAATAGTACAAGGAGAAGAGATTGGGACAGTTCTTATGAATTCCAAAGATATTTGTAAACTAATAGGAAAGTGTTTCGAACAAAAAAATAAAAAATAAAAGTACTCGAATAGTGTAAATGGCCTCTAAAACAATAGTAATGGAATATTTGTTATGTACTTTTCACAAATGTGTTGGGTCGGGTCGATATTTGAAAAGTTTATATATAAACGGAGCCAACCTTATCCCCAAACAGGACAAATACCTTTTTTTTTTAATATATATAGATAGATAAAAATGTGTAAACGAGTATATGAAAAATTAAATCTCAAACATGAAAAAATCACAAAATTTTTAATAGGACGGTTGGCGCTTTAGTTATAGCTAAAGTTTTAAATTTTAAAAATTTAACATGTATAAGCTTTATATTGTAGTAATTTTTTACTTTTTATGGTAAATAATAAAAGTTTTACATTATTTACAGTTAAAATTGATAAGTTAAAACCACATACTCAGGATATTCTTTGCAAAAATTCCTGTAAAACAACACAACATTTTCTAAAACTATAGGCCAATATTCTGACATTATGATTTACCGAGCGTTATCATCATACAATTAACTATGATTTACCAAGTTCAGAAAAACTATGATTTATTAACTAGCCCCGTATCATTATTCTGGGCCCCAGCTAATGTTTAGTTGTTTGCATCCAAAGATTTAATTGGTGTTCAAGGATATATACGCATGGGAAAATGTGTATGCAAAAAAAATAATTATGTAATTATTTCATATGTTTGTCCACCCAGGCATACAATTAAGAGCCAGCATAATGAGCTGCATGGCTTTGCCTGGCTGGCCTTGTCCTTCTCTCCCTATAAAACAAAAGTAATTAGCTTAAAATTATTAGCATATATTACCCTTGCTGCCTCGGCCAGATAAAAAACTAACTTCATATATAATCAACAATTATTTGTCATTTATCAAAATTAATCATCAAGTCAACCAATCCACTGCCAAATTAGGCCGACTTTCACGTGCATGCATGCCTGCTTGCACGTATGCTTAGGATTTATATCAAGAATGATCAGAAATCTTGATTTTGATGCACTTAATCACATTATTTTTTCTCCTAATAAAATTTCTCAGGAAGGCATATATTTGTAGAATCAAAATCTGTTGTCTCATTTGTAACCTGTTTTGTTGAAATGAAATTTTTTACCTTAAAAAAATCTGTTATCTTATTTTTATGTCCTCTTAACCATCCTCAATTAAATGTTAACACATAAGTGAATTAGTTAAGTATTGTTAATATTTAAGATCTAACTATGTATCTGAATTGTTGAGTTTAAATAATATATCGAATAAATAATAGAGAGGATAAGAGACAAGAAAATAAGATAGTGCATTAGGACTCATATTTTAAATTATATGCAGTATTGCTTACCAAAGCCAAGGCACATGATTATAAGAAGTACTACTGATATTAATATTAGTTTTTATTAGTATTCTTTTTAATATTTAGGAATCTTTTTGTGTGGTGGGTGCCTGAAGACAACAAGTACTGCTTAGCAAATATCATATGATAAAGATTAGAGAACAATCTAGAGAACAGAGAATTAAAATATACTAATTTGTAGATTCACAGTTGCACGAGTGGTGCATTAGAAGCTTTTTTTTTTTTTTAACGTCTTATGATTCATACCGTGGTTTGTCACTGTAAGAGTAAATTTGCCATGGTAAATTGTAATTAAAGACTAAAGAAAATACGACCAAGGATTTGTTTAGTAAATAGGTTTGGATTGGTATGGTTTAAAACTTAATAGTTTAAACATTATATTCAGTTTAAAACAAAAATTGATGTTTGAAAAACTATGATTTATGAAAGAAAAACTGAGAGTTAAAATTTTTTTTTATAAAAAATAGTTCAAACTATGTGAATTTAAGAAATGACAAAGTTTAGATTTTAAATATTTTAACAGATTTAAAACCGCCTCTATGATTTAAACTGGTCATAATTATTACTCTATCAAACACTAATTTAAACTACTTTCATGCTTTAAACCGGCTTAAACCGTCAAACGGGCTACATGATTTGCGCCGGAATTATGATATTTTGCTTTTTACTTTTTTTTCCACTTCTGACGATATATTACTTTAGTTCAAAGATTCAAAAGCATTGAGATTAGTGTAGTGTATAGAATGCCGAGAAAATTTATAAAGTTTTAATGGTATCGGCCTTCTGGTATATGGAAGTCTGGGAAAGTTTGCTAGCTAATTTATATGTGCTTTAAAATGGACAAGAAATGCACGCTCTCCAACAATTTTACAATGGCACAATTTCGATTTTGTTTAACTCAAAAATTTCCTCTCATGAAAATTCTTAATTTTTCTGATTTTTTTTTTTGTTTTACAATGGCACAATTTCAATTTTGTTTGACTCAAAAATTTCCTCTCATGAAAATTAAGGCTTAATTTTTCTGATTTTTTTTTTGTGTTCTTAATTTTTTTTCTGCATTTGATTGATTAATTGTTACATTTATTAATTATTAGGAAGAAAACTTGTCCCTTCAAAAAAAAAAAAAGGAAGAAAACTTGTCAAATAATAGGCAGTGGAATGCCAATAAGGGTCTTGGTTCAATGTTTTTGTACGAATAAGGGAATGTTTTGTAGTGGTGGGAATCACTCAGTTCCTACCATAATCTCAGTTATAAACAATGTAAAGCTCTAACATGCTACAGTAATAATAAAAAAAATATATTATAGTGTAAAATTCTCACATGCTACAATAAAAGTGGTTCTCATCACTAGTTCTCACCACCTTTCCAAACATCTTATAAAAATAATCATAAATATATACAGTGATAAGTTCTCTAATTTGTTGTTT
Source organism: Artocarpus heterophyllus (assembly GCA_025403435.1). Taxonomy (NCBI): domain Eukaryota; kingdom Viridiplantae; phylum Streptophyta; class Magnoliopsida; order Rosales; family Moraceae; genus Artocarpus; species Artocarpus heterophyllus. The sequence goes on along the minus strand of CM046350.1, from coordinate 5,162,971 downwards.
TGTCTTGTAGTGGGAAACTTTGATTGCAAAGGTCTAAAGAAAATTGTTATGTGCCACTGCCAGGTTAGAGGCCTATGAATTTGAGCCTATTGTTTAAATTTCATTTTAATATATTATTGAATCTCCGGCTGTAAGGAGCTTTATTATTATTATTCTTTAGAAACAAAATATTACTATTGTTTTCATATTTCGGTCTTTCCAGCTGTATGACCCATGATCTAGACTATGGTTGACTTTCTTTTTTTTTGGGCAAATTTATGCGATCAATAAAATTGTCTTTTTTCGCATATGAACTTAAATTTCTGTCAGATCATTTTTGTATTCTGAAGTCTCATTTTGAACGGCGAGAATGGGTTGTGAAAGGAGATATGATCCAAATACCTCCAGTCCAGTCGCAAATGTCCAGCCCAGAAATTCTTCTCCCAGAATTGTCAAATCATGCTTGTTTGACCTCAAAATTCGTCTTAAATTCCAAAACATCTTCCCTAGTTTTCAAGACTTTGAATTCAGTTTTAAAATCATATTTTTCAAAAGTCCTATTTCAAACAAAAAAAAGTTTCAAAGTACTATATTTCGAACCCACCAACTTAAGAGGACAAAAAAGGAAAAAAAAAAAAAAAAGAAACCGCAAACTTTAAAAAAAGGAAAGAACTTTCAAATGCCAAAACTCCATAATGAAGACTTGACGAAACCATCATCCTTAAAAATGAGAAGAAACAATAGACAGCATTACAAGGCATTATTAGGGAAATGAGATTGCGTTTGGTTGAAGTATTCTTTAGATTCAAGAGACTCAAAATTTGATTTGAGTATCAAGAATCCTTTATACTTGGATATCTTTGTTACAGTAAAAGCTGAAATTCTCTCTCTTATATTTAAGAAAAAAATAATAACTTCTTCATTTGATATCCAAATGAGATGATTCTTTTTTATTGTGTTCCTAGTGAAAAGATGAATAAATTAAAAACCATATTACATATTCTTTAAGATCATTAACATTAAGATTTTATTAGATTTGTCAATAAATCAAAAGCTATTTTCACTGCATCTTAAAACACAAATTTCAATTTTATTGCATACTGAGATTAAAACTTAAATGCACATCCAAGTATCAATTCAAATCACTAAATCATATTCTAATTCAAATAACATAACTCAAATCAAATCACTAATTTGAATACATTTACCAAATGGACCCTAATTAGTTCATACACATGTATGTGTACGAACGACACAAATTTTTTTGAAGGGTAAATGACACAAAATTTTAAGCACAATACAATACTTAAAATAACATAAATATGATGAAGTGACAATAAAATGATAGGGTTATGAGAATAAAATGATGACCAGACACACCAATCCAAATGACATTCTCAAAAGCGAACATTGACCTTAAAATTTTTAAAAACGAAAGTGTAGAATACATAGACATATACACTCATGCAGATATCGAAGAGTTGAAAAAACGACAAACACGCATAGAAGACTGTTGATGCTTAGCTGCTGATCAACACCACGTGCAGCTGTGCACGTGGTCGGAATACTTATCTAGCTCGTCTCGAATTCTCGAGGGGAACTTGCAACAAGAAGAGGGGATGCTTTAGAGGTCACGGGGACACTGGTGTAGTGCCAGTCAAAGGCTCTCCGACGCTTAAGTCAGGTACTTGTTCGGCCGAGAGTGAAAGTAGAGTTAGGTGTAAGAAATTCCACTTACCTTGGTGATGGAGTAAATGTTTCCTATTAATAGGCCACCACTTAGATTAGGTGTAAAACGGGTTTGACCCTTGGCTCGGATGCTCTATGTGGTGGTGTCAAGGGTTAGGTGACAAGTGTCACATTCCAGAAAATGAGCAACCTTTCATATGAAGGCTGTAATGAGGCCATGCGGCGGCATTAGAAATGAGTTATTACCTATTACCTAGTTTCAGGTTATATCCATTCGTCCCTGGCATGTGTTATTCCCGATGAGGTGACATCTTGGGTGGCGGCCAAATGAGGCTCTAGGGATCACCTTGGGAAAAGGCACCGATCAATGGGGAGTTGTGTGGACTTCAAAAATAGCTTTTATCCAAATAAAGTGGTCGAACAACCGAGGTCAACTCTCTAAGAAAAGGGCCCGAGCACACCCCACCAAAGACGACATGTATTTTCAATACATCGAATCATTAATTAAAGACAATGAAGAAAAACGACCTAAACATTGTAAAACGACAATAATTGAAAAAGGCCATTAACCTTAAACGACAGAAGCTTAACAAAACGAGAAAGTTCTCAAAAAACCGTGATCGTCCTTGGAAACGAGAATAGAACAGCGAATAGACATTAGACACAAAAAAAAAACTCTAAAAATCTATGTAAACGACAACATCAAAAGAGTGTGTGTATTCTCCTTCAAAAAAAAAAAAAAAGTGCGTGCCTATATACGTATTGGCATATCTGTGCGTGCATAATTGAGCAGTACATACACGCATACATGAGAAATACATGACTTTTATGAAGTTGAGAATATATCGTAGCACGAAACTCTTGAAGACTAATAACATCGCTTCAAGACGACGTCTACATTAAAACGACAATCTCAAAAGAAGACATCAACATCTAAAACATGAGTTCAGTTTATAAATATGTGCGTCTGAAGACCAAATTATATTTTCCAAAACAACAGAAAACCTTATAAATCAATACTAAAGTTGACGTCAAAATTTAAAAAAAGGAACAAAAGATAATTAATAGAAAATAATGAAATCTGACACCACCTTTAAACGACATAAAACTTGACAAAACGACATCATTGTGAAAACGACAATATAGCAATTAGAAGGCACACCCTATATAAACGACCACTTTAAAAGAAGACGTCAACATTAACAACGGAAGTATATACATATGTACACACTGTAATATACATATGCATACACAGATATAATACCCTTAAAAAAATCATTGGTGGAGGGAAAAGAAGGGGAAAAAAAGGAGAGAGAGAAAGAGAGACATGTTTGATACGTAACATACTGGCGAAATGCTTGCCAAATTGCAGGCGTCTTCCTTCCAATATCTTGTACGCAAAGTCGTTTACATAATTATATCACGTTTTTCTTATTTGCAGCCTTATGCATCGCATGTATGGAACCGACTCTTTATCCTTTATTTATGTTTCTTTAATATCTATAATATTATAGCACGTCAATTAGGTTATTATGTCGACTAAAATATGGTGTTACTAATTATATCAATTAAAATATTTTAATTGACGTATCATTATTTTAAATTGACGTAGAATGATATTATTAAAGGATATAAGAAGGAGACATAAAAAACAGATATGGAAGCTAAATCCAACGTTTATAAGCCGCCAAGCTAATGGAAATTTTTTGGCTTTTTAATTTTCTATGGACCAGTTATACATGGAGACGTGGATAGTGAGAATAATGAAATATAATAATAAGTTCAAAAAGAACTTCGTAATCTTGAAAGGCCGAGTTAGAAGGAAAAACTTTGAAAAAATGTCTAGCAATTTCTCTACTGATTGTAGTATATCACTAGAAGCTAAAAAATTCAAATGGTTCTATACATAAATACTCAATAAAACAAGCAAAATCTATCAAAAAAAAAAGAGAGAGCGAGAGAGAGAGTCAAAGTTAACTCAGAACAGTACACTGTATATTCCTCTTTTCCATTTGCTATCGGTGCCAAAAACGAATGATCATATAAAATTTCCCAAGAAAAGCTCAAAAATTTCCCCCCGGCTTGAACACAATGCCTGCAGAAGCAACTTAGGGGGTTTAAAAGGCAAAACTCTCACCATTCCGAATTTTTCTTCTCACCGAAATCTCCTCATTTTCTTCTATCAAACTCGCTCCATTGTCAACTATTTGTGGCGTGGAGTCTGCACAACCATCTCGAAGCGACGGCAACACTTGCATAGTTTTACTACTACCCTCATGCCCTCCCACTGCCTGAATATCATCTATTCTCCGAATGGCCTCCTCGGCGCAGAGCCGCCTCTCGGGGTCGCTCTCGGTGCAGGCCGCACCAATGCGGAGGAGCCTCTTCATTTCTCCACGTGAATTCCTTGATGAAGTGACGCTTGATATTTCAGGGTCTAACAACTCAGCCAAGTCTCACACTTTGGAGATCGCCGTCGCCACCCGCTGGACTACATCAGTCCCTCCTTTGCCGATGTTGAGATATTGAGAAGGGAATTTCCCGGTCAGGATTTCGAGAATGATGATTCCTAGGCAGCAGATGTTGGATTTGTTGGAGACTTGGCCATTTTGTGCGAATTCCGGTGCATTGTAGGCGAACATTACTTGTGATACACTTGTGGGGTTGATGAGGGGACTAAATCCATATTCGGATATTAAGGGCTCGTGGTTAGGGCCAAGAAGGACATTGGTAGACTTGAGATTGCCATGAGGTAAATCAAAGGAAGCAAGTTCTTTGTGTAGATATCCCAACCCTTCGGCGATTCCTTGAACATTCTTCAAACGGGCAGGCCAATTCAGCTCAACGTGAGAAGATCCATGCTCACCTGTAAAGATCATAAATCTTTTTATTAGAATAGACTCATTTTTCTTCTTTTGATAAATATTTAGAAATAAAAGAGCGATATTGATTAAGTTACGAAGCTTAATCATTATTTTGTCCTGAAATAGAGTCAACATGCAAAGCATCAACTAATATTGAACTATTTAGGATAAAATTGATAATAGATAAAACTCTTTGCGTGTGTATATTACAATTTTTTCAATTGGCTTGATTATATAAATGGAAGGGAGCATTAATTTTATAGTTTAGAGAAGTTGAGAAAGAAAAAACACACAAATTAGAGATTTGTATGAGATGTGTAATTCTCTTATAATCTTAATTTTTTCATCACAGTGAAATTCTACAAAGGTTAAAAATAGACGTGTTCATAATAACAATTCGTGAATCACGATAAACTTTATGAACGTGTTTTGTGTATCTCTATTTTGTTTGGCTCTTGGTAATTAAAAGATTAGGGTCAACAAATACTCTTCATCACACTGAAAATGTATTGTATCATGATTAGTACGAGCTATGTGACAGTTCTGTTGGCAATCAGCAAGAGTGATACACGTTTAGTAGTAATTTTTCAAAAGAAAAGGTGAGGTAATTAAGGAAGTTTCATACCATGAAGCAGATAAAGCAAGTTGCCATTAGGGACATACTCATACACCACCAATTTCTCTTCCTTCCTGTAATGGTAAGCCAAAGGGGACAAGACATTCCAACGTTTAAGCTTCCCAAGCCGCCTAATGTCTAGATCAAACTCATCTTTCCCTTTCACATTCATGTCCTTTATCCTCTTCACCGCAACAGCTATCCCATTCGCCATCATCGCCTTGTACGACGATCCCATCGCTCCATTCCCGAGCACCTCTGCTGACGCCTTCATCAAATCCGGCATCCCAAACTCGCCCTTCTTGTCGTTCACCATCACTATGTCTGCCAACACATTACTATTATTGTTACTGTTAATTGAGCTGTCCTTTCGAACCGAATCAATTAATTCCTTCTTGTTAAGCGAACTCACGTGAACCTCGACAGGGGCCTCTTTCACGCCCTCTTTTCCGAGCTTGCCAAAATCCTCCTTTCGTTTTCGCTTCGTTTTCAAGATCAGCAACATGGCAGTGGAGATTATCACAAACGCGGAAGTTATTGCCGCGGCAACAATCTTCTTCGAATCGACCGCCGTCGATTGACATGTCCTACTGAGCTGTTCCCCGTGAACGAGGCCCCCCCAAATTTCGATAGGCTGGTCGGAATTTCCCCTTCCAATTTGTTGTTGGACATGTTGAGGGACACCAGATTCGGCATGTAAAGGGACGGAATGCTTCCACGGAACCGGTTATTCTCGACATGCAATTCGACGAGGCGAGAGAGCTGAGACAAGGAAAAAGGTATGCTACCAACAAAATCATTATTTGAAAGTGACAATTTCTTCAAGAAGACCATTTTCTTAAAGTAATCCCATGGGATATCTCTGGTAAACTGATTATCGGACAAGTAGATCGCCCTCAGAGCACCCAAATCGCTTAAATCCCGGATTGTGCCAGAAAATGAATTGTTGGCAAAGCTGATTATAGACCCGTTACTTCATGAAGCGAAGAAACATCTATTTTCCCAGATAAACCCAATCCTTGAAGGCTAATTCCCGTGATAATGCCATTATGGCACAAAATTCCTCTCCACTGAGCGGGACCAGTACATGGAGTACATCCAGGAACCAAGGAATCATGAGCATCGGTTTGTGTAAACGAAGCTTTCTGTAAAGGATGAAACGTCATCGTCTGAGCAAGACTGAAGGAAGAATTCATCACCTTAGTCGAGAGGGATATTACCAGTTGGTCCCCTCTGATTTTGTTTGTTTTCTGCCTCCTGTCCTTGTGTACATTCTTTGCCTGCCTGTAGTGAAGAGGAGTGGGTGTGGGCTGTGTCTGCTTGTTTTGGAGAGTAGTAGCTGTACATTTCAAGGAGGCCACTACCTCTGCATATTTCAGATTTCTCAGTCTCTAGTACCTCTCTGTATGCTTATAAACACTCAATGATATTGAAGGAACTAATAAGCCATTTTACCACTCAATCTCAAATTCCAGTTCCTGCAATTGTTTCTTTGGCATCAGAACCGTTGCTTTGCAACCCAAAATGGCTTCCAATAACTCACCTTCTTCACAAACAAATTCAACCTCCGAGACCACCCAAAATCGTGCAGTCCAACCAAACCAACAAAATGCTACTGTTCAGTTCTTTAGTCCCTTTTCTCAGGCAATCACTATCAAGTTATATGAAACCAACTTTCTTCTATGGGAACACCAAATCCTAGCCTCCGTTTGTGGCTTTGGTCTGGAAAGCTTCCTCTTAGGAACAAACACTTGCCCAGCTGAAATGCAACCCTCTGTGAATGGCTGTCCTGGCTCAGTCAATCCTAACTATGTAGCTTGGTGTTGTCAGGATCAACTACTTATCTCTTGGTTATTGGCTTCAATGGACCCCAGTATATTGGCTCAAATGGTTGGATGCCACACCTCAAATGACATCTAGGAAGCTCTTCAAAATCTTTTTGGTGCTCGTTCTAGAGCTAGAATTATGCAGTTCAAACTGCAGTTGCAAAGTCTCAAAAAAACTGGCCTTACCATGAGCCAATACTTGGTCAAGATGAAAACTTTGGCTGATATGCTAGCCTTAGTTGGACACTCACTCTCTGATAAAGATAAAATCCTCAATATTCTTGCTGGTCTTAGGAGTGAGTATGACTCTGTAGTCGTTACCGTGACCTCTAAAATAGACTCCTACACTCTGACTGATGTGACCGTTCTCCTGTTGGCCCATGAAAATCGTCTGGAACAAAATGTTGTGAATGTTGATGGATCTTAGGCCTTAGCTAATCTGGTGACACAAGGCCAAAGTAAGAAACTAGGCAATCAGCGTTTCTCACATCACCAGAACCAACATATTCCAAGCTATTGCAACAATGTTCATGGAAGAGGAAGAGGAGCTCGAGGAGGACGTTCCTGGAACAAAGGTGGTCGACCTCAATGTTAGCTCTGTGGAAAAATGGGACACACAGTGCAAAAGTGCTACTATCGTTTTGACCCCAACTTCACTAGCATTCAATCCTCAGCTCAAGGTTCTGGGCATTCCTCTCCTGGTGGGAACTCTACCATGTCTGCCCTATTGACCACTCCTAACAACACCTCTGATAGCTGCTGCTTCCTTGACACAGGCGCCACCAACCATGTGACCAATGATCTGTCCAACTTGAGCATTGCTTTAGAATATGGTGGTTCAGGCAAACTGTACATGGGAAATGGAACAGGTATAAACATCAAACATATTGCAAAACTAGTTTCACCTCTATCTCAAAAGTCTTTCATCTGAACAAAGTATTACATGTTCCACAAATTACCAAAAATCTTATAAGTGTCTCACGTTTTGCTAAAGATAATAATGTTTTCTTTGAATTTCATCCTTCTGTATGCCTTGTTAAGGACCTAGCAACGGGTTCAACTTTGCTGCAAGGAAGAACTAGTAATGGCCTCTACAAGTTCAATCTCACCTGCCTATCCAATTCCTTGATTCCATCATCATCATCTTCAAGTCTAAACCAAGTTGTCTCTCCAGTCAATCCAGTTGTTTTCTCTCCAAAAAAAGCCGTTTTTCATTCCACAAATCAGCATCCATCTTCTATCAATGTTGCTAAAGTTAGTCATAGTCTAGGACCTAAAGTCAGTTCATTAGAGTTATGGCATAGGCGTATGGGACATCCCTCAATGAAAATTGTAAAAAGAACTTTAAATGAGTGTAATCTTCCTTACATAAATGAAAAGCTCAGTTCCTTTGTGTGCAAAGACTGTCAATTGGGAAGCAGTCACAAACTGCCTTTCACACCCTCTACCACAGAATATAATGTGCACCACACAAGTTGATACACTCTGATTTATGGGGGCCCTCACATATTCCTTCCTCAAATAGATATAAATACTATATAAGTTTCATTGATTCTTTCTCCAGATACACATGGATATACTTTTTAAAACTCAAATCAGATGCCTACCAAAGTTTTTTACACTTTAAAGCACAAGTAGAATTACAATTTGATAAAAAAAAAATCAAAGCCATACAAACCGACTGGCAAGGGGAATGCAAATCCTTGAGCACCTTCTTTCAAAACATTGGGGTAACTCACATACTATCTTGCCCACATACCTTTGAGCAAAATGGAATAGCAGAAAGGAAACACAAATATATCATTGAAAAGTGTCTAATCTTACTATCCCAAGCCTCCTTACCCTTCAAATATTGGGATGATGCAGTGGCAACAACAATCTAGTCAATCAATAGAACCATAACTCCAGTCCTGGGAAACAAATCTCCTTTTGAATTCCTTTTTAAAATAAAACCAGATTATACCCTAATGAAACCCTTTGGTTGTACTTGTTACCCTTGGTTAAGACCTTACAATTCTCATAAACTTTAGTTTAGATCAACACCCTGCACCTTCCTAGGCTACAGCTATAGGCATAAAGGATACAAGTGCATGGCATCTGATGGGAAAATATTCATCTCTAGACATGTAGTGTTCGATGAGAACAACTTTCCCTTTGCTTCAAAACTTGCCAATAACCAATCAAATACCTCAAATAATCTCAATCCTACCCCTGCAGTACCCATAGCTCCTCCAATTAACTCAAGTGAATCAATGGACTCTCAACCCTCTCCTACTAAAATGAATTCTCCTGAGATGCCCACTCCCACTCACTCTTCCAATCGTACACTTTCAATGGACTCACAAAACACTCCCACAACATCCTTTACCAATCAGGAAGCTAGTTTACCAAATATAAATGATGTTTTGCCAACTTCCACTACTGATGTTCAAATTGCACAATCTAACCTGTCGAAACCAGTTGTGGCATGTCCTAGAATACTAGTGAATGATCATGCCATGATAACAAGAGGAAAAAAAGGGATTTTCAAGCCCAAGATTTACATTGCAGACTCCCTTGACACGAGGGAACCAACCTCATCTGCTGAAGCACTAACACACAACCAATGGAAGAAAGCTATGGAAGAAGAGTTCAATGCCTTGCTAACCAATAACACTTGGACTTTAGTTCTACCTCCAACAGATAGACAGTTGATTGGTTACAAATAGGTTTTCAAATTAAAAGAAACCCAGATGGAAGTGTATCCAGGTATAAAGCACGACTTGTAGCCAAAGGCTACCATCAAAAGGCAGGTTTTGATTTCACTGAGACTTTTAGTCTAATGGTCAAACCAGCAATAATTTGAGTAATACTTACTGTGGCTCTTGCTAGAGGCTGGAAACTAAGACAATTGGATGTAAATAATGCCTTTTTGAATGGACACCTACAAGAAACACTATATATGAAGCCGCCTCTAGGCTTTGTCCAAGGGGATATCAAGAAAAATCCCTTAGTATGCAAACTAAACAAGGCGCTATATGGACTCAAGCAAGCCCCAAGAGCATGGTTTGATAGGCTGAAGGAATCTCTAGCTCAACTAGGCTTCAAATCCTCAACAACAGACCAATCTCTATTCTATAAAATTACCCTTAATTTCTGTCTTCTTATCCTGGTCAATGCGGATGACATTATAATCACTAGTAGCAATCCCTTAGAATTGCAACATCTGATTGACAAGCTGAACAAGAGTTTTGCACTCAAAGACCTAGGCGATCTCCACTACTTTTTTGGAATAGAGGTGAATAAATTACCTAAGGGGGGTCTGCATCTTAGTAAAAAAAAAAACATTGTAGAACTGCTTGTCAAGGCCAAAATGCATGAGGCCAAACCATTGCCTACACCTATGATTATAGGGTCACCATGCTCAGCCTAAAATGGGGATGCTCATGAGAATGCTACACTCTACAGAAGCATAGTTGGAGGTTTACAATATGCAATAATGACAAGACTAGAAATTTCATTCAGTGTTAACAAGGTTAGCCAATATATGCACAATCCCAAAGACACTCACTGGCAAGCAATAAAAAGGTCTTGCGGTACCTGCAAGGAACCCTGGACCATGGAATCCATCTCAAAGTGCCAACGCAACTGCAACTAAATAGGTTTTCTGATGCAGACTAGGCAACTGCTTCAGACAATTGCAAATCCACCTCAGGATTTTGTATTTTTCTCGGAGCGAATTTAATCGCTTGGAGCTCCAAGAACCAATCAACGGTCTCCAGATCAACCACCGAGGCCGAGTATAGAAGTTTGGCAAATGCTACAGCAGAAATGATTTGGTTAAAATCGCTTTTAAAAGAATTGGGAATCAAATCACCTCACACTCCAATTATCTGGTGTGACAGCCTCAGCACCGTGTCATTATCAAATCACCTCACATTTAAGTGTGCAACATATACCTGGGGGAGATCAAATAGCAGACATTCTAACAAAACCACTGTCACTTCTACACTTCAACAGACTCAGACAAATATTAACTGTTGAAGCCCTCACGACGCTGCGTTTCAGGGAAGGTGTAAAGGATGAAAAGTCATCGTATGAGCAAGACTGAAGGAAGAATTCATCACCTCAGTCGAGAGGGATATTACCAGCTGGTCCCCTTTGATTTTGTTTGTTTTCTGCCTCTTGTCCTTGTGTACATTCTTTGCCTGCCTGTAATGAAGAATAGCGGCTGTGTCTGTTTGCTTTGGAGAGTAGTGGCTGTACATTTCAAGGAGGCCACTACCTCTGCGTATTTCAGATTTCTTAGTCTCTAGTACCTCTCTGTATGCTTATAAATACTCAATGATATTGAAGGAGTTGATAAGCCATTTTACCACTCAATCTCAAATTCTAGTTCCTGCAATTGTTTTCTCTTTCAACTTAAGCAGAGCTTTCAGATTCTGTAGTGGAATGTGTCAAAGAAAAGAAACCCAATACGAGAATAATTGCGAGGTGTGGCCGGAGAAAAAGTCGATAAAGTACGGCCATATTTTCGCCGCCTTATGGCTGAATCGTTGTCTGTCTGCAACACTGGTTTTAGGGGGTCTCTTCGTTTTTTTTTTTGTTTTTTGGTTTTTGAATTTTTGCTGATTTTTCGTAAAGAGAGTTTGGGAATGAGAGATGGCCAAGGGGTGGTTGTCTTTGCCTAGATTTGAAAAACAGTTGCAACGGTTGGCCTTGACTAACTGTTTTGGTCATTCTTAGGTGGATGTTTTTGGAGAATAGCTGGGTATCTTTTGCAAAATAATACACTATTCTCTTGATTTTTGGAAGTATTTTTTTTAATGTTAATTTTACTTTTGACCCTTGAATTATGAAACTTGTCTTATTATAACCCCTCAACGGCTAAACATTAAAAGATGGCAAATCGCACCCTTAAATTATATAACTTATTCTATTTTGATCCATTTCGTTAATAAATCTATTATATATTAGCATATTAAGGTAAGTGATCATTTGACCTTTTGACTCTATATTTTTTTAGGCAAAAAGGCGTAGCCCTATATACAATAGCAGCAAATACTTCAGAAATAGTGATTTTAGGGTTTTTTTTTTTGAAAAAAAAAAGACATGGATGAAAACACCAAATCACTTGTAAATAGGACTTTTCTAAAATGCCTTTTATAAACAATTAGATGAGAATCATATACCTCAATTCATCGATATTCAAAATATTAGTAATAGAATGGTCAAAATAGGATAAGTTACATAGTTCAACGATACTGATTTTTTATGTTAAAAATTTAAGTGTCAAAATAAGAGAAGTTGTATAGTTCAAAGGCTAAAAGTAAAATTAACCCTTTTTATGTACCACTGATAGCAAAAGTATTTCATTAAAAAAAAAAAAAAAAGAGCATTCGTTTTGGTTGTTTTCTATTTGTATCATTGTCCTTGTTAGATTATTTCAATAATTTTACATGTGGTGATTGTTGCTGGTGGAGGGGCAAGAAAAATAGTGGGGTATTATAAAAAATAGAGATAATTTTTTTTAAGTACTAGGTATATTGCATATATTTTAAATATTAAACGAGGGAATGGTGTAATTTTTTTATACAAAAAAGGCACAATTAAGATTTCATAAATAGTTGAAAACTTAAGTTCCAAATATAATATTCTAAACTTGAGTTAGGTTACATGACTTTGGTTGTCACTCCTGCCACACAATGGAGTTAATTTCGTAATAGAAAAAACAATCATTTTAGAAATAATTCTAATTTATTAGCAATTACCACAAATAATTATAAAATGCAAAGAATTAATTATACTAATTATTATAATTGATAAAAGAATTCTTTTTTTCATTAATCTATCCTATTCTATACATACATATATATAGATATGAGAAAACTACTTTTGATGCTCTTCTCAACATGCTATAAGTGTCATTCCCTTAATTTTCTTTTTTTTGTTTTATTTTTTTCTTTATTCTTCTTTGTTTTTTTTGTTCTTTCTCTTTCTTTATTCTATCGCTCTCTCTCTTTTTCTGTTTCCTATCTCTTTGTACAACACTATAACTCTCCTTTTTTATTTTTTCTTTTATCCTTGTGACCTCAAATGCATTTTAAAATGTGTTTGTCATATTCTATTATTTTATTTTATTTGTAGATGTCTATATGTCTATTATAGATTATTATATTAAAAATATAATTAGTACACTACCTATGCACGTAGCACGTGTTTTTGACTAATTCTATAAAAAATTAACAAAAGATAATGAAAAATAGAGAAATCTAGAGGAATGTCCCCTCGATTATTTTCCAAAAAAAAAAATATTTTCTGCATACGTCACGAGAGTCAACTCTTTGCTTTTCTACAAGTCTATTTCGTTAACTTTTATTTATCATTTCTCAGGTGTCATTTTCCTGGTACTGTATTGCTCAATTCAGAATCTCAGACATACCCCACGCGTTTTGCTTTAGCCCCAAAAAACAAAAAAAAAATCATATTAGAATTTTTTTTCACCCAAAAGGAAAAAAAATGGAAGTCTCTACTTTTCACTTGTATATTTGTTAGTACAAATTTAAACTGCAATCCTATATTTTGAGATACATGTTGTTGAGGGTGAGTTCGACGCTACCGCTGAGGTCACTAACTTTTAGTGGTCGGCTAATAAGCTCAACAGAACCATCGAAAGCTTGCTATCGACCCCCGATGCTTCATACTTCTTCTCGAGGTGCCTCTCAGGCATCCAAGGCTGCGTCCTAAGAAGGCTGCCACCTTAGAATGTACAGTAGCTCGGGTCGGACCAACATTACTTGCAGGCAAACTGCTACTCGTCATTATAGGCCAACACAAGGCAAATACTTTTGCCATCCGATAGAGTCCAATCTATTAGGCGATGGACGCGACACTTGTTATCTACCGCCTGACATACCTTGATGTGACACCTAGATTGTAGGCAAAACCCACCTTACACCTTATCCAAGTGATGGTCTATAAATAGGATGCATTTATGGCATTCTAGAGAAGAGACTTCTTCTACACACCTAACTAGCTACCGACCTCTGCCGAGCAATACCTTCCTTGAGCATCGGAGAGCCCTTGTTTATTGACTAACCCTTCTATCTTCTCCGAAGCATCCCTCTTCTTGCAGGTGTGCGCGTCCGGACAGAGGCGAGCCTAAGAAGATGTCAGACCGTGTACAGCCGCATATAGGTGTTGATCCGACGTCGAACCACGGTAAGTATCAACACATGTGTTTGCGTGTAACTAATATGCTAATTAGTTTTCAAGGAAAAAAAAACAAATGGGCTAATTTATGAGGAGTTTAATGGCATCGATCGGTAATCAATTAATAGATATTCAACCAAATACAGATCTAAAGCAGTTTTCACACGTCTTCTTGTTAATGACTTTCATCACCAGAAAAAGAAATGGAAAAATAAAAACGTTGATGATTACTTTATTTCAGCTTTATTAACTTTTGCAAACAAGTTTGTAATTTCCTCAAAGCTTAAGCTATAACTTTCTTAAATATTCCCCTTTCTTTCTCATCATCATCATCATCTTCTTTGACTCTCCGGTTTCAATCAGGGCATATTTTGCTTTCAGTTTATCATTATTTTTTTTCAGTTATTTGGATAAAAATAGGTAGAAGTTGGACTATTTAAGCACTTGGAGTTCATTTATCTTAAAAAAAATTATTAGAAAATTGTAGTAAATAATATTTTTACAAAACCAATTGTAACTAGATGGCAGGTTTTAAAAATATTTATAACGAATAAAATATTTTTTATTAAGTAAATAAAAAAATTACTAGATAAAAAATCTATTTACTGTAGGTAAAAAATTACTCACCTAGTAATTTTTTTATTACTGCTATTTATTTTAAATATTTAAAAATATACTATTTACTTTTATGTCTTACTATAAAAATGCTATTTACTTAAGTTGGAGTTACCTAATGCATTTATAAATTTATGTTTGTTTTTATATTCAATTAAAGTGGGATTCAGATTTGTGGGTATGTTTGTTTCGTGCACTCTTTGAACTCAATGGACTCAAATTTGGATTCGAGTATCAAGAATCTTTCATATACGTGTTTGTTTCCCCCAAAATCTGAATCATTTGAGTATCAAGAATTCAAGTTTTCAGAGTTCTCGTTCCTCCTTAAACTTTTGATACTCGGATATCTTTACTACAGTAAAAACTAAAATTCTCTCTCCTATATTTGAGGAAAAAAATCATTACTTCTTCATTTAATATCCAATTGAGATGATTCTTTTTTCAATATGTTCCTAATGAAGAGAGAAATAAATCAAGATCCATATTGCGTATTTTTTAAGATCATTAACATTAAGATTTTATTAGATTTATTAATAAATCAAAAACTATATTCACTACCTCTCTAAACACAAATTTCAATTTTATTTCATACTCAAATTAAAACTTAAATACACATCCAAACGTCAATTCGAATAACAATTCAAATCACTAACTCAAATCCTAATTCAAATCACACTAACTCCAATTAAATTACTATTTCGAATCCATTTACCAAACGGACCCTAAGTTTTCAGAATTCTGATCCCTTACACTTTTGATACTCGGATATCTTTGCTACAGTAAAAGTTGAAATTTTCTCTCCTATATTTGAGGGAAAAAATTATAACTTCTTCATTTAATATCAAAATGAGATGATTCTTTTTTATTATGTTCCTAGTGAAAAAAGCAATAAATTAAGATCCATGTTGCATATTTTTTAAGATCATTAATATTAAAATTTTATTAAATTTATTAATAAATCAAAAACTATTTTCATTACCTCTCCTAACACAAATTTCGATTTTATTCCATATTCAGATTAAAACTTAAATGCATATCTAAACATTTATTCGGATAACAATTTAAATCATTAACTCAAGTCCTAATTCAAATCATATAACTCAAATCAAATCATTAATTCAAATTCACTTACCAAACGGACCCTATATATTTTATCATTTACCATTTGCCTTCATTCAGACCTAACAGTGTGGTGTTTTTAGTTTATTGTTTTGAGTGTTCTAGTGCTGTTTCTTTCAAGATGTAACAAAAAGCCTTTGATAGTTAGCAGATGATTTGGCATTTTATCAACCATAATCGCCAACTAATTAGAATACGGAGCTCTACATTTTGTATTCAATATTTGCGTAGTGCATGCCATCGGTGTGTTATCACCAAAGATTGCTTCTTGATTTCTAGTGGAACAGACTGAAATAACGTTTGGAAAGCAGCTCATTTTTTAAAAATCCCATGTTTTTCGTTACTCTATGTCCTCTTGGCTTTTTATGCTTAGTTTTTAAAATTAATTTTTGTACACCTGGTTGCCACATCCACAAGTCCACCACCTAATCCTTTATAAATGATCGACTGAGCATATGCCTCAAATGCTTTTTTTTTTTTTTTTTTTTCTTTATGGTAGCCTCAAATAATATTTATATCTTCTCACATAGTCATCCATATATCAAATACTGATGGCTGAAAAGATTATGCGTTAATTAAACAATTATACCTCATAGTTTTAACTGTTTTTTTATTTTTTTTTTGTTTTTAAAAATTACAAAGGTATGTTTTGAATTTAAAAAACTGATTTCAATTATATCCATATAAATAGAAAAAATTAGGCAATAACAATATAATTACCTTTAACTAATTATTAAAAATATTTTATAGATTTCAAAATATAAAAAATTTTAAAACAAAACATCTATTTCAAGAAAAAAGATTTAAGTTTCATGGCCTTTTAAATAAAATACCTTTTAAAAAGTTTTCTGAAGGAAAAAATATGTTTCATAAACAAATTTGGTCTAGTTAAGGCTATCTTTATCATCTCTTTAATTTTTTTGTTCAAAAAGTCTACGATGGATGAAATTAAGACAAGTTTTTCAAATTCAAAAAACGAAATTATAAATTAAGAAATAATTAAAAAATAAAAGGTATAGTTTTATAATTAATCTAAAGATAACATGAAGGGAGAATATTTGTCTCTCTGTAAATAGTACCCCGTAGTGCCGAATGTAGTCAATTTGGTTTCAAATATTCGGCCTCTTTTATTTTTATTTATTTTCTAGTCGTATTACTAGTTAAATAACATTCCTTTTCCTAGTTTCAAAAGAAAAAAAATAGTATTAATAAAAAGATTTTATAAATAACATTAGTTTTGAGTATTTGTTTGCATTAGCATGTTTGCAATTATTGCAAATAACTATTATAATTGCTACAAATAATCGTAGATCATGTCCATAATTATTATAGTTATTAATATATTTTCACATGGCAGTAACATAAGATAAAAAACAAAATAATAAAATTAACACCCGTAAAAAATAAAATTAACAAAAAATATTTAAAAAACAAAAGCATGAAACCACAAAAACCTTATCCCAAGTGGGATTTGGCTCAATTTTATTATTATTTTTTAATGCAAGTGGGTTTGGCCTAGGCCTAGATTTCTGGCCAGGGAGCACGTCCCAACTTTGAGATCCATCCACAAAGGTCATATCGTTATGTCTACAGAGTTATGTGGAGCTCTCCAAAATTAGAGTTCTACAAGATTTTTTGAATTATAAGAAATAAGAAATAAAAAAAAACCAAGAAAAAATGAGGCATAAATGAAAAAAATTGCCGAAAACAAAATTAGTCCATATTGTAATTTGATCACTCTTTTCTATTACTAATAAGAGGAAGTATATAAAATTCAAATGAATAATAAAGTTTAAAAAAGAAAGGAAGAAAGAAAGATGATATGAGTAAAAAAAAAAAATGAAAGACAACAATTTGATTTTAAAAAATAAATTTTTAAAGAGAGAGAAAAAAAAAAAGCAACAAATAAAAAAAATAAGGACAATTGAGTAAAAACTGAGAAAAGAAACGAGCATATATAAAAAGAAGTAGTCTCCCCACCACTTGACAGATTTGGTGTTTGTATGTACCCTCCTCCGCACATTAACGACGGCAGGTTTTGTATGTTTCCTTCACTCGTTTAACGTGGGAAGGTATTTAGATATCGGGCCAGACTCCAGTCCAATTCTTGTAATATGTACCCTCAATAAGAAGGGTTTAATTTGGGTCCATTTGGAGACTAGGATATGGCTCATCTAGCCGTTACGTGGCCGTAAAACATTATCGAGCCACTTAAGTTAATGGTGCAGTTATGTAGTCTTATGAGTGTCATCCGTTTTGGCTTTGGATTGTCCTGTATTCTTACACTTTATGGAGCATTTGGTTTGCAGTAATCAGTAGGAATCATATTCCCGAGAAAATGATTGTAAGGAATATGATTCCCAGGAACTAAGATTATTACATTTGGTTGCACATAAGAATCTTCTATTAGATTTCTAGGAATAATATATTACTGTGTTTGGTTATATATAGGAATCTTGTATAATTGACAAGATAATTTATTGTATTACCATTAAATGTATCAATATAATATATTAGAACTAATATTAAATAATAATAATATAAATATAAATAATAAAATAATATTATATATAATTTAACATTAATATTACTATGAATATTAATGTTATTATTATCATTATTGTTAAATAATAATTATTTTATATTAATATAATACTTTCTTTATCTTATATAAAAATATTAATTTATAATAATCATAGAATTATTATTTAACAATATATTAATATTAAAATGTTGTATATAATATAAAATATATTGATATGAATATAAATAATAATAAAAATACAATTCTTAATAATATATTAATATTTATATTAATATTAACATTAAATAAACATATTGTTATAGAAAATATTAAACATATTTAGCTATATTTTATATGTATAATTATTATAATAGTATTTATATAGTTTAATATTGATATTGCTATGCATATTAATATTAATATTATACTATTCATATTGATGTTATATTATTATGTTTTTATTATTATTGTTATTATTATTCTTATTATTAAATTATAATTTTATATTGATATAATATTTATATGTATATCATATATTAATATTAATTTATAATAATAGTACAACATTATTTTATTTTATTATTATAGTATTTATATATATTATATTTAGATATTGTATATGTAATATATTATATATGTTTATTATTATTGTTAATGTTATTATTATCATTATTATCAAATTATTATTTTATATGAATATAATTTTTATATTTATATTGCATAGAAATATTAATTTATAATAATAATAATATTATTATTATTTAATAATAATATAATTATTATCATCATCATCATCATGGAAACAAAGATGAAATTTCTATAGTTTTGAGATTCCCAGGAATATGAATATCACCTTGTGGGTGGGCTTCATATTACCCCAAAATGAGGTAACCTGAATCCCACGGGAATTAGTTTCTCAGGAATCCAAAACTTAGATTACTGTATACCAAACATGGAAATCTTACAGATTCTCATTCCCATCTCAGGATTACTGCATACCAAACGCCTCCTTAGTGGCTCATTATTAAAGCTTTTTTGCCGATTACAAAAATTAATTAATTAATTAATTGATAAAAGGTCAGCAATGATGGCCCTCAGGGAATCCCATTGCTCCATCTTGGAAAATCATAGAGCTCCTTAAGCTTCTGTTTATAATTTTAATTGTAATTGACGTTTTAAGTTTAATAATTGTAACATTTAGACATTTTATATTGTATTAATTTTTTGTTTTTTTACTGTACATGCACATAGATTTACATTGTTTATGGTTTTAACTGATGGATTGAAACTGAATTTCTAAACACCTCTTAACACTTGAGTCCATTGTATCAGTATCTTAATGTACGATGAGAAAAAAGGACAAGATAAGAAAGAATAGGACATACATAAATTAAGCAAAAAAATTATTAGCACCAGCAAGTTTCATCACATTTATCACGTTAGTAAGAAATTTAAGCTTCGTGTATTAAAGAAGGATTATACCAATGGGGCAAATTAATATATATATATATATATATATATATATATATATATATTTGAACGAATTACATCTTAATATGTTATCCATAGAGAAAAAAAAAGGCAAAAACAAAAAACATGAAATTAAAAAAGTAAGAATAATTGAATAAAAACTTAAGAAGAGGATCGCATCGATGGGAAAAAATAGTCGACATCTGTTGGTCTCGGCGTAGCAATCCATATTTGGAGAGTCTCATTGTTGTCTTGGAAAGTCAAACACGTGCGACAATAATCATAAAGGTCAAATAGACAATAGTTTATTTTGTTGCAGATATGGAGCCAAATCAAGTAGACAACCCAGCAAAAGGAAGGAAAAGGGAGAAAAACGTGTCCTCAAAGGCAGAGAGCAAGCGCCGCGGCTCTGGCAGAAGAGCGCCGCGGCGCTGGGATAGGGCGCCTAGGCGCCATAAGGAGAGCGCCTAGGCGCCAGGTGAATTGCGCCTAGGCGCGATGTGGCAAGCGCCTAGGCGCCAAGGGTTTTACGCCGAGGCGTCGAGTGGTGAGCGCCTAGGCGCCGCAGGGGAGCGCCGCGGCGCTCGAAACGATGGCCGCGGCGCTGACGCGCCGTGCTGCGCGATGTGTTTTGAATCAAAGTCGAATTCAAAGGTCCCAAAAACGGGAAACCACTAGGGTTTCCCATTAGTTGCTATTTTCTCCTCCTTTGGTTATAAATAGACACAAGGTGGCTAGGGTTGTGTGTGTGAAAATTGTGAGTGACATAATTTTGTGAGAGACAAAAGTTCTTGAGAGCTCCATCCTTGAGAGAAGAAAAATTCCCATTGGGTGTTAGATAGAAGAGAGTTTTGGTAAGCACAATTTGTGAGTGTGTGAGAAACTGCTCTTGTAATCTGTAATCTCCTTCATCATAGTGGAATCTGCAAGCGGCAGAAACAGGACGTAGTCTCAATTTTGGACGAACCTGTATAAAAATTTGGTGTCTCTTTTTCTTCTTTTCTCCTATTTATTTTCTGCAATTGTTCGTTCTTGCGATCCTTGGAATTAGGAGTCACCTAATTCCCCAACAACTGGTATCAAAGCGGAGGTTTTAATCAAGAACGATGACTGGAGAAGAAGGTATGGCCGCCGGCATCACCAAATTTGATGGTTCAGATTTTTCCTATTGGAGGATGCAAGTAGAGGACTACCTATACAGCAGGAAACTGCACTTGCCCTTGGGTAATAAGCCCGAAGGCATGAAGGATGAGGAGTGGAGTCTCCTTGATAGACAGGTACTCGGTGTGATCCGTTTGACTTTGTCAAAGAATGTTGCCCACAACGTTGCGAAGGAGACCACTACAGCAGGGATGATGAAGGCTCTGTCAGAGATGTATGAGAAGCCCTCAGCCAACAACAAGGTACATCTCATGAAGAAGCTCTTTAATTTAAAGATGCCTGAAGGTGCCTCGGTGGTAGAGCACCTGAACAGTTTCAACACCGTCCTAAACCAATTGGTCTCGGTAGAGATTAAATTTGATGATGAGATCAATGCTCTAATCCTCTTGGCCTCGTTACCGAATAGCTGGGAACCCATGAGGGTGGCCATTACGAATTCTCTTGGGAGTGCAAAATTGAAGTTTGTTGATGTCAGAAATTATATTCTGGCGGAAGAAGTTCGCAGGAAGGACTCAGGAGAAGCCTCTTCGTCGAACTCGGCCCTTAATGTTGATAATAGGGGCAGGAAACTTGACAGGCAATCCAACAGGGATAATGGCAGGAGAGGCAAGTCGAGGAATGGGAGAAGCAATTCAAGGAATGGTAGGACCATGGAGTGTTGGAACTGTGGGAAGACGGGCCACTTGAAAAAGAACTGCAGGGCTCCAAGGAAGAATGAAGACAAGACTAATGATGAAGCCAACGCCGCCACTGAAGAGCAACAGGATGCCTTAATCTTGTCTGTCGACAGTTCTTTTGATTCGTGGGTGATAGACTCAGGAGCATCATTCCACACCACAGCACATCGTCATGTCCTGGAGAACTACGTTGCTGGAAATCATGGTAAGGTTTATCTCGCTGATGGAGAACCTTTGGATATAGTTGGCATTGGAGATGTCAGTTTAAAAATGCCTAATGGGTCGGTATGGAAGATTCATAAGGTGAGACATGTTCCTAAATTAATGCGCAACTTGATTTCGGTGGGGCAACTGGATGATGATGGACATAAAGTAACCTTCAATTGTGGAGGTTGGAAAGTCACGAAAGGAGCGATGGTTGTTGCTCGGGGACGCAAGGCTGAAACTCTCTACATGAACTCTAGTTGTAGAGATACCCTAGCAGTTGCTGATTCTGCTGCCAATACTGAGCTATGGCATTATAGGCTCGGTCACATGAGTGAGAAGGGTATGAAGGTGCTTCACTGCAAAGGAAAACTGCAGGGTTTGAAAACTGTTGATCACAGTTTGTGTGAAGCCTGCATCTTTGGTAAACAGAAGAGAGTCAGTTTCTCAAAGATGGGTAGAGAGCTTAAGTCCAGGAGATTGGAGCTAGTTCACACAGATGTGTGGGGGCCTGCGCCAGTGACTTCCCTTGGTGGCGCAAACTACTATGTGACGTTCATTGATGACTCAAGCAGGAATGTATGGGTTTACTTTCTGAAAAACAAATCTGATGTGTTCGATGCTTTCAAGAGATGGAAAGCCATGGTGGAGAACGAGACAGATTTGAAGGTGAAGTGCTTGCAGTCTAACAATGGGGGAGAGTACCTAGGTGAAGATTTCAGGCGGTACTGTGCTGAGAATGAGATAAAGATGAGGAAGACCATTACAGGGAAACCACAACAGAATGGGGTAGCTGAGAGGATGAACAGGACTTTAAACGAGCGTGCCAGAAGCATGAGGTTGCATGCAGGGCTGCCAAAGATGTTTTGGGCTGAGGCAATTAACACAGCCGCTCATCTGATAAACAGAAGTCCATCCACACTGCTGAAGTTCAAGCTACCAGAAGAAGTATGGAGCCATAGACAGGTTGATCTCTCTTACTTGAGAGTGTTTGGTTGTGTTTTCTATGCACACATTGATTTTGCTGCTAGAAGTAAACTGGATGCCAAGTCAAAGAAGTGTTTTCTGGTTGGCTATGGCGGACTTGAGTTTGGTTATCGTCTCTGGGATGACCAAAGTCGGAAGATTATCAGGAGCAAGGATGTGATCTTCAACGAAGGTGTTCTGTACAAGGACAGAGACAGCACGGACTCCAGGGGTTCAGGTTCTGAAGATAAGAAGCCTGAGGTGATTCCATTGAAGGATCTGCCTGAAGTGGAAGTGCAAAATCCAGAGGTTGAAGACCAGGAAAACATAGCTCCAGAAGGAAACCAGAGGACTCCTGCCACACCAGTCAGGAGGTCTAGCAGGACAATCAGACCACCACAGAGATACTCCACTACTCTGCATTACATCTTGTTGACCGACAAAGGTAAGCCAGAGAGCTTAGATGAAGCCGTGGAGGCTGGAGATTCGGTCAAGTGGGAGTTAGCCATGAGGGACGAGTTGGATCGGACATGGCAACTGGCAAAGTTACCACAGGGTAAAAAGTCCTTGCACAACAAGAGGGTATACCGGGCAAAAGATAAAAGTGCTGGCAGCAAGCGGTATAAGGCAAGGTGGGTGGTAAAAGGATCCAGAGATATGCTCACCAAGATGGATTCGATCGAGAACTTCAGTTAGACTTCTTCATGAAGCATGAGAAGTCGTTGCCGCTGCAGTGGGAGACATGGTGAATTGATTAGTCTCCAAGTGGGAGATTGTTGCAGATATGGAGCCAAATCAAGTAGACAACCCAGCAAAAGGAAGGAAAAGGGAGAAAAATGCGTCCTCAAAGGCAGAGAGCAAGCGCCGCGGCTCTGGCAGAAGAGCGTCGCGGCGCTGGGATGAGGGCGCCTAGGCGCCATAAGGAGAGCGCCTAGGCGCCAGGTGAATTGCGCCTAGGCGCGATGTGGCAAGCGCCTAGGCGCCAAGGGTTTTACGCCGAGGCGTCGAGTGGTGAGCGCCTAGGCGCCGCAGGGGAGTGCCGCGGCGCTCGAAACGAGGGCCGCGGCGCTGACGCGCTGTGCTGCGCGATGTGTTTTGAATCAAAGTCGAATTCAAAGGTCCCAAAAACGGAAAACCACTAGGGTTTCCCATTAGTTGCTATTTTCTCCTCCTTTGGTTATAAATAGACACAAGGTGGCTAGGGTTGTGTGTGTGAAAATTGTGAGTGGCATAATTTTGTGAGAGACAAAAGTTCTTGAGAGCTCCATCCTTAAGAGAAGAAAAATTCCCATTGGGTGTTAGATAGAAGAGAGTTTTGGTAAGCACAATTTGTGAGTGTGTGAGAAACTGCTCTTGTAATCTGTAATCTCCTTCATCATAGTGGAATCTGTAAGCGGCAGAAACAGGACGTAGTCTCAATTTTGGACGAACCTGTATAAAAATTTGGTGTCTCTTTTTCTTCTTTTCTCCTATTTATTTTCTGCAATTGTTCGTTCTTGCGATCCTTGGAATTAGGAGTCGCCTAATTCCCCAACATATTTTCCTTAAGAGAGAGAGAGACGATAATCATACAGATCAAATAGACAATAATTTTTTTCCTTAAGAGGAGAAAGAAAAACATTGGCAAATAATTCGTCGCATTTTTAAATAATAATTAAGATGAAGAATGTTTGTTATATTCATTTTTTATACTTTTTCTTAATAGATAAAACTCGTTACATAAGTATCTGTTTTGAATTCTTCACCATGCTAAAATCTTATATGAATAAATGATTAAGCAACAAAGAGAATAACAACAACACACAAAGTTTTTATGGTGGTTCACCTCATTTGAAGTCTAAGTCCATGGGTTTTCTAAGGGGTAAGTTGTAATGGCCAAGGAAAATGCATTAATAAAATCTAATATTTAATTAGATTTAATTAATAAATTTACTTTTATAAATCGTATTTTTGTAAAAATTACGATAATGTATAATAAACAATGTTAGTAGGAAATTTTATAATCAACTTAACACGATGTTGGATATTACTAAATACAAAGTTTGTGAGCTTAAAAGCTCAAAAAATTGTAAATAATATCCATAAAATGAATTTTATATAACAATTAATTATAATGTTGTAGTATAAATTAATGGGTGATTAATATCAAAATAAAGTAGAAAAGTGTATCAAAACCTTAAAACAACATAAAAGGAGTTCAACGCAGTGTAAGTACACTGCTAAGGTAAAAACATAGATATAGAAAATACTGTGTTTTGACTCCAAAAGTTGACCGAAGAATAGATAGGATATTCTATATAGTATAAGAATATGTTTTCCAATAGTTTCACCCTAACAGCATAAAAAAAATACTGTGTAGAAAAAAATTATACTGTGTTAAATTTTAGGGGTCCCACCATGGGGGACACTTTGGGAATTTTAATTGAGCCACCACATTCACTAACGTGGCCCAATTGCAAAAGGCCAATTTTCCCCCTAATTATCACTAAGTGGTGACTCACCACTTTAAACCCAAAATGAGATAAGCTTTATTAAAAGCTTAAACAAGTCACTTTCTTTTCTTTTTTTTTTTACTTCTCTCCCATCCATATTCGGCTGCTCTATAGACTCACTCTCCCAATTTTGTTGAAAACCAATTCCTTCATATAACCACTTTCAAGTAAGTTCCAAGTAAGACCAAGTCTTAAACTCAAGGTTTTCTTAATTTTTAAGGTAAGATTCAAACTTTTCTTGAAGTTTTCTAGGTTTTCCTTGGGTTTGAAGGGAGTTTAACAAAAGTTTTATTGGTTATGGAATATGCCTAGGAAGTTGGCATTATCAAAGTGAGAAAGGTGCACAAGCTCATCACTTTTCTCCTTGGTAAAAGCCTAGCCCTTAATCTTGGATTTATGGTTGCTTGTTTTAACTTTGTTGTTTTGTTTTCCAAGTAAGGCATGTAATTATTTATGTTGGACTATGACATGTTTATGTAATTTTTAAGTGGGTGATGGTGATGGTGATGACTGGTGTAATTGGCGGTTAAGTGCTTAAGGTTTGGTATAGTTTTGAAATTTAGTAAAAATTTCAAAGTTTGAGTAATTTCTTAAAGGAATGAAGTTTAACATTTTCAAGCAAGATTATTTGTTAGAGAGGTTTTGGAAATTGCTTAAAACAATGGCGGTATTGTGTTAAAGCAGACTTTTACAAAATTACCCTAGGGACTAAATTGCAAAAAAAAAAAATTATTCTCTACAGAATTAAAAGAGACCAAAAACTCCCTTTTCCAATGGAAATTTTGAAAAAGTTAAAACATGAAAGTTGTAGATCTCAATGAAATTGTTAGGAATCGCGAACGGTTAGTCGAAAACGCCTTCGGTTGTGAGATATAAATTTTATAAAAAATTGTTAAAGTTGAAAAATATTTTAGGGGCAAAAACATCATTTTACAAAAAAAAAAAATTAGAGTATGGTACTCTAAGAAAATTTGATCCGTTTGAAAAATGGAAACTAATGGTTTAAAAATATTATTTTTGGTCATGGGGAAAAATTGTCAAAAATTTTCAAATGAGGAATAAAATTGTAAAGTTTTGTTTAGCTTAAACTTTTATTTCAAACTAGTAATCTGATGCCCTAAACACTTGTTTTCATGCTAATGAGCGACGTTTCACGTTAAATTAGCCAATTCGAGCTTAGAAATTCAAAGCGACCCATCGAGGGTAAAAACGTCATTTTTCATTAAATGGGCAGTATGGACCTGGAAATGTATACGATAGAGAAAAAACAAGAGGACAGTCGAACTTTAAGTAATCAAAAAAGTATTCCAAAATAGTAATAAAAAAGTATACCTTATTGACGTATAAATAAATAGCGATGATTTGGCTAATAGTGAGAATTGGCAAAACAGGTCATTAGACGAGTAACAAAGGAATCTCGATGATGATTTTAATAGCAGCAAAAACAAGTAAGTTCTAAACTCATCTAAAGTATGAAAGAGTAGGTTTAAGGGTATAGTGTATTTATGTAAACATGCCTATGTGTGCTATACAATTGAAAAGTGTAAATGTTTTCGCACATAGTATGTACATATATTGTTTTACATGGTATGATAACTAAATAACTAGACTGGTAAATGAAACACCAGAACTAAGGAAAGTGTCGTATCAGCTCCCGAAGTAAAAGGGAGTTTAAAGTTAAAGTTATGTTGTAGTCTCGGTGTTACGAAGACCTATGTACACATATGGTACAAGCACTTGGGCCCTAATGAAAGAAAATATATAACAATAATAAGGAATGTTCGTAAGAAAACATAAATAGATCATGCATATTAGTATAAGATTCACGTGGGCTATGTTTGAACTTACTGAGCATAAGCTCACCTAGTTATTTCATGCTGTCAGAATTTCCACTAGAAGGTTAGCATGAACACACTGATGAGTTGGCGGGGGAATATGAGCACTTGCAGACCAGGGTGTAGATACCGTCACAGATATGTTTCAGTTGCTATGTATTTTAGGTTATTTTGGATCCTGATGTATAAATGATATAATGCGGTTAAGTGAGACAACCTCTTTTGGACATGCTAAGTACGTGATGTTTTAAAACGAAAGTTGTTTGTGTAGCTATAGATATAAGTATAAAAAGAGTTTTCGTATGTATGTGTAATATATTTATTGAAAAAAAAGTATTTTTCAAGATTTTTATAGATATGTAAGTAAGGAAAATATTAAACCACAGCCTGTAAAAAGGTGGGTTGTGACATAAGGGGTGTTTCACTATGAAAAAACTGATTACAAAACTAGTGTTAAGGTTTTTGCCAAGACCTGAACTTGAAGCTACCTTTTAAGACCGGCCTCTATTTATAGTTTACTAGGTCGGTCGTATTTCAATCCTTTAGCGAAGTTTAAATTAAAATATAAGTAAATTTTCTATTTAATTGGCTTTTTGACTTTGACAAGATCTTATATTGAGCTTATCTCTTTTGCAGATATGGAATCACATATATTTTGAAAACGTTGAGTGCTTAAAGCCATACTGGAGATCTTTAACTCAAATATTAAACGTGGTTTCCCATGTCATCTTCCTCGAGTATTGTTTGATATACGCATGTTTAAGGAACCACTAAGGCGAAATGGCCCAAGGTCAATTTAGCGCCTTCATGGGCCCAACAGTTGATTTGGGCCTTCTCGATGGCCTGACAACACTTCTTATATCGATATTAAAATTCTTATAAAATTAATTATTTTACCTTAAAAGACTCTTTTATAATATTTAGTTAAAGAAATAGTTGCCTTTATGTTTTTAAAATAATTTACAAATTCGTTACAAAATTTTCTTTCTTTTCTTTTTGAATTCATGTT
Source organism: Artocarpus heterophyllus (assembly GCA_025403435.1). Taxonomy (NCBI): domain Eukaryota; kingdom Viridiplantae; phylum Streptophyta; class Magnoliopsida; order Rosales; family Moraceae; genus Artocarpus; species Artocarpus heterophyllus. Next base: position 5,134,734 of record CM046350.1, on the reverse strand, counting down.
ATTTTGTCAAAATTTATGTTACAGTAATTGCCTTTTTTTTCTCACAGGAAGAAGCTTTAGTTTTCATGGTTAGATTAAAATTTTTAATGAGTTGATGTAGGACTGAAATCAATCTTATGTCGCGCGTTGTATATTTTTAATATAAGTATCACATATTATACTGTTAAGAATTTAATCTAAAGCTAAAATAATAGTCTATCAATAAAGTGATTCTATTTAACTCTATAGCGTTACAACCGAGCTACTAACAAAACAACAAATTACATTCTAAAAAGTATATTATATATTAGACTGAGACCCAATTTATGTATAATAAGATCCTAATCCCACAATGATGAAAATAGTTCTTCCTATCAATGAGAAAAAGTATTTAAGAATATAGTTAAAACTACAAGTTATAACCAAAATACTGTAACATATAAGCTCGACTAGAAGAAATGGATGGAGAAATTTTGTGCTATATATGGTAATATTTTTGGATACCCTAATTATATATGGAGCTTTTCCGCCAGGCAAGATGCCTAATATTTACAACACTCTAATAATTAAGGGTTGAGATATTCTTGGTCAAATTAATGTGATTTTTAAAGTATAGTAATTATTAGAAAATAAGTAAGTTAGAGATGTAACTATGAGTGTTATAGATGATCTAATAAGAGGAATAGAAGTGTTTGACACGAAAGCTCCTTTAAGTGTCCTCATAGGTGGACCAATCCATCTAACTATACTGTAGTAAACTTTTATTTTACTGACCCAAAAGTTGCAAAACGAGGCCAAGGAAAACACGGTTCTTAACGTACGTTTACCCAATAAAATGGAAACAGTACTACGTGTCAAATCAAAGGATAAAAAAAAAAACAAGCAAAGATTCACTATAAGACGCACCAGACGGGAAAATCAGTGGAAAAGGCGCGACCACGTGATACTCATTTCTTGCATAAAGTAATAATCAAGAAAGTAATAATTGCCCATCACCAACACCTTTATTTATTTATATTTTTAAAAAAACTTTTATTTTTTTTCCTCTCAGACATTATTATATTTATTTATTTTTGGCTTGGAATCTTCCGCCTCCAACTCGTCAACAGAGGGCCCCACGGGGCATTATGATGCGACACCCATGGATGCTGTGAGCGGTTGATACGAAAAGACGATATTGCCCCTCGAGATTGGACATTGTTTATCACGTGCTGGCGTAAAAACCGGACACAAAGTCAGAAAGAGTGAAGAATCGGGCAATCAGCCTGTCCATATTCAATAAATACTTATCGTTAAAAAGACCCGCGAAATGATGCCCCGTTTTTCTGGCTCGGCTCCAATTAAATGCACGTGGGGCCCACTTCGGTGTCGACCCATGTCGGCAACCGTATGGTCGAAACTCTCCCTACCAACATAACCAGCCTTTCCTCCGAATTTAAAATGAGCAAAACTCTCTTCCTCCAAACTTTTCCCCCCCCCACTGGATTCAAAATAGAACAAATTGCTCTTCTTCTAAGCTTATTGACCCTCTTTTGCTCAGAAAAGTCATCCTTGTCTTTGGCGATTTATAGGGTGTTTGATATTGAGAAGCCAGTTGAAAGTGAGTTATGAATGAAAGTGACGTAGTATATAAAAATTTTATAACGTAACAATTTTGTTTTTATATTATAGCATGTAAAAATTTTATACTATTTGATTTAAACCTGATAAGTTAAAACTGAGTCTATCAAACACTACATTAATTTTAATTGCTACAGTATAAAGTTATTATATACTATAATATAAAACAAAAACATGCTACATGTTATAGTATTTTAGTTCTAATTTATTAGTTTAAATTACATTCTTAAACACACTTCTTGTGTTTGGAAGAAGAGTTTAAATTTATTGATTTAAACTTCTGACAATATCAAACTTTTACATGCTATAATATAAAATAAAAATAATTATAAAGCTCTCATATACCACTGTATTTAAATTCATTTACCGAACACTCTAAAAAAGGTATAAATTTGTATTTAAATTATGGACCCATCAATTTGACGACTTTAATCACGTGATTGATTGATAAAAGGGTGGTTTTTGAATGGTTTTAATCATACGTGGGTCTCTTAGCAAGCACACAGGTTAAAAATTTTAAAATTACAAACACTGGAGTTGATATTTATGATGATTGAGACAATTTTGTTGTTTTGAGTTGTAAGAGCCACAGTGAGACAATTTTATTATTTGAGGTCAAATTTAAAATGAACACTTCTCTAATTACTACTATCCTGTGAGAGATTCCTAATTTCTATTTATTTTGTTTAATTGGAAGATAAATACTTAATAGTAACATTGTATGTTTGTGTTAATAATGTATTGGTCGATTATGCTTCATTATTTTTCTTCAAATGCTTTTCGATTATCAAGTTTTTCTTATATTTTGACTAGGTCGATAGATTGCTATGGACATGTTCTATCATTTGGGATTATAATATAATTTTAGGAAATTAGGAATGGTGGAGCTGTGTAGATTATGCAACAGCAAGTAAAACCTAAATTCAGCATTATTTATAAGAGCTGACCCAAAAAAATAACAGGAAAAAAAAAAACCAACTTGCTAACGTAAACGACAATTCAGCATAAAAAACAAATAATAATTCAGGTAAGATCCATTCACCTAGACAATGACTTCTTTTTCCCCCCTAATTTTTCCCTTTGCCCTTGTCATTGTTCTTATGCAATTCACAAATAATTTCCCTCAATTGTTAAAAATAAAGAAGGAAAGTTCTGGCCATTGGAGTAATTATTTTTTAACATTAAAATTTACGGTGTGACAAAAAACTACTCCTATTTGTAAATCAGAAATTTGAAAATTAATTTCACGGTTAAAACAGTTTAAGATAGTTTATGCTGTAGAATTTCTAACAGATAAATAACAAATAAAGTTTCAACTTTTGGTCACCAGATTTTTATAGACCAAAAATCAATGTATATTGTAGGCAGTTTAGGTTTTTTTTCCTTTTGCTAGAAGGTCATTTAGGTGTTTTATTCATTTATTTATTTTTCTTAATTTAGGTATTTCTCTTAAAAAATGAGTTCAAACACCGTAACTTATAAAGCTTTATAATGTAGACAATTTAAAGTTATGAGTTCTAACAATCTTGTTAAGCGCCGTAATATAATGTCGTATCATTTAAAAATCTAGAGAAGGCATGCTAGCTGCAACCGCTTCATCATGCGCCAAGGCAAATGATGCCCTAGTTAAACGTCATATTTCAATTCACTCTTTATTAAATTGTTGTTTGGCTTGCATTAACATGTACACCATTCTTTTGTAGATAACACAGAAAAAGCCATTGTTGAATCTGAGAGCACTGCTTCAGAGTGGGCCTCTTTGATTTACACCGCTACTGTTCAAGTTTGGAACCATAAAACCCAAGTTTGAAGATGATGCACATACAAACACAAATTGCTATGAAGTACTGAAGCTCCTCAATTGTCTTTGCATTCGGGTTTACTATTCCTTCACTATAGAAGCCGTTTGTAGAGCGACAAAGTTTAAGGGGCTAAGAATATTTCTCTTCAATCTATTTTGGTTGTTAAATTTTTTTGGTTATGGGTTAAATAAGATATTCTTACGACGGCCCTCCTTTTTGAGCAGTCATTTAACTTTCTTAAACGTCGTATTTTAAACATTAGTCTTACTTACTTAATAAGAAAAATACTGAAATATTTTTTTCTCTTTTCCTTTTAACATACTTAAAAGCTATTGCGACTTCTGTTGCATTTTAAGTTGAGACATTACTCAACACTTGACTTTAAAACCATTTTAAATTGTTTCTTAAAACTTAATAAGAAACATTATCTGAATTATAACTTCAAACTTAACTTTATAATTATATAAAACATTTCGTAAAATATATCTTAAAACTTTAAGAATATTTCTTAAAATTTTGATTTTCTTAAGACTTTGAAAACACTATATCAAATAGTAGAAAAACATTTTCTTTGAGCAACAGAAACATACTGTAGTTGTATTCATACCTAAATCTTTATATTTGTCTTTCGCAATACCGAGCCCTTTAAACAGGTCTTACTGGTCACCCATAAGACTACCTACAGCGTGAACGAATTTTTAACGAGCTTTCGCTTGTAAGTTCAAACGTAATCTTACAAAGCATTAAAACACGCTTTATAAGCTTCTCTTATAAAAATCTTCGCTTAAAACGTTTTTCATAAAACATTTCTTAAACGTTTTTCTTAAAACGTCCTTCATAAACATTTTTTTGTAAACATGAAAATGTTTTTCATAAACATTTAACGTAAAACATTCCTCATAATATTTTTCATAAACATAATACATAAACATTTTATAACACATAATACAAACAAATTCATAGTGCATGATCCCATTTATGATCATTCATTTATGAGCTTATTATTATTATCATTCTTAACTTTCTTCAACTATGGGCCCAAGTGTACATACCAAAATCATTTAATCACGAGATCATAAACATAATGCTTCTCTTGTGAAATACTTAAGACCATCAAACACTGAAGTCATAACTTTAACTTTACTTGTGTACCTCACATCAAAGAGGTTGGTACGACACTTTCTTTTTATCTTTATTTTATATTTTTTAAAACTTTAGTGAGCATATCAAATGCTAGCACATCATACGCAAACACATTTACAAATCATAACTTGTAATCTTTAAAACATTGTGCATTTCACATGCAAACATACTTTAAGAATAATAATTGCAAATACATTGCAAACCTTTACTTAATTTTTAAACTTTTAGGATGTTTGGAATGGTGGTGGGAACCACTTTTACTGTAGCATGTGAGAGTTTTATCCTGTAGCATATTTTTTTATTGTTACTGTAGCATGTGAGAGCTTTAAACTGTTCATAACTAAGATTGTGGTAGGAACTGAGTGGTTCCTACCACTGCCAAACACCCCTTTATGCATATTAAATGCAATCATGTTTTAAACATAATAGTTTCGAGTACATTGCAAATCTTGACTTAAACTTTAAAACCTTTTGCAAATGCAAATATACTTTAAAAACAATTTGCATAACAACTACAAACACATTTGCAAACATATATATAAGCATTTGAAAATCATTTGCTTCATGCTATAGGTGAGGTTTCATATTATCAATATGCTTGATTGATAATAGAACTTAATCATTAAAGATTCATTACTTTTTACATAACTTGTATACTATCGGTTTACTTTCTTTTACTTAGCTTTGTAACCACCGGGGTTACCTTCCCCTTTACTTAACTCCAGAATCCATCGGGTTATCATTCTTTTAACTTAACTCTGTAGCCCATCGGGTTACCTTTTTCTTTTAACTTGACTTTGTAACCTACCGTCTTACATTTCCCTCATTAAATTTCCCATCTCATATGACGGTTTCATTACTTAATGTATTACGAAACATTTTCTGTTTAAGAATGTTTTGCTAGTTTGGAGTGTTTAACTCTGCTTTAGCCGTTTTCTTAAAAATGACGATTTTATCTTTAACAGGTTTTTTGTTGATTTCGTGACTTTTTAAACTTTTTGCTTCACTTTTCCCCTCATTTCTTACATGCAATAGAAAAATCCCTGCTAAGGGATGTTTTTCAACATTGGGCGTTTTGCGTCAGTTTTGGCCCTTTTTACAAAATGACCATTTTGTCCTTGACGGGTCTTAGAAAACTTTCAGAGCCCGTTTTAAAACATAAATTTCATGTCTTTACTTCTCATAACATTGTAGAAAAACCAACACTAGTTTTTCTTTTGTTAAAATTTATTTTATTAAAACTTTGTAGTTTTGACCTGTGATGCGAAAATTTTGACATTCTTGTCCTTAATGTTTTTCTTTCATTCTTTACTTGAGTAAACTTTTAATCTTTAAAAACATAAACCCTGTCGTTACTCACTGCCCACAAAAATGTAGGAACCTAATGTTCCTTAGCCAAAACCCAGTTTCACATAATTTTATGGTTTTGATTCGAAACATAAAAATCTTTACATTTTTGCCACTAGAACCAAAAACGGCCGTTTTATGCCCCAAACATTCAGTTTTTTATAAGGAATAAAACTTACAAAAGCACCTTGGTTGAATTCAAAACTTTTCATAACGTTTTCATTTCATGAAATTTTGTGCTTAACATCTCATAAAATTCATAACTCCTCATCCAAGCAAAATTTTGATAAACTACCTACATTGCCTTAATAGTTTCAATGAGGTCTATAACTTTTGTGTTTTAACTTTCTTTAAATTCCAATGTTAAGGCGGACTTTTTGGCTAATTTTCAATTCTATCAAATTTTACAAAACTTTACAATTTAGTCCTTTTGAAATTTCATAAAACTTTGTTCACAAAAGTTGTTTCTTACACTGTGTTAGCAAATTCCAAACCTTACTTAGAAAATAAATTGGACTCTATGCCCTCAAAATCTTATTCCTTTAAAATCTAATTAAACCTTGTATTTTATACAAAGTTTAACAATTTTCTACTTTTAAAAATAAAACCCTTACTTTCTTCCTTTCTATCATCATCATCGTCAATATAAAATATAAAACAATCATGCCATAATGTCTATCTTACATGCCATAGACCAAAACATGTCATCAAACACTTGACATACATGATTATAACATAAACTCTCAAATATAAAGTTTAGAGATTTACCTAAACTTTACCAAGCTTTTTGATCCTCTTTTGTCAAACTCAAAACTTTATTATGCCTTCTACATAAAAACCATGACAAAACCTATCTAAAGTTCAAGAGAAACATCAAAATCCCTAAAAAAAAGCTTGAACTTTAACCTTAGAACGTCCTTATTCTTTCTCCTTGCATTTACTTTTGCTTCAAATCATAACTTGGAGGCTTCAATTTCATCAAAATCTTGAAAGAGAAATGCTTGGGGGAGGGGGTGTTTTTTGGAGAACAAAATGGAACACTTTTGTTTCCTTAAACAAGTGAATAAGACTTGATTTCTTTTGGCAATTTGGTGACTCATTAAGATTAGTCACCATTTAAGCATTATGACGTGATTAGAGTTGGCTTACTCTTAGCAATATGTGATTTGGCCACATCAAGGGGTTTGGTGGCAATTTTTCCACCTTAAAGGTGGCACCTAGGTGGGTCCCACTTTAATTTTTAGACAGTCCAAACTCGTACTGACAGTATTTTTCTTATACTACTAGTATTCTATTTTATACAATTCATGATGTTCTACAACCTCCCACACTTATTTACATCCACCACTTAATGTAATTCCTATACCGTTTTAACTTTACACAACCCAAATTGATGCTAACAATATTTTTCTTATACTGTTGGTATATTCTCTATACTGTTACGAGCTTACATAGCATTCCTTACTCATTATGTCCTTCAAACAGTATTATTCCTATACCGCTTTAATTTTAAACAATCTAATTTCTACACTGCTTAACTTTAAATAGTCTAATTTTTCATTGCATTACTTTTACAGTTTAATTTTCATATTACATAACTTTATTAGTGTACTTTCTTGCACTACATTATTCTAGTATTGTATAATTTTTCATATTATTATATAGTATTTTTCTTAAAATGTATTTCTTTCTTAGCATTTGTTGCAATACATGTTGCGACAATTAAGCTTTTCAGCTTATTTTTATATCCTTCAGTTCTCGTATATGACTATGGCATTATTTTTACCCTTAAAAATCATCTTTTTGCTTTTATAGACTTTATCATAAAAATTAGATTAAACATTAATCCTTGTGACACATATTTCTATTTAACATAATTCTTAAGTTATTGCATTTGTAAAGTATTAGAAATGCTTGGGTACCATAATTCTAGGGCTTTGGTTTTTTCTTTTAGTCTCTGTTTGACACTTTAGCTTTAACTTATCAGTTCGAACTGTGAACAGTGTAAAGCTCTCAGCAGTTACAGTAAAAAGCAAAACGTTACAATAGTATAAAATTCTCATATGCTACAGTTTTAAAATCAAAACTTCAGTTACAACTGAAGTGCTAAATGGCAGGAGTGGAAAATTTTGGCAACTTTGGTATTAGGTTCATGAGAAAAGAAAAGGTGAAAGTTTCCCAAAGATAAAACATCGCTTTTTCTTGGAGTCATAGTTAATTATAGCAAAAAAAATAATATAGCGGTAGTTCCGTTATTTAAAAAAAAAACATGGCATTTATCTTTACCACAAGCAATATTTTGGCCAAAAAAAAAAAAAAGAAGTTCACATGGGCACGAAATAAAGATCACTCAATTTTGACATCTTCATGTTTTTTTATTAAGTAATATGCCAAAATGTAATTGATAAAACAATGAAACATTAAAGTAGACATGTGCTCTAAATTTTTTTCTCTACATCTTTCTGTCAAAAAAGCACAAAGCTGCTCACGAGAAAAATTGTGGAAACAAAAGTGGGGTGTTTGGCAATTATGGTTGGAATTATAAAAAAAATTACCAAATAGTATAAAACTCTTATATATTATAGTAAAAAAATAAAAAAATGATTACAATATAAAATTTTTATATGTTACATTATTTTAAATCATAAAAATAATTATAACAATGTTTGACAAATACTTTAAAATAGAAAACGACGGTAATGTCAAATGGGAAAAAACAACTCAGCTCGTGACTCGTGTGCTAGAAGTTAGAGGTGAACGGCGGGCGGTTTGACGGTTTTTGGATGGGTGTAGGTCGTTTTTTTGGATGGCGGGTTGGCAATTAACCAACCCGCAGACTGCCCGTGGAATGGCAGGCGGTTTCGGTTTGGGTGCAGGCGGGTTGAGGCAATTTGAGTCTATACTATAACCCAATGTAATTTTTTGGGCTTTAAAAAAAAGTTAAGAAAATTTGTAGAAAATATAAGATGATAATATATGAAGCATTCTCAAAACAACCAAGTTTGACGCCTAAAGACTGACCATATTAACAACAGAGGGGAAGCACTACGCACGCCACTGTCACTGAACTAATTACTTAGAACTGGAAGTGGGAATAAGAAAAGAAAAGGGAAAACTTTGGGGTTGGCGGGCTGTGATTAGAAATTTGGGAGAACTCTAAGGATTTGGAGTCGATGTTAGGGTAAGGGGACGGATGGTAGAAAGCAAATTAGATTGAGGAATTATTTTTTTTAATTAAAAATTTAGACAGGTGAATCGATTTGAACCCGTCTTTTAAAATTTAAAATTAAACTCGCCTATCAATATATGTAGGCCGATAAATTGTTGACGTAGACCCATTTTTTTTAGACGAAATGGGTGCAGGTGCGAGCGACCAGTGAATACTGGACTATTTTTGTGCGGCCCTACTGGAAGTCTCGCCAGTAGAAGACCAAGCCCATGGCGTCATCATGAAATTAAAGAGACAGAGAGGGATGAGAGGGGGACATTCTCGCAGTTATGTGGTGGAAAGTCGCGTTGCCCTTTCCTCCTCCTGACTTCACGAGTTTGAATTATTATTGTTATCATCTCATCTGCCTTTTATTATGAAATAATAAATAATCTATTTCCCCAATATTCTGTACAAAATTAAATATTTCGGTCCAAGGCAAAAAACACGTGCTTGAAAAATAAACCAATAAAGAATTCATTTTTATTGGCCTTTTAGGTTCAGCGAACATGCTCAGATTGCTAAGCCAAGCAGATCGTTTTGGTCTTCCCTCTTTCCCCTCCCCCATCTATATTTTTCTCCACCCAGTACTCTTGTATCTCTCATCACGCTCCAAAATTGTCCAAAACAAAATCGAAGATAAGAAAATCCACTCTAATTTACCTCTCAATTTTTATTCCTTTTCCATTTTTGGTCAATATTTGTAGGGTTATTAGAAGAGAAGATAAAAGAAGAAGCTAGTTTTTTTATTATTATTTGAATATGGCGGAAAACGATAGGTTTATGAGCCGGAAGACCGCAAAGGCGCCGGAGAAGTCGAACTTCGCACAGGCCTGTACTCTATTGGGCCAGTTCTTGAAGGAGAAGAGAAATCTCGGCGTCGTAATCTCCGCAAATGGGGAAATTTCCAAAGGTACTTTAATTTTTTGATAAAGGAGTTAAATATATGGCTTAATTGTCTCAAAATTAAGGTTTTTTTTTCCTCCTTTGGTGCTATCAGAGAAATTACCGGAGGCGTCGTCGTTTCGGCCTCCGGTGGCGACGAAGAATTTCCTCACTAACATGGGAAGCCAAGCCGGGCCTTCTACGGTTCAAAGCGGTGCGGTGAGGACATCGTCGACAATGGTGAAATCCTCTGATTTCTTTCAACAGTTCACGGGTTTTGGTGCTCCTCAATCTTCTGGTCCCAATGTTGAAGACGCTAATAAGGCTGATCTAAGGTTTGTTTGTCTCTTTTCAAGCTCTTTAAAAAAAAAAAAAAAAACTTTAGGATTTGGGGAGTATTTTATCTGGAAAATGGAAAAACGGAACTAGATTTCTGCGTTGTACGAGCGTGTTCTTGGGGAGGATAGAGAGGGAGGCAATCGTCGTCTTGGGGTAGATGAAATTACTGTAATACCCTTGCGTTTGGAAAATTATAACCGAGAGAAAACGAAGGAGCCTGGCGTATTTTGGTTCTTTGGAAGGGTAATATGGGAGAAGAAAAATAAAATCACATACGTGTATAATATTGCCTTATTTGATATCTGCAATCCGCCATATTTATGGCCATAAAATATTCTATCTTGTTTAAAACTTGAAATTTTTTCTTTTCTGAATTTTAGTTGATTGTATTTGCCCCTCTTCTTCGTGGGTTTTTTCTGCTAGAACCAAACTAAGTAAATTTACTTTAACATTATTTTTCTTCCTTTTTTTATGTTAGGAAGTCGACAACAAGTAGCGCTGTTGTTAAGCCGGAAACTGCACAGATGACCATATTTTACTCCGGCCAAGTGCTGGTTTTCAATGATTTACCGGCCGATAAGGCGAACGAAGTCATGGTGTTGGCTAGAAAAGGAAGCTCAAACATTAGCGGTTCTGTTTCGATTACTCCAGTTCCGGTAGTTTTGGAGGAGATTGATTTGAGCAAGCCTCCTGCCTCTGAACCAGACATTATTATTAATACCCCAATTCCTAAGACCGACAATGACAACAATAATACTCTTGTTAAGGATAATAATAACGACAAGGAGAAGCATGAAAGCCTTCAACAACGGCCGGCTGATCAAGCCGCCAATGGATCTGGTAATTAGCCCTCTGCGAACTTCTTGAATTTATTTGTTGTGTTGTTAAATCACGAGCTTCAAATATTGATACTTATTTTTGAACATGATTATTCTGCAGATTTGCCAATCGTGAGAAGAAATTCGCTTCATCGGTTCTTAGAGAAGAGGAAAGACAGGTAATTATTGATTGATTAAAACAATAAGCAAACACGCTTGCCTGCGTAATTAGAGCATATAACTAGTCATCCGTTTGAGTTTGCCTTTGAAAGACAAATTTTAAAACTTTTTATTTTTTTATTTTTTAGGGTGGCAGCGAAAGCGCCGTACCAAGTAGTGAACCACCGGCCAGTGGCGGCTCCTCCTAAGCCTGATGAAGGCAATCAATTACAGGAAGGAGAATGTTCGGATCAGCATCTAGAGCTCAAGTTATAAGTAATTACTGACTTAATCGATGATCATTGATCTTTGTCACACACTTTACACACTTTACGACATGTTTGGTGCATAGGATTCGAGAGGATTGGATGGGACTAAATCTTAACACTTGTTTGGTGAAAAACTTTAAAGAACTGGATTAGGTAAGTTCTTATTCAGTCCTTGCTTGAATTCTCTTAAAAGGGAATTTTTTCGTGTTGTGTGAAAAATCTCAAGGACCTAAGTGCATAAGTTTTTAAATATTGTGGTCAAATTATAATTTTTTTTAAAAAAGAGGGTCAAAATGTAAATTTTAAAAAATTGTATGTTGCCCTTTTAATTTGAAAATACAATATGACCCTAATTTTTGAAAAAATTTGCAAAAAAGCCCTTATTTTAACAACACAACACCAAAAATCAGATTGGATTGGTTAAAATTTTATTTTATTATTTTCAGTACATTCTAATCCAATCATTTAAGACTATCTTATTCAATGATGTCCTATCCTATGCGCTAAACGGGCTCTGAAGACTTGGGGCTCGAATTATTATTGATACATACGTACTTTGTTCTTGGCAGCATATAAAATCCTAACCATACTCGCTAGGCCTCTGTGCCTCTTCCCATTTCTCTGTATTTACGTAAAGTTTTGTAATTATTCATTTTGTGACGAAACTCTCTTTGATTAATGATAAAAAATGAAATGTTTGTCTGAAATATATTTGTTGTCCTGTATTGATTTCTGTTACTACGTCGAGGAACTTTCTAGAGACTAGAGATGTCGATTACTTTTTGGGATGTTTTCGGTATATACGGGCTGTTTAGTATTTTTTAAAATAAATAAAAATAATTTTATTTTAAAAAATAAGAATTTTTTATAAATTGTATTGATAGTATTTTTAAAATTTTTATATATAAAAATATTTTTAAAAATTTTGACAACAAAAATAAACGAAGTTATGTTTTTTATGTCAAAGCAGGCGACATTATTTTTAAGCAAAAAAAAAAAGGGTTCGAGTTTGACCAGTAGTTTTTAAGCATGTGTATGCAATGCTCGTGGACTCTCTAAGAACAAACAAAGATTTAAAAGAATAGAATAAAATAATTAAAGAGAGAGAGTTAGTGGAGGAAAGTATACGTGCTTGTATTACAAAAATTGGAGAAATATACAGTGTTTGGAAATTTGGATTAAATTTAAAATTTTATTTCAAAAATTATAGCATATAAGAGTTTTATAAAATAGTTATTTTTTGTTTTATACTAATTTTTAAACCGATTTGTCAAAACCTATACGAATAAAACGAATTTTATTTACTTCAAAAAAAATTCAGAATAATCAAACATTGGAATATAAAGTCACAGCTTTGTAATGTTATAATGTTGTGCACAAACGAATAGAGTGTTTAGCGATAGATAATGTAAACCATAAATTTAATTATAAATAATATAAAATTTTTATATATTATAATATAAAATTTTTAAATACTATAATAAAAATAATTTTTATTTATGGTTGCCAAAAACCTTAAAAAACAACAGCCGACACCCAACACCCAACTGTTTTGTAACTTTGACTGATATCTCTTTTGTCGGTGTCAGATCGGCTACAGTGGAACTGAACTGTACTTTAAAAAACTGACGATTTGATAAAATTTAAGTGAAGAGCGGGCAAGTTCAGACACTATTGAAAAAAAAAAAAAAAAAACCTAGATTAACTTTCATTAAAGTGTCGGTTTTGTAAAGTACAGTTCGGAGTCATATCACTATTTTTTTTTTCTTAACTTAGATTTCTCTCAATTTTTAACTAAAAGGCTGCTCTATAAATATTATCACTTTAAAATTCAGCATTTTGTTCGAATACTTGTCTCCATTTATTGTAATATCATCTAAGTTAAAAACCAAATGTTAAAAATACTTAAACAACTCAGTCAGATGTCAAAAGTTAATTAAAAATCCATAACAAAAAAAGTTAATAAAAAATATGAGACTGGATAATGAGACAACATGTCTTAACTCATTTTGTCTCTTGTGGAAGACTTTAACAATACAAAACAAGTTCCTACCATATCTACCATATCTAACTATAGGACTGTTCACTGTTTGCAACTAAAAATTGAAAATGAAAAATAAAGTTGTTCACCCTTTTTCAGGAAAGCGAAGTTTTACTTGCCCCACCTAAATTATTGATGCCCCGCTCTAAAGAATACATTTCTTTTGTTATAAATTTATCCTTCAATTTCGCCGACAATTGTTCCATGCAACAATTGGTACCACCCTATGCAAATTAGCTCGTTTATATATGTAGTTTAGAGATTCGTACTTATGAAAAAATATAACCACATAAATTGAGTTGAAAGCTACTTCTTTTTAAAATAAAAATATAAAATAACATATTTAACATATTGTTCTTACTTGTGTTTCGAGTATAATACTATTTCAAATATTATAAACAGATATACAAAATTTAAGCTTTGGAACTTATAAGAAGAATATTTTTAGGGAAAAAAAGTCAATGCGAGTGAAAAAGTCAGCACACTAAGCATTAAGCAACAAAATGCTAAAATTTAAAATTAATAATAACATTAGAATGGTTTTATTTATTTATTAAAAAAGTCAAATTTTGATATTGACATGAAGAAAATGTTGGATCAAAATCCAATATATGGGCTAATATATTAAATAAATGTGAATTAAAGGCTATCAAATAAGGTTGCCCAATTAAAAATGATCAATTTGGGTTTTAGGTTTTTAATGCATCATTAAGTGTGGGCCTCCTATATATAGAGACCAAAAATATAATTACTAATTTTATGATGGGTTAAATTTGTAATTAAGAATAATTGTTAGGGTTTAGCAATTATATAAAGGGGTTGTGGTCCCCAAGTCAGTACGTACATTATTTTTTCTGTTTCCCATCTACAGAGAGATTACATAGCATTATGAGAAGGAGGATTTACGTACCAGACTTGAAAAATCCTCAATCAAAAAGACTCAAGAATCACATTCAATCAATGGATTCAGGTTAGCTTCCGTATCTTATTAATATTCTTGATGATTTGACATGAACGATCCTGGGTGATGATAGTTTTCATCACAATTTTATTCTAACAGAAAAATCTAATTTATTTATTCAAAAAAATTGTCAAATTTTGATACCAACTTGACGTAAAACCTAACATAGCATTTGAGATGCGCTAATCTTTAAATAAAATTGTTTCTCCATTAATTATTGTATTAAGAAAATCCAAATTTAAATTTTAAAATTTTGGCCTCAATGCATGATGGTTCAAAAGACAAGCTTCCACATTTTTTAAAATGGATAAGCGTATTTATTTTAAAAAATGAATTCATGAAATTTCATTTTTGTCCAGATTAAATAAAATACCGTTGTGTCACGAAGGCCTTTTATACCATTGTATTTCTTGTCTGAAGAAGATTTGTTTATCCTTGTGTTATCATTTTAAAGTTAAATGTTAACGTTAATGCTAATAAGTATGAAAATGACTGTCTTCGTTGTGTTTTTTGATTTGTTTCTTGAGAAAAAGGATGGAATTAAGACATTATTAATTGAGAATAAGAATAAATAGACCAAGAAGTAACAATGTTTAGTAAATAAACCATTTAAATTAAAACAAAATTTATTTTTGTATAAAATGACTTAGAACAAAACAAGAAGTAGCAAAGATAATGAAAAAGAAAAAAAAAAGAAGGAGGATGATATAAATTAAAAATTAAAATGTTTAAAAAGAGCATGTGATTTTAGAAATGATGTGTACTTAAATATTTTTAAAAGTATGATAATTACTTACATTAAGAATTGAACTTAGTGCAATTTCCATTGTTTTTTAATGCATGATGCTATTTTAAATATTATATCTACTTTTTCTTATCACATTCTTTAAGTTTTGAGAATTATAAAGAACTAAAAGTAAACTTTTAAATTCAAAATAATTTGAAAATACCAATATTGTAATGATTTATATGGAAAAAATCTTTACATCAACCAATGACAATCAAACGCTAAAGTTTGACATTTGCTATAAAGCATGGCATATGTCAATTTTAACACGAAGAATAGTACTACATCAAAGAGCAATTTTTCTAATTTGACATTGGCACTACATTGGAGATATTTATGTAAATGTCAATGTCAATGCTATTGACAGTATATATTTATACGTGTATGTGTATAAATAAAATCTTTAATAAACTAGTTTATTTTGTACTTTGATAACAGGGACTATGTAGTTGACATAACTTTTGTTTTTGTTTTTAGTTGGTAGAAGAAAATAAGCAAAGCTTAGTTTTTAGAACTACATGTTTAAAAGAGCTTAATACATCAACACGATTCAAAAATTTTCTAAATAAGCAATATATGCTAGAACAAAGTTTATATAATCACACTAATGGATTGTTTGGTGCGTGAGTTTAGAATGATGTAGTACTTTATGGTGTGAACTATGAGTTTTAAGATGTATGATTTAAACGGTGATTTGATACTAACGTTTAGAATATAAAGGTTTAAAACGAAAATAAATATCACATTAAGTTTAAAACAAGAATTGATGTTTGAAAAATTATGATTTATGAAAGGAAAAGAAGAATATGAATTATTTTTATGGTAGAAAATGTTTTAAATTGTGTGAACATGAAGGGACCAAAGTTTAGATTTTGGAGGGTTTTTGATCAGTTTAAAATCGATTATGTGGTTTGAATTGGTATTAGTTATTGCTTCATCAAAAGATAATTTGAACCGCATTCATGGTTTGAACTGACTTGAACGGTTTTAAACCTACGTATCAAATGGCCTATAAAACTCTTATGCAAGTTTCATAATCTACTCATAAGAGCTTCTTTTTAGAAGCTACATTTTACAACTAACAAATCATCCAACAAACCTATACGCAATTTTAGATCCAAAAAGACAAAAACAATTTTCAGGAAGCTTTACCAAACATATCCATAATGCGACTTTAGGGTGTTTGGTAAAGTTGATTAAAACTAACTTTTTGGTTAAAGAATGTAAAACTCTCATATGCTGCAGAAAAAAAGCCAAAAAGTTGCTACAATGTTCCAAACAAAAAAAGTTGATTCTAACCAACTCTGTCAAATACCTTAGTGCTATACTATTTTTTTGTCATAATCTTAACTTGAAACCGAGAAGGTAAAAATTTAATTTTTACATGATTTAAAATAACAAGGTTGTAATTATTAAGTGGAATGACTATAGTTTAAGTAATGGTTGCAATATAGCATTATCTTGGAGAAGAGATTTCTTAACTAAATATGGAAAATTGACATTATCATACATATATACATACATATTTAAAAAAACTTTGTTGCTGAGCATTAATAACACAAATATTTAGTATTTGACATACTCTAATGTAAGAATTTAGGACCCAATCACGATACAAGTGAGGAAAAAGAATGCCCAAATTAAAACCTCACTTCTTTTATAAACTTTTCGCGTGGATCTTCTAATCCTTTGTGGTGTTAGTAATTATCGTGGTCGTAAAGATTGAAAAGGCGTGTTTAGAGACCAAAAAAAGAAAGAAACATCAATTATTGACTTGTCTTTCATTGTGATATCCCTTACGAGTGAAATTTTAATTAAAATAAAATTGTACCTTGTACTCATAAATGTTCAGAGTCGGGTTGCATTTTGTTTGCGAGTGCTCGGTCTACCTATCAATCAAACATTGGGCCTGTCCATGGCTGTTGGTTTGGGCCATTTGAATCCACATACAAAACTGAGAAAATTACACGTTATACCCAACCTTTTAAAAGCCGTGTTTATTTGTGCCACATTATCATTCCTATTGTATATTAAATTATGCCAAAAATAAACATACGTAAATTTTATTAAAAATAAATCTTAAAAGATAGCATTCATGAACATTCCCCTAAATATTTTGGTTAATTTGAGAAATAGTATTTCTGTAGAATTGTTTTTAATTTTACTGCTTTCATGATAAAGTTTTGAAGTATATAATATTTTATGAATATAAAGACACTATTGTTTCTAAGTATTTTAGATTAGGGTTAAGCAAATATATATTCTTTAAAGTTTTTTTTAGCAAGGATAAATTGTATGGATTAAAGGGAGGACGCAAAAATAGCAGAACACGATAGTGGTAGTAAAAAGTAGAATACTACTCAATCTACTCTACAAAATTCAAGAAGGATAAAATACAAGAATGCCCTTGAGTACTCCTCATCAGAGTCCTACCCTTTCAAAATTGATAAAGGGTTGAAATTGTAGCTGGTGATCACTAGCGTTGGACACGTAGAAATCTATTATGATAATCTATTAGATTATATTGTCGAAATCAACGGTCACTAGTGGTCATTCGTGGCGCTCGGTCGCCAAATCAACAATGACTATGGGTCATTAGTGGCATTTCAGTCGCCAACATAATGTACCAAAATACCGTTGGTAATCTACCGTATTATAATGTTTGGAGTATTTGAGAGTATTGGTTGAATCAATTAATTTAAAATACTGTAGCATGTTATAGCTTTAGATTATAATAATTTTTTATTTTTTTATTATAGCTATTAAAAACTTTACATTATTTGTTGCTTAGAAAAATACCCTAGTCATCGCCAACACTAACTAACTGCAGGAGTAACCTTTATTACTCCTTCAGCATGCATTGGTATTTAATGGTCAGGATTGATTTGACTTGATTAATCCACACCATTTATTATTATCTCTATTTTTGAAATACTAAGGACCATTTAATAACAACGAAAAAGTCAGGGGCAACAGCAGTGTCAAAAATCAAATCTCAGGTTTCAATTAAAACTGTATTTTAATCCACTTTTTCTAAATTTTCTAAAATATTATATATTTATTGGAATATATTTATTTAAATTTGCCCTCACAAAACTATATTTTTATTACAGTCCTCTAAAATAAAACTTTATAAATGTGATCCTTACAAATACATTTTCCCTAATTACCCTATTGAAATATTTTTTTCTCAAATTTGTTCCTTATTAAACATCTTTCCCATACAAGCTTTTCAAATACTTTTTTTTTCTTACAAATGCAACCAGAGTAATTTAAATGTATATTTTGTCCCACCTTTTTTTTTTTTTACAAATGTCCTATATTTTTTATTTAATAAATTCTTAAGATAATAATAAATAAGAAGATGAACTAATTGTTAAAAAATTACATTTGTTTATCAAAAACTAACAAATTAAATATACATATGGTTTTAACTAGTATAACTAGTTCGATAAAAGCTACAATTATACAAAATATACTACAGGACTCCTTAAAAAAAAGATATTAAATAACTCAGTTATCCCCATTGGTAATAAAAAGAGCTATCAAAAAGTAAGTACTACTAATGATCAACAAAACTATTGGAGTCATTTAAAAGAAAAATAAACTACTGGAGTGATTATGTAAAAATTATGTCGACAGTGGAAAGTATTTGGCCTTTCAACAAACAGAACCTACACTAAGAGGGTGTTTGAAAGAGTGGTGAGAATTATTGGTTAGAATTATTTTTACTGTAACATATGAGACTTTACACTGTAACAATTTTTTTTTTTTGTTGCTGTAGCATGTGAGAGCTTTACATTATTTATAAGTGAGTTTATGGTAAAAACAGTAATTCTCACCACTCAACTAAACAGCCACTAAAAAGACATATTTTTCAAAAAAATAAAAAAAAAGAGAGGAGACAAATTCATAAAGTATGTTCCTCTCTTTTGTTTTTTTGAAATGTAAAGTATGTACCTCATCAAGTCTTAGTTCCATGGACGCTGACCTCTTTTCTTTCTTTCTTATCCTCTCTCTTTTTTTTTTGATATTATATAAGCTTTTATTTTGCTCGTAAAAATCCAGTTGTCGGTTTGCTATTAGTCAATTCAGAATCAGTCCCAGTAGCACCGTAACCCTATCATAACCCCCCCTGACTAAAGAAAATCCTTCGATCTTTACCCCCGGGGCTATTAAACTTCTTTTTCCTCTCTTTCTAAGGCCTCTTCCAACGCGCATCTTCCCTCCCTCTCTCTCCCTCTCTCTCTCTCTCATTTTCCCCGAGACTCTCCGTATTCGAACCCTAACCTCAAACTTTCTCGGGAAATAGTTTTTATTTTTTCCTCTCTTTTTCTCGGGAAATCGCCGAGGAAATGCAGCACCAGAGACTGAAGCAGCAGCAACAACAAGCTCTGATGCAGCAAGCTCTTCTCCAGCAACATTCTCTCTACCATCCTGGCCTCTTAGCTCCCCCTCAGGTTCGAGCTATTCTTCTGCCTCTTTCTATTTTAATTTCCCTTTTGCTGCGATATCGATTCGATTTCTTTTCGATTTCCCTTGCTTGCTTTCTAGGGTTCGGATTCTGAGTGCTAGGGTTAGTTTGTTCGGTTTTTCTTTTTCTTTGGGACTTACGTCGGGAGAGGTAGGGATTTGAATGGGATGTTTCTAATGGCTTTGAATTCTGGATTTGGTGTTGATTGTTTCGTGCGTTTTCTTTGTTTGCTGGCAACGTTTTCGAATTTAGAAACTTATTGTGTTGCTCGTTATCTTGTTTCCTAAAATGGAGTTTCGGCGTCTGATGAGTATCGCGTGTAGCAGTTGGGGGGGGGGGGGGGGGGGGGGGGGGTCTGTGAGTGTAGTTTCATCGCTTTGTTTTCCTCACGAAGCTTGTTTTGGCTGCTCCCGCTTTCAGAAAGATTTGGGAACTTTCTGTTTAAATTTGAATGTAGAATGGATCAGAAGAGTGATACATTGTCTTTGTCTAAATAATTTTTCTTTTGCTTCAGGAACTTAAATTAAGGAAGGCAGCGTTAATTTCTACTTGTTTCATGTAATATCTTTGCTATGGTTAATATTTGAGTCAAAATTTTGGAA
Organism: Artocarpus heterophyllus; assembly: GCA_025403435.1. Classification (NCBI taxonomy): domain Eukaryota; kingdom Viridiplantae; phylum Streptophyta; class Magnoliopsida; order Rosales; family Moraceae; genus Artocarpus; species Artocarpus heterophyllus. The sequence goes on along the minus strand of CM046350.1, from coordinate 5,114,300 downwards.
ATTTGGCAGACTTGAAATGTGATGCAGCGCGGTTTGATATCTCTTCATTAAGCAGAATTCTTGAAGGCAAAGCATGTGTATTTGCTATATGTAATTGACATGCTCATGTAGTAAATGTGATAGCACTTTGCAAAAAAGTGTTCGTCATTCTTTATGTTTTTGCCTTATTTCTGATGATGAGGGTGATTTTAAAAAGTTTTAAAAGGTGGTTTCGGAGCAACTTCCAAAGTCGAGAGAAAAGCAGCTTCAAATTTGGCCTATGTTAGAATTTGATTGTGTGCAAATTGTCCCATCTTCGTCTACCTCCCATAATTTGGTTTGAGTTACTTTACATGGTACTTTATGTTAGGTGTTAGTTCTTTTCTTTACTTTCTAGGGCTGGTTTTTTGGTTTTTGGTTGAAAGATAGGACCTGATTGGATTAGATGAAAAGGGAACCTTTTTTATTTTATTTGCTATTTTTCTTTCTTTTTTTTTCTTTTCTTTTCCTTTTACATTTTTATTTTTGCAGATTGAGCCAATTCCAAGTGGAAATCTGCCTCCTGGTTTTGATCCCAGTACTTGCCGCAGTGTGTGAGTGTTTGTTTAGACTATTTTTTCTTTTTCTTTTTCTTTTTTCTTCCCTCTTTTTTTTGCATGTTGATGTTTTTTCTTCCACCTGCATGTTTATATGATTAAATGGCATGCTTTATCTTTCTTACTCGTGAATTTGATTTGTTTAGTCCTGCTATTACGATGATATCTTTGATAATTGCTCATCTTGTTAGCTACACTTTGTGTAAGAAAATTCTTATCGTGCTAAGTAATTAATTGGATTATCTTTTGTCTTCACCGTTTAAGTGCAGTTACTTATGCCTTAACATATTTTGCTTGTTCTCTTCTTTTTTTAAAACTTCCAGTTCCTTTATTTTTGAGAAATTTCAGGTATGTGGGAAACATTCATACACAGGTTACAGAACCACTTCTTCAAGAGGTTTTTGCGAGTACTGGTGCTGTTGAAGGCTGCAAACTTATAAGAAAGGAAAAGGTAAGTTCATAACTGTGCCCGTTGTCCTGTTCCCTTTCAGGTTCCCTCTGTTGTTTTGCGTTACAACCTGGGGAATTCTGATTGGTGGAAAATAAGGGTCTAATTTTATTTATTAGTTTTACCACTTTATTATTATTTTATTTAATGGTTATTTTATTTATTATTATTATTATTTTTTTTATTTTTATGCAGTCATCCTACGGATTTGTTCATTATTTTGATCGTAGATCAGCTGCCCTTGCCATATTGTCTCTCAATGGAAGACATCTGTAAGTTGTACTTTTAACGGTTCATTGCGGTGAACTTGCCAACTTATAAGGATTTGTTCTTATATGTTGTAATGTGATTCAGGTTTGGGCAGCCCATCAAAGTAAACTGGGCATATGCTAGTGGACAGAGGGAGGATACATCAGGTCTGTTTGTGTTGGTCTGCCAACTGCTTAATCGTCAAAATTGTTTGGTTTGTTAAAAACCATTTATCACCCTGTCTGCTTTCTGATGTTGTTTGTTATCACATGCAGGTCATTTCAACATTTTTGTTGGTGATCTCAGCCCTGAGGTTACTGATGCTACATTGTTTGCATGCTTTTCTGTTTATGGCAGTTGTTCGTAAGCTTCAAGACTGTGACTTCATTTTAATTTTTGATGAATGCTTTGTCTAGTGCTCATGGAATTGTAGTACATTAATTCAAATCATGATAACACACACACACACACACATTTATAAAGCTCACTACTCTCGTTGTTTCTTGGCTCGTAATGACCTCTAATTTGATCAATTTTCTGTTTTAGAGATGCAAGGGTTATGTGGGATCAGAAGACTGGACGATCAAGAGGTTTTGGGTTTGTTTCATTTCGAAACCAACAGGTATTGTCTTCATTTGGGCCTGCTTATCATTGTTTTCTTTTATGCTAGACTTTAGTTCTCATCGAATTGTTGAAATTGCTTTTCAGGATGCTCAAAGTGCGATAAATGACTTAACTGGTGAGGATTGACACTGTATCTGTTCTTTGTAGACCTTCTTTAATTATACAACTTTGAGCACAGTTTTTTCAAAGACCAATATAACTGTTGTAAATATGGTGTCAGTCTTGTGCTAGGCTGCTAGCAGTTCCAAAAACGTTGAAGGAGTAATGTTTTCTACTTCTTGCAGTGCGGACCTTCGAATTTGTCTTAAGTTTCAATTCACAAACGGATTTATGTTTATATTTGTAACACTAATGCAGTCCCCCCTGAAAAAAAAAGGAAAGAGAAACGCTAATTATAAGCTTATGCTCTTTGGTGCCATATTCTAGGCAAATGGCTTGGCAGTAGACAGATAAGATGCAACTGGGCCACGAAAGGTGCTGGTATGAACGAGGACAACAAGAGCTCGGATGCAAAAAGTGTGGTAGAACTAACAAATGGTTCAGGTGAGTCTATCGGGGTTCAGAACTTAATGAGGGCAGTTAATTTTGTGTTACTAGCTTATTAGTAGTTTCATACTTAAAAAGTGCAAATTACCAGTAGTTTGCTTGGCATGCATAGAAGATATATTAGATGACGCATCATCTCCTTTAAGCTTCAGTACAACAATTGTTTACTTTTACCTCGGGTTCAATTTCCCTTGTGGTCACCTCCTTTGGTCTGTACTGGTGTGTTTGAATAGAAGGGTTTACATTACAGGCACCCTCAAGGATTAGTCAGGTGCATAAAGAGGCTTGGGTACCTGAGTTACAAAAAATTAGTAACAATAGTTGTTTTACTTTCAGTTTCATAAAAATCTTTATTTATTTGGCTTTTTTGTTGATCTAAAAATAGAACAAAAATAGTCTGTTCCCGTGAGATTGAAAATGTGTGTCTGCTGTCTTCTTGTGAAGAGATTTATGTGCTTTTCAGAAATATTATACTCATTTCTTTTTTCATCTTATTTGTGCAGAAGATGGTAAGGAGACAACAAATAGTGAGGCTCCAGAAAACAACCCTCAATATACTACTGTGTATGTTGGCAATCTTGCTCCAGAGGTAAGTAACTTTTACCATTTTTTCACATTCCTTTCCTTTGTTCCATTGCAGGCCTGCATCAGCATATGCTGTGTTAAAAGAGCCATTCAGAAGGAACAGAATACCGAGTTGTATGTTTAGTACCGTTGAATTATGAAGTTCCAAAATAAAGTCTTTTTAATGACCGTTTTTATATCTGATTTGCAGGTCACTCAGCTTGATCTGCATCGTCACTTTCATATGCTTGGAGCTGGTGTGATTGAGGAGGTACGAGTCCAGCGTGACAAGGGTTTTGGTTTTGTGAGGTACAGCACTCATGCTGAGGCAGCTATGGCTATTCAGGTTGGAAATACCCAGTCGCTTCTGTGTGGACGACAAATTAAGGTGTGCTTTTGCTTCTTTCTGGTTTTCTCATGAAGAGTGATTTATTTTTTTCACTCAACGTTTTCTAGTTTGATTTGTATTCTTGGATTGCTGTTACATTAATTATATTCTTTTGGATGCGTCATATATCTATTGTGGACTTTACTTAAGTTTTGATTTGTTAGTCTTTGAATACTTGCTTTCATTCTTGGCTGTCCAACTTATTTTTTGTTACCAAAAAAGTAGTGGTCAATCAACTGGAGCAGCTTCTCTCTCTCTGTGGCTCTGGAGAGCAGGAAGCAGCTCTCGATGATCCACGTTCGCTGTCAATATTGAACTTGTGTTATGGATGATGCATATCTCCAAGATTTAATTGCATAGAAATTCAATGATTATATATATATTTTTTAACTGGTTATATTTATATTACATTGGTCGTACAAGGGAATTTTGAAACTGCCTTTGTTGTGGACAACATGGTACAGTATTCTTGTGTGCTGCATTCCTATTTCGTAGTAAAAATTTTTAGAGGATCCTGTGGGTTTTGTGTGCATATGTATTTATGAAAAGTTCATCGACTTGGATTTTAATACTTCTTGTGGGGTTTCAGTTTTTAGTTTGAATATTTCTTGTGCGGCTTCAATTTTTTACGTAGAACTGACTGTTTTGGATCGTCTTCCTTGTGGTTTTAGTGTTCCTGGGGAAGCAAGCCCACACCACCAGGGACAGCTTCGAACCCGCTTCCTCCTCCGGCTGCTGCTCCTATACCTGGCATCTCTGCCAATGACCTATTGGCCTATGAGCGGCAACTAGCAATGAGCAAGATGGGAGGCGTCCATGCCCTCATGCATCCACAGGGACAGCATCATCTTAAGCAGGCTACCATGGGAATGGGTGCTGCTGGAGCAAGTCAGGCTATTTATGATGGGGGGTTCCAGAACGTTGCTGCCGCTCAGCAGCTCATGTACTACCAGTAATACGTATTTATAATCTTGTATTTCTACTTATATTTCCTGTCTTGACGCAGGTTTTCTCCTGAGTTCTAAACCCCTAGGAAACCTTTTATTTCACTCTTTTTTTTTCACGTGGGGTGTCTTAACCCCCATCTTTTGTGATTGCTATTTCTATGGATGTGTATCATGTATGATTTTGTGGTTCTTTGTTATGACGAGTGGCTATGATAATCAGAGGGAGTTCGCTATATAGTATGAACAGCTGTCTATGGTTTTTTTTTTTTTTTTTTGGGACAATTTAACCTGTTATCTGGTTGTAAACACTCCATCCTCCCCCATTTTTGCTCCGTATTTTAGGTGAAAGTGGGATACTACGGCTAAAATAAATTGACAAGTTGGCACTTTGATTGTCCGACACACAAATTGTTGTCCCTTTTGGAATTCCTGTTCAACCTAGGCCGCAGTCTCTTTCTTGTGCTCCTATTTTACGTTGAAACATGTGACACAACGAAAGCCCCTTTAAGCAATGAAATTTTCTATTCCCATATTCGAGTACAGACAGTTCAGAAGTTCCAAAACATTTATGCAACCAAAAGCAAAACTGAAAATGATCCGCAGGCTAATAATGTGTGCATGTCCTGTCCACCGTCTATGTTAAATGGAGTACCCTCTAAGATCTCTGATACATGTACTAAAGTGGTGTACAACCTTTGGATGATTGAATTTGAGCTTATCAGTCCTTGTCCAATCTTGCAATGTAAGTATCATAGAATTTTGCTGCACGCTCAAGATCTCCAAGCTCAGCATAACAATCAGCAATTGCTCCAAAAGCTTCTGTGTTTCCTGATTCCTCCTTTTCCCTTTCAGAGATGTCCAAAACCATGGTATGGTATTTGATCGCCTCTCGGTACTTACCCTGTCGTTGAAGCGAGGCTCCTGAGAAGCCCAAAAAAAAAAAAAAAAAAACTATTCACTATTTCATCTTCAATCAGTTAGAATGTTTACTTCGAAGAAGGTTCAGATGAAACATCATATAGCTTAATAATGAGTAGAAAGGAAACAAGGACAAACCTAAGCCTCTAGCGGCCTTCTTCTCCTCTATAGGATCCTTCAAATTTTGAGCAAGCTCGAGTGCCGTCTTAAACTCCACAAATGCTTTCTCTGGTTCTTGATTCCTCAAAAAATTCTTCCCAGCCTTCAAATGAGAAATCAATTCATGCTTTCTTGAATCGACTATTACTTCATTCTCTGGTATTCTTCCGCCAACAGGAGCATAACTTAAGCTTGGAGCATAAGACTCGATCTTCGCTTGCCTTCTTAGAGCTGCATTTATCTGTCGCAACTGTTCATTCAACCGTTTTAACTCTCCTCTCCTTTGCCGAGCGAGCAATCCTATTATACAACTAGATAATCAAGAACAGCACCATACACCACACGGCTTCAAATATCACACACCTATCAATCTCTCCCTATACTTTTCTTTAGCATACAACATCAAAACTCACGCTAAAAACCCGTTCATCACAAATTTTCCAATCCACGAAGTGCCATTGAAACAAACAAAGCAGACATCACACACACAAAATAAACTTCTCCCTCCAATTTAATGTAAATATTAGTAACTAAGCAAGTAATGCCTTACCTCCAACAGTAGCCCCTATTAGGGAAAAAGCTAGCAACAAAGGCATGTTCATGTTGAACAAAGAGTTATCAGCTTCACATGTTTCAGCCAAAGCTTTAAAAGGTGTGGAGAACATCAAGGCATTACCAACAAATAATGCTGCCGCCGGGAAATTGATCTGTATGTTTCCCTGCCAGACCAAATAATTCCAACATTACTGATAAGGCACTTTAACTCATTATTAAGAGAGTTTCTCAACATTAAACATGAACTTTAAAATCTCTGCAATTTTCTTGAAAGCTGATGGCTATGACATCACTTTTGCATTTTAGCAGTAACGAAGTGATTCATGTGTTTTCAGGACCAAACATAGATGCCATCATTTGGTGGAACCATTTTATAGCAGCATACTGAAATCCTAATAGGGACTTTGTCCAAAAATTTACAAAGATGACAAAGACAATTATCACCATCTATAACTTTTCCAAACAAATGTAACCACCAAAAAGAAAAAAGGAACATCTTAAGGATGACTCACCAGCATACCTGACAATTTGAACTTGGTGATATATGGCATCTGTTAAACAGTCCATTATGAGTGTCTTTTGATGATGATATTAGATTTTCCTCTTTAAATGAGAAAGAAACTAAATTTCCTGATTCAAACGAAGAATATTATGCAAAATCAGTACAAAGATAAATTCACATTCGACTAGAGGCACATTAACATTCGTTTTTTAAAAACAAAATAGTCCGAGTTTTTTTTTTTTTTTTTCAATATCTTTTAAGTTATGTCACACTTACGAACCTATACGTAGAACTCACACTTAAAAGGCCAGCTTTCAAGGGAAGGGGACCAAGCGTTCATAAAGCCGCTGATTATTAATTACTTTATCCTCGGTCCATGATGAATATTTTGGAATCTGACATTCCACCACGCTCCACAATCGCGATCGACGGTATCAAATTTTCTCAGTTCAGTGGTTCGCGGATACCACCTTCAAAAGGGTAGCAGCCCTTCCCATGGCGCCCATTCATTAGCAACAGGCATTTCTATGTCCATATTACGTCCGATTATACCAAGACACCTTAAAAATCTACCCAATACCTAATCACTTCGGCTCAAATTCGCGATGTAACACACTGACTCTGACACGAATTCTTACAAATTCTTTGGATTACCCTTAAAAACCAACATGCAAGGAGAGGATACTAAAGGGTTAACCCACTAATTATCTTATTTTCAATCCGACTTCTTGGTACATTAAGAATACTTGGTTTTTTTAATAAAATGACACACAAATTATCACAAAGACAAAAAAAAAAAAAAATCCATATATGTCACTCCGCCAAGTTATCCATTCATTTCAATTAAAAAAAAAAAAAAAGCAGGGCAATAGTTTAACTACCAACAATTCAGAATATTAGTACAAAGAGCCACATTTTCTACCTTGTCCATTAAAAAAATAAATGTCAGATAACAACAATAATAATCTCAAACATTTTTTATTCTGCTTGGTATGGACATATAAACCAACAGTAAGTAAGAGATTTATTTTTTATTTTTATTTATTTTATTATTATTTTTTTTTACAAAGAAGAAAACTTGAACGACTACAAATGCACACAAGCTTGTCGTAATGGCGGAGTCAATCTAAAATATATATATATATATATACATACATACAATTCTCTTTGAAAAAAAAAATCATAAACAAAAAAAACTTTTTTTGTACCGACCGGGAAGATATGATTTGACGGAGAATTGAGCGGAGAGTAGAGACTGGCGGGATTTGATGGGGTGAGTGAGGAAGCAAGGGCAACGGACCGCCACCGCCATCGTCATTGCTTCGGATAAAACACGGATTTCCTCATTTGGATATTTCAAGGATAAGTTACAAAATCGTATAGGCTGGTTGCCGATCCAAAACGACCTTAATTTTATATGAAATTACGCTGGATGCCATACACATTTCATAGCTCAAAGACATTGCGACTCATTTGCAGGACTTTTCGGGCGGTTTGGTTCGAGTATTTAAATAGAGTATTTAAATAAAGATTTAAATTTTTATATAGCAAAATATTTTAAACTATGATTCAAATATTAAAACAAACGGGCCCTTTATTTATTAACAATGTAATCCTTGATTTTTATTATTATATTTATGGGTAAAGTTGTGAAGGAGATTCTCCTTCGATGGACCTGGAAAATAGTAAAATCAACGGTTGGATAATTTTTTAGTGTTTTTGATTAAAAGAGTATGTTATTAGGGTGTTTGGTTCGTAATATAAACCATTGGTGGAAACTATTTTTACTTTAACATGTAAGAGTTTTACATTATTGTAGCTTTTTTCTTCTTATTGTAGCATATAAAAACTTTCCACTGTTCATAGCTAAGTTTGTGATTTACACCACCTTTGACCAAACACCCTGTATATCTATTATGATATGAAGATTTCAATTAACATTAAAATTAAAAAAACCAAAAAAACAAATTAAGAAAATTCCTTTTTGTTTTTTTTTTTTCAAGAATCATGAATCTCTTCCTAAATTTTCCCCCCTTCCATCTTCCTCTTCTTTATCTGGTTCAAACTTCAAACCCTAAAAAAAAGGCAACACGAGATGGGAAGCAAATTGGCCAGGGGGCGACGAGCTCCTCCTTGTTGATGACGAACTAGATCGGTGGTCTCCATCACTGTCACTTGGCGGCGACGAGCTCCTCTCATTGATGAACCAAATTGGCGCTCTTCATCACTGTCACGATCCTTGACGTTCGCTGGGTTCAACGACATTAGTGAGAAGAAAGTGGGGCTTGCGACGGGCCTTGGCTGGCACGACAGATGATCAATGGAATATGGGTTTTTGGGATTGCTAAAATCCAAAATCTGGGTTTCAACTTGGATTTTTCTTTTCAATTCTAAAATTCATTTGTGTTTTCCTATTGAGCTTATCGTAAGCTCACTTGTTTTTACCTTTAGATTGAAATCTAACGGACAAAAACAATCTCCATCGGTGGAGAATTTTTGATGTTCTTCACCGCAGACTCACCCTATATTTATTTATTGATTTATTTTTACAATTGACCTCTTGAGTGTAAGAGATGTCTGGGAAATCAGTCTATACCATGCTTTTATTTAGCAATTTATAGGATGTTTGGCTAGTGGTGGGAACTATTGGTGGGAACCATTTTTATTGTAGCATGTGAGGCTTTACACTGCAGCAATTTTTTGCTTTTTACGTAGCAATTTTTTTCTTTTTATTATAACATATGGGAGTTTTATACTGTTCATAACTGAGTTTGTGGTTCACACACCACCCTTAACCAAATACACCCTTAATTGAATTTTCAATAGTTATAGTGTAAAAAACTTTTGTATGTTATCCAGTGTAAAGCTTCATCTGTTATGTTGTTTACATTTTAACTTTAAATTTTAATTTAGTTTTTAAATAGTAATTAGAACTAATTTATTGTAAAACTTTTATTCTGTAATAACTAAAATAGTTGAAAGGAAGTCGCCAAGTATTAAAAAAATGGAGCAAATATTTCAAATTTGTAATGATATCAATTTCTTTTTATAGATATGAGTGGCTATTTTCGTCTTTTCATACCCAATCTTTTAAGAGGTTGGAATTTTAATTAGTTTTTATAAAAATAAAATACTTTGAAGGGCTAAAGGATTTTCAGTGTAATCTATAAATTTTCACCACTAATTTCCCAAAATTTCCTCCTACATTGAACTGCAACTCTCTCATAAAGGAAATGAAAAACCTTGATATATAAATGAAAATTATTAGATGCATTTGGCAACCTTATTTTAACTTATATAGTATGAACTATGAACTATTACAATGTAAAATTCTAACATGTTAAAATATAAAACAAAAAAAATAGACTAATAAAATCTTTTTAAGTTTTAGTTAGTCCCAAACATACAGTTAATTTTCTTTATTGTAATTGTTATTTTCCAGTGTATCATATTAAAACGAAAGGATAAAGAGGCCCCCAAAACGTGTCGTTTTTCGTCTTCTAAAACCCAAACGACCAATTAACAGCGAGTATATGCTATTGCAGTCTTTTTTTTAAGGGGCATGCCATTGCGGTCTTCCACGTCTCTTTCTTGTCCAAGTTGAGCTTCCCGCGCTCGGAGCTTACTAGGGTTTAAGCTTCTGAAAGTTTTAAGCTACTGAGATTTAAGGTTTATCGATCGCGTGTTTCGGTTATTGGCCAAATATGGACGTCGAAATGGACGCTTCTCCGACGTATTTCGACCCGGGAGATCTCACTACGAGAGAGCAATATCGCCGATATGGGTACGGCTCCAAAAACTTATTTGCTTTCTCTTACATGGGTTTCAATTAACAGTTTTTTGGTTTTGTTCTTAAATTATCTGGTTTACACTGCATTGTTTTAGTTTGAAATGCGTGTTTCCTGAGAAGAACTGAACTAATTTTTATAGGGATAAATTTTGTGGGTACGTCTTTATGCTTAGGATTTAGGGTTTGGGGATTTTGAATTTGATCAATGAGGAATTTTGGTATGCATATGCTTTAAATTATCAAGCCTAAGCATAAAAATGTTAGCCAAAGCATGTCTCAAAGATTTTACCAACATAGTAATTGCGAGAGTAATCAATTTTGCAGTTTTCCCATTTTGCTGTTTTATCTGGGTTTTGCTTATACGTGGATTCTGGTGAACATGTTCTTTTGTGGGTGTTTGGAACTTTGACTTAATATGCTTATCAGCCCTGATTATCTGGATTAAAGTCCATTCCTTTGTCAGTTAATGGTGCTCATTCACACATATGTTATGCACTTAGAGCTGTATTATATGCAGGAAAAGACACCCGGGTTCAAGCATATCACCTCACCGAGAAAACTCACCTTCAAAGTTCAGTGAACCGAGGTTGCTATATGATGGACAAAATATCCATAGCCCAGCTAATGCTGCACTTATTCTTGAAAATATCAAACAAGAGGCTGAGAGCATAGATGTTTCTTACTCGGAAGGAACACCGTTAAAGGCACATTCAGCTTTAAAAAGGACTTTGTTCGATGACGGTCATGGCATCGCAGAAGTGGATTTTGGTTTTGATTCAGTGCGCTCTTCACTAAAAGCTTGCAAATGTGAGGATGAGACGCTGACTGATGGTGGAGACACAACATTTACTTTTTTCGCATCACTATTTGATTCTGCTCTTCAAGGTGCTCGAAGCAAACTTTAATATTTTCCCGCACCCATTTTGATGTTTTCTTAATTCCCCTATTTTCTTTGAGATCATTAAGCAAATTTCTGCGACATTGGGTTTTGGGTTTGGGCGTTACATAGATGGAAGTTAACTGGCTATTGATATTGGGTGACTTGAATGATCATGATGTTAACTAGTGATGTATCTCAAGAGCACTTTATAATAAAATTTTACTAAACTTAGAGATATATTTTGTATTTGTTATGATGTCAAAGTCTCTTCCTTATCAGGAATAATGTTGTAATCTCCTCGCCGTCAAGATTGGCGTATATGCTTAATTCTAACTATCCGCGCCATTTGTTTTTCTGTAAATTTGTTTTGCAGGGTTGATGCCTATTCCTGACCTAATACTAAGGTTTGAGAAATCCTGTCGAAACATTTCTGAGTCGATTAGGTATATTTCTATTACTGCTAATACTTTAGCATTTATGCTCTAAATTGATATGTAACATTAAACTGGTATATTTTTAATTCCACATTAGTCTTCCTGCATATTTTTTGATGATATCTTGCTGATTTTTTATTTTAACTGGCAGTACTCCTTATAATTTTGAGTGTTGATTTGATTACTATATATATATATGTATATATATATTTTTGTCAGGAAAGGGATTTTTTGAGTGAATCCAAGTCATCTAGTTTGATCTAATTCCCCAATGACTTTTTGGTGTGAATGAAAATATTAGTTTCTTTTGGTAACTACTTGATTTCTTATCCTGGTATTGCTGCTATAGGTATGGCTCCAATGTCCGGCATCGTGTTGTAGAGGACAAGCTAATGAGGCAGAAGGCCCAGCTCCTTCTTGATGAGGCTGCTTCCTGGTCCCTTTTGTGGTACCTCTATGGAAAAGGCACTGAACTCCTACCAAGTATATTTCTCCTAGAAACACTGTAGAAACAATGTTTGCACACACACTTACGACAAATCTAAGAGAGGACATGATGCTTGACTTCACGTGTGTAGACTTGACATAAGATGGTTTCAAATGCTTTGACTTCGCACTTGTGTTGCTTTTGATGTCTTGTGCGTTCCATTGTCTTAAAATTGATGAGAAAATATCAAGAAAAAGGAAATGCAAGCTAACTTCTAATGCGTACAATATACACACATACATACTTGTACTACCCCAAACATGCGAGCGCACACGTAGGTATATGGTGCAAAGTGTCGGATCTTATCACATTCATGCATCACGGTATGTGATTTTCAATTCTTTGCCTATATGAGAAGTCCATTTTTTAATAGAGTCATATGACACTGTGCGTATTTTCTCTCGACGAATTCACCGTGTATGGTGTTCCTTTTTCTAAAAATAATCGTTTGAAGAGAAGACTTAAAATGAAAAGCATTTTTTTTCTTTTACAGGCTTACTTAGTTGTAGATAATATGCAGATTCTGGAACTATAAATCAGTTTCATAGGAGATAGGACACCTTCTAGATTCCTACCTATCTTTGTTTTTGTTGGTTTTGGCTGTTGTGAATTTTTCCATATAAGCGTTGGGTTCTAGACTTGACATTTGTTATTCGTCTTGCAGGAACTGAAGATATCCCAAAAGAGCTCATCTTGGTGACGCTTTTATTTATTTATTTCTTAAATGCTGTGTTGTTAATTGGAAAAACATGTCCGCTTCTTTATTTTTTTTAGGCTGAACATGCTAGCAGAACGTGGAATGGTTTGTTCTTATGTAAATTCATTCATATTCACTCATGACAGTTGCCCCCAACTTCACACTTGGAGGCTTGCGAGTTTGTAGCCGAGGACCATACGGCACAGTTATGCTTGCGCATTGTTCAATGGCTAGAAAGTTTAGCTTCCAAAGCACTTGACTTGGAAAGCAAGGTTTAACCTTCATATCATTGTCTTTATTTGGGGTCCTCTTTGGGATGAGGAGTTCCATCTTGAAGCTTCAGTTTTGCGGCCGTTTTTGTACTTGAATTTTTTCACATGGAAACTTATGAAACTGATAGGTGCGAGGATCACATGTTGGTACCTATCTTCCAACTTCTGGAATTTGGCATCATACCCAACGTTATCTTAAAAGAGGAGACTCCAATACAAGCACTATTCATCACTTAGATTTTGATGCTCCAACACGAGAACATGCTCATCAGCTACCTGATGACAAGGTACCCTTTATGACCTTGTCATTCAGATTTCTTTAAGCTAGTTTATTTTGTTTTTTCATTGGTCCGTACTATAATTGGCCTTGGTTATGGTGTGCATGGTTGTGTGTTGTTTTCATACTAAGGGGTTGATTATGCTGCATAAACTTATTTCAGTAGTAGTATGCTTGTTAGTGGGTAACTTTTACAAAATGCAGGCACTGTCTTCCTAAAATTGCTGTATAAATGCAGCCCTCAAAAGCTGTATATTGTGAAACTTTTGACTGTTTGCTGGAAATCATCATCTGGCTCATATTGTGCTGTCTAAATGGCATTGTCTTTTTGTACAACAGAAATAGCAAATTATGATATGCAAAAGTTGCATTTATGGTATTGATTTTTCTGCAATATTGTTCCATTTCTTTAAAGAGAAATTGTGTGATTTTAAAAGTTCCATTTAATGTTTCATCTTACAGAAGCAAGACGAATCTCTTTTAGAAGATCTCTGGACGCTTCTCAGAGCTGGGAGACTTGAGGAGGCATGTAACCTTTGTAGATCTGCGGGACAAGTAAGCAAAGTTATAAAAATCATTAAGTTTACCTTATTAATGTTTGGAGCTGCTCTCCTGACATGCTAACATTTGGCAGCCATGGAGAGCTGCAACACTCTGTCCATTTGGGGGGCTGGACCAATTTCCTTCTGTTGAAGCTCTCTTAAAAAATGGGAAGGACAGAACTTTACAAGCCATTGAACTGGAAAGTGGCATAGGTCACCAATGGCGTCTCTGGAGATGGGCTTCTTATTGCGCCTCTGAGGTAGAGTCCAATGAATCCTGTCAAACAAATTTCTTCTTTAAAAGAACAAGTTCATACATGTTTGGTATTGAAATCTATTGCCGGCATATCCCTACATATGGTAAAATGGACATGCATTTTTCTGCAAAAGCTTTTCAAAACTATGTATTGTACCTTTATGCTGGTTATAAATATGATCTGTGCCTTAATACAGATTTCCTTATTCTTAGGTTTGCATATATATTTTCTTTTATATATATGTTGTATGTGTGTGGTGTGCATGTATGTGCTTGAATCAGTGATTAATGTATGCTCATATCATTGTTTTGTGAAATAATGTAATTTTTCCTCTCTATCTCGGTAGAAAATTGCTCATCAAGATGGTGGGAAGTTTGAAGCAGCTCTATACGCAGCCCAATGTAGCAACTTACAGCGCATGCTTTCTGTCTGCACTGACTGGGAGGTATATTCTTCCTATCTTTACAGACTGATGCAAGTCACTAACTATTGCCTTCCTTTTGTATGCTCTTTTTTTTAGTATCTTTAGCTGTTAAGCTAAATTATTCCTTTTCTTTTTCTGTAAATACTTTCCCATGATCCAGATGCCCCCCTAGAGTCAGAAGCATGCTTTCATTTTGGAAATTGACTTTTCTATTATTTTCTTCTACTCACTACTTACTGCGATCAAAATTGTTTTAGTCGGCGTGCTGGGCAATGGCAAAGTCATGGCTAGAAGTTCAGGTGGATTTGGAGTTGGCTCATTTGCAACCAGAGAGTCTTGATCAATTTAGAAACTCTGGTGATGTAATTGATGGAAGTCCTGGAAATAGTGACCAGGACTCTCAGCGTTCAAATAGGCCAGAAAATTGGCCACTCCAAGTCTTGAACCAGCAACCACGACAACTGTCTAATCTTCTTCAGAAGCTACATTCAGGGTATACAATGGATTTAGTCTTCATTCAAAGAGTACATTGTTTCTTCTTCATTAAGATGTTCCTTGCTGAGTAAATATAAATCAATCTGAATTAGGGAAATGGTGCATGAAAGTGTTACTCGAGCATGCAAGGATCAACAACGCCAAATTGAGGTATACTAAAGTGAAGCTTGTTTTCAATTTCTACATTCATCGAAATACAGGCATACATTCAATAAAAGCGTTGGAACTTTTTGCTTAGAGTAACTAGGCTAGTGGCTACGGGCCTGTAAAAGGGAGATATTTTTTGTCTGAAGATATGCACATAAATTAACGTTTACCTTGTCATGAGAAATTATTTATCTGAAGGTAACAATCTTCTTTTGCTAACATTTCTGTTCTACTTAGTTTGACCTCTACCTTTGGTTGATCGCTTGGCACACCTTTTCGACAGATGGTTCTGATGTCAGGTGATATACCACGTCTGCTGGACCTCATATGGTCATGGATAGCACCGTCAGATGATCAGAATGTATTTAGGTAATGTTCTTCTAGTTGGCTTTTCTGGATGCTGAGGTCCTGGCTACATCTATCATCTGAATCATTCAACTTATGCTTTGCGTAAGAACAAACTGCGAAGAATGCTATGCATTGGTGTTTCATTCATGGTCAAAAGTCATATTATTTTGCATTGCCTTAACCATACATGATGGTTCAAATTTTTGTTTCTTCACTTGTTTCCTACTTGATGTGCTTCAATAAGTGCTTTTTGGAAACAGATTTGTTTCCCTCGTATATCCATAAGGAAAAAAGCGCAAATGGTTTTCCTAATTGGTTTGAAGCAGTTTATTTGACGAGCCTTACCCTTTATACAGGCCTCATGGAGATCCTCAAATGATTCGTTTTGGAGCTCACTTGGTTCTCGTGCTTAGATACTTGCTTGATGATGAACTGAAGGATGCTTTTAAGGACAAAATTATAAACGTTGGGGATCTTATTTTAAACATGTAAGTAACTTCAAGTCACCTTGTGCGGTTGCCTTTTGTGTTTTCGTACAATAAACAGTAAATTGTCTTGTTTAAAAGCCAGTTTCTTTTCTCCAAAAAAAAAAGAAAAGTAAATTATCTTCTTTTAAATTGATCAGTGTGATGTCGCAAAAGATTTTATTCTCAACTGGAAGTCTAAAAGCCAGCAATGATTAGGAGAATAACAGCGGAGAATCTGATCAAGTAGAAAGTGGTGATTATAGCGTGTTAGATTTGTGAACAGACTCTTTTGCTTCTTTTCTTCATTGCATGGCATTGTTTCTTTATTTACAAATTTGTTTAAGCATTGGATTTGACTCATAAGACCTTCATTCCTCTGTTAAACTTAAGTGACGCACATTTCCTGCATTATTCATAATTTATTCATCATTTATACGGTGTGATTGTTAGATTGATGCTCGTGAGCCGTGGTGAAAGTCTAGCTGTGATGCAAATTTTTCTTTGTTCTAGTAAATATAATTTAATTGAGCAATCTGATTTCAGGTATGCCATGTTTCTATTTTCAAAGCAGCATGAAGGGTTGGTGGGATTATATGCTTCTCAACTTGCACGTCACCGTTGCATAGACCTCTTCGTGCATATGATGGAATTAAGGCTGAACAGCAGGTAACAATGACTATTAAAGTTGTGTTCTTTTATGTGTTTTCTTCTTTTCCTTCTAGTTCGTAATCATAGAATTTAGATCTAATGCGTAGTATTACTGTAGTTTATAAACTGCAGTAATCCTCCTTAACTCATAAATGGTGCAGTCACTGCATGAAGCCACGAACCTAATTGATATGTACATACATACTACCATGTCTTAGTCGTAAACCGTCCCCTAGTTTTTTATAATTGCATGGCTGATTTGGACACTATTGATATGTTTTTGTTGCCATTGTTTTTCACCTCTCAAAGCTTGCATGTCAAGCATAAGATCTTCCTTTCTGCAATGGAGTACTTGCCTTTTTCTGCTGGGGACGATTCAAAGGGCAGCTTTGAAGAAATTATAGAGAGGTACTTGTGTTTCTTCTTCAGCATACATTGCTTTCAGGTAGGATGCAACTTACGTGATTCTATGTGAAGTCATTTTGTTTGTTCTGATACACTTAAACAGGGTCTTATCAAGATCTCGGGAAATGAAATCTGGCAAGGATAGCAGGTTATCAGATGTTGCCGAGCAGCATCGCTTGCAGAGTCTTCAAAAAGCTATGGTTACCCAATGGCTCTGCTTTACACCCCCCTCAACAATTAATAATGTGAAAGAAGTTAGTCTGAAACTTCTTCTGCGAGCATTGATGCATAGGTAATTCAAATGCTACACTTTACATCTTTATGGTAGGATTCTGAAAGACGAGTTATAATACTTTGAAGGCCATAATTGTAAACTACGGATATCTTTTTGGCTTGATAATAACACAGTTGTTTCTACATAGCAGCAAATGATGCTTGATTTTTGGTTTTCTAATTTGCACGCTTGTCATGATAGACTCTCTGGTTGGCCATCAACTTTTTTGTGCATGATCTTAAATATTTCTCAAATCCTACAGTCATATTGTATTTTTTCCTCTTTCTTTGTTTCTATTTGTTGTTCTGACAGTTTATTTTTCTTTTCCATATAGCAACATATTGTTCAGGGAGTTTGCTCTCATTTCTATGTGGAGGGTTCCTGCAATGCCCATAGGTGCCCATAAATTGCTTAGTTTTCTCGCTGAACCTTTGAAGCAACTATCAGAATTTTCTGATACATTGGAGGATTATAACGTCTCTGAGAATTTGAGGGAGCTCCAGGATTGGGTATGCTTATCTATCTCTTGTACTTTTGGTAATCATACTTTCAGTATATTGATATCTATTCTCATTCAAAATAGAGCGAATATTATTCTTGTGATGCAACGTATCGCAATTGGCTCAAAATTGAGTTGGAGAATGCAGAGGTTTCTTCTCTTGAGCTCTCAGTGGAGGAAAAACAAAGAGCCACTTTAGCAGCAAAGGAGACTCTGAATTCGTCTCTGTCATTGCTATTGAGTAAGTTCCATTGACTTTTTCTTATATTGTGTACCAAAAAGCAGACTTTCTGAAAGATTTTGTGATTGGAAGTTTTGGCAGATGTCTGAGCCTTTTTGTGTTGAGATTTAATGCTTTTCAATAATTGTCTTATTCTCCATAGGGAAAGAAAATCCATGGTTAGTGTTCGCTGAAGACCATAACAACGAAATGGTGGAGCCTGTATTCCTTGAATTGCAGGCCACTGCGATGCTTTGCCTTCCTTCTGGTGAACGTATGTGTCCAGATGCAACCATATGCGCTACATTAATGAGTGCACTTTACTCTTCAGTGAGTGAGGAAATTGTGACAGATCGGCAACTCTCGGTATGCTATTTTTCCTTCCAATATCCCTTAGTGTGCAAACTAAAGAAGACCAAGTACAGCACACGTATTCTACTAGTGCTACCTATGCAAAGATGGTCATGTTGAAACAGATTAAAGAAAGTTTGTTTTCTGTAATTATGTATCTTTGTCAACCCAACTGACCTGAATGACTCTTTCGTTACACTTAGCTTTACTTTCTATAAAAAAATTTCTTCCTCCAGGTAAATGTCTCCATATCATTGGTGGATAATTACTGCATCGAGGTAGTGCTTCGCTGTTTGGCAGTGGCAGGTGATGGTCTTGGGCCACGAGCGCTAAATGATGGGGGTATTCTTGGCACCATTATGGCTGCTGGCTTTAAAGGTTAAAAATTCTGCATTCAGTACACTAACTGCTGACAGTACATATACTTTGAATATATTTCTGTCTTGTTGAAGAAAACATAAATGTGTTGTTCAAAAATTAGTGCAAGAACAATCAATATGATTGAATTAAATGGTTTATGATGCAGGTGAACTCCCTCGATTTCAAGCCGGGGTTACAATGGAGATTTCTCGACTAGATGCATGGTATTCAAGCAAAGAAGGTACTTTAGAATGCCCAGCAATGTATATAGTGCGGGGACTTTGCCGTAGGTGCTGCCTTCCAGAACTCATTCTTCGATCCATGCAGGTAAGCTTCTTTAGTCGTGCGCTTAATAAACACAGTACTATTGCAGAACTTTTTGTCCTATTTTTTGTGTTAAGATTAGATGTATATTCTTTGATATCTCCTTGTACTTGCACTTTTCATATTGTCATTAACGTTTCTCATGCAGGTCTCTGTTTCGCTCATGGAGTCGGGCATCACGCCTGAAAGCCACGACGAGTTGATTGAACTAGTTGGGAGCCACGAAATGGGATTTCTTCATCTGTTCAGTCAGCAACAATTACAGGTAAAAAAATTTTTGAGCTTCGCTTATTTATTTCCAGACAAAATACATATGAAACATTTGCTCTAGATTTCAATCATTCCCTTATTGTCTGAAGAAACACGTTGTGTTTGAAGATCCTTTTGTATAAAATGTAGCAGTTTCATATTCTTCATTTTGGGGGTATTTTCGTTCTGGAGAAAATGGACAACCTTTAAGGCTTAAGCCTGTTGTATTGATGATGGGTTTCTTCTTCTTTGCTTCCTTGTCTATTCCTCTGCAAAATCTGCCTTCATTTGATTTGAATACTGATTTATCACATGCTTCTACCATGTTTAGGAATTTTTGTTATTCGAGAGAGAGCACTCAATCTTCCAAATGGAGCATCAAGAGGCACAACTTTCATAAATTGTTTTTCTGCTGGAGAATGAATGCAAGTTTGGGTTACTAAAAGGCTGATGATGAAGTTGTGAAGTAGTGGATCTCTCTCTCTCTCTCTCTCTCTCTCTCTCTCTCTCTCTTAAATACATATTGTTCTTTCTCTGGTGTAAACTGTGACAAAATATAGGGAACGGTCAAGCGGTGCTCCCAAATCAGAACGACTGAGTTCAAGCCAAACAAAAAAAAAAAAAAACTGAACAGCTGAAATTTTGTGGCAGATATATAAAATTTGTTTTAGATTTTAATCCAGTCAGAGCAGTCCACTTGTACTCGTAATTTTCCTTGGTCACAGTAATATGTGTTTGACATTTAGTCTGACTCTGGCTTGAGAACGAACAAATATTGGCTAATTGGCAATGCGTTCGGTCATGCATATTCAAATATTAGCTTGAGGGGACGTGCTTAGGACCTCCACGTTTTTAAGTTAATTATTTTTCTTTTTTATAAAAATTTCATGTGAAGTCATTATACATAACTATCAATATGGCAATATAAATAATATTTTAATAATCATTTTCCATTGTGAAAATATATAAAATAAATTGCAATATCAACATATAATAATTAAAGTTGAATTTAAACATGCATATCTTATGCATCTCTAAGTATAGAGATGTTAACGTCAATAAATATAACCGATCTTTACCTTTTTTTTTTTTTAAATGATGACCATATCATTAAATTTGTGAAATGATATAATCAACTTGTTAAACATTTGTGAAATTTAGTATACATAAAATGGTGGTGTAATGAAAATGAAAACATTTTTCCACCAAAAAACATTTTATATACTATATATGCTGGTGGTTGTAAGACTGAAAATTGAAAAAAACAAATGAATTTTTATTTTTAATACATAGCATAGAAACATGGTATAAAATATTGCGATTCATGAATTGAAGTATTTAATATAAGAGTATTAATGAAACCTACGATTTTCGGTCATCGGAGTCACCAACATATATATCCCATAAACAAGAAAATATGAGATATTAAGAGTATTGATCATTTCTTGAGAAGCTTATGGACTAACTTTTTGTGACCCATGAATTTTAGCTTTCTAAAATAGATAAGTTAATGAGACAATGAAGATTTGTAATTAAAAAGCTAAAGACACAAGATTAAAAAAGAAATAAAATAAACAAACAAGGTTTGAAGGGTGAGTTGTGAGAGTATAGAAGCCACGTGGAGGAGCATCGACCCTTGCATTTAAAGGGGAAAAAAATGATTGGTTAATGTCAACCATTGGATTTCTTCCACATCCTTTAGTTGAAGTACAAAAAGAATGGAACTTGATTCTTCTTACTATATAGTCAGGATTGAAGTGTGGGGTGCGTGAAAAACTATATTAGCCATGTGGATAGATCTTGACCATTGAAAGTCAAAAAGAATTAAACAATGTGGGCCATTGGATTACTTGTTTGAAGAGCGAAAAAATACACTCTTATTCTCCTTTCTATATATATTAATGAAAAAATGGTCTCAATAAAAAAATAAATAAAAAGGTTAATTAGCAAAAACATAATTATGCACGTAATTTTGGTCCATTCATGATTATATTGTTCGTTTTCTAGTATATGTTTAAAGAATTAGTTTAAATCAATTTTGTTGAATTTAAATAGTGCAAAACTTTCTATTATTACAGTTGTTGAGGGAAATCTTCTTGATGAGAAAATCATCTGAAGTTCATACCCTCTTAAAACCGAGCACCCGAACAGGTTGGCTGAAATGACCAATCCGACCAGGACGAGACCTGTCCGACCAGGGACCCGTCCGACCAGGATCTGTCCGACCAGGGACCTGTCCGACCAGGGACCCGTCCGACCAGGATCTGCCCGACCAGGGACCTGTCCGACCAGAGACCTGTCTGACCGGGACCTGTCCAACCAGGGACCTGTCCGACCAGGATCTGTCCGACTTACCCAAAGACCACCACGTGGCACCATCTCAACCCTCCGTTGGGCAATCCTCCTTCTTCGGAGACCGTGACACCTGTCGCTGGACACCTGGGTTACGGGCCAAACCGGTCCATACCCGGATCCAAGCTAAACTCTATAAATAGGAGCATCAACTCCACCACAAAGGTACGGGCATTCTTCCCTCGCCTACTCTGCCTTTCCTTAGCTCTTCCCGGTCAGAACACTGACTTGAGCGTCGGAGCGCCCTTGGCAGACACCAAACCGATGTCCCCATACTCCGAGGCCTTCTCTCCTCTTGCAGATCTGACCAGACTAGGCCGAGCCGGGCAGAACAGGGAACCCGACCACCTTGCATCCCCACACGCGGTGTTGTGTCGAAATCAGGCATCAACATTTTGGAGCCAGAAGGAGGGCCCCACGCCTTTCCAGCAGCCTCAGCTCTTCCCCCCAGACATTCCTTGGACGACTGACCGAGACCCAAGGTCCAGAACGAAGAGTCCGACCAGGTCCGAGAAGTTTACGCCAACCACAGAGGCCAGGTCCGAGCTACGGCCGACCAGGTCCAAGATGAAGAGTCCAACCAGGCTACGACCGAGACCCAAGGTCCAGGACGAAGAGTCCGACCAGGTTCGAGAAGGTTACACCGACCAGAGAGGCCAGGTCCGAGCTATGGCCGACTAGGTCCAGGACGAAGAGTCCAACCAGGCTACGACCGAGACCCAAGGTCCAGGACGAAGAGTCCGACCAGGTCCGAGAAGTTTACGCCAACCAAAGAGGCCAGGTCCGAGCTATGGCCGACTAGGTCCAGGACGAAGAGTCCAACCAGGCTACGACCGAGACCCAAGGTCCAGGACGAAGAGTCCGACCAGGTTCGAGAAGGTTACGCCGACCACATAGGCCAGGTCCGAGCTACGGCCGACCAGGTCCATGACGAAGAGTCCACCCAGGCTACGACCGAGACCCAAGGTCCAGGACGAAGAGTCCGACCAGGTCTGAGAAGTTTACGCTAGTGTTGCAAGAACGGGCCGGCCCAGCCCGTTCTCCTTAGGCCCACACGGCCCGCGGGCCAGGCCGGCCCGGCCCATGAATTTCGTGGGCTGGGCCGGGCCGGCCCATATTAAAAATAACTTGGCCCGGCCCAGCCCGCGGGCTAATTTTATATGGGCCGTGCCGTGGGCCGTGTCGGACCGTGCCGTGGGCCGTGTCGGATTGTGCCGTGGGTCGTGCCGGGCCTTGCCGTGGGCCTTAAATGGGCCGGCTCATCTTGGCCCATCATGGGTTTAAATGGGCCAGCCCATCTAAGTATGTAATTTTTAATTTTTTAATTTTTTAATTTTTAAACAAGTTAATAAATATAAAAGTTTGAATAGTTAAGGGAAATATAAAAAAGGATATTTTATTTACGATTGCCTCATTAAAAACCTTTCCAAGGAAAACCCAGTGGGACAAAACCTTGGTAAGGAAAAAAGAGTACAATCGGGATAATTATACATTAGATGTTTACAAAATTACTAAAAACAAAAAAAAAACATAAAAAAAATATTGTTCATAATTAATTACAACGTATTACTCCCAGTGGGAGTATCAGAAATGTCCAAATTTTCAAAGTCATCAACCCAATCATCTTGAACTTCTTGGTTTCTTCTACGAGCATCCTCCCAATCTTTGACACACATTACTGCTTCCAGAATATCGTCACTCATACGTGCACGCCGTTCATCAAGTACTCTACCACTGCAACTAAATACTTGTTCACTTGCAACTGTGGATACTGGTATGGTTAGTATATCACAAGCCATTTTAGAGAGCACAGGAAAAGTTCTTGACTGTGATCTCCAAAATGACAAAAGATCAAACTTATTGAAATCATGACCACCACCTTGCTCATTGAAAATAAATGCTGCAAAATTTGTTTCCAGATAATTTTTCAATTCACTGCGTGTTGAAGATGTAGACGATGCACCGAAACCAAATCCTGTGTAGCTAATCATACTTGCCCATGAAGAACCATGTGGAACAGAAGTAGTATTTGCTAAAGGTGTAGGGGATATTGTTTGGCCTCCTCCATAATTTTCATTATATGCAGTAAATATGTTGTTAACTTTTGCTTGCACATTTTGAATGGTTATGATGTCAGAATGCACCCTTAATTTTTCCCCTATACCCTTAAGTAAATATTCAACACCAGCTAATTTAACTCTCGGATCCAATATAGCAGCTATGCAATACAACGGTGGAACACGCTCCCAATATTTTTTGAATTTTTGCTCCATGAACTCAACAGATTCCTTAAACATGTCAAAATCTCTATGCATATCGAAGGTTGCAGCAATGTCGTACAACTTATGTAATGCATGAGGAGAGGTAGGATAGTACACACCTGAGAGTTGGAGAGTGGCTTCATAAAAAACCTTTAAGAAATTGTAAAAGCATGAAGCAATTTGCCAATCAAATTCTTGAAGCAGCTCAGTTGGATTCTTCAAGTTGTAATACGCGGTTATGACCTCTTTGTATGGTAGGCATGCATTCAACATCAAATATGTTGAATTCCACCGGTGTCCTATGTCAGTTGGAAGTTTTCTGGGTTTCATGCTTGCTCTTTTGCAAAGCTTAGCAAACTCTTCAATTCGAGAGCCAGAACTTGCTATGTAACCCAAGGCCGTTCGAATATTTTCCAAATAACCTTGAAAAAATTTCATGCCATCTTGAACACACAAGTTAATAATATGACAAGCACATCTTTGGTGAAAAAGTGTTTCGCCATGTTGTGGTCTCAATGTTGTTTTGAAAAGGTTAATAGCAGCAGTATTAGCAGATGCATTATCAAATGTGATGCTCAAAACCTTTTCTTTAATGCCATAAAAATCAAAAACTTCCATGATGACATCATGAATGGCCTTGGCATCATGCGGATAAGGCATTGGTCGAAAAGCAATTAATCTTTTTTGAAAAGACCAATCTTTATCCACATAATGTGCAGTTATACATATATAACTAGTTTTGGTACGACCTTCCCACAAATCAGATGTGCATGCAACAGATGCAGTGAATGAATTAAATTCAGTTACTAACTTTTCTCTCATTGAATAAAAAACTTTCATGGTGTCAGCTCTTGTGGTAGTTCTTGAAACACGCCTATATTGTGGATTATAAGCATTTTGAATGTACTCCTCAAAGGCTGGATCATCAGCAAGACTAATTGGTTGTTGAGCACTAGCTAAATATCTAGCATGCCATTCTCTTGCTCTTTGTTGGTCATATGACCAATTAGTAACACTACTATCGGGGCTAAATTGAAGTGTTTGTTGACGACAATCAACACCACCTACACCATGCTTAGCTTCGTATTTTTTGCGATGCCTCTCTAAGTGACCAGTGCCAGAAGAGGATTTACCTGTGTAGTCTTGTTTGCATACTTTGCAAATTGCTCGCTCTTCTGTTGCACCATGCTCGTTTGTACGTGTTACGAGATCAAAGTAATTCCAAACTGGTGAAGTTCGTTGAATTTTCCTTTTGCCCTTACGAGTGACTTCAGAGGAGCCATCAACTTGAGATAGCAAGTCAACTCCAATTTCTTCCAGTGGATCATTAAATTGTTCTTCTTCGTTGATCACCAAATGTGAAATGTTGGCTCTCCCTCTAGGTGATGATGCCATAGCTTCAATAAAAAATAACAATAAATTAACGTAACATAAAAATTAAATAAAATAATTACACAATAAAATTAACTTATAACAATACAAAATTAATGAACAATAAATGAAATAAATTATACCTTCAAGTTTTTTTTCCTTTCTGAAGAACTCTAAGTAATCTAAAAAACAAGACAATACATAAGATCTTAGAAGTTTGTTGAATGAGTATATCTGTGAATGTTCTACATTTATTTATAGGTAAAAAAGTTTATTTTTTTATTTTTTTATTTTTTAAATCTTTTTTTTTAATTTTTTTTCTTTCAAGTGTAACTTGATTAGACAATTCGCTGAAGACTTAACGTCTCAGCTTTGCACATTGCAGGCCTTCCTTCTGATCCTCTATGTTAGGCCTGCCCCTTTATAATTGTATAGGGGAATCTAATGCCATGTTCATTCACGGGTGAATATGACATGCATAAATTATATAATATTTAATTCTTATATGTATTAAATAATATATATATATATATATATATATTAAATGTATAGTATTTTGATGTGATAATACATGACCTATAGACTTAATATCTGATTCTTAGCTTTGCTTCTCCAAAGCAAAGCATGCCTTATATAAAAAACCTAAACTGCCCTTATGTAAAATAAACTTGCATATAAAATTTTTGCCCAGGAGGCTCTGCCCCCTACAACCCCCGGGAGGGAGGTTTACCACCCCCCTTCCAACCCCCACGTCGACCTTACCGCGAAGGTCGATCCGCGTACAACCTCTGCGTAGGGGTAATCTACGTTAGGGTAATAATTAAGCTCCACACATACTAACAATGCCTACAAGAAAAAAATTTTAAAAATGCAAAGAAAAGAAAAGAGCTTGTCAGGCCTATTGCAATGTGATGTGTTCAATATGGTATGTATATATATTATACAATATTTAATTCTTACATGTATTAAATAATATATATATTAAATGTATAGTATTTGATGTGATAATACATAACCTACAGATTCAGCACCTGATTCTCAACTTTACTTCTCAAAAGCAAAGCATGCCTACAAGGAAAAAATAAAAAAATAAAAAGAAATGAAAAGAGAAGAAAAAGAACTTGGCAGACGTATTGTGATGTGATTGCATTGGGAAAATCTCATGGCATATTCAATTATTCATTCACGGGTGAATATGGCATGTATATATATTATATAATATTTAATTCTTATATGAATTAAACAATATATATATTAAATGTATAGTCTTTTGATGTGACAATACATGACTTACAATGAGCCTTACATGACTTATTTGGAGAAGGCCATACTCAGTCATGTTCACCCGTGAATGAACATGAAAAAATATATCTAAATATATATATATATATATATATATATATATGAAATTGGCCCACAATGGGCCTCTTGTGGCCCTGTATGGGCCTAGATGGGCCAGCCCAACTTGGGCCGGTGGGCCGGCCCATTGTGGGCCTAGACGGCCCGGCCCGGCCCAGCCCAGCCCGGCCCATGATTTTCCATGGGCCGTGCCGGGCCGGCCCATGGGCCAACATATATAGGCCCGGCCCAACCCACAAGTATTTATGGGCCGTGCCGGGCCGTGAACAGTGTCGGGCCGTGCCGGCCCGGCCTATCACTATATCAGGACGGGCTCTGGCTGGCCCACGGGCCCCGGCCCATTGTTGCATCTCTAGTTTACGCCAACCACAGAGGCTAGGTCCGAGCTACGGCCGACCAGGTCCAGGACGAAGAGTCCAACCAGGCTACGACCGAGACCCAAGGTCCAGGACGAAGAGTCCGACCAGGTCCGAGAAGGTTACGCCGACCACAGAGGCCAGGTCTGAGCTACGGCCGACTAGGTCCAGGACGAAGAGTTCGACCAGGTCCAAGAAGGTTACGCTGACCAGAGAGGCCAGGTCCAGGCTAAGGCCGACTAGGTCTAGGACGAAGAGTCCCGGCAGGATATGCTCACAAAAAATATTTCCCAACTACATCAAGACTTCGATGCTGATGACCTCCATCACCAAAGTCTTGGGGGGCTACTGTTGAGGGAAATCTTCTTGATGAGAAAATCATCTGAAGTTCATACCCTCTTAAAACCGAGCACCCGAACAGGTTGGCTGAAATGACCAATCCGACCAGGGACCCGTCCGACCAGGATCTGCCCGACCAGGGACCTGTCCGACCAGGGACCCGTCCGACCAGGATCTGCCCGACCAGGGACCTGTCCGACCAGAGACCTGTCTGACCGGGACCTGTCCAACCAGGGACCTGTCCGACCAGGATCTGTCTGACTTACCCAAAGACCACCACGTGGCACCATCTCAACCCTCCGTTGGGCAATCCTCCTTCTTCGGAGACCGTGACACCTGTCGCTGGACACCTGGGTTACGGGCCAAACCGGTCCATACCCGGATCCAAGCTAAACTCTATAAATAGGAGCATCAACTCTACCACAAAGGTACGGGCATTCTTCCCTCGCCTACTCTGCCTTTCCTTAGCTCTTCCCGGTCAGAACACTGACTTGAGCGTCGGAGCGCCCTTGGCAGACACCAAACCGATGTCCCCATACTCCGAGGCCTTCTCTCCTCTTGCAGATCTGACCAGACTAGGCCGAGCCGGGCAGAACAGGGAACCCGACCACCTTGCGTCCCCGCACGCGGTGTTGTGCCGAAATCAGGCATCAACAACAGTGTAAATTAAAAATATGTTAAGAGTAAAAACCTTTATGTTTGGAACCAATTGGTTTAAACCAAGTTTCTCAAATACCCTAATAAAATGATGTCTTAATCGGTTTTATTTTTCTAGAGATGAATCTTTTATCCTTTTCTAAGATGTGCTAAGAGATGAAAATTAATTAATAGCCAAAATGTAAACTGAGATTTAACAGACACGAGGTTTATCCATCTTAAACCCAAAACGACATGTCGTTGCGAAAATCAAACGATAGGAGACGATAACAAAAATAGTGGGACAGTGCATATGTAAGACAGCCTGGCAACCTGGCTGCCGTGGACAGCAGACTTACAGATGACATTTTGTTTTCCCCAAAACGACAGCAAACTTCTAAAATGGAAACGTCACGTTGTTCACTCTTTACAGTATACACTTAAACGGTGGTAAATATGAAACTGCAATATGTCATTTTCGATTCAAACGACAATAGAATTTTTGAGTAAGAACGACGTTGTTTCGGTAATAAAGACAGAGAAAATGTATGGTACCTATAAACAACATTTTCTTAAGAAAGCTACACACTTCTTAAAAATGAATGTGTCGTTAAAATGAAAGGTAACGTTTTGATTATGCACCTGAACCATAGTGGCAATAATCCCTCCCCCTCAAACGACAATACAATTTCTAAACTACAAAGGGCATGACCTTGTAAACGACAACAAAATTTTTAGAATTTGCTACAAACTTCTTAAGGGGAAGTTCCAACCTATCAGTTCCAATTAACAATGTAAAACTCTTAAAAGTTACAAGAAAAAATAAAAAGTTGCTATAGTATAAAATTCTCACATGCTATAGTTTTTAATCTTAAAACGTTAGTTACAATTGAAGGTCCAAACAAAATCCAAAACAAGCGAAGTCGCTTTATTATTAAACGATGAACAGCATGTCGTATTACGTTGAGCAACTGCTTTTTTAAGCCAAAAATAGACTCTAATTATCAAAAAGAATAAAAGAACTATACTAGGTAACTGATTGTTTTCTTTGCATAAAAATTACTATTAACTTCTATGGGAGGTAGAAAATAACACATTTACAACACAAATAAAAATTGATAGCATAATATTTTGAAAAAGATAACATATATCATAATTTTATTAAATCACACACACACACATATATATACACACTTTGATAGTGATATTAAATCATATTTATTACACTATTAGATTACCCCAAATAACGAAGCCTCAACAACATTGATAGCTTCATCTAGAGGCTAGGATGGCTCTTTTCTCTTCTTGCACGATCGTCTCGGCTATAGGATCGTCATCACATTGCTATAGTCATTGAACGATGTTGCGCGTCATTGGTGCCTCCACAAGCAACAAAGCTCCGTCGCATCTCCTTTGAGCATATATGTGACAAAAGGTGCTAGCAGTGCAGACATTGACGATGATCTTCCTTTGCGGTCGAGAGGACCCTTATTTTTTGACCTTGACCTATCGTCAATAGGGGTCTCTGTCGTAAAGCTCTAGTGGTCGTCAATGGCATAAAAAGAAAGAGAGGAGGGGGGGGGGGGGGGGGGGGGGTTGTGGTTGAAAGGATGGGTAGATTAGGGATTTTGAGGGAAAAAATTTTCAAACCTTATTTTTTTTGTGTTTTTGGCATATTTGCCCCTTAAACTTTAGGTTTTTTTGCACTGTGATCTTTAAATTTTTTTTGTGGCAATTGAGTCCCTAAACTTGTCAAATGTGGCACTTAAGTCCAAATCACAAAGTTTCTCAAAATTAAGACGGAAACAATCATGTGAGATGTATGTGACCTATTTAAAATACCTATACACTTCATTTAATGCAAATAAGAATGAAATTATTAAGAAATTATATCATTGTTAATGGTATTTCTAACAATTTTGTTGGTTTCTGTATATATTTTAATCATTATAATGCTTGAAATTACGTCCCTCTAAATGGGTTATGTACACTTCAAGTGATCGGTTTTCATCTTAATTTTGAGAAACGTTAGTGATTAGGGACTTTATTGCTACACTTAGCTAAGTTTAGGGATTCAATTGCCACACACAGTAAAGTTTAGGGACTTAATTATCACAAAAAAAGTTTAAGGATCACATTATAGAAAAACCTAAATTTTAGGGGGTAAATGTGTCAAAAACCCTTATTTTTTTAATTTCTAAAAATATGTTATTGGCTTCCATAAATTTATGAAAAATACTAATTGTAATTTCTTTAACTTCTAATCAATATCTGACTTTTTTTGGGCCTGAAATCGAATACTTGACCTTTAATTAATAATTATTATTTGATTTGAGAAAGCGTAGATGTTACACCAACAATCATATTAGGACACTAGTTAAAACACTATACGCTGATATTTTAATATAGGGCGGATCCTACAACATGAGACCTACATTAAAATTTATCTTTTATTAATGAAGGTGCCTAATACGGATGGTGTCTTCAGTTATTTTTTATAGCATACAGACACGCCTCTAAAAAACAACTATAATAAAGAAATAAAAAACAAAAGAAAAAAGAAAGGGCTTCCGACACCGTTGATTTTTAAATTTTTATGTTTTATGTTGCTTTATAAAAGGAACAAACAATTAAGGAGGAATTTTTTTTTTTTTTTGATATTTGTAAGTTGCACTTTTGAAATTTGTAAGATTTCATTTTTTATAGCAAACGAATAATACGTTATTTGTAGGTTTAGTCTCTAATTCGGTATCTATTAGAAATGATACTTATATGGCATGCTTTTTACATCAACAACATGAGTGAAATATAAGACACGTGGTGTGTTAGTAGCGGTTGCAACATGACTAGAGATTTAGAATATGACTACAAAATAACGATAACTTTAAATGAATTAAATAATGAAACATGCCTTTAAAATGCCACTTGACTCTGTCTTTAAACAACAAACAACAAGGTAATTATTGCATGTCAAAATGTGAAACACATGCCCAAAAAATATAAACTACACACACTAATTTTGTAACTTCCTTTATTTATTTTTTTTTTGAGAATAACTTTCTTTAAATTTGATTTTAGAACATTTCAAATTTGGTTATGATTCCATTGATTTTTTAAATAAACACTTTTTCACTTAAAAGATAACAAAAAATGACACAAATGAAAGAAGATTGTTGAGTTTCGGTAATTGCAATACTAGGTAATAATAAATGTAAGTTGTAAAAAGAGGCAATGTCGCTATAAAATATTTTGATTGATAAAAAAATAAAAAGAGAATTTTGTGTTTCCATTAGTTACAATATTGGTACCAAGATACATCATAAGTGTTACGCGTAAAAAGAGATAACATAAATGAATTGTTAACCCGCTGGGATTAGCCTAGCAATGAGAGGAGGTCAAGGGCTTTAGGTCCTAAGATCAATACTCGAAAAGTGCAAAATAGGATTTATTAAGGTGGGCAATATGGTGCATATAAAAAAATATAGAAATGATTTTTTTTTTAATTTTAACCAATAATTTAACTTTCAATAGCTACATTGGCCAATTAAAAGACAATCATCTAGAACAAGAGTAAAAATAACATTTGTTACTGTAGATGCATGATTTAGAATCGTCATTGCCAAACTTCGATCCATGGCTGTTTTTGTCATCACGATTCTCTTATAAGGTTGCATTGGCTTTCGGCTCCTATAGATCCATTGTCAACTTCGAGACTCTTGTTCTCCCGTAAATCCCAACTGTGGCTATCACTGCAGCCATGATTCTTTAAGAAGGTCGTGTCGTCTCTAACTCTTGTAAATTCATTGTCATCTTCGAGATTTTGGTTCTTTTGCTCAACTCCT
Organism: Artocarpus heterophyllus; assembly: GCA_025403435.1. Lineage (NCBI taxonomy): Eukaryota > Viridiplantae > Streptophyta > Magnoliopsida > Rosales > Moraceae > Artocarpus > Artocarpus heterophyllus. The sequence goes on along the minus strand of CM046350.1, from coordinate 5,082,462 downwards.
CTTCCTTCTTAAGGTTTAGCCCTTTCTCCTCACCCAACCACTTCACTCTAAATTCTAACAATCTGCAAAAGACAAAAAGGAGCTGATACACATGAATTTACTTGAGTTGATCAACTACATTGGAGGATGATTCTTTGTCATCACTCTTCTCGAAGACTAGGAATGCTAAAAACTTTCAATTTCAGGAAGTAATTAATGTTACGTCTTGAGATAAAAAGTTACATTTTTTAGTTCCTTCTTTTATTATTTTTAATTACCTTGTTCTCCAGTAAATCTCAACTGTGGCAATCGATGCTGCCATTATTCTCTGAGAAGGCTGCTCCGTCTTTAACTCTTGTAAATTTGTTGTCATCTTCAAGATTCTTATTCTCCAGCTAAACTCCTCTTCCTTTTTGAGGTCTCTTCCTTTCTCCTTGCCCAACTGCTTCACTCAAAATCCTAACAATCTATAAAAGAAAAAAGGAGCTTATTCACATGAAATCGCTTGAGTTGGTCGACTACAGTGGAGGGTGATTCTTTGTCATCACTCTTCTCCAAGATCATAGATGCTTGAAACTTTCTATTTTAGGAAGTAATTTCTAGATAATAAGTTACATTTTTAGCTTATTCTTTTATTATTCTTAATTATCTTGTTCTCCCGTAAATCCCAGCTACGACTATTGCTGCTGCCATGATTCTTTGAAAAGGTCCTGTCGTCTCTGACTCTTGTAAATTCGTTGTTATCTTACAGATTCTTATTCTCCAGCTCATCTCCTCTTCCTTCTTGAGGTCCCGTCCTTTCTCCTCACCCAACCACTTCACTCTTAATTCTAACAATCTGTAAAAGAAAAAATGAGCTTATGTTGATAGACTACAATGGAGGATGATTCTTCGTCATCACTCTTCTTGAAGATCATGGATGCTTGAAACTTTCTATTTCAAGAAGCAATTAATTTTACATTTTGAGAAAAAAAATTTACATTTTTTTAGTTCACACTTTTATTATTTTTAATTATATTGTTCTCTTGTAAATCCCAGTTGCGGCTACCATTGCCATGATTCTTTGAGAAGGTCATGTTGTTTTTGACTCTTGTAAATTCGTTATCATCTTCAAGATTCTAGTTCTCTGGCTTAACTTCTTTTCCTTCTTGAGGTCGCACCCTTTCTCCTCGCAACCGCTTCATTGTTAATTCTAACTATATGTAAAAGAAAAAAGGAGCTTATTTACATGAATTTGCTTGAGTTGGTCAACTACAGTGGAGGATGATTCTTCGTCATCACTCTTCTTGAAGATCATGGATGCTCAGAACTTTCTATTTCAGGATGTAATTAATGTTGCATTTCAAGATAAAAAGTTACATTTTTCAGTTCATTCTTTTATTATTTTTAACTATCTTGTTCTTCCGTAAATCCCAGCTGCGGCTATCATTGCTACCATGATTCTTTGTGAAGGTCGTGTCATCTCTGACTCTTGTAAATTCATTATCAGCTTCGAGATTCTTGTTCTCCAGCTCAACTCCTCTTGCTTTTTGAGGTCCCACCCTTTCTCTTCATCCAATTGCTTCACTCTTAATTCTAAAAGTTTGTAAAAGAAAAAAAAGGAGCTTATTCACAAGAATTCGCTTGAGTTAGTCGACTACAGTGGAGGATGATTCTTTGTCATCACTCTTCTTGAAGATCATCGATGCTTGAAACTTTCTATTTCAGGAAGTAATTAAGTTTACATTTTGAGATAAAAAGATACAATTTTTAGTTCATTCTTTTAATATGTTTAATTATGTTGTTCTCTTGTAAATCCCAGCTGCGACTGTTGTTGCTACCATGATTCTTTCAGAAGGTCACATTGTCTCTGACACTTATAAATTCGTTGTCATCTTTGAGATTATTGTTCTCTAGCTCAACTTCTCTTCCTTCTTGAGGTTCTGCCCTTTCTCCTCACCAACCATTTCACTCTTAATTCTAACAATTTGTAAAAGAAAAAAAACGGCTTATTTACATGAATTCGCTTGAGTTGGTCGACTATTATAGAGGATGATTCTTCATCATCACTCTTCTTAAAGATTATGGATGATCGAAACTTTCTATTTTGGGAAGTAATTAATGTTACATTTTGAGATAAAAAGTTACTTTTTTTAGTTCATTCTTTTATTATTATTAATTATCTTGATCTCCCGTAAATCCCAGCTGTGACTATCGCTGCTGCCATAATTCTTTAAGAAGGTTGTGTCATCTCTAACTCTGGTAAATTTGTTGTCATCTTCGAGTTTCTTGTTCTTCGGCTAAACTCCTCTTCCTTCTTGAGGTCCTGTCCTTTCTCCTTGTCCAACCGCTTCACTCTTAATTCTAACAATCTATAAAAGAAAAAAAAAAGTAGCTTATACACATGAGTTTGCTTAAGTTGGTCAACTATGGTGAAGGATGATTCTTTATCGTCACTCTTCTCAAAGATCATGGATGCTCGAAACTTTCTATTTTAGGAAGTAATTAATGTTGTTTGAGATAGAAAGGTTACATTTTTTAGTTCATTCTTTTATTATTTTTAATTATCTTATTCTCCCATAAATCCAAGCTGCGGCTATAATTGCTACCATGATCCTTTCAGAAGATCATGTTGTTTTTAACTCTTGAAAATTCGTTGTCGTCTTAAAGATTTTTGTTCTTCGGCTTAACTCTTCTTCCTTCTTGAGGTCCTGGCCTTTCTCCTTACCTAACTGTTTCCCTCTTAAGTCTAACAATCTGTAAAAAAATGGAGCTTAGTCACAAGAATTCGCTTGAGCTTGTCAACAATGGTAGATGATGATTCTTCGTCATCACTCTTTTCGAAAATCATGGATGCTCAAAATTTTCTATTTCAAGAAGTAATTAATGTTACATTTTGAGATAAAAAGTTACATTTTTAGTTCATTCTTTTATTATTTTTAATATCTTGTTCTCCCGCAAATCCCAACTGTGGCTATCGCTGCTGCTAGGATTCTTTGAAAAGGTTGTGTCGTCTCTGACTCTTATAAATTTGTTGTCATCTTAGAGATTCTTGTTCTCTGGCTCAACTCCTCTTTCTTGAGGTCTCGCCTTTTCTTCTTACCCAACTACTTCACTCTTAGTTCAAACAATCTGTAAAAAAAAGGAGCTTATTCACATGAATTTGCTTGAGTTGGTCGACTATGGTGGAGGATGATTCTTCATTATCACTCTCCTCGAAGATCATGGATGCTCGAAACTTTCTATTTTAGTAAGTAATTAATGTTACATTTTGAGATAAAAAGTTACATTTTTAGTTCATTCTTTTATTATTTTTAATTATCTTGTTTTTTCGTAAATCCCAACTGCAGCTATCACTGCTGCCATGATTCTTTGAGAAGGTTGTGTCATCTCTAACTCTTATAAACTCCTTGTCATCTTCGAGATTCTTGTTCTCTGGCTCAACTCCTTTTCCTTCTTGAGGCCCTACCCTTTTTAATCGCCGAACCGCTTCATTCTTAATTCTAACAATCTATAAAACCAAAAAAGGGGCTTATTCACATGAATTCGCTTAAGTTGGTTGACTATGGTGGAAAATGATTCTTCGTCATCACTCTTCTTGAAGATCATAGATGCTTGAAACTTTCTATTTTTGGAAGTAATAAATATTGCATTTTGAGATAAAAAGTTACATTTTTTAGTTTATTCTTTTATTATTTTTAATTATCTTGTTCTCTCGTAAATCCCAGCCATGGCTATCGTTGCTACCGTGATTCTTTGTGAAGGTTGCGTCGTCTCTGACTCTTGTAAATTCATTGTCATCTTCGAGATTCTTGTTCTCTGGCTCAACTCCTCCTGCTTTTTGAGGTCCTACCTTTTCTTCTTATCCATTTGCTTCACTATTAATTCTAACAGTCTGTAAATGAAAAAAAAGGAGCTTATTCACAAGAATTCGCTTGAGTTAGTCAACTACAGTGGAGGATGAATCTTCGTCATCACTTTTCTCGATGATCATCGTGCTCGAAACTTTCTATTTCAGGAAGTAATTCATGTTACATTTCAAGATAAAAAGTTACACTTTTTAGTTCATTCTTTTATTATTTTTAATTATCTTGTTCTCCTGTAAATCCCAAGTGTAGCTATTGTTGCTGCCATGATTCTATGAGAGGTTCACGTCGTCTCTAACACTTATAAATTCGTTGTCATCTTTGAGATTCTTGTTCTTCGGCTCAACTCCTCTTCCTTCTTGAGGTCCTACCCTTTCTCCTCATCTAACTGCTTCACTCTTAATTCAAACAATCTATAAAAGAACAAAAAAAGATTTTATTCACCTGAATTTGCTTGAGTTTGTCGACCATGGTGGATGATGATTCTTCGTCATTACTTTTTTTTGAAGATCATGGATGCTCGAAACTTTCTATTTTAGGAAGTAATTAATGTTACATTTTGAGATAGAAAGTTACATTTTTTTAGCTTATTCTTTTATTATCTTTAATTTTCTTGTTCTCCCGTAAATCCCAGTTGCGGCTATCACTGCTGCTATGATTCTTTGAGAAGGTAGCGTTGTCTTTGACTCTTGTACATTTGTTGTCATCTTACAGATTCTTATTCTCCAGCTCAACTCCTCTTCCTTCTTGAGGTCTTGCCCTTTTTTCCTCACCCAACCGCCGCACTCTTAATTTTAACAATCTGTTAAAGAAAAAAAAAAGGAGCCTATTCACATGAATTTGCTTGAGTTGGTCAACTATGGTGGAGGATGATTCTTCATCATTACTCTTCTCAAAGATCATGGATGCTCGATACTTTGGTTTCAGGAAGTAATTAATGTTACATTTCGAGATAAAAAGTTACATTTTTAGTTCATTCTTTTATTATTTTTAATATCTTGTTCTCCCTTAAATCCAACTGCGGCTATCGCTGCTGCCGTGATTCTTTGTGAAGGTCACGTTCTCTTTGAATCTTGTAAATTCGTTGTCATCTTGGAGAATCTTGTTCTCCAGCTCAACTCTTTTTTGTTCTTAAGGTCCCACCTTTATTCGTCCTTCAACCACTTCACTCTTAATTTTAACAAGCTTTAAAAGAAATAAAAGTAGCTTATTTACATGAAGTTGCTTGAGTTGGTCGACTAAGGTGGAGGATGATTCTTCGTTATCACTCTTCTTGAAGTTTATGGATGCTCGAAACTTTCTATTTTTTTAAGTAATTAATGTTGCATTTTGAGATAAAAAGTAACATTTTTTAGTTCGTTCTTTTATTATTTTTAATTATCTTGTTCCGTAAATCCCAACTGCGGCTGTCGTTGATACCATGAATCTTTGTAAAGGTTGCATTGCCTCTGACTCTTGTAAATTTGTTGTCATCTTCAAGATTCTTGTTCTCTGTCTCAACTCCTCTTGCTTCTTGATGTCCCGCCTTTTCTCCTTGCCTAACCACTCAATTCTAACAATCTGTTAAAAAAAAAAAAAAAGGAACTTGTTTACATGAATTCGCTTGAGTTGGTTGACTACAGTGGCAAATGATTCTTTGTATCACTCTTCTCGATGATCATGTATGCTCGAAACTTTCTATTTTAGGAAGTAATTAATGTTACATTTCGAGATAAAAAGTTATTTTTTTTAGTTCATTCTTTTATTATTTTTAATTATATTGTTCTCTTGTAAATCAAAATTGTGGCTATCACTGCTACCATGATTCTTTGAGAAGGTCTCGTTGTCTCTGACTCTTGTAAATTCGTTGTCATATTTGAGATTCTTGTTCTCCGGCTCAACTCTTTTTCCTTATTGAGGTCCCACCCTTTCTCCTTGCCCAACTGCTTCACTCTTAATTCTAACAATCTGTAAAAGAAAAAAAAGCAGCCTATTCACCTAAATTCGCTTGAGTTGGTCGACTACGGTGGCCGATGATTCTTCGTCATCACTCTTCTCGAAGATCATGGATGCTCGAAACTTTCTATTTTTGGAAATAATTAATGTTGCATTTCGAGTTAAAAAGTTACATTTGTTAGTTCATTCTTTTATTATTTTTAATTATCTTGTTCTCTCGTAAATCCCAGCTGCGACTATCATTGATACCATGATTATTTGTAAAGGTCGCATCGTCTCTGACTCTTGTAAATTCATTGTCATCTTCAAGATTCTTGTTCTCCGTCTCAACTCCTCTTGCTTCTTGAGGTCCCACCTTTTCTCCTTGCCTAACCACTTCACTCTCAGTTCTAACAAACTGTAAAAGAAAAAAAGGAACTTGTTTACATGAATTCGCTTGAGTTTGTCGACTACGGTGGTGAATGATTCTTTGTTATCACTCTTCTCGAAGATCATGGATGCTTGAAACTTTCTATTTCAAGAAATAATTAATGTTACATTTCGAGATAAAAAGTTACATTTTTTAGTTCATTCTTTTATTATTTTAAATTATCTTGTTCTCCCGTAAATCCCGGCTGCAGCTATTGTTGCTGCCATGATTCTTTGAGAAGGTTGTGTCGCCTCTAACTCTTGTAAATTTGTTGCCATCTCAAGATTCTTGTTCTCTGGCTGAACTCCTCTTCCTTCTTGAGGTCCCGCCCTTTCTCCTCATCCAACCGCTTCATTCTTAATTCTAACCATCTATAAAAGAAAAAAAACGGAGCTTATTCACATGAATTCCTTGAGTTGGTCGACTATGGTGAAGGATGATTCTTCGTCATCACTCTTCTCGAAGATCATGGACGATCGAAACTTTCTATTTCAGGAAGTCATTAATGTTGCATTTTAAGATAAAAAGCTATATTTTTTTAGTTCATTCTTTTATTATTTTTAATTAAAAAATGTCTAACTTAACCTATAAGTAAGATTTTTTGTAGCCTACCCTCCACTGAATCCCACCCGTCAATTTTTAATCCAACAGTTGTGATTTTTGTCTAAATGCAAAATGGTGTTGGACGGTGGACTCTACCCTTAGGGGATTTTGAAAAATGACTTTTTGGAAAAAAATTTTGTAGTCAATGACTCTTTTTTTTGGACAATTTTTGGCACAAAAAAAGCTTTTTAGACATCAAAATTGTATTTTTTTTCATCCTATTGAGGTTCTTTATCTTGTTATAGTCATTTTTTTTATTTTTTTTTTAAAAATTAAGACATTTTACTTATACAAAAAAATATATTTTTTGGTTTAAAAAAAAAAAAGTCATTTACTCAGTTCAATTTTTTTTTTTTTTTTGGCCCCTTTCTTCAAATTCTTCCATTTTTATTTATCACATATTATATTTGCTGAGGAAAGTGCCGACCACACCCTCCCTCTTGTTTTTGCTTCCTTTTTCTCGATTCAAAGACGTTCAGAATTATTTCGTCTTTGTTCTCTCTCTCATAGTTTCTGTTAATTCTACATCGAAAACTTGCTCAAATCAAGCATTACTATTTAGGGTTTCTTTTTTCCCCCCTTATGTAGTGTATGTCATTTTCCTTACTACTTTCCGATGATCCAAACACCCTATTAAAGCCATAACGATCTCAGTTTCTCTGATGGGTGTGTCGTTTAAAGTGTCGAAAAAGGGTGCCAGGTTCCGCCCCAAACCTTCTCTTCAATCCGAGGCCAACGTTACTGTCGACGATGTTTCGGAGAATTCCAGAGGTACCTCGCTAATTGTACGCGGAGACGAATCAAATGCTCGGAAGCTCGAGGTAAAGCTTTTGATAGTTATAAAAATCTACTATTTTTGGTCTGAAGAAATGTCGAGAATAAAAATCTGTGCTGAATTGGAATGAGAATGAAGAGAAATGAATTGATAAATTCTGGGTCTTTAGTCGAAATTGGTGGTCGAATTTACCTAAGAAAATTGTGAGGCTTCTTCCTGTATATTCAGAAAGCGAAATTGAAGTTTGCAGAAAGTGGAAATAAATCTTTTTTTATTGTAGTTTCATCCATTTTTTTGGGCCTTAGTAGCCATTGGTCGACTGTCTATTTATTTATATATATTTGTTTTTGTGATTGGTGGAATTATATTTTGTTGCTCAACGTGTACCTTGCAAGAGGAGAGATTTAAAGTAACAATTTTCAGTTTTTTCAAAAAAAAAAAAAAAAAAGAGTTGCAATTTTAAGATCTTTTGGTATTTTGGTTTTCTGCAAAGTGACACCGGACCAAAAATGGCTTCTATGAAGTGAATTTATTTATTTTTTTTTTATGGGGGTTATCTTCTCAGGAATGGAAAGATGGAAATTTGGATCGGACACTCTCAAACGTTGTTGTTGTTGTTGTGGTTTTTTTTTTTTTATGTGAAGTATTTATTTTTGTTTTCCGTTATGGTTGAGGCTTCAACAAATAGTTAGTATTTTTTTTTTCCTCCAAGAGTAATAGGTGCTGCTAAGCAGAAGTCAATGAAGATGTAAAACTTTAGTTTGCCAAATAGTGTCTTTAACTTCATCAGAAATCCAAGAGCCAGCATGTTTCATTTGATTGCGATTTAGTCTTGATTTAAACGCTGATAATGCTTACATTTATTTATTTATTTATTTTTCGCGTGTTGTTTTTGTGAATTTTGTGCCTGCCTGCGTTGGAAAAGAAGTACCTTTCCAAGTTTAGCTAACTGGTTGATCTAGCTAATCAACCTTTAAAAGAAAACAGTAAAAAGAATCAATATTTTTTCTCCCAGAAACTTGATAGATAGCGGCTTCTATGTATCCTCAAAGAAACTCTTGTTTTTAATTTTTGCCCTGGAACCATGGAATAATCAGAATAAACCAGTGGTTTGACATAAAGTTTATTTGTTATATTTATTTTCTCTGTTATTTTGGAGTACTATCTTTTTCAATATATCAATTCACACACACACACATGTTATTGTAAATTAACTAATGTTACAGGGTGGTGTTGTTGAGGGAGGCGAGAAAGTTGCTAGGGTGGGTGGTTCAACCTTGTCTTCAGAAGAGCAGCATGTATTACAAGGTTAATCTCAATTAGTCTTTTTCCTTATTTTGGGCTTACCTGGATCCTGAACATCTTCATTCATTTTCATTGCTTTGTTGCAGAGAGTGAAGCTTCCTTCACGTTGAACCTCTTTATAGATGGATATTCTATTGGAAAACCTTCAGAGGTGTGTTGAAAAGAACTTTTGCTTTAAGGGAGTCAGTTCTAAGGATTGAGGACTCCCTTGACCATCTCGTTTGTTGGTTTTAACTTTATTTCTGAATTTTCAGAATGATACTTCGCATCTGTCAGCCGTTCAAGAGGTTCCAAAGTTGTTACATCCTTATGATAGGGCATCTGAGACTCTCTTCTCAGTAAGTGTCTTGTAATTAAGTTTATCTGTAAGAATTTTGTGATCTTGATGTTTATTTATTGTGTTTACAGTACACTTTCTACATCTCTTAGCTATTTTTTTTTTTTAACTCATTTCATGTAAGCTTTTCTTGTACTAATTTTCTTCCCCTATTCTTTGTAACATCTTTTTGGAGGCAATTGAATCTGGTCGGTTGCCAGGCGACATTCTGGATGATATACCTTGCAAGTTCATTGATGGAACGCTTGTTTGTGAGGTGAGTTGTTTTGTTATTTCTGTTGCTTTTGTCAAGGCTAATCAAATATTATTTCATCAAATATGAAAAAAGTCGCTAACATTTTAACGCTTCCAACATATGACATCTTTTCTAGGTTGTCTATTATATTGTTGGTAAATGTTGTGAATAATTTTCCAACCGTTAACAAAATGTTGAGATTTCCTTAGAAATTCTATGTTCTGTACTTCTACAAAGAAAATGTTGGAAATTTGCTATATAACTGTTTTTTTTGCTCATTGCAAAAACATAAATGATGGGAATTTCCTTTTCAACTGTTTATGTTTTCTTTTTCCGGAAACATAAATGATGGATTTCGTATTTGTGGATCTTCTAGTCTGGCAGAAAATAATTGGTTGTAACAATTGGTTTCAATTTTAATGCGCTATTTGAGTCTTCTGGTTAGATGTTAGATTATTACTTTTAGTTTTGTAATTGTGATGCTTTTGCAGGTTCGAGATTACCGTAAATGTACTTTTGAACCAGGATCTGGTTTGCTAACTGATGGGTGCCCTATTGTGAATAAAGTATGCCTTAGAATGTCATTGGAGAATGTCGTTAAGGATATTCCACTGATCTCTGATAGTTCTTGGACATATGGGGATCTGATGGTAAGTATGTTCACTTATGTCATCTTTTGTAAATAAATGTCATGCATTGGCTCAGTGATGCATTTTAATTACAGGAAATGGAGTCTCGGATACTGAAAGCATTGCAGCCAAAACTTCAGTTAGATCCTACTCCCAAGTTGGATAGGCTCTGTAAGAACCCAGTTCCTGCAAAGGTAATTAACTTTGAGGCTGACTTCAAGTTTTTATGCGGAGAGCTGATAATATCTAATTACATTGCAAACAATTGGCAGCTCGATTTGGCTCTTTGCAGTTTACGGAAAAAGAGATTAAGGCAGATACCTGAAGTTACCGTCACATCTAACAGCAAAACTCATGGGAAGAAAATTTGCATTGACAGGGTTCCAGAAAGCTCTAACTGCAGATTGGGAGAATCAGGAATTCTTCCAGGAAACATAACGGCAGACCATGTTCATGAGAATCTGAATAGCAACATGTTGCCCTTAAGAGCCAATAGCTTTGTGTCAGATGCTTCTGTTACGGCACCGCATTTGATGTCTAATCAATCAGGGTATCAAATGGGGATTGGCACCGCTAGAAGTGCACAGGATCACATGGCAGGACCTATTGTTAATTCAGCAGGGGCATCTCCTGCTGGGCACGATACGATGATTTCATATGCGGGCAATATAAACTCTGGCTCTCTTCATAGAAAGAGGGAGAACCAAGATGGACAGGTGTTGCCCTTATCTAATATAAATAAAAGGGCAAGGCCTGTGCCGGTGGGTCTTGAGGGAATGCAACAGCAGCAAATCGGGCCACTTATGGACGGCTTCCGGGGTTCAGAATCGAACTGGAAGAATGCATTGTTGCAGCAGCGAGCAATGGCCAGAGGAATTCAGTATGCAAATACTGGGAATCAAAAGTTTTCCCAGCAGGTGTTTGAAGGGGTTTTGAATCAGGACCCTGGGGCAGTCCAATTTTCTGCAGGACAGCAGGGCATGAGATACACTGCCAAGGAAGAACAATTTGAGACAGCTAAGTTAGATGGGCCAGAGCTCAGTGGGGGTAGAAATGATATGCAGAAGGTGGAAACCGAAACAGGCCATCTTGATCCACAGCAAGCAGGGCACCAGCAAAGACTAGCCCAGTATCCTCTCATGCGATCTAATTTTCCTCAAACCCCTTGGAATAATCTTGGTCAGCAGACTGAGAAAGATGTCAGAAAGGAGGAACAACTCCAAAAAAGAAAATCAGTGCAAAGCCCCCGGTTGTCTTCAGGAAATATGGTCCAATCTCCTTTGTCATCAAAATCCGGGGAGTTTTCTAGCGGTTCAGCAGGACCTCACTATGGAACAGTAACGACATCCGCTAATGTTGGACCACAGAAGGAGAAGGCTGCAATTTCCTCAGCAAATGCTGTTGGCGGCACCCCATCTTTGACTTCCAGTGGTAATGATCCCCTGCAAAGGCAACATCAGGCCCAACTTGCTGCAAAACGGAGGTCAAATTCTCTTCCCAAGACCCCAGCAATTAGTGGGGTTGGTTCCCCTGCTAGTGTTGGTAATATGAGTATTCCACCAAATGTTACCAGTCCATCAGTTGGGACCCAACCGTCAGTTGACAAAGGCATGCTTGACAGGTTTTCGAATATTGAAATGGTGACCCTGAGGTATAATGTTAATTGCTCTACCCTTGCATTAGAGTTTATGCATTTATGTGATAGCAATAATTGTCATTTTATTTGCTTATTAATGTATTCATCTTATTACTTGCTTGTATTATGATCTCTTTGTTTTCGTTGTCAGCCAACCCACAGAAGAGCATGAAATGTTGGATAGAAATGATTATTCGATGAGTATCAACGGTTCTTTCTATGAATTAAGCGGGCAAACAATAAAATGTTTGTTTGTTTTTTGTTGTCTTTTTTTTTTTTTTTTGTTCTATTTTTTTTGGTTTGCTGATATTAAGTATTTGAAGGTCACCTTACACACCTTTTCCTTTTAACTGTCTTTGTTTGTATCTTTAATTTTATTTCTTGGTGTACTACTTTGATTGGTATGTACATTAGAACAATGGAAGAACAGAGGAGCATCACATCTTACACTCTTAACAAGTAGATTCCTATTAGAAGTCATTTCAATAATGCTACAATTAATTTCTTTCATAAATATGAATTATTCTTTGTTTCAGGCATAAACTCAACTGCAAAAAGAATAAGGTTGATAATTACACTGTCAGAAAGCCTCATGCACATTTAGCTCAAAATCTTAAGGCTGCTCTTTCCAGTCCTCCAAATAATGAGGATTTCAAAGAGGACACTGAAAAACCCCTATCAAAGTCTCTTATAGGTGGCAGCATGAATGTCTGCAAGACCACAATTATAGCTGTGGGGCATCAGGAGCGCGTAGTTCAAGGTTTGTTTTGTTAGTGGAAGTCATGTTTGGTCTCCTGTTGTGTTTATATGTTTACTTTGTGAATTGCTTTATAATATTGGTTTATTCTCGCTCTTGTCTGAATATTGCTCTTGCAGGAAATTGCATTACTTGTGTTCCTAAGTTCCAAACTAGGATGATAATGTCAGAGAAGCAAAACGATGGAACTGTTGCAATGCTTCATGGGGATGTAGAACGTGAGGGTGATCTTCATGCTGTGGAGGATTACCTTCCTACGTTGCCCAATACTGTAAGTTTTACAAGATGAATTACAGTTTGCTTGTGGATCAGCCTGTGGAATGACCACAGTGGGCCTTTGTCCAGTTATTTGGGATAATTTAAATAATGTCCTGTTCAAGCGAACTCCTTATGATTATATAGATTTCTAAAAATTAAGTTCTAACTTCTAGGACTTACACTTTGTCTGATCTTTGTGAGACAACCCTAATTTACAGTCTTCTTTTTCAGATTTTCTTCCAAATATCATATACATATATATATTAAAAAGTTTTGACGTTATTTTGCTTTTGGCTGGTTATTCCTTCCCTATCATTTACTTTTACTAGTGGTTGGTTAAGCAGTCTACTTGAAAGGTAATTGTTTGAAATATCTTAGTACCATCTGAACCTTACAATTTTCCTGCTTTTTTTAGCATCTTTACCCTTTCAGATATCTGCCTTGTGTCCCTCTGACTTATTTGTCTGATGGATTTCTGTAACAGCATTTTGCAGATTTGCTTGCGCAACAGTTTCGTACATTGGTATGTTTCAGCAGCAAGTCTTTAAGTCCTTTTATGTCAATTATCCCTTCTGTTCTTTTGAGTAATTGTTTTCTGCTAATGTAGATGCAACGTGAAGGATATGAGGTGCAACAACACATCCAACCTAAGCCTCGCATCCATGTTGCCCTTGGCAATCAATCAAATATTGCTGGGATGTATCCCAATAATTCAGCGGTTGAGATGCAGCAATGTGCTGAAGCAGTTCCTGGTCAGTTATCCAATGAGGTCAAGCCAACTAGTAGTGGTAATACATCTCTAAACCCATCCCAAAATCTTCTGGCAAACACGAGGATGCTGCCACGTGGAACCACTCAGGCCTTGCAGATGTCTCAAGGGCTCTTAACTGGGGCTTCAATGTCCCCACGGCCACAGCTTCCTGACTCACAGTCATCGCTTCCTCAGCAGCCACAGCAGCAGCAACAGCAGCAACAGCAGCAGCAGCAGCAACAGCAGCAGAACCAATTGATGCAGCAGCAGCATCCCCAGTTTCAAAGATCAATGATGCTTGCAACAAACCCTCTTTCGAACTTGAATGCAATCGGGCAGAACTCGAACATACAATTGGGTAATCGCATGGTGAATAAGCCTTCCTCACTCCAGCTTCAGCTCTTACAACAACAGCAGCAGCCTCAAATGCAGAGAAAAATGATGATGGGTCTTGGAACGGCTGTGGGTATGGGAAATGTAGGCAATAACATGGTTGGAATTGCGGGCCTTGGCAATGCAATGGGAATGGGAAACGCAAGGGGAATAAGTGGAACAGGAATCTCAGCGCCCATGACCCCTATTTCTGGAATGGGAAACGTGGCTCAGAACCAAATGAATCTAAGCCAAGCTTCAAATATTGGCAATGCAATAAGCCAGCGTATTCGGTCTGGAACATTGGCACCAGCTGTTATAATGGCATCAAATATTAGGATGGCGCAAAACCAAGCAACAATGTTAGGAGGTCCTCAGTCAAGCATACCTGGAATTCCGGGTGCCAGACAGATGCTTTCTGGCTCTCCTGGTCTCTCAATGCTTGGTCAGGCTTTGAACAGGGCTAACATGAGCCCGATGCAACGAGCGCTTATGGCACCTATGGGTCCTCCGAAGTCGATGGCTGGAATGAATCTATACATGAACCAGCAACAGCAGCAGCAACAACAGTTGCAACAACAGCAACAGCAACAACAACTAAAGCAGCAGCAGCAGCAGCAACAACAACAACAACAACAACTGCAGCAGCAACAACAGTTACAGCAGTTGCAGCAACAGCAGCATCAAGAGACAACCTCATCGCTACAAGCTGTTGTTTCTCCACCGCAAGTTGGCTCACCCTCAACCATGGGAATTCCACAAATGAACCAGCAAACCCAGCAGCAGCCGCCGCCACCACAACAGCAACAGGCCAGCCCACAGCAAATGAGCCAACGAACTCCAATGAGCCCGCAGATGAGTGCCGGGGCTATTCATGCCATGAGTGCAGGGAACCCAGAGGCTTGTCCCGCCAGCCCACAGCTGAGCTCTCAAACCCTTGGCTCAGTTGGTAGCATCACTAATTCTCCTATGGACCTTCAAGGTGTAAACAAGAGCAACTCTGCCAATAATGCATAGTGGGAACCACCCTCCTCTTTAGCAGTCTTGTTTGTAAGTTTCTTATCATCCCTTGAAGACAATATTCAAAGGCCATTGTACAGGGGAAACAATGACAATTCATGAAGTCGGAAATAATACTACACCGGTCCTGATCATTTTAAGTGTGGCAATAAGATTGACATCACTGCCAAGGAGTCTTCAATAAATTGTATCTATAGATAGTGTAGTAAATTACAGGCATTAGGTTTCTCGTACAGTAGGATAACTTTATAAACTCCAACGAATCCTTTGGTTTTGGCTCCTTTTTTTCTTGGGTTGGAGGGGCTAAGGGAGCGTTCCTGATGCTACTGCTGGAATTTCTAATTTATTATTGATTTGTCAAGGGTTCCCGGACGTGTCTGTATGGAATAACTTTCACATGTATGTAGATTGTAATTTCTGAAGAATGGCCCCACGCTAGGTCATTTTCTTGTCTCAATTTTTGACAAGTGACATTTCAGTATAATTGTAGGATGAATAGAGCAAGATGCATGCCTGTTACATGTTTTTCATGGTACAAAACTATTGACACTTCGAATATATGATTAATTACATATTCATGGTTATTATTTTGGTTTGAATCATATAGCGGAGAACCTACAGTTCAAATCATAAACTATAAAGTTCTAAATCACACAATTTCACACACCAAACTAACCATTAATGATTATCACAAAAAGAGACATGATTAATTGCAAGTCAACTCGTTAAAAAAAATGTCACCTGGTCGTATCATCATGACGCGAACCCTTGGAATTTTGTTTACGAAAATGAGCTGCATTCATGTGCCATTATGCCAATCCAAATTAAAAATCCAACCAAATTATATAAACAAATGTTTATACCTCGAAATCCAATGAAACCCACAACCATTCCTCCATCGCTGAATCTTCGTAAAAACCCAACTGATCCCACCAACTGAAACAACCAAAATGCAAAACCTTCGTTGTTTTTCAATTCTTTCCCATAGCAAACAACAAAACAACAGCTAAGCAGAAAAATCTTTTCTTTACCTCTAATAGAACCAAAACAAAGGCATGGAAACAGCCGTGTTTTCCATGTACTTGTGGGCTATATCTACACTGTTCCTTGTGGGCATTGCAAGTGGCTGCCGTGACCATGGTCTCCTGGCAAAACCCGCGGCCTTGTTTGTCTTTGGTGATTCAATTTTCGACGCAGGAAACAACAACTATTTCAAAACTCGCAGCGCCCTCCACGCTAATTACTGGCCTTACGGAGAAACCTTTTTTCCTTTCCGCACTGGCAGAGCTACTGATTGCCGTACAATCCCTGATGTCATCTGGAAGCTGGTTATATGATACTTATATCTCTTTAACAACATCAGATGTATTACTTGAAAGATCAATAGTTAATACATTTGTGTTATAGGTGAATAAGCAAAATTGCCATTTATTCGACCATATTTACAGCCAGAACTTCATAACCGTGGTCATGGGGTAAACTTTGCGTCTATTGTGGCTGGTGCTCTAGTTGAAACACATCAAGTACTTGCAAGTGATAGTCTAGTTATATTTTAGTACGCATAAAATATGGTTAAGAAAACCAAGAACAATGTCCATTACACGGTTTGTTTTCTTCAGGCTATAGACCTTAAGTATCAGCCGAGTAATTTGAAGAAAGTGGAGAAGCAATTGAAGGAAAAACTAGGGGTGAAAAAGCCAAGACATTGTTGTCCACGGCTGTCTACTTATTTAGCGTCAGAGGCAACGATTATTTTGACCATTTCCTAAAAAACTCCAGTTTCTTTGAGTCGCTGTACGTCCGGAAACGATACACAGACATGGTGATCGGCAATTTGACAAATGTTCTCCAGGTAATGACATTGACTACCTTTAGTTTTATATGAAACAATTTCCATCATTTTTTAGTCTTATTGATTGTCCAATCACGAATTGTTTTCGATACTACTTAAAATATAATATTTTGACTACGTGAATAAGAACTTAAATAATTAAACGAGGTATCAAAAATTAATTAAAGAGACAACCAAAGGGATAGGAAAATAAGATAGCAGATCTCGACCTGCTTTGGAAGTGGTGTTGAGTATGCGTTTTGATTTGTCAGGAAATATACAAACTAGAAGGAAGGAAATTTGAGTTTCTAAACGGTTGTCTCCCCTTTGTAAAAGCAACAGCAAAATCAGATGGTTGTGTCAAGGATTTAACAGAAGCGGCCGAGCAACACAACAAAACACTTCTGAAGCCCTTCAAAAGCTAGAGAGTCACCTCACAGGTTTCAAATACTTATTGCATGACTTTTTCACTTCTTTTGGTGAAAGATCGGAGGATCCTTTAAAATATGGCAATTAAAGAGCTGTGGAAAATTGGAAATATGCTAAACTTTCTGCTCTTTTGTTTTGAATTTTCCCACATCATTTGTTGATTCATCTATGTTCCTAACATGAAGGTTTCCAGGAAGTCAATATGGCTTGTTGCGGAAGTGGTCCCTACAGAGGTTGTCTACCTGTGGAAGGAAGGAGTTGAATTGTGTAAGAATCCAAGGCATTTCCACTATGACTCTTTTCATCCCACTGAGAAGGCCAACAAGCAAATTACCAGGCTATTCTGGAGTGGAAACTCTGATATCACAGGGACTTACAATCTTGAATCTTTGTTTGAACTTGACAACAAATGTATAGCCATTCTCGCCAGTAATTAGCTTGCGTTTTGGGAAAATTTTTTGCACTTCATGCATAAAGGCTAAGAGTAAAAAAAAACATATTTTCTTGTAATCTTTTATTATAATCTTTTCCATTATAATAAAGAGGATTATTGAATAACAGAAAGTGAACAAGTTAAAAGTAAATCACCAAAGAAATTATATATATATATTTTACCTTTATTTAAAATTATTATCCTCGTCCGTAAAAGATTTGGGTGTTCATTTTGTAACAAATTGGCATGCTAGTAATGAAGTGCTTTAAGACTTAGATAAATGTATTAAGCTTTCACATATGCTAAATCTTGACTCCAAAAAGGAACAAAGTTATTTCTGATTATGAATTAGTTGCGCCAATAATTACTAGCCAGCGATCTGCAAAGAAACAAAAGTTTGCACGATGAAATATTTAATTGACATTTCCGAAGTTAAAATTGATTTCCTATTTCGGAACTGCATGTCGTTTTGAACTTTCTTGTTTTACACCGTTCTGTCGTTGTTTTCTCAATTGAACTTCATTTTCACGTTTTGTCGTTTATTCAGTTCTTGCTCAGTATTTGTTGTTTCATTTCTACCTTGTCGTTCTATTTTTGTCGTTTTGCCATTCTAATGCCCTCTTCCTTTTTCCATCAATGTCGATGTGTCGCTTTTATTGTCTCGCCTTTGACGTTGCTCCGGTTTAGTAATTTTCTCACTGTTCTCATTTGTCATCTTTTTTGGTGTCGTTTTTTATTTGTCGTCGTTTCATTTTATCGTCGTTTTCCTTTATTCGCGTCGTTATCGATTGATTTTTCTCTTGCGCTGATACGTTTTGCTCGTTCAAATTCGTTGTTGTTTCCTGTTTCGTGTTGTCCACCATTTGATCTCGTTTCATTTCACCGTCTCTTTCACACTCTCTTAAGCTAATATGCTATCCTCTAATTTGTTACTGTCGCTTATTAGTTACATGCTGATTTCCACTTTGTTCTAGTTTATTCCAGTGTCGTTTGCAAATTTAGTTGTCGTTTCATCATTTGGTGTCACACATCGCGTTGACGTCAACACATTAAATAATCCCAAAAAGTTTTGGAGCTAGGAAGGGACTATTTGAACATATAATTTAAGCTTTAATAATTACTGTTACTTTATGCTCAAAACTATATCAACATAGTTTGCTTAAAAAAATGAACATAGTTATGAGCTTTGATTTGTGCCACTACATAGATTTAAAGTTATCCCTTTAAATTATATACACAATTTCACAAAACTTGCGTTAAAGCATTTCTCTCAAATCCCCAAACTTTTAATGTGCCATGTTTGCATCCCTATAATATAGAGTGGCATCATAAAGTTGTTGATATATTTATGATCTAGTCAACTTTTTAAATTGGACAAAAATTTTTGGAGATAGTTGAGGTGTTACTGGCATCCAGTAAAAACAAACAACAGGGAGTGAGTCACATCTACAAGTCACATTGGTAGTGGGACCCACTCCATGGTATTGTTCAACATAATTTGTTTCGTTTGTGGGTTCCACATTGTGAGACCTGCACTTTGTAAGGGTATATCCCCAGCAAAATATCATTAATTAATTTATTTATAGAAATTATATAAATAATTTATCTACTCTTTGTTTATATTGTAAATCTTTTTTATTTAAACAAAAAATAAATTTATGGTATAAATAATATAATTAGCTCATTGTTTACACTGAAAATATTTCTTATTTATATAATAAATAAGTTATTTATATTATAAATATGATATTTACTATAAATATTTTCAAAACCTAATAATACTTTAAAAAGTTTCAAAAATCTGACATTTTCTTCATTCTTCTTAAATCTCTTTGGCCTTTTTTTTTTTTTTCACGCGCAATAGTTACACATTACCATATGTACATATATTTGTAGTTTAAACTAAGTTTATTACAGTGTTTTCTCTCACAAAATTTAAAAACAAACTTAATTCAGACTATAATTTATAGTTCAAATTGTATTGCCAAACGACTTATACATTAAAAAGTGTAAATATTATTTTCCTCCTAACTCTCTAGAGAAATTCTAGCACATTCTGAATGGCCATTTTCCGATTTTTATGACTGAAGAACTAAACAAGAGACAAGTAGCATCAACATTTGTTCATAAGTGGGGGAAAAAAATATTAATGGTGAAATTTTTTTGAAAAAGTATTATTTTTATTAATACTCCATCAGCTCAAATGAAATTTTGGATCCATCACTGTTATAGGTAGTCTATTGATCAGCCATGTAAACGGAAACAGAAAAAAAAAAAATCCAAAAGTTATCCGAATTTGTTACTTCTTAAGCGCATTCAACGTTAACTATGCAACCTATACCAACTCGAAGTGTGGTTATAAACTTGCATTTTTTCACATTCTTTTTCAGTTTCCTAAGTCATTTTGCTAAAAACAATTTTTTTTTTGTGCCCAAGAAATTAAATTCAATGCTCTTTTTGCACTGCACAAGAGTGGCCACCACCTCCATACCTCGACATGGATTTGATATTTTGATCTAATCTACACTATAGAGATTGTACTACAGGCAGCACCTAAGGTAAGAACGAAGTAAACTAGTGGTACGAAAGACAGAGAGAGCTCAGCCAGGAAAGACAAACCAAGATGAGTACCATATTGTCATCATGGGCTGTTTTGTCGGTACTATTCTTGCTCAATATAATGTAGTATCCTATTTTGATTAATCATAATTAGTATGCAAAATTAGTAAATTAGTGTGAATAATTAAAATTTTATCTCTACTTCATCATTTTTATAATATTTCTTTATTTATTTTGTTTGCTTTGTTTTATTTTTAGCAATTATTGAATTGTTTTAAAATAAATTCTGATATATCATATTATTCACAAAATCAGTTCTAATTAAATTAAAATATTTTTTCTTTAATTTATTTATACAAAAAAGAAAAGAAACAAAACACTCACTCCAATTCACGTGTAGAACTTAGAATACCCTCTTCATGTGAAATGAACAAGTGTCTTGAGACTCTCATTTCTGAAACCGACAGACAACCCATAGTTTTGGATTAAACTACACTTGGAATTTTGATTTAACAATAAAAAAATTAGAACCTTGACCCACTCTTTCTCTCCCCTTCATTCACGTCTCTCTCTGGCTCTCTCTTTCTCTCTTCCATTTCTGTTTCAAGAACTCATAAACAAACCTTCATTCCCTTAGCCAAAGCAGAAGCATTTTGAAGCCACCAAGTCAGTATAAAGTCATTCGATTCGAGATTAGAAACATTTTTAGTAATTTAAACTCACATTATGAAGCTTTTATCTTTGATTTTGTGTTCAAATTCATGTTTATATTTTGAGTATTTTTTTTCCACTTGAACAGCTCTGTTTTGTGCATGTTTGTCAAGAATTAAAGTTTACATGTTATGATTTGAGACTAATGAACACCAACGTTTTATTTGAGATGGTATGATGATTACAAACAAAAATCTAAGTTTTATTTGAACTAAAAACGATTTAAAGTTGTTTTTACATTTATTCTGTTTATTTTCAGAATAAATGTAAAAAATGCTTGAATAATGATGAAACTAAGTTGCATGTGTATGAGAATAAGATTATATGATTCATACAGTGTTTATGAACCTTTAGAATATGTTTTAGAAACATTAGATCTGACTTGGGAAGGTTTGAACTCGATTTAGACTTGGGAGCTCGAAACAAAGCGCTTCAAGTTGCGACAGTGCGGTTGACCACAGTCAGTGTAATGCGATTGACCCTACCACCACGAGACACACAGTCAACCTCAGATAGTATACCCTAGTTGACCACATTCCATTAGGGAGCCCAGTTTCAGGCCATCCGAACCTCTTTTGCTTCAAATTAAACTCTAAGTGTATTTTCACTTATTTTACTAATCAAA
Source organism: Artocarpus heterophyllus (assembly GCA_025403435.1). Classification (NCBI taxonomy): domain Eukaryota; kingdom Viridiplantae; phylum Streptophyta; class Magnoliopsida; order Rosales; family Moraceae; genus Artocarpus; species Artocarpus heterophyllus. The sequence continues at coordinate 5,061,028 of CM046350.1, read as the reverse complement.
TACCATTGTTAATGTATCCTAAAATGTGTTTAATTGTCATGTAAATAATTGAAGTATTATAATTAGTAAAGACACACTAAGGAACCATGGATCGCATACTAATGTAATATGTCCAAGTTTTTACATTAATGAATGGAGTCTATACCTAAGGTTGCTCACTGTCCCTTGGAGCTAACATTTAGCAAAACGGGATTTGTGGAGTGGGCTTGTTCGGTATTAGAGATCGAGGTAGGACTCTAAAACCTTTCCTTGATAGCCATGATTTTAAATAGTATTTTGGCCACATCTCATATTTTTAAAATGTTTTTAAAATTAAATAGTACATAAATATTTCTAAATGTTTGGAATATGTTCCAAATGTTTGGAATATGTGTATATTGAGTAAATGATAATAAATATATAATGAAATCTCAGTATTAGTATGCCCAGTGAAATAAAATGATTAGTTGGTTTTCAAACACCAAACTATCTAAGATCCCTATTTGGTTGAGTTTTAAGTGCATGATGCCACACAGACTTTAGGTCGTGTAGAGAGCGATCTTTGGGGCAGGTCCCAAAACCCAATCAAGACCACTACCGTAATGATAATATTAGGCTTTGCACATAGTAAATATTAATATGTGATTTGAGATAAATCACATGACATGAATGGTAAACATAAAATTTATTTAATTATTTATCTTTCAATCGAATCTTATTTGAATTATTTATTTTACTTTATAAATGATGTTTTAGAATTCAAGTCCTACTGAGCTTTTCGCTCATAATTTTCACTATTTTAATTTTTCCCATTCAGGTGGTTCGTAGTATGCAGTTGAGTGGAGTGCTACTGTTTTACCCACGGAGTTTGTGAGTCGTTTAATTATCTGTTTGTCAAGGCATGAAATAGTGAGACTTTAATTATGTTCTTTAATAATGTTTTGTTGGATTGTGGTTTGATTGTATTTCTTTTATATCTGTACTATGTGTACACTGTTGTAGGGTCCGATGGGACCCAAATAGCATTTAGCGGATTTCACGTTTTAAATTAGATTTGAGGTTAATCTAGTAATTTTTTTTTGCTATGTTTTAATATTAGTGTTAATCAATTAAGTTTAATGTCATATTCTTAAATTTACTAAAAATATAAAGAAAATTTTAGTATTTATAATTAATCTTAATTATTTATTTTAATTAAATTGCTATGTCACCACTTCGGTATGGGTGCGTGACATATAAACACCGTAAGCGGCTGTTGAGGCAAGTTGTGGCTGCTAAAACACTGGGCGTTGTTCGTATTGAGCAATTCGCTATTTGATTCTGAAACAACAATTACGTTACGGGCTCGTTTGTTTTGATACTTGAATCACGGTTGCAATAGTATTTTCTCTCACAAAAATTTAGATCTTTATTCAAATACTCCAACCAAACGGGCCCGTAGATACCATTGTCAGATTCAAAGCTATCTTCTTCCCATATGGAGAAACCACCTTTGATTACCCCACTAGGAGAGCTACCGACGGCCGTACGATCCTTGGTTTAATAATTTTTTTTCATAGTTTTGAAGTTTTCACTAATATTTATAGTCGTAGAATTTTAAAATACTTTTTGGGTGTAAAATAATTAATAAAAATTTTAAAAAATTATTATATGAAAAAAAGAGATTCAAATGGTATTATAGTTTCAATTGTTTTTTTTAATCATCAATAAAGACTATTTTTATTATAGTTATAATTTTTTTAGTTACTATTACGAATTGATTGTCAAAATACTCTTAATTTTAAATTATTTGTTAATTTTCTGTTAAAATTTTAACAAAATGACTATTTTTGTTAATGGCTTATACTTTAGGGGAGACAAGTATTATGTTTTAAAATTCGAAGGACAAAGTGTTACAAAGACTATAATTAATAAGGGAATTTTTATAATTAATCCTAAAATATGTGTAACACATGGATATCAGTTATGCATTCAAACATGCATCCAAGTGTCCTAAACAGTAAACACTATGAATTAGGCACCCTTCCGAAACACTGCACGGGGCAATTTTCTAGAGTCTTGGGAGACCGAAAGCCATCCAAAAAAGTTTCATTAGTTCATTTAAGGAATTTGGAGCTAGCAAGGAGATGATATGGACATATATAATTTAAACTCTAACAATATTGTCAATTAAATTATACCTATCCTTTTCAAACTTTAAAAGAATTTCTATTCCTTCGAGCAGAACTCAAAGCGATTACAGCGCGGATCCACTTACCTGCATAGCCATTCTTGCGTATCCAGGCATGGTTGTTTCGCAAAATTTCGCTTTCGGTTCGTAGAGTGGATCAAGCCTATGCGAAAATTGTCGAAGATGTTTTAAAGTGGGAACTCTTAGCTTACAATTTAAATCTTTGTTAATTTGTACTTAAAAACAAATAGAGACTCAGTCTGATCACTAATTAATATGGGCATAAAGGCTTAAGTGACAAGATTGTGTCGGATGTTATTTATTTGTAATTTTCCCCATTACAGTAAAATACTGTAGTGGCCTAAAGTAAAAGCAATTCTCAACTCTCACGACAGTAAAACCGTTTAAATATGGTATTGTTAGTGCGTATTAATAACGACAGCTACATGTACACTACTGCTAATGGTATTGTCACCGATGAATTTGAGGTAATTACGTTCTAAATCTTGTGTTATTGCTGCTATATATATAGTGCTATATTGTTCTTTATTCAGAATGGAAAAATCCCACCTAATGAGATTTCGAAATAAAGGAGCTATCTTTATCTACTTGTCAAGCACTAGTTTCAACTGCATTACGTGTGTATCTGACTTTCTCATGCCGGAAAACGACACTAAACTAGCTAGGCAGTTTCTGATTCGACTCAAACTTCTGATTTTTCTCCGCACTCTTTAAAGAGCCTTGCGAACCAATTAAGGAAAGTACGTGCGTGTATATATAGTGGTAGATAAGAATAAAGACATGGCAATTACTGTGAGGTTTTTTCGGCATCATGTATCTGTCAGCTGTTTGTGTGATCATTCTGATCAACATTAATGCAATCGTAGGCGGCACCGATCACTACGAGCGGTCACCGGAAAAACATGCGGCGCTGTTTGTCTTTGGTGACTCATTGTTTGATCCAGGAAACAACAACTACATCAACACCACTATGAAAGCAAATTTCTGGCCTTATGGGGAAACATTTTTCGGTTTTCCTACCGGAAGATTCTCCGATGGCCGTATAATTCCTGATTTTATCAGTAAGATAATCCTAAAATTGAAGATATATGTAATCGTGTTACTTTCTTTTTTAACTATTTGTTGATGCTTTTATGGTTCTCAATTGTAGGTAAATATGCAAAATTACCCTTGATTCCACCATATTTACAGCCAGGGGTTCACAATTATGCACATGGAGTGAACTTCGCGTCTGCTGGGTCTGGTGCTCTTGTTGAAAGTAATCAAGGTCTTGTAAGTAAATCTTGCTCAATATTAATTCCTTCCAAAAAATAATAAATAAATAAATAAATAAAAGAAATATTTCTCATTGGTTATGCTTCTCAAGCTTATAATGTTAATTACATTCCATGATTTGATACTTCTAGTATTGAAATGTTACTCGTGCCTAACATTGATTCTTTCGTAAGACAAATGTTGTGTTTTTTTTTTTTTTTTTTTTTTGTGTTTTAGGTGGTAGATCTTAAAACTCAGTTGAGATATTTCAAGAAAGTGGAAAAGCAATTGAGGCACAAACTAGATGATCGAGAAGCTGAAGAGTTGATCTCTTCATCTGTCTACTTGTTTAGTGTGGGAAGCAATGACTATCATTCCTCTTTGAAGATGAACTACTCCAAGAAAGAATATGTTGGCATGGTGCTTGGCAACATAACCCAAGTTATCCAAGTAATGGATAGTACAGGAAAAAAATATATGTATATCTTTTTATTTTATTTGTCCATTTGTTTTGTGAGTTTTCTTATGCAATTGGGGTTTATAGTAATTATGTACATTTTGATGGGTGATCAGGGAATATACAAAATCGGAGGGAGGAAATTTGGGTTCGTGAGTTTACCACCTATGGGTTGTTTTCCACCGAGAAGTACAGGTTCCTGCCTTGAAGAAGAAAATTCACCGGCGAAACCACACAACATAGCACTTTCCGAAACCCTCCAACTGATTCAGAGTCAGCTCAAAGGTTTCATCTATTCGAAGCACGATTTGTATACTTCTTTTAGTGAAAGAATGAAAAACCCGTCAAAATATGGTAAAGAGCTAAAGCTATATATTTCTCTCTCAAACTTTCGTGTTGTTTATTTAATTTTTTCTTTTTTCTACCCATCGTTCGTTTTATATTTTGTTAAAATAACAGAGACACCCGTTTGGCTGAAACTAACTAATTACACCATACCCTCGAAACTTTTTTTTTTTTTTTTGGTGAAGGTTTCAAAGAAGCCAATAGGGCATGCTTCGGGACGGAGAAAGAGTTTGAACTATGTGATAATCCCAGTGATTACTTCTTCTTTGATTCTGTTCATCCCACTGAGAAAGCCAACAAGCAACTTGCAAAACTCATATGGAGTGGAAATTCTGATATCACAGAGCCATACAATCTTAAAGCATTATTTGACGTTCGGAAAAAAATAATGTAGATTTAATCCTTCTCATCTTGTATTAAGAAGATATGATCTGTTCCTTAACTAGGCTACGGAGGCTACTCCACCAGCTAATGCATATGAAACTTTCAATAAAATTCCATGAATTTAACATGCGTGCTTGTTGTTTATTATCATTTTTCTTTTAATTAGCAATGAATGTTAGGGAGTTTTCATAGTGGCACTTAATTTGTGATGACTGAATAGAGGAATAAAACAAAAAACAAAAAACACAAAATGCTAGAAGAAAAACAAAAAATAAAACCCCTTAAAAAAAATAAAACACATTAAAACACATATCTGACACAATTTCCTACGCATAACCGACACGAATCGGTGTGCAGGATTTAGACAAAAGAAATTATTCATTCAGGTTTTATTATTGGAGCTGGAGTCACTTAGATCTCATACATGCATCATTTAAACACAGGATCAGAATAAACTATTGTAAATTTATCTATATACTTTTGATTAAATGTTGTGTTTTTAATTTAAAAGGTAATTTGTAGACACGTTTTAATATTTTTAACCATTATGAATAAGAAAATGATTTTGGGTTCTGCATTGTAATAACTCCGCGGCCCCGTGTCGCATGTGGGTCTCACCAAGTGGGATCTGCCCTCAATCCTTGTGCAGAGCTGCGGAGCCCCATGGGAGCACTCTTATGAAATGGGAGGAAAGTAAAATCATTAATATAAGTCGTGTAAATATTTAAGGGCGTTTAAAACTGGAGAATAAATGAGAAATTATAAAAGTGTAAAGAAAATAAAAATATATATTATTAACTAATTAGATATTTGTTTTTATATTATGTAATATGGAATAATGTAACTGTAACGTATTTTTGCTTGTCTAACATCTTAGAAGCAAATTACAGATAAGATAATTATTTTATTTTAGTATCAGAATAATTAGGAGTCCAAATATAAAGTGCATGGGATTTTTAATTATTTCATTATTAATATTGATTGTAAATTGTAGTAAATATTACTTCTTCAAAATTGATTGTAGTAAATATTAAAACAAAATATTTGTAATAAATAAGATATTTATGGCGTAGATAATTTATTTACATACTTATTTACAATGTAAATAATTTTTATTACACTGTAGTTTTACTTAAGGTGTAAATAATTTATTTACCTCATGTTTATAATATAAATAATTCTCATTTATACATTAAATAAATTAATTAAATTATAAATATGTTATCTACTACAAAATGTTTGGACAAATTTTACGAATTCCTCCTGAACTGTACTACTTGTGTCAAAATGCCTTTCAAATTTTAAAATGTACATGATTTACTCTCTGAATTATAATACTTCTCTATTTTCACCCCTTGAACTTTGAAATATGTTATTTTTTGGGCAAAATAATACTCGTTGCCCTCATTAAAAGAATAAATTCTTCAGTTTTTTTAAAATCCTTAACAAACCAACTTGAATTATGACAGTTCTTCACTTTTTCTCTATTTTTTTCTCGCTTTTGAGTAGGCACACTAAAGATAGAATATACGAAAGTTTAGTGCCCAACTAATTCACTTAAATGAAAAAAAAAATTCATATTTAACCTTAAGTATCATATCTAATCTTAAATTAGATGAAAATTCATCAATTCCATCCTAAGAACAATGTTTTGAAAGTTTGGAGGTGAATTGAAGAAATATTATACTTCAAATAGTATAATATATATGTTTTAAAGTTTATAAGTATATTAATACAAGTGATGTATTTCAAAAAAAAATCATAAGATTTACCCTAGATACTTTTTACAACCTACTATTTACTTTAAAAAGTTTAAAATCAACCATATTTCCTTCGTTCTCCCGTATTGAATTCGTGCCGATCCTGCTTGCTATTCACGACAAAAATGAGTCATTAAATAGGAGATTAATTTCAATGCCATTTTACTTATGACGCGTCGCACACGACAAGGACGGACAAACACGTTGTCATGAAATCGTAGACGACATGTCGCTTTATTTTCCAAAGTCAAAGTTTTTTTATAGAGAAAAAAGTGGGAAGCCATTTTTTGTCCGCCGCAAAATTACATGCAGCTTTTTGGAGGATAGTTGCATGTCGTATAGTAATTTAAAAAAAAAAAAAAAAGTGGGATGATTGATCTTAATTCTGTGAGCTAAGGCTCGGCTGTGTAACGGCAGGCTTTTTGAGGAGTCACTAAATGTTTTTTTATTAAACTTAATCCTCATCTTCTTTATAGAAATACGAAATATTTTTTTTAAATATAACCATAATACTTAATTATATCAGCTAGTGTTCCCCTAAATATTTTAAAAACATTTACTTACTTATAATTACAAATCATTTACTTAAGCAGACTTACAAAAGCGGTACTAACCTACTACTAGACCATGACATACTATAAAATAAACAGTTTATCAAAAGCAAACTTAAAACTTGGAGTAGTATTCATAGCTCGATCATCGCATTTGTCCTACCGCCATACCTAGCTCATCAACTTTTTATACTGGCCTCTTGGTAGGATTTCTTACAACTTAAAGGATCTAGATGAGCTTTCGCTCAATAAGTCCAAACACATTTCACAAAAATTTTTATAAGATTTACAACAGTTTTGCCATACCTAGCTCATCAACTTTTCATACTGGCCTCTTGGCAGAATTTTCTACAGCTTAAAGGATCTAGATGAGCTTTCGCTCAAAAAGTCCAAACATATTTCACAAAAAATTTTTATAAGATTTACAATAGTAATGCAGTGCATGGCATGATCATCGAACATTGAGATCATATTCTTTACTTGATGCTCCCCTTGAGTCGAGAGACTTATAAACCTTACCTAAGTGGAGGTTAGTACGACACTTAGTTATGTTATCTTAACTTTCTTAACTTTGGAGTTTAGATTACGAGCTTTGTAATCTTAGTGAACATACTTTAGGTCATGACTTGGTATTCAAGGCAATATGCATCATATTTGCAATCATAAAGCACACATGAATAAGGTATATAATTTTTTTTTTTATGTCATAGGTGAGGTTTAAGACGTACTTGAACCTCGCTCTAATGCTCCACTTATTCATGTTTCTTTGGTTAGTTGGCTTTGTGTTCTGTTAATGTGACACATGACTATTATGTCGTGTTTACCTTAACGGTCTAATTCTATACCATTTAACTTAGGTAAATTGAAGTCAATTAACATCTCATTTAACAGCTTTGACTTTGTATGTTGAGAACCATTGTTTGTTTTAAAACTTTGAGCTTAATCGGTAAGCTCAGGTCCAATCTGACTCTTTTTGTAAAAATGATAATTTTGCCCTCAATAGGTCTTGCAAAAATTCCCAAACATTTTAGAACAAAATTTGTGATTGCTTGCAACCTAAAGCAGTGTAGTAAATCTGCCTTTGTAGTGAAAAGAAAAACATAGTTTTTTCTTATCTTTACAGTTCTAGGCCGAAATAAAAAAGTCTTGACATTTTTACCCCTAATGGGTCTTGAAAAACTTTCAAACTCTTTGGAAATAACTTGGATTGACTTTCTGCTCAAAATAGTGGATAAAACCTGACTATGCAGTGAAAAATACAATTTTTACGATTTTGACCAGAAACATAAATATTTTGACATATTTGTCCCTGGCACTTGTTTGGTATTGTTACATGCAGTTTTCACAAGGATTGACACATTCCAAAGACTCATGGGAAGATTCATTCATTTTCCAAATGTTTTCCTATTATTACCATTTAAAAAGTTTTATGATAAAACCTTATAAAATTTGTAACTCAAAACTAGTGTGGCATTTACGGGCACCTTGTTTCACAAGAGTTGATAGCTTTGGTGAGATCTATAACTTTCTTGTTCAATTTTTCTCAAAATCAATCATTTCGAGGAACTTTTGGGTAATTTTCTAAAAATGGAAGTCTTGCAAAACAACGTTTTCGGCTAGATCCGGTTGGATTTTGGGAAAACTTTGTTCAAAAAAACATTTATCTCAATATTTTCATTAAATCATGTATTAAGTTCGAAAATTAAATCCCTCTCTAAATATCTCTAAACTTAGTCTTTTTAAAACTAGTTTTAAAAGTGTGTTGCAATACTTTTGCAACAAAGTTTATTTTTTTGACCAAAACCACATAATCTAAGCTTAATCATCACATCAATAATCTTACATCACATTATAAATTATGTCATAAAAGTTCTTTCCATTCCAAAGTCCATAAATCATTACTTACAACCCATAAAAATTAAAAACACAAACTTTGCATAAAAGTTCAAGGTTGTTGAGCTTATACCTAATGTGCTCAAGGTGTTGGACCTCTTTCGTTGGTGAATATGGCCCCTAAAGCTCCTTAACCTCAAGAGTAAAGTATAGAAAATAAATACCTAACATAAACTCCAACTTTAAAAATAACCCATTTAGAAAGGTTTGGATCTTTTTACCTTGAACTTCTTTGAATCAACACAACACTCCTTAAAATTGCTTCTAGTAAGGATTTGGAGGCCTGGTTTAACAAAATTTTGAGAGAGATCAAGCTAGGGAGGGTCGGATTTGAAGAGGAAAAAGAGAGAATTTTTGCGCCATTAACAAACATGGGGAGAAAGAAAGAATTGAAATTTCAAAATGACCCCTTGTTTTATATAGAGCTTGATCTTAGGGATTTAGTTGCAACAAAAATTTGCTAAAAAACATCTTAGAAATTTGGACTCTATAAAGAAAATTGGGAGAGATTTGCACATTTTTTGAAATCCATAAAGATAATATCAAAGTACAACTAGATAATTGTATTTTACTTTAGCAGTCTAATTTCCATCAAAACTGTATTTTTCTTATTATGACAGTGTAGTTTGGAGGAGATATTTTCTTTATTAGTATGAAAATATCCCATCATGTTGTATACCCATACTTTTTAATTTCCATCAACAGTGGTTCATTTATCTATGTGGAAACTAATTCTTTATAATTCTACTATGTTGCTAACTAGACTGCTCTGAGTGACTTTATATACTGAATACCATCATTTAGTGGACTACTAACATAAATATATGTACCATCTTAAGTCCAGATTTGGAGGCCTGGTTTAACAAAATTTTGAGAGAGATCAAGCTAGGGAGGGTCGAATTTGGAGAGGGAAAAAGAGAGAATTTTTGCACCATGAACAAAGTTGGGGGGAAAGAAAGAATTGAAATTTCAAAATGATCCCTTGTTATATATAGAGCTTGATCTTAGGGATTTAGTTGCAACAAGAATTTGCTAAAAAACCTCTTAGAAATTTGGACTCTATAAAAAAAATTGGGAGAGATTTGCACATTTTTTGAAATCCATAAAGATAAGATCAAAGTATACCTAGATGATTGTATTTTACTTTAGTAGTCTAATTTCCATCAAAACTGTATTTTTCTTATTATGACAGTGTAGTTTGGAGGAGATATTTTCTTTATTAGTATGAAAATATCCCAACACGTTGTATACCCATACTGTTTAATTTCCATCAACAGTAGTTCATTTATCTGTGTAGAAACTAATTCTTTATAATTCTACTATGTTGCTAACTAGACTGCTTTGAGTGACTCTATATACTGAACACCATCATTAAGTGGACTACTAACATAAATATATGTACCATCTTAACTATCTGGTATATTGTCAACTTTTACACTGATTACAACTTTGGCATGACTTTTTAATCTTATTTTCCTATATTTACTTTATGGGTATATTTTGTCACATAATTTAATTTTATCATAACATAAATGACATTAAATTTGCCTCTCAAGGCACTTAACAAATTTTGAAGTGTTCTAAGTCACAAAATTTGTACATATTAAAATTTACCTTAATTCACCAAGAATTGCGCACAAAATACACAAAATATTTCATTATATTTTCATAATTTCATATTTACAAAATATGAAATTTTGTTAACGAAATTTATTGTTTAAATCTTAATTAAATTGTTGATTTAAACAAATGAATTTTCTTGGATGTTATAAGCTAAACCTTGAAAATTTTAATGTCATTATGTTTTTTTTTTGTTTCATATTTTCATGTTTTTAAAATCCTCCTAGCCATTAACCTACTATCCTATTGCCATAATTCTTGTTAAGAAGAATGCTTACATTGTGGCAATGTTATCGGAAGGAAATATTGGATTATACTTGTACGACACGTTTTGAATAATGCTCAAGCTCTAGGCTGAGTAGCAGGAATAACTTTTTAACATAACATGAGCCCCAATGATGGATTTAAGAAGTTCACGTATGTGATATGATTTCATGTTTTGCATCTTCTCTGCACGTTGATGTTTTATTCTTTTGTTGTCGTTCTTTGAAAATAATCATTTTATAGAAAAGTTTTAAAATGTCATTCCGCTACCGCTTTTTTTTTTTTTTTTTTTAACGATAGTCTATTTATGATTTCTCAATTCAAACATTTTGGTTGAATGACTATATATATGCAATTCTTCTTGCTCTATCAAACGTAGAATCAAATCTAATTTACATTCATGATGCTAAAAAATAAAACAAGGACGAAAAATGCTTTTTTTTCACAAGTACTAATCGAAGGCTTGAGGATTTTGAGAGGACACTCTTTACCAAAGTGTCGAGGATAAATAGTGAGCCACCTAAAAACAAGGGTGGATTATCGCCTTACTTGAACTTTTTTTATATTTAATTTTATATGCATATTTTATGCAATCTATATTTTGCCTTTTAAAATTCTACATATTTTTATTTATTTATTTTTTTACGTTAGTTCAGCCATCCCCGCTTTTTTCATCCTTTTTTACTATTTTTTTTTTCTGGCTCCAATTGGATGAGATATGTGAGGTGTTCAAGATGGATGCAGTCGCGCAAGGAAAACAGTTGCCGCACCCTTTTACTTCTTCACAACAGTTGGTGGTGCTTGCAGCCACTAGATCCACATAAAAGAGCAAAGAAGGAAGAAAGGAAGGGCCATGAAAAGTAAATAGAAAAGGCAATAATGAGTTGTGGTTAAAGTATTCTAACTTATCATAAAAGCTTTTGACAAAAGAAAAATTTGAGCTGGCAAAAAGAGTGACAAGTGGGCACAACGACAAATTGTTACAAATTTTAATAGAAAACAACTATTGAATCCCTGCTCTCCTTAACCTCTTTTTTTTTTTTTTTTTTTTTAGTTTGTTTCGTTTTTTTCCATGAAATTCTATCTCTCTTAACTTTTTATATATAAAGAGAGAAACAAATTAGAGACATGTAGAGCTGCCCCTCGTTAAAAGGTCATTTCCAAAGAGCTCCTCATTTTAAATAGAAATATTATTAAAAGCTGTGTAGCTCCCATGCTTTGATCCATATCAACAGTAATGATTTCCGTTTTATGTTGATCATTTTGGCCAGTGCCACTGGTCCCAACTGCCAAAAATATGTCAAAGTTTAAGAGTGTTTTGACAAAGTTAGTTATAATCAATTTTTTTGCTAAAAAATAGTATAAAACTCTCACATGTTACAGTAAAATGAAAAGTTATTATAGTATAAAGTTCTCACATGATACAGTGTTTTAAACTAAAAAATTGATTCTAACCAACTTTATGTAACATGTTATTGATCACGAGAGTCACATGTACTTGACTTAACTAACCGTTCACATGCCTTTCCTAGATAATAATAATAATAATAATAATAATAATAATAAAACCATGCAAATTGCAAAAGCTCAAAAGCATTAATGAGTTGAATTGTTTAACTTTTGGTTAATCTTTCTTTGGCTTTTTTTTTTTTTTTGTTTTTTTAAGTGTTAGGTAGACTATAGTACAAGCATATAAAGCTCTGTTTAGGTTTGGGTACTTAACTACCCAAAAAAATAAAAAATAAAGCTCTGTTTAGGTATTTATTGGGCTATGTAAAAGGGGAAAAAAAAAAGAGAAAAACAAAAGTGATCAAAATTATTTTAAGCCTCCATTTGAACGATAGAGTGAAAAAGATGGGAAAAAGTCGAGGATGGAGAAGATGAATGAAAGTTTATTACTACATATTGTCTATATTATAGCTTGTGGATTATTTCCTTTTAAAGGTAAAATAATTGTTTTAACTAACAAAACAATTAATAGTTTCTTGAATCGTCTATATTGAATATTGTCCATATTCAATATTCAATGACTAAAATTATTAGTATATTATCAAATCTTGTCTATATTTGAGAGATTTATTGAATCGTTCCACTAATAAAATGACTAAAATTAGTCGACAAAAAGAAAATAATATTCGTTCTTTCTCTTCCACCACTCTTCCTCCACAGGCTCCAAGCCTCTTGATCCTCCTACCAAACACACTAAATAAAGAATTCAAAAGTTGAAACTACAATCTCCTCAAAAAGAAAAAGTTGAAACTATAAAACAAAGTTTTATCTTAACACCAAATATCACATGAATGATCTGTAAATTTGCACCTTTTCACATTCTCTTCCCTAAAAGCCGACATTTTTAGCTGAATTTTTGTCGAATAAATTAACAAAATGTGCAGGAATTGAATCTTTTTTCTGTGCGTACAAATTAGGTGACCAACATCACATGTATTTGAGCTGGACACGACACTTTCTGTGCTCTATCATCGTTACATTTATACACTATATATATATATATATATGTATATATTACTCCAGATACCAAAAATAAGATAACAACGAAGTAAATTATTGGTAAGGCCGAGACAGTACTAACAATGAGTCCTATATTGTTTTCGTGTGCTGCTTTGATCTTGCTTAATTCTGTACTGATCAACACCGCAAGTGGCTGCCGAGACAAGTTGTTGCTGTCGAAACACGCGGCGTTGTTCGTCTTCGGCGACTCGCTATTCGATTCCGGAAACAACAACTACTTTGATACTCTACTTAGATTTAAAGCTAACTTCGCCCCATATGGGAAAACCTTTTTTGGTTTCCCCACCGGGAGAGCCACCGACGGCCGTACAATTCCTGATTTCATTAGTAAGCTTCTAATCTGCATATTTATATACGTGATTTATTATATAAGTTCTTGTATGCACGTATTCTGTTCTTTAAAAACGTGAGTTAATTTGGATCTCTCTGCCTAAAATCCTTTTGTACTCTGATGGCGTAAGAAGGGGGTGTGAGAGCTTTGAGTGGACGCGTGTTGGTGCAACTGTAAAAGAAACCAAGTCTTTATATCGTTAAAATATAATAATAAATATCAATTTATAAAAATATTAAATCACCGCATTTAATAATTTTTTTTTTATAAATAATCTCATTTAACAGGTTGATCCTTAACATAAAAGTTTCAAATTCTAAACAAGTTCGATTTCTACACAAGCAACACTTATCATCTAATACAAGATGATTAAACAAGTTGACCATTTAAACGGACGTTTAGATTCTTGGAAAGTCTAATGTTTATTGTGGGTTCCATTCTACTTGTAATTTACAGAATGGTTTTTTTTTTTTTTTTGAGGCGTACAGAATGGTTTTCTTTATTAAAAAAAAAAAGAAAAAGAAGAAGAAAGATCAAGAGATCAATTAGATTATATAGTAAGATACTTGATATTCAAGCGAAAAGATAGAAATTTTTTGTTCTTTTCTTGTTTGTAGGTGAGTATGCAGGATTGCCATTGATTCCACCATATTTTCAACCTGGTCAAAACTGGGAGTATGGCGTAAACTTTGCGTCCATTGGGGGTGGTGTCCTAGATGACACTCATCCTGGTTATGTAAGTTATCGTCTACTAACAATTTTCACGTATTTGAGTATTTTTATGATATACGTATAGAGTATTTGAGAGAAAAGTTTCAATTTGATTCGTATTATATTGTAACATGTGAGAGTTTTATATTATTTGATATTTGAATTATTTAAACTACTCTCTTAAACACTCGAAAGACATGATATATATTGAACAAACCAGTATTAGCCTTTGTTTAGCAAAAATGATTCCAACCATTTTTGATATAGTGTTTCCATTCACGAATTTAACAAAAAACGATTCCAACCATAAAAATGGTTCCAACTACTGTTCCAAACAGAATATATATTAATCTTCATTTCTACTGTTGACTTGCCTTCAGGTCATAAACCTCAGAGGTCAGTTGAGAAATTTCATGGACGTAGTGGAGCATTTGAGGCACAAGCTAGGTGATGAAGAGGCCAAGGCACTCTTGTCCTCGGCTGTTTTCTTATTTAACATTGGAAGCAACGATTATTTTGCTCCCTTTCAAGCGAACAAAATGTTCTTTCAATCACAGAGCGTTCAGAAAGAATATATCAGGATGGTCATTGGCAATTTGACCAACGTTATCCAAGTAATAAAATAGATTATCATTAATAAACTCCCAGATAATCATTTACCGACAATGATAGAGCTCTATATAATACATTATTAGCATTAGTAATACATACAAATTTAGAGAGAGGGTTTCTTTCTATTAGATAATAATACAGTACTGAGAATTTTTAATATTTAATGGAAATAGTTGCAATTTCTTTTTTTAGTTAAGTGGATCTTAATTAAAATTTTACACTGTTTAGTGTTTGAATAATGTTTAAAAAATAAGGATAAATATAAAGAATCACATATTTTTTTGTAGCCTCTACCCGGAGGGGTTGTTTTTGTAACTTCATGATTTGAGGATATATATATTTTAAAAAAATTATTATAATGATGTACAAAGAAGGTGAACTGTTTCTCTTTTAAAGTCTTATAGGTTAAAATCTTCCTGTTTATAAAATAGCAGTGCATCGTATGCATGCGCTATCTATTAGCCTGAAACCACTGTTTTACTTTATAAGATTTAACTTTATAGAACGAAAAGGTCTTTTTCTTACGTAGACGTTTTTATGAGCTCAGGAAATGTACGACAAAGGAGGAAGAAAATTTGCGTTTCTAGGACTGTCGCCTATTGGTTGTCTTCCTTGGGTTAGAGCATTTGATTCACCAAGAACAAATGACTGTGCGAAAGACCTCGTAGAAATTGCAAAGCAACACAACATAGAACTGTCTCGAGTCCTCCAAAAGCTAGAGAGCCAGCTCAAAGATTTCAAACACTCAACGCACGACTTCTTCACTTCTTTAAGTGAGAGATCGGAGAACCCATCAAAATATGGTAATAAAAAAAATCGTGACACTGATATACTATTTATAGCCCGTTTAGAAACACTAATTCGATCCAATTCATTTCATTTTTAACCGGTTGTTATTCTCTTTAAATTTAAACTGTTACAATATTCCCGATTCGAACATTCCAGTTCAAACCGATGGTCTAAATTAACGGCCGGGCTACCGGTATATAAGTCTTCCTTTTTGTTTTTGAAGGTTTCGCGGCAGGGAAAACGGCGTGTTGTGGCTCTGGTGTCTACAGAGGGCTTCCCACCTGTGGAAAAGTGATCAACGGCTATGATTTATGTAAGAATCCAAGTGAGTTCCTCTTTTTTGACTCTGGTCACGCCACTGAGAAGGCCAACGAGCAATTTGCCAAGCTGTTTTGGAGTGGAGGCTCGGATGTCACTGCACCTTATAATCTTAGATCATTGTTTGAACTTGATCTTAACAAGTGTAGATCTAATGTCAGCAGCGAATAGTAGCAGCATTATTTAATTGAAAAAACATGTTGTTTCATGCATCTTTGAAATGTTATCGTTCTTCTAAAAATTGTACCGTTTGAATTTGTCTGTAAAAAAATGTACTGTTCAGTGAGAATTGGTCGGCATATTAATTTTTCCTAATTTATAAAGGTCATGTCTATGGTGATCAGGGAGCTTTTTCCCCTCACCGGCGATTGTATATTAATTAAAGCCATCAGATCAAAATTTGATGGTAAGAAAACAAAGAGGAACACCAAACTAAAATACAATCTTCTTCATACAATCAAAGAAAATCAAATAAAAACAAGTTTTGCTGGAGCTCCACCGACCACGTACCACCCATGTCGCTGGTACCTCAGCTCCACCTTAGCCCTCATCGCCCTTGAGCCTCCCACCCTCAAAGCCGTTGGCCTTTGTAACCAGCCACGTCACCCCACAATTGTCGCTCGCCTTGCACTCGTTGATGAACCAACCCAGCAATCACAGGTCGGGCATTAGGCGGGGTTGCAACGACTAGATATGTCAGGAGCAGCAGTGGAGGAGGGGTAGCGACCTTTATCTGAGAAGGTCACACGTTGCAGCGTTGCAATGGTCGCGACCCACGGTGGTCGTCGGCGAGATCTGAGAAGGCCGGTGATGCTTTACGTTGCCAGAATTTAAGAAGAACAAGATCTGAGAACGCGGGCAGAACCTTGACCACAATGAGTGGGTGGTAGAATCTTGACCAAGGTGGGTGGCGGAGAGTCGCGACCGCATGGTGATTGCCAGTAAGACCTAAGAACGCCGGTGTAAGTTTTTTTTTTTTTTTTTTCTTTTCCTATTTGTTGGGTATGCTTTTAGAATTATCAGACGTGGGAGGTTTTATTTTTTGCTTGCTAGGTTGAGATAAATAATGTGTAGTTAAAAAGGAGAACAAGGGAAACGTAAGATTTTAGAAACTTTTTGGAGTAAATATTAGGTTTTAAAATTATTTATAATAAATGTTAAATTTATAATATAAATAATTTATTTATTATGTAAATAAAAAACTTAAATTGTAAACAAAAGGGTAGAAACATTATTTGCTTAATAAATTTATTTATTGTGTAAATAAGAATTATTTATACTATAAATAAAATGATAAATAAATTATTTACATCATACATACACATCTATTATAAATATTTTTAAAACTTGTTATTTATTACAATTAATTTTAAAAAAATAATATTTTTTATAATTTGTGGAAAAAAAAATAAGGATATAATTAAAATTTCTATGAAAACTTCGTACAAAAAGTTTCGAGCATAAAATTTCTACGGATGCAGAAGGGGAAATTATATATAGACAAATATTATAATAAATACCTGGTCACGCTAGCATGGCTTGTCGTTCTTTTATTTATTTCAGTTCTTCTCACCGGTCCCATGCGCCATAAAAGAAGAGATAGATGGCCCATGGCCCATGGCCCATGGCCGGAAGATATTATCGAGATAATTATACATTTTATCACGAACAACGCTCGATTGATAATTGCTACACGAACAAAAGCTCTTTCATTAAATGCCACTGTGAGTCGTGACTTTTAAGTGTAATTCATTTGTCAAGACAATTTTACCCTTCGTAATTAATCAGGTTGGGGTGGAAATATGCTTTTGCAGAAGGAATTATTTGCCCAAAAAAACTAAAAATTTTTGGCATTGCAATTAACAAACAACATGAAGTATAAAGATTTATTTTCCCACTTTTCTTCCACTGCCCAACACTCCTCACTGGCAATCAACGTCGTACAGTGGCCAATATACTTCTTCTAAAAATGGATCAAAATTAAAAGAAAAACAGAGGGTATATTTAATATTTTTAAATATAATAGGATGATGTAGCGTAGATCCTCTGCAATCATTTTTTTAATAATATAAATCATCCTAAGCCTTAATTTTATGGCATATATATAAAAAAACCCGATATTATTTTGTTTCTAACACGGTTTAACTTCGGTCACGTACGGCCCATGCAAGGCTCAACAGCATCAGTCAATTAATATTAATGACTCCACATATATGCATGTTGTGGCCATTTCCCAAAGCATGGGAATATATGTCTTCTTAGAATTATTGGGTACGTGACTCTGTTTTTATAAGAGACAAAAAAAAAAAAAGATAATATAATTGCAAGCATAATCTAATAATAATTTTACACCCGACTTCATCATAAAATGAAGAAGAGTTTGAATTTCCACATTTATATATATATTTTTTAAGAAGCAATTACCACAAGATAAAAGGGTGTAGGTTCAGTTTGAAGGCTTCTATTTTTTTCTTTGAAAAAGTAGATTATTAGAATCGTCATGTTCTCAATCATTTCCATTAATTAATTTCCTCTACCAAAAGAAGGGATTACCGCCAAACCCTTCCTTTATTTTCCTTGGTACCCTTTCTATAATTATTTTATATTAATATTAACATTAGATAATAAAATTTTATGATAATATTATAATTATTCAATAGTATTTTGGATTATTTATTTATTTATCGTCATCATCGTGGAAGAGAATGTGAGATTCTCGTAGTCTTGAGATTCCTAAGAGTATGAATATCACCATGTTTGTGGGATACAAATTACCCCAAAATTGAGTAAAGTGAATCCTATAGAATTGAGTTTCTCAGGAATTCAAAAATCATAATTCTTGTACCAAACGTGAGAATCTTGTAAATTTCTATTTTTATACTCAAGATTACTACATATCAAACACCTCCTAAATTTACGTTAATTCATCGACGGTTGCCTCAAAGTCTCTATCAATAGAATGCACACTAATAATTAGTGTGGCTACATCTTTTTCTTTGGCAAATTTTATGATAGGAATTATACTTTGCTCCATTAGTAAATACTGTTATTTTAATTGTTAGATTAACTTTTTAACTATCTAATCTATGTTGGAAAGCATTTCTACATTGCACGCTATGGGGTGTTTAGGAGAAGAATTTCAACTCTAAAGTTTAAACTGTAAACTATAATATATGAGAGTTTGAAATTGTAACATATTTTTATTTTACACTGTAAAAGTTTTAGACCATCCTATATAACATTCACACATAAGACCATTGCACAGCTAATCCAACGGGTTAAATAGTAATTTTCATCGGCAGGACAAAAACACAGGTCCTACCAAAAGAGTCTTTTTTTTTTTTTTTTTTCTTGAGAAGATATTTGCGCACGAATACTGATGATATTCACCTGTTCGAGCCTTGAGACAGTACTGCAGACACATATGTTATATACATAGGAGAAAAACATAAAGTAAATTAAACGGGGCAGAGAGAGTTTTGGCCCAAAAATTTAAAAAAAAAAAAGACGAGAGAAGGTCATGAATAATGTGTGTTGTTTATGCAGTTTTGCTTCTACAGATCAACACTGCGAGTTGGCGTCGGCGAAAATAACAATAATTTGGTGCTGCCAAAACATTACGCGGCGTTGTTCTTCTTTGGCGACTTTCTATTTGATGCTGGAAATAACCATTATTTGGACACCATCCTAAATTCAAAGCCGATTATGTTCCATAAAAAAAAAATTTTTTTTTTGGCTTTCCATTGGCAAGTTTTCTAACTTTATATACGTATATTATGCGGTGACCAAGCTAGAAAACTTTGTTCAATGAAAGCACTATGAAAAAAAATAAAGATAATATTTTATTAAATGGATATATTGTTATATATTTTTATTATTAATTAGAGACAAAAATATAATTTTTCTTGTAAAATAATTATTTAGGGGAGGCAAGGTTATTCTTTTCTTACAAAGTAAGAGTGTACCAAAAACTTTTTTTAAAAAAATTGAGACAAAAATTCAAATTTCAAAAATTGAGTGGGGCGTACCGCATTTGCCCCTGATATTACGTGTGTGTATAAGAGATCTATCGCTTATGCAAATTGGGATCCTTAATTTGGCGGACCGGCTATGGAAGCTTTTACTCGGGGTACGTGTGCAATTGTTTTACTGGAGGTCTTTATGATGAAGTTCTTCTTCTACATATATATATATGTATGTATTATATATTATAATTACGATTTACGACTTTGTATATAATTATGTAGGGTGCGCAATATTTAGTTTTACAGGATCAGTTGGACTCTAATCTCCAGTTTTGCCTACACCCTTTATCTAATATAGCATCTGGCGGGTCGGGGATATTTTAGGTGTGAGACTCTAAAAAACATGCATTTTTAAAAACTCTCAAAACAATATCAAACAGGGTATGCTCATAATCTCAATATTTTTGTATCATTGTTTATTTAATTCAGGTTATAAGCCTCAGAAAGTTGAGAAATTGCATGAACGCAAAGAAGCATTTGAGGCAGAAACTAGGTGGTGAAGAAGCCAAGGCAATGTTATCCACGGCCGTTTACTTGCTTAATATTGGACGCAACGATAATGTTTCGCCCTTCCTAGTCACGGCACTAGTTTCTTTCAGTCACCGCACGTTCAGAAAGAATATGTCGGCATAGTCTTTAGCAACTTGACAAACGTTAACCAAGCAAGCATGTAAATTAATTTTTCATTTTCTATGGGACAAGATAATTAACATGAATCAAAAGAGAGAATTTGTTTTAATAAGTAGGGGGAAAATTGGTTCTTATTTAGTTGGGGCATTATTTAATTTATATTAAGAGAAATGACATTTTACATTTTACAAAAAATTTAAGATCTCATGAATGGTAGCACATGCACCCATTAAATCTGATATATGGATCTCAAACCCTTATATCCATAGGTTA
Organism: Artocarpus heterophyllus; assembly: GCA_025403435.1. Taxonomy (NCBI): domain Eukaryota; kingdom Viridiplantae; phylum Streptophyta; class Magnoliopsida; order Rosales; family Moraceae; genus Artocarpus; species Artocarpus heterophyllus. Next base: position 5,040,112 of record CM046350.1, on the reverse strand, counting down.
TTATCAAAATCTTCTTTCGTCATTTTTGTCCCTTTTTCCTACAAACATCCCTTATATAAAAAATTAAACTACAAGATATTTTTTTTCAAAACTGAAATTTCCTTCAATTCCAATCCCATTTCTTAGTTAAAATTGGGGAAAATATTATCTAATTTATATATTTAACTTTGCTAAATACAATATATATCCAATAGTGAAAATATTGTATAGATACTGTGCACTTGCGGTGTATAGTTGTGTGGGGGGGAAGGAAATTGTGGCATAGAGATATTGACTGTCGTTTTGGCCATTTATTGCTGACCGGGTGTAATTTGCAGTCAAAGAGAAGGTAAGGTCTAGTGTTTCTTGTTTTTCGACAGCCAATAGGATCATTCCTTTTGTACACATGTATATGTAAATAGTGTCCTGAGGCTGGGAAAGCCTAAATGACAAGACTTTCTTTGAAAGATCTACAGACTTATGAAAGGAGAGTTTTCTCTAGGGTTTAATCAGTTGCATTCGGATAAGAATTGTAACTTCCTTGAACATTACTGAAGCAATATCTGATTTTTTTTTTTAAAAAAATAAATTTGTAGCGAGATCTCTCCTCTAATGTAATTTTTAGTATAAGCCCTTGCTCCTGACCCTCCTGATTTATTTTTCCGTCCCTGTAACACATTTTTCTAAACTTGTCCCCAATAGGTTGTCTACCTCTGGTCATAAGAGCATTTGGTTCATCAACATTTTAGCGTAACAAAAAAGGACTTTATAAAATATCATCATGTGGAACTTCTAACATATTAGGGTTCATTAATTTTTCAGCAATGAAATATTTTTTTTAATAGTGTATGTTAAGTATTCATTCTACTATTAGTGTGTCCATCATTCTCAGTTCAAATTAAAACTTTTGGTTGCTACATTGTAATGTTTTAACATGCTACAATATTAAGCTCTCACGTGCTACAATATTTTTAACCAAACTAATTGATTCTAACCAATGTTCCTTGACACAATATATGTTAATCTCTAAAAGTGAATGTTGAGGGGGAGAGACAAATAAGACAACTGCATATATTCGAGGGTTATTGATGAAATAATCCTAAATGCAATCTCTTTTAAATAATAATAATAGAATAAAAGTGATGCTCGTTTATTTCTGTAGGTTTGCCACTCGGTAGGAAAAAAAAAAACATGGTTATATACGCACACACATATATCGCCGTTTTTTAATTTTTTAATTTTTTTTGCGGGTCGTCGTTTGGTTTTGCTGTCATTTTATTTCGTTTCATTTGGTTGTCGCTTTTTGGTTTGATTGTTTGTCCTTTTTTCCATTAATGGTGTCGTTCGTCGTTTAAACTTCAATATTGTTTCAATTTAGTGTCGTTTTCTGAATCGTGATATGTTATGTAATTTTTGGAATCTCTTTTCACATTTTACCGTTCACTTGCACATTCGGTGCTCTTTCTCTCTCTCTCTCTCTCTCTCTCTCTCTCTTGCTGCTACATTCAGTGTTTTCTCAGTTGTTGTTGTTTGTTACTTTGATGTCGTTTTTACTTTGCTATTGTTAAATTGTTGTCGTTTGTCATTTTGCTTTGTTTTCTTGTACTTCTTTGTTGGCGCTTATATTGACGGGTCGTTTAAATACAGTTTATCCTCGTTTGTAACTTTAGTGTCGATTCATATGTTGCGGCCGTTTGTTATTCGGTATCGTTTAGATTTGTCGTTGTTCCATTTTATTGTCGTATATGTTGTTGTTTTCTCACTTCTTTGTTTTTAAGTTATTGTTATTACTTGGTATCGTTTTACCTGTGTTGTTTCATTTCTGGGTTAATTTGATTGCTAACTTCCTCACTGGTCCCTCGCAAATCAAAATGGCATAAAATTACAATCAAAATGCCTAAAGCAGTCACTCGGGTCATTTATGATAAAAACCATTAAAAATTTGATGTTTCAATGGCAAAACAACCAAAATTGTAAGTAATTTAAAGTCGTGGGAATTTTTGTGCCATTTTGAAGTATAGGGAATAAAATGAGACAGCTATTATTTTTTGGGTCACATTTTAAAATAATCTAACATTTTTGAGTCATTTGTTGTTCTGTTATCGTTTCATGCTCTTTTTTTTTTTTGTCGTCGTTTTTTCATATATATTGGTGTAGCCATTTGCCCAAGATCATGTATTTCCCAAAACTCGTCAGCAAATGCAAAAAATGATTATGAAGAAATCATTTATTTATCTCGGCAAACAAGAAAATAACAGACGCAGAGGCTTTGCAACTTGAGTCTTTGACGTAGTGTAATTAAAATTAAATGATACGTGTACAAGTGACAATATGAAACTTCAAGCAAATTAAAGGAATATCTTCTAAAGAGAAGAATTTCTAATACCATTTTTTAAGTGTAAGCTTAATAATTATATCAAAGTCGGACAAAAATAACTAAAATTCAACAGTAGAATATTATTTATGTGCCATTTGAAAACATAGTTTAAAGCACAAAGTTATAGTTTATACAAATTTTGATAAACTCGTTTTTCTCATAAAACTTCTTTTTCTTTCATTTTAAAAACACACACTCACTTTCTTCAAAAAAAAAAAAAAAACACACTCACAATTTACCCATCTTAAGTGTTGTGACTTCCTTTCAAAAGTGCTCCTTTTTTTTTGGTTGAAAAGGATTCCATGAGCACACTTTTTTGTTTCTTTGTTGAGATATTAAACCTCAACTTTTTGGACTTCTCTGATGGGAACCTTCACTTATTGCGCATGTTTTGAAGCTGTTAAATCTAGTTAAAATTATTATTTTTTATATAAATCTAACTATTAAAAGACAAATATCTATCGATAGGTATCTTTTTTAGTTCCCACCAAAGAAATTACCTACTTTTAGGAGTATGGACTTCTTTCCTTTTTCTGTTTTGGAGTTTGAATCCCCAATTCTCCACCATAAAAATTATTCAGTATACAAAGTACATCTACGTTTAATCACAACTCAAAAATAATTTTAACAAAAAAAATCCAAAAAGGAATCTACTAAACTCTAGCATGGCAAAGGCGGCAAAGGCACTAAAGCTTGACAATCATGCTGAATACATGCCTTCACTCACAAGCTAAGAAAATAGTCTTATTTAATCTTAAAGATTGCATTTTGTTCTTTTTATATTTTTTATTAACCACCAAATAAATATCATTGATGTAACCACTTAATAAATACCATCAACCCGGGGCTTAGACAACTAGAAACCCCTACATCTTACCTAACTTGCTGACAATAATATTGATATATCCAATAAACAGGAAAATAAAATAAAATAAAAAAGAACAATCAATTCATTGCATCTCATGATTTCTGATTAGAATAAACGATTATGTCAAGTAGAAGTGGTATTTTATGACCTTTTATTTGTTCCTTTTTCAACACTAGAATAGGAGGTTCAATGGAAAATGATATGTACAGATACATTTGCGAAAATTATTATGTGAAAGCAACAGCAACATCAGAAATTGCGTGTGCAAAGTAAACATCTCTTAAGATCCATGTATTTCATATATGTGTGTATATATATATACACATATGTATTTCTTTCTCCTTTTTTTAATGTTGGGAAACATAGATAAGAAAGGTAGTAATGACAAACTACAAAACGTGGAAATTAAAATCATGGCTTTTAGCACTTTTATCCCCAACCTTTTTAGGTTTTATTAGCTTGCCTCCTCAACATTTTGTTTCGACACTTCATCCTCAAAAACTTGCTAAATTGTTGCAATATTTATCATTTTTACTTTTTTTTTTTTCGGATCGAATTAAGATTTATGAGGCGGTTGTTGACTTTTCTATGTGCTAACTTAACAGCCATCAACAATATGAAACACATTGCGATGATTTTACAAGTTAAGGGGTTAAAGTATCAAAAATAAAAGTTAAAGGACCAGTTGTAAAAACCCAAAAAAAAATACAGGGGACGAAACTGCTAAAAACCCTTAAACTAAATACATCTAAGGTCTATGTATATGACAAATGGAGAAAATTATTGCTCAATAATCACACCAGCCCAAATGTGCAAACTTCCACTTGAAAGGCTACTTTTGTTTGTATTCATATGAAAGGGTCAAGGGACATGTAAGATAAGGAATACGAATATGAATTGGCAGAATTTATACCACGAGTTGATAAAAAAACGTAAAGATGGCTAAAGAGCGTATGCATATATATATATATATGTGTATATATATATATATTTTACTTTTGGTAAACAGTTTTAAAAATGGAAGCTTGTTAATATTCTTCCATCTCCCATAGGAAAAAAAAAGAAAAAAAAATAAGAAGAAGAAAAGTTAGATGCTGAAAAAAGGCAAAGGTGGAGAATCCAAGAACTTGGAACCAAATTATTAAGGTGTTTGACAATCGTGGTTAAAATTATTTTTTAAGTTATAAATAATATAAAACTCTCACATGGTATGATAACAATAAAAAATAGTTATAATATAAAACTCTTATATATTACAGTAAAAATAATTCTATCCAACGGTACTGACTATTTTACCAAACATCCTGTAAAGAGCTTTGGATAGAATCCTTGGAAAGCTTTCTTTTGCAAAGCTACGCTACCATACACCCAGTGATTATCTCACCTTATCTCTCTGCTCAATTATTGCGCTCTCTCTCTCTATCTCTCTCACCTTATCTTTCTTTGCATAAAATCGTTATAATATAAGACTCTTATATATTATAATAAAAATAATTCTAACAAATGATACTGATTATTTTACCAAATATCCTGTACAATAACTTTGGATAGAATCCTTGGAAAGCTTTCTTTTGCAAAGCTGCGCTACCATACACCCAGTGATAATCTCATCTTATCTCTCTGCTCAATTATTCCGCTCTCTCTCTAGGTGGGTCCTTTTCATTATTGACCCGCTACATACCCACTAAGGATCCTCAGCCACATTCAGAAAACCACTCGCTGCTCGAACAGGATACATTTCAACGCTAGCTGACCTATATTTTTGTTGCCAATGTCATTATCTTATAACATCTTAAATGCATCTGAAAAAAACTAAGAATTTGTGGTTGTATCTATAGGCGCTTCTGGTAAATCCGTGCTAGACTGCTGTTAAATTATTATAAATAGGACTAATTATAAAAATTTCTTTAAATTATAAGATTTACAATACTTTGTCTCAGAACTTCAAAACGTAACATCTGTTCTCATTGAAGTATGAACCGTTAACAAAAATAATTATTCTGTTATAATTTTAATAGAAAATCAACAAATGATTATAAAGGTAGAAGTACTTTGGTAGTTTTGTTTATAAAAATAACCATAAAAATTTAAACGGTAGTAAAAATAGTCTTTACTAATAATTAAACAAAAAAAATTAATTTTCTTCAAAATTTTATTAATTTTTTAATATATAAAACATATTTTAAAATTTTAAAAGTTATATATAAATAAAATGAACAAGAATATAACACAAAATTTTCAATAGGAAAAATACTTTTATAGTATTAATAAGCTTTTTTTTTACACATTTTTGAAATTTTTATTAGTATTTATACCTTTTAAAATTTCAAAATATTTTTTGAGTATGAAAAAAAGAAAATAAAATTATAAAGAAAATTTCAATATATCGAAAAAAGAGAGATCTAGATAGTAGTATGTTTTAATTGATTTTTTTATTTTTAATCATCAATAAAGACTATTTTTATTATATTTTTAATTTTTAGTTAGTTTTTATAATTAAAATTACCAAAATACCCTTAGTTTTTAAATTGTTTGTCAATTTGTTGTTAAAATTTTAACAGAAAGACCATTTTTGTCAACAGATCATACTTCAGGGGAATGTATATTGCGTTTTAAAGTTCAAGGGATAAAGTGTTACAAAGGCTATAATTTATGGAGAATTTTTGTAATTAATTCTTATAAATATATTATGATCTTTATAAGTTATATTTTAGTACCGTAAAACTACACGTTTAGTCACAAGTTAATAATATCAGAGTAATACATCCCTTCAAAGGACAAAGAGAGAGGAAGAGAGTCAATACAGTGTTATCCTTATAAATATATGCATATTTTGTTTGAAATGAGATGTATATGTGATTTATTATTGTTAAGAGCTTGTGGAGGCTAGTTGTTGTCCTAATATGTAGACGGATCGAAGCGATTTTTTCTGTAATCTCTCATTCATCATGATGAATTGCCGCAACAGTTCAAAGTATTAGTTTTTATGTCAAGAATGAGCCATTACAAAGTAGAAAGCTAATACGTGTTCTTGTTTGTTTGCTTTTCTTTTATAGTTTATATATAGTCGGTAATTAAAAAAAAAATAACGCGTCTAAATTCCTGACAATTATCAAGATCATTCTTCTTTTCTTTTCTTCGAGCATGCTGATGATATTGGTAGAAAATTGTGAAGCTTGTTTATTTTTAGTTTGGCCCGATCAAATACGAGTGTTGAAAACAACTTCTTGAAAAAAAATAATAAAAAAAACCTCTAGAAAAGTTTTCGATTGTTTGTCTATGTAATGACACGTTTAAAACTGACTGGTTATGGCATTGTCACGCATTGAATCAATATCAAATTCTAGTTGATAATATTATTATTTTATTAGACATGTTTGAATCATACTTAAAACTCAAGGGATGTTTGGCATTTGTGGTCGAGAACACTTTCTCAGTTATAAATAATATAAAGTTTTCACATGCTATATTAACAACAAAAAATCATTACAATATAAAACTCTTACGTACCATAGTAAAAAACAGTTCTAATCAATGGTTATAACTACCCTCTCAAACACCCTATTAGTATAAGTACAAATAAATTAGTTCAATTCTAGTAAATTCTATAGATGCATTATTAATGGAAATTTCTCTTAAAATATAAAATAATCCCATAAGTATCCATGGAGTTTCATAAAAAATACAACAGATGTTCCATGTTTCTAACTATTCTAAAAGCTATCTCCTTCATTTTTTTAAACCGATAAATAAAATTTCCTTTAGTCGGTCAAAATTTTAAACGTAACTCAATAACATGTACATAAAAAATATTTTAAACATTAATTTAACTAAAAAAAATGAACAATATAATTTTAAAACTAAAGAGATTTCAAAAAAATTTTAAGATCAAAAAACAAGGAAAAAAACTGTATGTGCCAAAAAAAAAATTGTATGCTCCTTAGTCGAGCCCTCAAGTCCTAATTAACAGAACTGCAAAGAAACTTGGGAATTTTTAATAAATACTTGTTAAAACTTACTTTATATAAAGATCACACATGTTTAAATATGGTACAACTTAGACATATGATATGAGCAGTAATATGACAATTTTTTTCAAGTATGGCATAAATAAAATATTTGTAATAGTGTAAAATAGCATGTAATTTTATCAAGAAAAGGAACTTGTTCGAACCCATTCTCATCCCATTTCCCAACTAATTATTCTTTGAGAGAAAAATCAAGGTCTATTTATGAAAAAAAAAAGTTAATATAAATTAAAAAGAAAATTTTTATGATAGGAAGCAAAAAAATACCCATCAGTAAACATTGGTGGAGCCAAAGCTTTCACTTTAGTGGGGGCAATGGCGTATACTTTTTTTTATTAAGAATAAACAAAAACTACTAGATACATATTAAGAGTTTTATGTTATGAAAAATGGTAGAGCTTTGTCATGAGATGTTTAATTTTTACCCCAGAGTTTGGCATTCTCAATTTTAACCAAATTTTTTTGTTGCTATAATGTAAAATTCTTATATGTTTATTGTCAAAAAAGTGAACTACATTGTACAGCTCTTATATGCGCTATTATGGTTTTAATCAAAATTAGTTCAAACCAATTAATGGTTTGAAACAATACTCTCAAACACCCCATAAATATATATATATATAATTGTTTTGCATATTTTTTATTGTGATATGATTTAAGTTATACGTAGTGTTCAAAAACAGGCACTAATAATAAGGATTTCTTACAATAAGTTTTTTTTCTCATTTTTTATACCTTGCATTTGAGGATATAAAAAGCAACCGAGTTTAACATATGACAAATTTAGCATAAGAAATAGTATTTGTATTGGGAAGTATTTTTTAAACTTAAATGTCAATACTTCACATTGGCGCATCATTATAGTATTACATAAGATGCTTTAAAAGTCAGGAGGGCATTGTAACGTCCCGAAATTTATTTTATATTAATGTAATGTAAATGATGAATTAGTGTGCCATAATTAAAGTTTTAACTTTAATTAGATTATTTGGTTGGATTTTTAGTTTTTGGTTGTTTTGTTAAATTGATGTGTTCAAAAGATTCCTTGTTGATTTAAAATGATGTTTTGAGTTTTAAAACACAACAATTTGTAAAATGTTAGAAATACTCTGTTTTACAAAACCGTGGGCGGCACATGGTTTTCGCACAGTAAAACCGCCCACCGATTTTCTCTATTTATTTCTCTCTTCTCTCTCTCTCTCTTCACTCTCACGAGCTCTATCTCTCTCTTCACTCTCCCTCTCGGCAGTTTTTCTCTCTCTCTAATTTCTTCAAAAAATTTTGGTTTCCATTCGAATCCAAGCTTCGGAACAGCAAGGAGGAAGCTCGGGGACGTGATTCGGCAACCGAGAACGCGGATTGAAGCTTCGATTCGAGGTTAGATTCGAAATTTCTAAACTTTTTCAAAATTTTCGATTTTGTGTGTTTTTGAAATCTAAGTTTGTTTAAGCTTAGAAAACCGTGGAATTGTGTTAAATGAGCTTAGAACAACTAGAATCTAAACCTAGATTGAAGAAAAACGGATTGGATTCAAGATTTTCATTTTTCTCCTCTTTTTCTCATTTTCGGATTTTTGAGGATTTCGAGTTCAAATGTTGTTTAAATGATTCCAAACATGTTTTAGAATGTTTTTCTATCAACTATGATTATTTTTCATGCCTGGGAATTGAGAAAAACAGGTTGGAATTCAGATTTGGATTTTGGGGATCGAGAAACCCGTGGCTGGGATTTCTGGATCTTCCCAGTTCGGCAGGCCGAAGTTCATGTTTGGCAGGCCGAAGTGGTGATCGGCAGGCCGGTGTTCTTCCGATCGGCAGGCCGAATCTGGGGAAATGTTCGGCAGGCCGAACTTTGCTTCCGGCAGGCCGAACTGTACAGTTCGGCAGGCCGAAGCAGGGCGTCCGGCAGGCCGACCGAGGCATGAAAAATTTTGTGATTTTTACCCGATTTCATTGTTTTGAACCCTGATTTAAATCCCAACCTTATAGGATGATTTTAATGATACAAATGGCACACTAGGACATCATGAAATGATTTGGTAACATAGAATGTCTCGAACTAGATATTGATTGACTTAGTTTGTATCTAGGATCGTTCGTGGTTCCGTGGAGCTAACGTATAGCGGATCGGGATTACGGTGTGGGGTACCGGCACGAGTACTGAGGTAGGACTTCTATCCTATTTCTTTGGTAGCCTGGTTTTGAAATGATTTGGCTTTGAAAATGATTTCTATCAAAATGTTTTCAACGGTTGTTTGGAAATGGTTTTATCGGTAGTATTTTAATACACCGTGATTATGAAATGAATTTCATAATGAATGTAATTGACAATACTCGGTAATTGGGTTTGAATGATAATGATAACAAACACTAAGGCATGATGCCATATCAGAGATCGGGTCGTGTGACGAACGACCTTGGGGGCAGGTCCCGAAACCCAGCTGGGCCACTACGGTGGTGATATCATGGTTTGCCTAGGTAAAAGTAAATTGGTGTTTTGATTTGACGAGTAGACTGTTCTGTGTCAGAACGGTTCTACTCAATTTATTTATTTATTTATCTAACGTTTTATTTCTGTATACTCCTGATAATGTTTTGTTTCTTTGCATTAAATTATTTTATAAAACTTAGTCCTACTGAGCCTTTCGCTCACGTTTTATCTGTTTTAAATCCCCCCCCCCCTTCTAGGTGGTTTTCCATATAGGTTTGGAGGAGATTCTTCAGACCGGACTCAGGAGCACTAAGAGAATTTATTTATATTCAGTATTATTAATCAAGGCATGTAAGGCTCAACTTTAATTGTACTTGGACTGTAATTGTAGTTGTGATATTGTCAGAACCATGTGTGTGCACAAGTTGTGGGTTGTGGAACCCATATTCGCGGTTTTTATTCAATTATTGTTATTTGATTAATGATTTTAAATTCCTTTATAAAAATGTGGTGGAAAATCTTCTTTAATTCTTGCTTAATTGGATTTTTAAACCCTTAATTTCAATTAAACTCTCATTTAATTAACCTAAATATTCCGCCACGTCACCTCCCGTACTCCGGGGCGTGACAGAATGGTATCAGAGCTCAAGGTTATGAACCTTGGGAATTGTGCACACATAGGTTTGACAATGAAATACCTCTGACAGTCCAAATTTTGTTTTCAGAAGTGAGAGAATGGCACCTAGACGTCGTTCGACAGCTGACGCCGAGTTCGGAAATGATGAGGGCCTGATGAGGTCTATGATGGCGGCTTTCCGGCAGATGGCAGCCAGGGCTAGACCGGAAGACTCTAGTGTTGGTAGTCGGCATGCCTTCTTTAAGGAATTCCGGCGGGCGTCTATTCCGACTTTTGATGGCAATGGGGATCCGCAGTTAGCAGAGTATTGGTTGGATTCGATCTTGAAGCATCTTGATACCCTTGGTGTGCCTGAGGAGTATCGTGTGGAGTTTGCGGCGTATAAGCTCGAGGGTGGCGCTAACACCTGGTGGAAACAAACTAAGCGTCTGGAGCACGGTGGCAATATCAGTTGGGACAAGTTCGAGGAGCTGTTCTATGATCGGTATTTTCCGCAGGGATATAGAGACCAGAAAGCAGCTGAGTTTTATAGATTGCAGCAGGGTGATATGTCAGTTCGGGAGTATGAGGCAAGGTTTAACGAGTTGGCTAGGTTTGCTCCATCAGCTGTGGCATCGGAGCGTGAGAAATGCATCAAGTTTCAGGAGGGACTCAAGGCTCCTATTCGTCGGCAGTTGGTTGCTCTACGGCTTAGGAGTTTCGGAGAGCTTGTGTCGTCGGCGATCTCTGTGGAGAATGATTACGTGCAGTATTGTGAAGATCGAGCCAAGGCTTCAGGAGGACCGCAGAGGAGTGGCAGGAAGAGCACCAGTAGTCGTCCAGCTCCGGGGAAAGGCAAGCAAGGCGGTGCGACCAGTGGCAGCAGCAGTTCGTCTGGCAGCGGGCGCAGCAACCCCTACAGCTTTCATTGTCATTTCTGTCAGCAGCCCGGACACATCAAGAGGAATTGCCCGATCAGGAGTGCTCGTCTTGGATCGCAGACCGGGGAGGATGCCAGTCGTTCGTCTCAGCCTCAGCCTCAGACCCTACCTCCACCTCCGCAGTACCCGCAGTTGCAGTATCCGCAGTTTTCTCCTCAGCAATTCACATATCCGGCACGGGGACAGCAGCAGCAGTATTTCCAGCGCAGTGTTCCTCAGTATAGAGCTCCGAGTGCAGGTAGTGTGCAGTTGTCTCCATCTCAGCAGTATCGACCGAGTAATGCAGGACCCAGCAATGTCGGTAGAGGAAAAGGAAAGGCACCAGTGCAGGTTCATGCGATGGCATCTGGAGGGTCAGATTCTCAGACTGGTAACGCAGTTGTTGATGGTATGATCTTGGTTTCCAGATCTCTAGCACGCGTTCTATTTGATACCGGTGCATCTCATTCTCTCATTTCGAGTTCTTTTGTACATGCCTTGGGATTAGAGATAGAAGAGTTTAATGAACCCCTAGCTATAATTTCTCCCTTGGGGCGGGTGTGTGTAAATCATATGTGTAAATCTTGTAAAATAAAGATTGGGGATGAGATTTTGAAAAGTGATTTGATTATACTCCCCATGAGTTCCTATGATGTGATTCTAGGAATGGACTGGTTGTCCAGGTATAGTGCAGTTGTGGACTGCCAACTTAGAAAAGTGACCCTAGTATCTGATAGGGGGACGGTAATCACTTACCAGGGTGGTGGTGATTGGCTAATGAGTGAACGTCTCATGAAATCATGTCTAGGAGGGCGAAGGAATCTAGATTGTTTTGCTTTTCTTGCCAATCTAGATTGCGAGCCCTATGTTTCGAGTAGTAGTGTAGCGATTCCGGTGGTTGGTGAGTTCGAGGATGTTTTCCCCGACGAGTTACCAGGATTGCCACCGTATCGGGAAATTGAGTTTGGTATCGAGTTGTTTCCAGGGACATCACCGATTTCTATGGCACCTTATCGGATGGCGCCGGCAGAAATGAAGGAATTGAGGAAGCAACTTCAGGAGCTTGCTGATAAAGGATATATTCGGAATAGCACATCTCCGTGGGGAGCACCAGTTTTGTTCGCTAAGAAGCACGATGGGACTCTCAGGTTATGTGTGGATTATCGACAGCTGAACCGTGTTACGGTGAAGAACAAGTATCCTTTGCCTAGGATTGATGAGCTATTTGATCAGTTGGGAGGTTCGCGATACTTCTCGAAGATTGATTTGCGTTCAGGTTATCATCAGCTCAGGATCAAGGAGGAGGATATTCCTAAGACAGCTTTTAGGACTCGGTATGGGCACTTCGAGTTTCTGGTTATGTCTTTCGGGTTGACGAATGCTCCAGCAGCTTTCATGGATCTGATGAACAGGATATTCAGGCCGTATCTGGATCAGTTTGTGATCGTGTTCATCGATGATATTCTTGTGTATTCTAAGACATGGGAGGAGCATGAGCAGCATCTTCGGATCGTGCTTCAGACTTTGCGGGAGCACCAGTTGTATGCTAAGAGGAAAAAATGTGAGTTCTGGTTGACCGAGGTCAAATTTCTGGGTCATGTCATCTCGGAGCATGGTATTTCAGTGGATCCGTCCAAGATTGAAGCTATATTGGAGTGGGAACGACCAAGGAATGTAGCGGAGGTTCGCAGCTTCTTAGGTCTTGCTGGATATTACAGGAAATTTGTAAAGGACTTTTCGAAGATTGCAGCTCCGTTGACGAGGTTGACCAAGAAAAATGTCAGGTTTGAGTGGGATGAAGACTGTGAGTCTGCTTTTCAGGAATTGAAGAACCGGTTGACTTCAGCTCCAGTATTAGTTATTCCTAGTAGTGACGAGCCGTATGAGGTTTATGCTGATGCTTCAGGGCGTGGACTTGGATGCGTGTTGATGCAGCATGGACGTGTGGTTGCGTACGGATCGAGACAGCTACGACCTCACGAGCGGAATTATCCTACTCACGATTTAGAGCTTGCAGCGGTGATCTACGCGCTGAAGATTTGGAGATGTTACTTGTATGGAGCATCGTTTCAGGTCTTCTCCGATCACAAGAGTTTGAGGTATTTGTTCACTCAGAGGGATCTCAACTTGAGGCAGCGCAGATGGGTAGAGTACATGGAGGATTATGATTTCGCGTTGCAGTATCATCCCGGGAAAGCTAATGTGGTAGCGGACGCGCTTAGCAGGAAGTCTTCAGGGATTCTCGCTTGTTTGATTTTTGAGGACTGGAGCAGGGATGCGACAGTGAGTGAGTATCGGCTACAGTATCATGAAGACGGTGATCGAGTTTTGTTATATCACGTGAAAGCGACTCCAGCTCTTGTTCGGATGGTGAAGCAAGGTCAGTGGCAGGATCGACATTTGCAGGGGATTTGGTCGCGGATTCAGAACGGGGAGCAGTTTGAAGAATGGAGCGTGCATGCAGATGGATCGTTGTACTTCCGGGAGCGTCTTGCAGTTCCAGTTATCGCCAAGGTGACGAAAGCCGTTCTAGACGAAGCTCATAGGTCTCAGTTCGCTATTCATCCAGGGAGCACCAAGATGTATCGTGATTTGAAGAGGCACTGTTGGTGGAGAGGCATGAAGAAAGATGTTCGCGAGTACGTGGCCAAGTGTTTGACGTGTCTTCAGGTGAAAGCTGAGCATCAGAAGCCTGCAGGTCAGCTTCAGCCGCTTCCTATTCCAGGGTGGAAATGGGAGCATGTGACGATGGATTTTCTCACAGGTTTGCCGAGGACGGAGCAGCGGCATGATGCAGTTTGGGTTGTGGTCGACAGGTTGACGAAATCGGCGCATTTCATTCCGTTTAGGTCGACGTGTTCCAGGAAGACTCTCGGGGAGTTGTATATGCAAAACATTGTGAGGTTGCATGGAGTTCCTTTGTCCATCACCTCTGATCGAGACACCAGGTTTAATGCTAAGTACTGGAGGAGTTTTCAGGAGGCTTTGGGTACGGATTTGAACTTCAGTACGGCGTTTCATCCTCAGACTGATGGGCAGTCTGAGCGGGTTATTCAGGTTCTCGAGGATATGTTGCGTGCTTGTGCGTTGGACTTCGGCGGGAATTGGAAGCAATATTTGCATTTGGCGGAGTTCGCGTACAACAACAGTTATCAGGCGAGTATCGGTATGGCACCATTTGAGGCATTGTATGGGCGACCGTGTCGGTCACCTGTGTGTTGGGCCGAACCGGAGGATAGAGTTATTCTTGGGCCAGATGAGATTCGTGACAGCAACGAGAAAGTCGCGGTGATTCGGGATCGGTTGAGAGTAGCTCAGAGTCGGCAGAAGAGCTACGCAGATAGGAGACGTAGACCCTTGGAGTTCGCGGTTGGAGATTTTGTTCTCTTGAGGGTGTCACCTCGTAAGGGAACTATGCGGTTCGGGGTGAGTGGGAAGCTCGCGCCAAGGTATATTGGGCCGTTCGAGATCACTCAGCGTGTTGGTGTGGTCGCTTATCGGCTTGATCTTCCGCCCGAACTTTCTCATGTGCACGATGTGTTTCATGTGTCGATGCTTAGGAAGTGTCCACCTGAGCAGGGTAAGATAGTATCGTTTCGCGATGTGCAGGTTCAGGAGGATGCGACGTACGAAGAAGTGCCGATTCAGATCATCGACCGGAAAGTGATTAGCTTGCGTCGTCGTGAGATACCGTTGGTAAAGGTCGTGTGGCAGCATCACGGTGTTGATGAAGCCACTTGGGAACTAGAGTCGGGTATGCGGGAGTTATATCCGCATTTGTTTTGTTTTTGAGATGAGTTGTAAATTTCGAGGACGAAATTTCTTTTAGGAGTGGAGAGCTGTAACGTCCCGAAATTTATTTAATATTAATGTAATGTAAATGATGAATTAGTGTGCCATAATTAAAGTTTTAACTTTAATTAGATTATTTGGTTGGATTTTTAGTTTTTGGTTGTTTTGTTAAATTGATGTGTTCAAAAGATTCCTTGTTGATTTAAAATGATGTTTTGAGTTTTAAAACACAACAATTTGTAAAATGTTAGAAATACTCTGTTTTACAAAACCGTGGGCGGCACATGGTTTTCGCACAGTAAAACCGCCCACCGATTTTCTCTATTTATTTCTCTCTTCTCTCTCTCTCTCTTCACTCTCACGAGCTCTATCTCTCTCTTCACTCTCCCTCTCGGCAGTTTTTCTCTCTCTCTAATTTCTTCAAAAAATTTTGGTTTCCATTCGAATCCAAGCTTCGGAACAGCAAGGAGGAAGCTCGGGGACGTGATTCGGCAACCGAGAACGCGGATTGAAGCTTCGATTCGAGGTTAGATTCGAAATTTCTAAACTTTTTCAAAATTTTCGATTTTGTGTGTTTTTGAAATCTAAGTTTGTTTAAGCTTAGAAAACCGTGGAATTGTGTTAAATGAGCTTAGAACAACTAGAATCTAAACCTAGATTGAAGAAAAACGGATTGGATTCAAGATTTTCATTTTTCTCCTCTTTTTCTCATTTTTGGATTTTTGAAGATTTTGAGTTCAAATGTTGTTTAAATGATTCCAAACATGTTTTAGAATGTTTTTCTATCAATTATAATTGTTTTTCATGCCTGGGAATTGAGAAAAACAGGTTGGAATTCAGATTTGGATTTTGGGGATCGAGAAACCCGTGGCTGGGATTTCTGGATCTTCCCAGTTCGGCAGGCCGAAGTTCATGTTCGGCAGGCCGAAGTGATGATCGGCAGGCCGGTGTTCTTCCGATCGGCAGGCCGAATCTGGGGAAATGTTCGGCAGGCCGAACTTTGCTTCCGGCAGGCCGAACTGTACAGTTCGGCAGGCCGAAGCAGGGCGTCCGGCAGGCCGACCGAGGCATGGAAAATTTTGTGATTTTTACCCGATTTCATTGTTTTGAACCCTGATTTAAATCCCAACCTTATAGGATGATTTTAATGATACAAATGGCACACTAGGACATCATGAAATGATTTGGTAACATAGAATGTCTCGAACTAGATATTGATTGACTTAGTTTGTATCTAGGATCGTTCGTGGTTCCGTGGAGCTAACGTATAGCGGATCGGGATTACGGTGTGGGGTACCGGCACGAGTACTGAGGTAGGACTTCTATCCTATTTCTTTGGTAGCCTGGTTTTGAAATGATTTGGCTTTGAAAATGATTTCTATCAAAATGTTTTCAACGGTTGTTTGGAAATGGTTTTATCGGTAGTATTTTAATACACCGTGATTATGAAATGAATTTCATAATGAATGTAATTGACAATACTCGGTAATTGGGTTTGAATGATAATGATAACAAACACTAAGGCATGATGCCATATCAGAGATCGGGTCGTGTGACGAACGACCTTGGGGGCAGGTCCCGAAACCCAGCTGGGCCACTACGGTGGTGATATCATGGTTTGCCTAGGTAAAAGTAAATTGGTGTTTTGATTTGACGAGTAGACTGTTCTGTGTCAGAACGGTTCTACTCAATTTATTTATTTATTTATCTAACGTTTTATTTCTGTATACTCCTGATAATGTTTTGTTTCTTTGCATTAAATTATTTTATAAAACTTAGTCCTACTGAGCCTTTCGCTCACGTTTTATCTGTTTTAAATCCCCCCCCCCCCTTCTAGGTGGTTTTCCATATAGGTTTGGAGGAGATTCTTCAGACCGGACTCAGGAGCACTAAGAGAATTTATTTATATTCAGTATTATTAATCAAGGCATGTAAGGCTCAACTTTAATTGTACTTGGACTGTAATTGTATTTGTGATATTGTCAGATCCATGTGTGTGCACAAGTTGTGGGTTGTGGAACCCATATTCGCGGTTTTTATTCAATTATTGTTATTTGATTAATGATTTCAAATTCCTTTATAAAAATGTGGTGGAAAATCTTCTTTAATTCTTGCTTAATTGGATTTTTAAACCCTTAATTTCAATTAAACTCTCCTTTAATTAACCTAAATATTCCGCCACGTCACCTCCCGTACTCCGGGGCGTGACAGGCATATGTCAAAAATATTAAATTTCAATAAGGGATAATAAAAAAGATAAAATTTAAAGAGTTAAATATTAATTTTCAAAAAATGAGTGGAGGCAGTAGCCCTTACTGGACCTCACCAAGCTCCCCACAACCAGTAGATATATATCGTTTAGCTATTAGATTTGAAAAAAATAAATAAATTTGACTATATTTAATAGTTTTAAAATATTTATCATCAATGAGACTAGAGTTTTTACTAAAATATTCTAAAAAAAAAAAGATAATTCATTGAACTTTTTGAATCTCCTCTTTGGAAAAGATAAGTAATAAGGTGTTTAATAAAATTAATTAAAATTAATTTTTTATTTTAAAATATTATATCATATAAAAATTTTACCTTATGGTAACTTTTTACCATATAACATATATAATATGTGAGACTTTACGGTGTCACTTAACTTTGCAAACACAATTTTAAGTCGTACAGCGTTTTCCTCGCTTGTCAGAAAAAAATAAAAAATAAAATAAAACGCTTACGTCAAAAAAAACAAAAAAAAGTTCCGTAAAGCGTGTCAGCAAAGGCGAAGCGAGTACTGTAGACTTGCGTGTACTCTCGAGTACAGTTGGCGTTCTCCTGATTGGGTCCTCTAATTGCTAAATGATTGCTTTGACTAATGACAAACAGGACACGTGGAGTCGCTATCAAACTCAATTGCCCAAACCAAGAACACGGCAAAAACCCATTTTCACGTGGTTCAGACTATAATATTATTATATAAAGATTCCACGTCACTCCCCCAGCTATCTCCATCCAAGATCCTGCCACGTTTGACGCGGTCATCTCAATCCCATTTCCCACTAGACCAGCTCCTGATCCTTCCTCAACCGTCGATCACAAGTGATTAATGTGATCTTTGTGGTCTAGATTATTCCTTGGCCTTTTGGTTAGAAAAATAAATTAAAATATAATTCATATTTTGAAGTTTTTTACAGGTAAGTTTTAATTAAATTGCAAAAGCACTTTGAAAAGTGGTCACGGTGGATCCAGCTAACCCATCTTATATGGCTATAAATTTCATGTGCGATGGGTTGTCCAACCGCCTAACCAAAGTCCTCCATGTTTGGTAGGTTGAATTATACGCTATTAATTTATATCGCTTTCGCCGCCAAACTAATTATAATTTAGCGTCTTTTATTTATTTTTTCTTTTTCAACCGTGTCATAGTATATTTTTACAATTTTTCTTTCGCTATGAGAAAAACAAGAATTATTAAGGTTATTTGGTCCTTAATTATTTTTATTACTTTAAAAGTCTCAGAGATTATTAATAAAACAGAAAAGATTTAACTCAATTTCATTTAAAAGACGGACCCAACTTTTATTTATATCACCCTACATCTAATGTCCTACAACACATTGGTTAGGCAGGAGTCCTAAAGTGGGGTTATGGAGTATTGAATCCTTGACACATCCTAAGAGTAAAAGAAGAAAAGATATCCTCATCACTAACACTGACCCATTGGTGATATTGCAAAAATAACTTATTGGTAGGTTTTGTTTTTCAATTTTCAAACATAAAAAAAGTGATTTTGATCATATCTGATAGTTTCAAACAGAGCTTTATTGTGAGGGCTTTTATTGTAGATAAGACTTGCTCAAAGTTATGTGCCTGATATAGCTTACCAAAAAAAAAGAACTTATTTGTGCAACACATATTTTTATCCTAAAAAATATGTTTATGGGCAGACATATTTTTCAAACAAAATATGTAGGTGCAGATTGAAAAGGATAAAATGATCCGACTTTTAATTTGATAATCCGGCTAAACAAAAACAACGCTAATTTTCAGGAAGCAATCTTGGTGGGGATAAGATTATGACTGCATTTAATCATGCGACAGAGTGAATTTGACCTCATGGCCTTCTGCTCATATCATGTTAGAATATGGATCCATCCTTAAGGCTTAAGCTATTAGGAGGTCCCCGATAATAACATTTGTATGTCAATACTTTCCCTTCACATTTGGATCTAAAAAATGTAAATAACATGCTTGTTTATTAATTCATTTAAAAGCTTAACTAGTTAAGAGATAGGCTAACAATAATTTTTTATTCTCACTCCTACACGCGTATAATTTGAATAATTGGCAAATGTGCGAGTGAATATTAATTGAAAGCCTGGCACACAAAAATTAAAGGTCCAATGCGTGATAACAATTTGAAGGGCTCTAATATCATATTAGTTTGTCAATAGTTCAAAAAACTTGAGCTTTGTGGAAGGTGAACCAACAATAATTTTACATTTTAACCATGACTATATATAGATTTAAGGGGTGCTTAGAAGGGTGGTGAGAACCAGTAGTTAGAACCATTTTTACTGTAGTATGTGAGAGTTTTATACTGTAGCAATTTTTTTTATTGTTACTGTAGCATGTGAGAGCTTTATATTGTTTATAACTTTAAAAGTGGTAAGAACTACTTTTGCTACACATAGGGTTAGATAATGGACGCATTGGCAGAACCGCTTGAGTTATTACTTTTTATTCTTTACTTATAATTTTATTAATATTTTATTGCAACATAGCCTTACAGTAATATTTCTCCATTCCAAGATTACCAAAAAAAAAAATAGCCAATTCAGCATATTCATTGTGCCCCACAAAATATCAAATTTCTCAAATTTCTTTCTTTTCAATATTTTCACACACATTTTAAAAATTTTTCATTTAAACCTTCAGTTTCCCTCAATTGAAATCTTCTAATATTGAAGTTTGTATGTAATTTTTTTTTTACTAAAATCTTCAGTTATACCCACCAAATTTCCCAAATTTCTTTCTTTTCAATATTTTCACATACATTTTAAAAATTTTTCATTTAAACCTTTAGTTTCCCTCATTTGAAATCTTCAGTTATACCCACTAAGTATATTCTTTATATATATATATATATATATAAGGAGAGAGAGAATGCTACATACTTTTAAGTGAGACTAAACGTGACTCGAATCTTTAACTTATGGTTGAGATGAAGGGACTTACAATCAACTAAGTTACTCTCACTAAGCATATACGGATTGTTCTCATTTAAAAACTTAATTCAATAAAGGCTTGACCGTAATAGTTCTAATGCTAGAAATCTATTTAGGCCTAGGCTTAAAAGTCAGTTACAAGGAAAAAAAAAAATAAGAAGAGAGAAACATAGAATTAAAAAAAAGTATCACCCTTAAAAAAAAAATTATAGCTTCACAGAATCTTTTCACTACCAACCTTCCGCTTTGGCTTTTTCCTTTCCCCCTTTAGTGCAAAGCTAATCTTTTTCTTTTTCTTTTTTTTTTTTAGGTAAAAAGCTAGTCGTGCATGTTTTTCATGTAAACAATCACATAGAGATTGTTACAATGGAACCCACATATGAAACTACAGATGCAAGCGTAATATATATATATATATATATATATAAGATGAAGGTGAAGAAGCTAGCTCTCTCATCTCTCCGACCATGCCTCTTTGTCTTCGTCCACCCCATATATATTATGAGAGTCAACTAGGTGGCTCAACGTGGGTGCTTCAATCATTTTCCCATTTCTTTATTCACCTACATATATATATATATGCGCTAAGGTTACCCTCTACAGGGGAGAAAAAAATAATAATACACCTCCCAAAGTAAACATGTATTCAATGAGTCTGTCTTAATAGGAAAAAAATCAATTCTGCCCTATCATTTTTTCTTTCTAATTATAAATCTACCTTCTTTTTTCTATTCAAAAAATGTATATAAAATATACGTATACACACACACTTCTATATATATTTATTTTGACTGAAATCATTACATTAATATTCGCTCTCCGAATTAAAAAGGAAAAAAAAATAAGGCCGTGAATATTGCATTTGTTTATTAAAAAAAGGTGATTACCAATAAATACAATATGTACTTTTTGTTTTCTGGTTAGTCGTAAGTATAATCTAATAGTAAAAATCACACCTGACTTTATTTGAAGAGGAAGAATTCAAATATCTCACTTCCCTAATTTAAAAAAAAAAATGTACTTTTGTAGACACAATATGTATTTTTTAGGTAATCAACATTTAAAATGTTTGACAACTTAGTTAGAACTCATAGTTTTGTGATTACATTATATAGTGTAAAACAAAAATATGCTACAACATTTATATTTTTAACTATAGTTCTAACTACAGCTTTGTTTGACAACTTAATTGGAACATATTAATTTAAACTGCTACAGTGTAAAACTCTCATATACTACAATGTAAAACAAAAATTCGCTACAATATAATACTCTTATATGTTATAATATTTTAGCTCTGAGTTATAGTTCTAATTAGTTCCCAAACACTCAAATGCCGTGAATTATATGGATTGGACGGTATAATTTTTTGAATTAGAATGTCAAATCAGAAATTTCATAATTTTTTTTTTTTGAAGGGAAGAAATCTTATAATTTAATACACAATTTGGTGTTGGGACGACTCCTGCTAAAAAGTTGAATATATTTTTCTATCACCTCAATAGTGCGATCACAAAATATAAAGGGAACCCAAGTTAAAATAAAATTAAAAAAAAAAAAGCTTAAATGCATATATGAACAAAAAAGTATGTAGGTAAGGTGAAATTTGGTATTTTGCCCCTGTAAATTCGGATTAAAATGTAGATGTTCCGAGGAAGATTTGGATCTCAAATACAACCGACAAAAGAGGAACACAAAAAGGAAGTCAAAATGTACGTCATATACATTAAAAAAAAAGGGAAAGCATTAATATTCATTCATTAAAGAAAAAATCAGTTCAGAGATATATGCTTTTGCTTGGCTGGTTTATTTACTGGTTTCTATATAAGTATCTTTGAATTTATTTTTATTTTTTTAATTTCACCTCCATTACGCTTTATCAGTGGAAAAAGGGTTCAAAAAAAAAAACTTCTATATTTAAAACTATTTAAACATCTACGAATATAAAAAATCCTAAAACAAAACATAAATACTCAAAAAAAGACAATCTTTATCTTTATAAAAATAAACTCGGTTTAAACAAATGTGTCTTTTGTATTTTTCAACTTGTTTATTCTTCTACAAAGTGTATACTAATGAAATTGAAATAAAACTTTCTAACTCAAAGAATACATTTGTACTTGTTAAATATATATGGTATTTGAAAAAGTAGTTCAAACTAATGGATTGAACTATAAATCGTGTAAAACTCTTACATACTATAGTAAAAAGCTATAGTGTAAAGCTCTCACATGTTCAGTTCTCGAACCAAACTAATAGTTTAAACTACTCTTCCAAACACCCTAATAGATAGAATGTTGTTAAAGAAAAAAAGAATTAAAATTGAGGGGTATTTATATAATTATATTTTAAGTAGTTTTGTTTTTGGAAAAAAAATTACAATAAGCTATTTAAATGTAAGAAATTAGAGAATAGAAAGACAGAGTAAGGCATTTCAAAAAAAGAAAGACAGAGTAAGGATTCACAAACCCTATCATCACGAGTATAAATCCCCATATCTCATGATATTTTTTTTAATGTAGAAATTGCTCTAAATAGTTTAGGACCAGTAATTATTTCTTGCAAGCAAGTTGAGCAAGAAAGGTATGTTAGCATATTCCCACTCACCATATGCCATATTTTCTGATTTGATATTGCTTTATTCATTTATTTGTTTTATTTTTATTTTTATTTTCTTATTATTTGAAAGGTATATTTATTTTCTTTTTTCGTTTGGAATATCAATAGTTTATTGGAAAAAGGTCCCAAAAGTGGAGAAATAATTCACAATACACAAAAACAAAAAAAATCCCCAAACAGGAAAAAAGAAAAAGAAAAGAAAAAAAGGAACACAACTCGTTTCTTTTTTTTTTTTAATTTGTTTTCTTTTTATTAGAGTCCGACTTGTTTGTTTGCTACCGAGTCCGCATTGACTATGCAGTTATATTCAGTATTTTTCTTAGAAAAGAGAAAAAAAATTAGAAAAAATGCATTAAAAAAAAGGAAAAAAGAGTAATTGCCCTAAAATAAAAAGGAAACAGTTAGATAAATTTTACAATTATTGTATAATTGTTTATGATATTTCCAAATTTTCGTTGGGGCAATTCGCGCGGTGGATTTTTTTACTTACAACCGTGTCTCTGCCGCATTTGATACAGTCAAAACAATGGATAATTAAAAAAGGGAATAAAATAATTTAGAAAGAAGAAAAAAAAGGAACGGAAAAAATAATAAAAAAAAAGGTTCTAGAGAGAAGAGAATAATTTTATGATTCGATTGCATAACGCAATTTCATTTGGTTTATTCCTCAATATAAATACATTATTTTCTCTTCCTTCTTTTTAATTTTAATTTTAATTTTTTTTTTCGTGTGGCTACGGAAGCCGAAGCTGTCCAATGCCTTCACCTTCCTCAGCTCCCCGGCGGACGATCTGAAACTTTCTCGATCTTCTCTCTCTCCTCTCTCCTCTCTCTCTCTCTCTCCTGAAACCAAGCAAACATCCAACAAAAAGCTTTCTGGTCATTCTCTGAGCTTTTTCGCTTTTCGTTTTTTCGATTTTTGCTTCCAGAACTGTTCGTTCATGTATGACATGTCTGTTTTGGAGTCATCTGAATCTCTCATTGTCGTTTGTATATTTTTATGTATAGATGTATATATAGGTGGTGTATATATATATAGATTCA
Organism: Artocarpus heterophyllus; assembly: GCA_025403435.1. Taxonomy (NCBI): domain Eukaryota; kingdom Viridiplantae; phylum Streptophyta; class Magnoliopsida; order Rosales; family Moraceae; genus Artocarpus; species Artocarpus heterophyllus. The sequence continues at coordinate 5,016,223 of CM046350.1, read as the reverse complement.
GGATTTGGAGATTCTGAGGAGTTTTTCAGAGTTGTGTAATTATTTATTGAGTTTCCGAAGCAAATTCCCCGAGCACCTTGAAGCTCGGGTGATCGGAAATCATGGCGTCTGAAGAAGACCTCCATAGTCGTCTCAATGAGAAGCCGAACCTAGTTTCTGGCCTCCATAGCTGTCTTGACGAGAAACCGAATCAGAATTCTTACCTCCATAGTTGTTTCAATATGCGAACGGACCAGAATTCTTTTTATTTGAAGAAATTCAGACTCTACGAAACTCCTTCGGTACTTTTTTCTCTCTCTTTCTTCATTGTTAGTCTTTGTTCGTTTTCACGTTTGTTCTCAGATTGTCTGCAATTATTATTATTTTTTTCTATTTTTTTCCTTCAGTTTTGTCTGAATTATGACCTTAATTTTGCTTTAAATGGAACTTTTTTGTTTTATTGTTTGGTGTTGACATGACTAAATCCAATTGATTTTTGAAATTAATATCCAGTTTTCGTGTCGTGTCGTGTTTCTGGTAAATTCATTTAGTTAATGGTTTTCTGCTCGATCTTGATCAGATGTAATTTTAATTTTCTTTTACAAAATAGGGTAAATAACTAATAAAAAAAAGGTTTATAGATATCTCGCTTTCTCTCGTACCTCTAGAATTTCTGGCATCGTCAGTTACAGTTCTATAGATGCCAAAATTTTGAACTTTTTGATGATTTTTCACTTAATGGTGATTAGTGAGTTCCATGGCGTTAAATGCCAGCAATAAAGAGAATTTTATTCTATTTGTTTTTTTGTTGAATTTTCTTTTTGGTCTTTTTTCCTATTTTTCCACAGAGACTGTTGCGTCGATTGTTTTCATGAAACTTAAGGTGCAATACTAATAAACTGGTCAATGTTGAACAGAACTATTACATGATTGGAAGAGACAAGAGCAGGACATGTTGGAGAGTCTTAAAAATCGACAGGTCAGAGCCTACTGAGCTAAACATTGTTGAAGATCCGACAACATATTTGGAACAGGAATGCTACGAGCTTCTGCGGCGGATACATGAGGGAAACAAGCCAGTGGGTGGACTTAAACTTATCACAGTTTGTTATGGAATCATTGGTACGATCTGTTGCTTGTTTCAAACCTGTACATATATGTTCCCCTCCCCCAACTTTGGACTAAATGTGTTATTTTCTGGCTCTAGGCTTTGTGAGATTTTTAGGACCTTATTACATGCTTGTTATCACTCAAAGAAGGAAGCTTGGAGCAATTTGTGGCCATACAATATATGGAATTTCTAAGAGCAAGATGATTCCAGTACCAAATTCTACTGTGCGGTCAAACTTGCCTTATTCTAAGGATGAGAACAGGTCTTTTGTCCATTCTGCATGTAAATGTAACGTGTATGGTACTTGTTGAGAAATAAGAGAGTAGCATCTAGAACTGTACATTCTCAATAATGTACTTTAGAACTGTGTCATGACGTGGTAACGCTTTCGGTTTGAATTATATTGTGCAGGGCAAATAGTTTTATTTCGTATCATCTTTCAGCAGTAGACAGCTTTTATGCTGATAATCTTTGTAATATATTTGTTGATACACCTTAAATGTGAAAGTACCAACGTGGGCTTCCCAATTCAAACTGGCTTATGTTCTTCTGGTATTTTAGTTATTCTTCCTAAGATGAAACACATAGCAGATCTTCCAGATCTTACTTAAGCCATTTACGACTTCATTACTGGACCCTTCATTGTTAATAATTTTTCATATAGGCTATTTTCGGTTCATTTCCTGCGTATTTACAGGGACAAACTCCATTGCTGTTGTGATGTAAAATAACATGTTAAATGAGACAAGGTATTGTCAGGGTTTTGCTGGGGGGAGAAGCGCTAACTTTCTGTTATTTCTGATTATTCTTTCCATTTTAAAATCAATTCTTACAGTTGATTCAGCGCTTTTGTTTACTTTTTTTTAGATTAATCAATTCTTTTTGCTAATAGTTGTCTCTGTTTTTTTCATTGTTGGCTTAGATACAAGAAGCTTCTATGCACAGTGGATCTCACAAAAGATTTCTATTTTAGCTACTCATACCATGTCATGCGTAGTCTTCAAAAGAATTTGAGCGATTATAAGACAGGCGATTTTGTTTATGAAACAATGTTTGTTTGGAATGAGTTCTTGACTCGTGAAATCCGAAATAACGTCAAGAATACTTTATGGACAGTTGCCTTAGTGTATGGCTTCTTTAAACAGGTATCACACATGGATGATTTAATTCCAATTATAGAGGAGTTTTACAATGATTTAATTAAGCATGGGAAGGTTGCTTAAATCTCATGGTTTTCAATATTAAGAATTCTCCAAAAGTAGTATATTTATCTACTTGTTCTGTTCTTAACAATTGTTAGAGCTTGGGTATTAATTTGGTATAGCAAACATGTGAAGGTTGCTTAAATCTCATGGTTTTCAATATTAGGAACTCTCCAGAAGTATTATATTTATCTGCTTGTTCTGTTCTTAACAATTGTTAGAGCTTGGTTATTAATTTGGTTGGATATTAACATCTTGGATGTTTTCCTATGTGGCATTAATATGTGATCCATCTTTTATGATCCACAGAAATTGAAAAGAACTCAATTATATGCGCCCTCATAAAATATGTTCTATTCGGACAGCTTTGCAGTGAATAATCTTTTGTCAGGGTAGTGATGAAGCAGGCTTTGTTCAAACGTTGATATTTTACAGGACATTTCTGTTACATTTTTCTACAGCAAACTGGAAACGTTCTGAATGCTTATGATTTTTGTTTACACTATGTAGGTCGATCTATCTGTATCTGGTAGAGAGTTCAAGTTTACCCTCATTGCCAGACGCTCACGGCATTATGCAGGCACCAGGTTTGGTTATAATCTTCCTCCTTAAAAGATTTGCAAAAGTTTATAATGCTGTATTTTTAAAATAATATGCATCAAGTACATTTGACTCCCCACTGCTGATCTATCCATACATTTGACCTACAAATGGAGTTTGAGGATCATGTGATTAAAGTAGGATAGTTCTTCCTGATTTCTTTTTTACTGGAGATTTTACTACCTTTCTAACTTCCCTATACTTTCTGTTTCTTTTTTGGAAATTGATGTTTTAAAAAAAAACGTGCATACCTTTTCTAGAACACTTTCTATTGACCAGAATATCTAGTTTAATTTTTATTTTGCTGGAGCAGATACTTAAAAAGAGGAGTAAACGAGAAGGGCAGAGTAGCTAACGACGTCGAGACAGAACAGATTGTATCTGAAAATGCTTCCGAAGGATGTCCAATGCAGATAAGCTCTGTTGTACAGATTCGGGGTTCAATTCCACTCTTCTGGTCCCAGGATTCATCACCTCTCGTTGTTAGACCTGATATTCAATGTATGAACTGAAAACATTTTTTGTCTTTTTTTTTTGTGGTAGTTTGTTACATTTTTTTTTTCTAACTTGTACTTATTGTCCCCCTCAGTATCAAGAATGGACCACAACTATGATGCCACAAGGCTTCATTTTGAGAATCTTGTGAAGAGATATGGAAATCCAATAATTATTTTGAATTTGATTAAGGTAAGTTTTTTTATATTAGTTGAAGAATCAAATATTTCCATCAGCCTTGGCTGTTTTTGTTTTCTTGTTTATGAATTTTGCCAACCTCCAATTTGGAATTGTTTTGATCCTCTCATTTTCTCTTCCTCCTGTTATAATTGGTTGTGATGAACAGATGCGTGAGAAGAAGCCTAGGGAGACGATTCTGCGTGCAGAGTTTGCAAATGCTATTAGATTTATAAATAGAAATTTAAAAAAGGAGAACCACATTCGGTTTTTGCAGTGGGATTTACACAAACATTCTAGATGGTACTTTGTTTTTCCCCTTTTTAAGACAATGAGTAGAAATCTATTAAGAATGCAAGTGAGATGAAAGAGTCTATATTTTTGCAGCAAAGCGACTAGTGTATTGGCTCAGCTCGAAATGATTGCTACATATTCATTAAGCTTAACTGGAATCTTCTTTTGTCAAGTGGCCCCTAATTCAAGGGCTCAGAAATATCCACCCTGCCTCGAGTAAGTTCTAGCCAAAAGACACCACCTTATTTCATAATTTCGTTTTATTTTTGTCTTTCTTTGTTCTACATATAACTTGTGTTTATGGCTTAGTCAGTTCACTCTGGAAGCACACTCTAAACTTTTTCAAACATCTCTTTTAGGGCCTTGCTGCAATGAATTAGTGTTGCTATGTTTTTCTGACTCCTTTTTTACTGTGGTGTGATGCAGGGAAAAAAGAAGTGAAAACTTTTTTTCAGATAACCTTTCCAGTCAAAAGGATAGTGCTGATAACTTGGAAATAGAAATTTGCAATAGTAGTTGCAGTGGTGGTACTGATACAAGCAGTCATTACAGTGAAAAACCATTGATGTTTCAGAAAGGTGTTCTAAGGACCAATTGTATCGACTGCTTAGACCGCACAAATGTTGCCCAGTATTCCTATGGGCTAGTTGCTCTTGGAAGTCAGCTACATACTCTGGGACTTATAAAATCACCAAAAATTGATCTCAATAATCCTTTGGCTGATCAGCTAATGAGACTTTACGAGACGATGGGTGACATCCTTGCATTTCAATATGGTGGTTCTGCAGCACACAATAAGGTGATTTTTCTGGAATTTGCTGCAAGGAGATTATAATTTTATAACTCATCAGATACCAACAACAATATAAAATCTAACAGTCAAGAAATGCCACGCAACAGCCTACAAACAATTTAAGGAGAATTCTTTTATATTTTTTTTGCTTCTTAGAAAGCTATCATCAACTCCTTTTATGGATCCTAGATGTAACGTTGTAAATTAAAATTTAGACAGCTATGTCTAAGGATTTTGTGATCTTATTCTGGTCCAGATTCCTTATGACGAATTCACATGCAACTCACTTAGCCCATAACCTTTATTTGATCGAGGACGTTGAAAGAGGCAACTTGAATCCTCCCATATTTTTTAGCACTGTTTACTAAATTATCCCCTTATTCTTGCCCCCACACACTCCAGAATCCAACTGACTTCATTTTGGTTGCTCAATTTTATATTTTCCTGTCTGGCTTAATATTTGTTCTGTTACGTTAACCGTTCTTTATTATTTTTTCATTCTTGATGCCAAACAGATATTTTCTGAGAGAAGAGGTCAATGGAAGCCAGCAACTCAATCACAAGAGCTTTTCAGAACGTTTCAACGATATTGTAATAATACCTATTGGGATGGTGAAAAACAAAATGCTATTAACGTGTAAGTCAAATATGTCCTTGAATTGATTAAATCCATTGATATCTTTTGTATCAGCAAGTGCTACTAGAAGCATTCACGAGGAAGTGAATTAATCTAACATGATATCTGTTGACATTGTCAGATTTTTGGGGCACTTTCAACCCCAACCAGGAAAACCTGCACTGTGGGAATTGGGTTCAGATCAGCATCATAATGTTGGGAGGTGCGATGCTAATTTTTCCGAGGAGTATACTAGGTATGAAATTTGGTGTTGCCTGTTATCATTCAATATAATGGAAGTTTGCCCGAAGATCCGTGCATTGATGTATTCAATAAGGTTATTATATCTGCAGGTGTGGAAATGTTATGTTCTTTTTTTTTTCACTTTTAATATATATTTTTTTTATATTTTTGGACATTGGATGACAGTCTCCAGATATTGTAATGGAGATTAAGAAGTTTTTCAACTCTCGAGGAATGGTCTCTGGATTGCCAGACGTTTGTTTATTAACGCTAATTTTTTTGAGTCTAGTTTTGAATTTGTTTCCAGACTTAGCTTTCTTCCTATGCTCTAGCTGTTCTTAGTCCATATATCTTATCCAGCCAATTCCAATTTCTCACGTATTTAATAAAACATGTCAAACCAATCCCAATTAATTTCAGATCGAACTTTTTCTTTTCCGAACCAGTGATCTAAAACACCTTATTATTATTCCTGTTCAAACATAGAACTGTTTTAATGTCTTTTTTACCCAAGTATAGAGAGGCCTTGTAGCTTTCTCTACATTGAACTTGCAAGGAAGTCTGTGGCGTTTGTGGGTCATTAATGATCTGCTACATTTGTAGGTTGTTTATTAAAAGATCGCTATCTGATGGCAATATTCAAAGTGACACGCCTATGGCAAGCACAGTAGACGGACACAACGAGCCTTTGTCTGAAAAAGCACAAGGAGTAAGAGAAGGTCTTTCAGACTCTACACCGGTGATTCCAACTTGTGAGACTGACATACCTTATTGCAGGTCTGTATTAGACAACATTTCATTTGCTTCCTACCCTAATTTAGAATTCTCAAGTCTACCTCTCACTACAATTTGGTGCTATGGTTGATGCCTTGGTTGATGTCTGATATGTGGACTATCTTTTTATAGGTATTTCCCTTCAATGTCTCGGAAGCAGTTTTTTAGATTAATGCAGGAGGAACAATTTCTTGAACGTGATCTGATCTCTTATGATGAAGAAGATGAAAACAACTTATCAAGTTTTATGGACGCTGACTGGCTGTCTTCATCTGGAAATTCTTGTGAAGAAGAAACATTTGAAAGGTAAACTCTCCCTGTAGAATGTCAATATGTCCACAAATCTTTTTTTTTTTTTAAACTGACGTTCCTGAATTTTTTATTTTAAATTTTTATATTAGGAACCTCAGGGTGGGTCCTTGATAAGTAAAGGCATATGTATTACGTTGTCTGCTAATGACAATTGACTACTGATCTATACGACTGTAGGTCTCCTGCCTGCCTTTCATCAGAAAATGTTGCAAAGGGACTGAAAATTGACCTTTCTAAAACTGCAAGTAGAACTGGCTCCAGTGTGCAGGTGAGCATTTTATTATCTTGTTGCTTTATCATAAGAATTCAGTGGCTGTAGTGTCCTTGTTAGTTGCTTGTGCAGAAGGAGGGATTGTTGGCTTCACCGTCTACTCCCGTGAGTATAATAGCGAAATTATGAACCGAAATTTCAAAATCCAATTTCTTATCTTCAATATGTTGTCTGCTTGTGATTAATGTTATGCGAGAGAATTTCACCGTGTTAGGATATTTCATTTTCATAATCTTAACTTGTATGCTTGTGGACTTTTCACTCATGATTTTGCAGGAAACGGAGCAGTCAAAACCCGATCTCACTTGCGATGGCAGATTATCTGAATTATCCGAGAGCTTTGTAAACTGGGTACGTGATGGAGGTTTGCTATTTCATTGAAGTAACTGGAAGGATTCCTTTTGTAACAATAATTACCACATCATCTAATTGAACCCATCCGAAGGATCGGGTTCCTGTACAGCAAATAAACGGTAAAGTGATCAATCAGAATAAGAGTCAATGGACTCTTACCAAAAAATATTCACCCGGGTGTAAATTCTAGTCTTGATGCGTGTGAGATTCCGCCGGTCCGATTTGATCGTGAGGTCCAACATTCTTTAAATAGGAGTAGCAGAGTAGACATATGCATAGACGACAATTCTACCATTCTTTCAGTTGCTCTTTACGTAACCTCTTCTTCTGGGCCTCAGCTCAGAAGTTTTTAACCTTGGTAAATATTATACATATATAAATAGAGCGGTGAGAAATATTTCTCAATTGACTACTTCAGTTTCAGTTTCTTTTTTGTCATTGTTCCATGTTTTTTGTGTGGAGATGGGTTCATCATTTAACTGGTTTTCATGCATGTACGGATCAAGCTTTACCCCTCACGAATTAGCTTTATTCCACATCTATAAGACATTGATGTAGTACTTTTTTATCCCCCCAAAACATGAGGACACCTTTTGATCCCAAACATTGTTGGGGTTAATCCTGTATTTCCCATATGCGAAAACGGTGAAGTGGACGTCGATGGGTACTAATTTCGCTTTCGAAACAAATTACGGAGATTCACATTGCCAAATCCATTCAAATCTTTGATGTAAACGTCAATGGCTAATATTTTCGGCACAAATTAAAGACCAACAATGCCGAAAAATACATTAAATTCTATGTTACGAAGTGGAGAATTAGACTTTGCAATGCAATATATTTATTGAAAAGATCGACGATAAAGCAATTTCAGTTTTCTCACACAAATGAAGTAAATGCAAATTTTGCCATGTTGTACAAAGCCTGCGGCTTTATTATAGAATTGGGTTATTTTTCTTTTCATGTTTTGAATTTTAGGTTTATTTAAATAATATATTTTTAATTTTTGATCTCATTAAATTTATATCTTTAGATTAAATTTAATACATAAATTTATACCGTTGTTTAATTAATCTTTAATTTTGACCCAAAAAATTACCTAAAATACCCACAAATTAAAAAAAAATAACTTTAAAAACTTTAACAAAAAACCTTTATATAAAATTTTTACCTTTAAAAATACATAAAATACTTTCAAAAATAAGTATTTGTGTGTTAATTTAAGTAAGTGAGGAACTTTTTATTTAGATGAGATTGGTTTTGTCTTAAAAATTTTTGGAAACATTTTTGTCTACTTTTTGAGACAAAAATTTCAAAAACTCTTAACACAATTCTTCAAAAATTCTTATTTTTTAAAACAAAACTATTTTTACCTATTTCAAAACTAAACAGACCCATAGTTTTTTAATTAACTATAAAAAGACAAATATCCGCATAGAATTCAACTAACACTGTTCTCATGCTCTACATGGAAAAACTAATTCGAGTATTCTACTTTAGTATTGTGCATGAAACCAAAGAAGAAAATTGTTGTCATCCATATGAAAGTATTTTATTTTGCAGCGTTCAAACATGATTCAGTAAAGCATCTTGAAGCTCTTTCCTTTTTTTTTGGGTAAAAGCATCTTACACTTCCTTGGCAAAAAGTGAGATTACTTGAGAAACTCTTTAAATATCATGTCAAAAAACATCCAAAAAACTCAACGTCTGCACTCTGATTGCGCCACCAATAGGAGAAAAATTCAATTCCAAAAATGTAAGGATAATCCTTTTCCCATGGGATAAAAAAAAAAGAAAAACTTAATCTAGCTCAACTATGAATTCAACGACATTGAGATAAAATCTGCCAAATATCTCTTAATCCCATCCTGTAGGAGCAGGGGCAGGAACACCTTCTACTCCACTGGGTACATGTGTTGGTGGCGGCGCGGCTACATCCCAACCATCTGATGGCAAAGGTACTCCTGCAGATGAGCAACACACATGTCAGCATAGACAAAGCATCAAACCGAATAAAAAGTTCCTCACATACTTAAATTTGGCAGTCACTAGCTCAGATTTAGGTTACGCAAGGAAAGATGCTACTAACCTTCTTCTCCACCCCAATTCACAGCGGGAACCGCAGAAATCACCTCTGCGGGCCAAGGAGCATCAGCTATCTGGGTAGGCCATTGATCAGTAGCAAGACCACCGATACCAGCAGCTGCGTAATCGGTGATTCCATAGTCTGCAGTAGCGCCAGCTTCTTCTTCCTCCTGTTGCTTAGCCTCCTCGGGCTCCCTATAGAAGAACAAGTCCACCTGCAGACAGGAAGACAGGACAAATGAGTTCATGGCAAAGAAACTACATCCAACATGGTTATTGCTAGTTTCACACAAAAAGCAATCATGAATATTTAGGCTTTTACCATCACATCCCACTTGTGCCCAGCACGAATTGTGCCACGCATCTGCAAAACCATCCTTGCCAACAGCCAAAAGAGGCATCCAATACTGTGCTTGCCCTTGTTATTGGCAGGGATGCCAATGTCAACGTACCGCATAGGGGAATCAGTGTCGCAAAAGGCAATGGTAGGGATGTTACCAAGAGCACCTTCCTTGATGGGCTGCACACAAACCATAATAGTCAGACAATATCATTAATCAGCCAAATAATCAAGACAAATATAAAAACAATCTCTTACAATAGAATATGCAAAATGCACCAAACAAAGGACATAATAACCTGATGGTCAGTCCTCGGGTCGGTAAGAATCAGAAGACGAGGCTCATTAAAAGATGTCTGGAGCTGATTGGTGAAAGTACCAGGAGTGTGTCTTCCAGCAATAGCATGAGTACCGGTGTACTGGGCAAACTTAAGGACTGCTCTTTGACCGTAAGGCCTCGCAGACTGGACAATTATGTCCTGTGGGTTCTCAATGGCGACAATAACCCTGGCTGCAAGCTGGAGCTTTTCCCATGTCTTTCCAAGGTTAATGATGTAAATCCCTAAAGCATCACAAAAACGGGTTTTTTGTTGTTCATTAAAAAAATACTTAAAGGTATTACGTTCTATTTACAACCAATTTTTTTCATATCAATACATCACAGAAAAATCTGGAAAACAAAAATTTGCAGTCACCAACTAAAAAAGGGTTCAAATACGAATAATTCAAGCGCACAATTTCATCTTTATTTTTCCAAAGTCTCAGATCCCACATTAACAATATCAAGTAGAAAAAAAATATACACAAGAAAAATAGCAAAGATCTGCGAGAAATCTAATATATCAACAGAAAATCCGTCAACAACAAACCCATTAACCTCAAAACCCATCAAAACATCCACTTTATCATCTAAGTCCAAAAGAAAGCAATACCCCTTACTCTAAACACCAAAAACAACTGAACAAAACATAATAAACATTAAAAAAAAAAAAAAAAAAAAGAAATTGTGAGGAATATGAAGAAGAAAATACCATCATTTCTGCGCTTGAAGACGTAACGCTCCATCTGAAAGTCGCAGTTCTTGGTGCCGAGGTGGACTTCGGCAGCAAGCATCATCTGGATGTCGGCCTCCTTCTGAGAGAGCTGGCGCGAGGGCGCGGCGGCGTTGGGGGTCGCCATGGCTGGTTGCTGAGGAAGATTGAGATCGAGGATTTTGCACTCTGTGAGTCGCTGTTAAGCCTCTTCGAGAGCTTTTCGCTTCCGTTCCGCTAGAGAGTGCAATTGAGGGGCAGAAATTCTGAGATGTTCTCGTCTATTTATATGGGCGCGGATTCAAAACCCTAGCCAGCTTTTTTATTTTTTTTGGGCCTTTTCCTACTTACCTTCTCTTATAATATTTTTATTATTATTTTTGGATACTCTTGTTTTGAAAAATTTGCCCCAAATAAATATTCGTAAATTAAAATATTTCAAGAATTCCCTTCAAAAAAATATTTCAAGAATTATTACCAGCTCTCGTACATATTTGATAAAGGCTTATTTTAGCAATTTAAAATATTTTGAGAATTATTTAGGAATTAAGAACCTTTATCATTAACTCAAAAATTTATGTGAAAATTTAAACAAAGGATAATAGAATTTTAATTAATTGATAAAACTAAATGAAAAAAAGAGAATTTTTTTAAGGAGGAAAAAAGATAATTCGGTGTAATTTATTTTATGGAAGATTTTTCTATTTCCTATTAAATATAGTACATGTAAATAAATAGACTTTTAAAAGGGCAATCAACTAATTTACACATACGACATCCTTTTTTTTTTTTTGGTTTTCCACATGAGGCCTATAATAAATTGAACGTCACTAGACAAATAAAAGGTCTATTTTCGAGTTTAGGCTTTCAATTAATACATCATAAACTCATGACAGACATAGAGCAAAATTTTACTTGTCACAAATCATAAAAAAAATTAAAATATATTATAAATAACAAAAATTATTATCATTATTTAATACAAACATAAATATTAATAGCCCTATATAATTTTTCTATTTCTTATTAAAAATTGCTATATTCAACTCTTTAAAATAATTTATATATCATTATTTAATACAAAACATAAATATTATTTTAATAGTCCCTATATAAGCTTTCTATTTCTTATTTAAAACTGCTACCTCAACTCTTGTAAACTTATGGGTTACTGTTCAAGCTTAGTGCCCATAACCATTGATGTCTTCGCCAATCAGATGGTCTTAAAAAAGTAGCCCATAAACCTATGGGCCACTGTTAAAGCCCACTTTTCGCCTTTCTCATTTAAACCCTGACAAGGGAAATGAAGTTAGGACTTAAGGAGGGGTTTAAGCCCCGACCAGTCACCGGAAAACCATTTCTCTCTTCTGTGCTCGTCGGAGCTTCCCAATCCCATCATTTGCAAAAATGGCGGTCTCAGAATCAAAGAAATCCTCAAACAGCACTGAAGACCTAGAGCTTCTCAAGACAGACTTAGCCTCTTTCGCTTCCTCTCTCGGTTTGTCGTCTCTCCCATCATCTTCTTCAGGTTTCAACGATGTCGATTTTCGCAAAACGGGACCTATCCGGCCGAGCAAACTTCCTTAGAAGAAGCAAAAACAATCTGCAAACTCCAATTCGATGGAGAATCAGAATCCACGAGATCACCGGAACGAGAAGCCCAAGCCTAGACCCCCGGTTCTCTCGCTTGAGAATGGCAATGGCGACAAGCCTTTAGGGTTCGAGAAACTCAAGAACTTTCCGAAGCTTTCGCTGGTGAAAGCCAGCGCGCTTGGGGTGTGGTACGTGGATCAAGAGGAACTGGAGGCGAAATTGTTTGGGAAGGAGAAGAAGAAGGTGGAGGCGAGGGACCTGAGTGGGTGGAAGAGCTTTGTGGAGAAAAAGAGAGAGCTTGGAGAGAGATTGATGGCGCAGTACGCCAAGGATTACGAGTCTTCGAGAGGGCAGAGTGGGGATATCCAGATGTTGTATGCCACGCAGAGGTCGGGGACTGTGACCGATAAGGTCTCCGCATTTTCGGTGTTGGTTGGAGACAATCCCATTGCGAATTTGAGATCTCTTGATGCTCTTCTGGGTATAATTTTCTTCCATCCTTTTGTTCCTTTTTTGTTCAGTTAATGGTGCAAGAATCTCACTTAAATTTTTAGGCTAATTTCTTTCGGTGCTTTTTTTTTTTTTGGCTAAAATTGCCTACATTGGAAGTTAAAGCTAACACGTTAGTATGTGATGCCATTTCCGGAGTTTTCTTTGATTCATTGAGAACAGTTAGTTCTGTACTTTAATTTGTTCGGAGTTGCCAATTTTTTAGTCTATCAGGAACCGGATGGTCTTAACATTTTTTTTTTTTTAAATAATGCTTTGAGGTAGCTTTTATTTCAACGGTTGTTTCTTGCAGGAATGGTAACGTCGAAAGTGGGAAAGGGACATGCATTGACTGGTTTGAAGCATTTAAAGAGCTGTTTATTTCAAGGTCAGTACTCTCTCTTTCCTTTTTTTTTCCCCCTGTTTGCATCAGTATTCTTGATGGCTTGATGATCTCTTGATGCAAGAAGTCTTCAATTTTTGAGGCCAAACAAAAGCAAAAATGAAACCGAGTTCACTGAAAATCTGATTTACGAAAAGTTAAAAACTCATTAATTTCTTATCTAAGCATCAGAGAACAGCTAACTGTAGTTCACGGGCGCGTCAAAAGAATAGGTTCGATAACTTACAACCACGTCTTGAAAATTATTCAGCTTTGTTCTTTCACTGACTTTCAATTTAAGCTTCTTGCTGCAGTTTGTTGCCCGATCGTATGCTTAAGAGCCTGTTGCAGCGGCCATTGAATCATCTACCCGAGACAAAAGATGGTTATTCCCTCTTGCTCTTTTGGTATTGGGAAGAATGCTTGAAACAGAGGTATTGTAATTGATCTTATTCCTGTTATTCTCTTCAGGCTAGAGTTGCTCAAGTGGTTTTCAAATTGAGGGAAGAAATTATTTTGATCTTATTAGTTAATGAGTGATATTTTACTTGTAATGTTCACGAATAACCTAATGTCTCAGGTATGAGCGATTTATTTTTGCTCTCGAGGAAGCATCAAGAGATATGTTACCTGTACTAAAAAACAAGGCAGTGAAGGTTAGACATGTTATATGGTCTTTGCACTTTTGATCCTTTTTCTGCATCCCCAGTAGCATGAATTATTTTCCCCTTTTATTTGAATTGTTTACATTTAACTAAATAATGTATTTTGAGACAATCTGGATGTGTATGTTGATGATTTTACAGAAATTGACTGGATAGGTAGAAGATTAAAATAAAAAAGATGCCGTGGATTTATGATTCTCTTATAAAATTATATTTAGCTTTTGTATCGCTTACATGAAAATTTTTATCTGAACTTGTGCACTTTTATGATTGCATACAGATTATTGAAACACTGCTAAAGAGTAAATCAGAACAAGAGCAAAGATTACTCTCCGCCTTAGTCAACAAATTAAGTTGCATATAAATTCTGAACTGACAGCAAATTAGTGCCATTAATTTAATTTATTAAGTTATAAGCCTAACTTAACGTCTGATTTACTTTTTTGTTGGATTAATTACAGCTAGGAGATCCGGAAAATAAGGGTGCTTCAAATGCTGATTTTCATTTGTCCGAGCTTTTGAAAGGCCATCCAAATATGACGGTCTGGCGCCAGTACATCCAAGCCCTTCTCTTCTTTACAGACACACACACACACATGATATCAAAAAAGGCCTATGTTTTTAGTTAATTCTTTCATTTCAAATAATAAAATAGAGAAAGTGAGACACCAGGGATTTGGAACACAACATGGTTCTAGCTAGTTGGCAGATGTGATACAGAAATAATATAAGCTGATCTTTAAACTCGGTCTCCCTACACAACTACAAAATTGGCACCTTTTTGGAACTTCCCATCACTTAAAAAAAAAAGTACCTTTAATTTTGGGGCATTTTATATTTGTTGCATGTAGATCCTTCTATGACATAGTTTGTAGATTTTTTGTGTGCACTTCACGCCGCGTGATGTCAATTGTAGTCATGGATGAAGGATAATGGCTTCTTATTTTTTCGTTCAATGCGTGGATGTTAGGTACTTTTGTGGTGATTTTGCATATGATATTGTCATCAAAGTTCCTTTTACAGGCTGTAGTGATTGACGAGGTGGACTCTTTTCTCTTTCGGCCTCATTTGGGGATACGAGCAAAGTATCATGCTGTACGTTCTATAAGTCACATCCTTATTATTGAATCTTTACTAGTTGGTTTGGATTATGCTAGTAGTGTTCTTGTTGATTTCAGCACTATATACATTTTTATAGGCTATTGAAATCATGCATGTCACCTTCTATAATGGAAACAATACAACAGCCTGAATATGAGATATATGGCACTGATTTCTTAGTAAAATATTTAGCTCCTTTTAGGCTTGTTTGAACTTCAACCTTCTATTACCATACATCCGTATTGGGTTTTGATCTTGTTTAAACTGTCAACCTTATTGACACATCTTTATGCGTATGCAGATTAACTTTTTGAGCAAAATCCGTCTGTATCACAAAAGAGATGGACCAATGTGGCAAAGCGTTTGATAGATGTATACTTTGCACTTTTCAAGGTATAGCGGCCTCTAATTTCTTTAATTATACACACATGTTTGCAGGCACTTGATTTCTATGCAGTACGACGTATATTCTCTGTCATTTCACCTTATTTATATCATTCTTCATTGGCTTTTAGAGAGACCGTTGAGCATCAAATGAGATTCTTTATTGTATGTGTAATTGCTGCATTGTGGTACTTTAGTTATCTATCCGTCTGAATAAGAGCAAAATTGTGAATAGACAAAACGAACTAAAAAAGTAAAGGGGGAAAAAAGAGAGGTTCTCGTTTTCACAACTCAAAATTGCAGGTTCTGATCATGGAGGCAGGAGGTGGTCAGGAGAAGGATAAAAGTGGTAAAGCAGGAAAAGGAAAGGACTCCAGATCTGTTAAGCTTGACAAAGCAAAGAATTCATCAGAATCTCCTGTTGAATTGGACTCACGTTTGTTATCAGCTCTTCTAACGGTTAGTATAGTTATATCTTAAGCTTATTATAAACCTGCCATATAAATAGAGCATATCATATATTTCCAGCTTATGCAACAATGTTTCTATGCTACTCTCTCTTCCTGTTGCTAGTCCATCATGTGTGGCAATTCCTGGACCTTTTTCCTAACTGTAAGCTGTAGCTCAGCTTTGGCTAAGTTGGTTCTCGAAGTTTTAGTAATTTCTTTGCACCCGTTCTCTTGACGCAGGGAGTCAATAGAGCATTGCCATATGTCTCGACCAGCGAGGCTGATGACATTATAGAGGTCCAAACGCCAATGCTCCTCCAACTGGTAAGAACCCAAAGCGCTTGATATCTTAGTTCACTACAAAGTATGAGATTTGTCGAGTAATGTGTTATGTCTCTATGTCCTCGTCTATGTTAAATTGAGACTTTTATGATGCAGGTTCATTCAGACAATTTTAATGTTGGAATTCAAGCGTTAATGCTTCTTTATAAGATTTCCTCCAAAAATCAGGTTGTCAGTGACAGGTTTTATCGAGCTTTGTACGCAAAACTATTGCTCCCAACTGCCATGAATTCTTCCAAGGCAAGTAAAATGTGATTTGCTACCACTCTCTAGTCAGCAAATGTTTTATTTCGGTGAAAATGAGAATTCTGTACATTTCAGGTGGAAATGTTTATTGGACTTCTTAAAGCAATGAAGAGTGATGTGAATTTGAAGCGTGTGGCTGCTTTTGCAAAGCGTGTGATGCAGGTTATTATGAACTGTTTTTCTCACTGTGATTTTCTTTTTCCTTAAAACGAGCATAGTGCCTTAGTAACCAGTTCTACATGTAGTACTTCTCACTGTTGTCTGGTTTATACAAGACTTCCCTTGATCCGGTTAAAAACAACATATTCCGCTTATTGACCTTGTACTTTGCCTTAACAGTTGAATATACACGAAGATAACAGAAATTGTTTCTGTCCTAAAATAATGTTTTGAACTTCAAAAATCACACTTTTATTTTTTAACCTGGAACAGGTAGCCCTTCAGCAGCCTCCTCTATATGCCTGTGGATGCCTTTTTTTGCTTTCTGAAGTTCTCAAGGCGAGGCCACACTTAGGGTAAGTCTATTTCACTCACACAAAGTGTGCTTCACTTGGTTTTATATGTTTAATTATTTGTTTACTATCATCATCTTCTGGCTCCCATTATGCAGGAAAATGGTGCTTCAAAGTCAGTCTGCAGACGAAGAAGACAAACATTTTGAAGATATTGTAGAAGAGAATGATGATGGACCAACTGAGAATGATGATAGACCAACCTCTGCATCAGGCAAGAAAGAGAATGATGCTAGGCCCACTGAGAATGGTGGGGCAGCCGCCTCTGACAATGATTCTTCAGAAGATGACGATGTGTCCCCAGTCTCTGCCTCTGAAGATGAAGTTTCAGATGAAGCAGACGAGTTTATCGTAAGAGATGACGCAGAAGACATCAATGAATCCAAAACGATGTCTGGTTCTAGTGGGAAGTAATCTCAAGTATCCTCTAAGGGGTCTTTGGTGCCTGGTGGTTTCGACCCACAGCACAGAGAACCATCTTACTGGTGGGTTCTCACTTCCAAGCTCTTTTTTTCTTATGCATGCTCAGCTCATATAAGGTCGTCAATTTATGATAGAGATCTAAAAAGAGATCAATTACTAAACATTTACAATTGGCAGTCCCTTTTCTAGCGTCCCTATATGTTTTTCTTTTGCACCTTCAGTTTGATCTTATTTTTCTGGTCATATTGGTTTTTCATTTTTGTTCTTTCTTATCAACAGCAATGCAGATCATGCAAGCTGGTGGGAGCTGACGGCACTTGCTTCACATGTTCACCCCTCGGTTTCCAACATGGCAAACAGACTTCTTAAGGGGAGCGACATTATCTACGACAGAAATCCAATAAACGACCTTTCCCTTCCTGCTTTTCTAGACAAGTTTATGGAGAAGAAACCCAAGTCCAGCACATGGCACGGTGGTTCACAAAGTGAACCTGCCTGGAAGGTAAGCTAAACAAAGAAGACTTGCATATTATTTATGTATTGTCTTCTTCAGCAATGCCCAATTATCAAGCTTTTTAATATCTGATGGTGCTGAATAACTTTTTGTTCTTCCAGCTTGAAATGAGCAACCATTTGATTGGACCAGAGATTCTGTCATTAGCCGACGAGGATGTACGGCCTGAAGACCTTGTCTTTCACAAGTTCTATGTGAATAAAATGAACTCCTCAAAGAAACCAAAGAAGAAGACGAAGAAGAAAGGAGCGGATGATGAGGCCGCTGAAGATTTGTTTGGCGCTGGTGGCGATGACGAAAGCGACAACGAAGAGATTGAGAACATGCTGGACTCTACTGATCTTTCTGCAGATGCAGATGGGGACTATGATTATGATGATCTTGACCGAGTTGTGGAAGAAGACGATGAAGACTTGGTTGGTAATGTTAGGGATATAGAAGATATGGACATACCTTCGGATATTGCTGAGGAAGATGATTTGGATGCTACTGCAAACGACAATCACAGCGATGACGAGGGTGACGGTGATATTATCAATATTGGAGATGCAGATGATGGTGATGACATTGACAAGGTTGATGATGATTTTGAACAAAGGAAAAGAAAGCGAAAGCCAGGCAAGTCCTGAGCATCTCCCTTCGCTAGCCTAGATGACTACGAGCATCTATTGAACGAGGATGTTCCCGCTGAAAAGGAACCTCCAAGAAAGAAGTCTAAAAGGTCGAAGACACGACGCGAGAAAAAGTCCTCTGACTAACTCCAAAAATGGCCTCTTCCTGTTCATTGTACCCTGCCTAATGGAAGACTTCGAGTCTCTGTTATTCACAGCTCGGAACACCTCAAATTCAGCAGCCTTGCCTCTCAATCTGCTTGGTCTTGCTTGGCCGTCCATTTTGTAGTACACTAAAATTATTTCTTTTTGTACTCTCTCTGTTTGGTATAAGAAAGCATACTGGAGGTTGTTGCAATAGGAACGCTACCTTCGGATGCTATGGATGCCTGTTTTTTCATCAACCCAGTCGATAGTTATAGCCAGATATCTGGAAAAGACTCAAATTATAGATTCTTTAAACGTTTTTTTCATTATAAATGTATAAAGTTCTCATTAATAGTACAGATTCTCTTGCTTTGTGTTTTTGGCAGCCAGGTGAAGGCTAGTCACTGTGTCACAAATGATATTTTTGGGAGGTAAAGAAAAAGGCAATAATTGCCTCATCAAATTAAAATACGGGGTTTCAATGTCTTTAGGATTTATAACAAAATGATTAAAATTGTTTTTAAATAAAATTTATATTGTAGCGATTTTTTTTTTATGATAACATAAAATTTTATACTATTTATAGTTAAAAAAATAGTTTAAGCCACTTCTACTAAATACCCTTAAAATTGCTTGAAAAGTGCTGTGTAAAAAATTAGTTTAAAAAGTTGAAAACAAAGGGCAGGTGTTTTCTAAATTGAGGCCTTTTTTATGGTTCAAGCTATTAAATCAAAGTTCAAATCAAAAGTTACTTCTCTCCTGAACCTATCACTAGGAAATTTGGTTCGAACCACTTGAACCAACAATTGCCTTGCTGCTATACCTTTTGTTTTCTCTTTAAGAGTCCCTTCAGGGTTTATATATGTAATTAATCCTGAAGTCTGAGATTAAGCCATATCTACCACAACTATGAAAGCCAAATTTAAGATGAGAAATAAGAAAATCAGAAGATAGTGCCTACTAAATGATAATTCACTAAAGCTTAACTTGAATTGAAAAATCTTCAGAGATTCATCAAAATTACAACAAGTAATTCTAAACAGCGAAGTAGGGAATAGCAAAAACAAGAAAGCAGCCTTAATCCTACAAAATGCCGGTTTAAGCAAAACAGAATACAAAAGAGGCACCCCTTACAAAAACCCATCACATTAAGCCCTGTCTCTTAAGATATAGCAACTTCCACTGTTTTGGGCTTAGAAGGTGGAGGAAGCTTCTCCACAACCACAGTCAGAACACCATTTTCGCACTTGGCGGTTATGGCTGCCGGATTGGCATTCTCCGGTAATCGGAATTTCCTCAACAGCTTCTGGGGTGCCCTCCTCTCTAGTCTGAGGTACTTGCAGCCCTCTTCCTCACCCTCCTCACGTTTCCTCTTCCCACCACTTTTAACAACCAAAGTGTTCTCATTTTCAACCATTACCTGTCTCAAGATTTCCCCCAGCATTAGCATTCCAACTCCTCATATATGTATGTATGTATGTATAGTTGAGTGGAAAAAGTGCGTACCTGAATATCAGACTTGGACAAGCCAGGGACGTCCATGTAAAAAGTGTAGTCTTTGGGAGTGTCCAAAATGTCGACAGGGATGGTAGAATAACCTTTGTTGTCTCGGGTTTCGTGAGACCGAGAAGGAAAAATCACCTTCTCCAAGGTCTCTGGAAAATGGAAGATGTGATTCACCGCCGAAACCAAGTCCCCATCCACAACAGCTCGGCTCATTTTCTTAAAGTCTCCAAAACCCACAATCCCTCTGTCAAACAAACGACAATATTAGCCAAGGAATGTAAAGAAAACAACTTTAACTTCTCCCCGATTTTTGTTGTAACTTTGTTTGAAGCTAACAAGGCTGGGTTCTTACGTGAAGATTTTACACGGGAAAGGAGAGAAAAGAAATTGAAAGAGTAGACGATCAGGATCAGCGAAATGTTTGGTTGCCGAGAAAATTGGAGAGAGATTTAAAATGCGAACAGGAAAGTTCGAGAGAAAATAAAGCTCAGAGCGGTGAAGGGTCTGGAAAGCTCGCGGGTGATCGAGTCGTTGTCTGTGTCAGTTACACGTGCCCTCTAAGCCATACTGCGGAACGCTCCATCTGTCATTTACGTGGCTGGCCGTGGGGTCATCAAAAATGGATAAAATGAAACACCAGGAAAATTTTAAATTAAAAAAAATCCTCTGACGACACGTCGTTTGTTTTCATTTGATGTCGTTTATGTTGAAACGACGAGTCGTCTACCTTACGTTTCTGGTGCTGGCCTCCTGAAATGACGTCATCGATATGTTGAAAATTCTACCGCGTTTTGGTTTCAAAAAAGGCAGTTTGCTCTCATCTAAACTTTTAAGACAATATAGTCATTTCGTTTTTCCCTCCAACGGTGAGTATTTGAGTATTGAGTAAAGTATTTGAATAAAGATTTAAATTTTTATAAGAGAATATACTGTAATAAAATGATTTAAATCGTGATTTGAATATCCAATTAAACGGGCCCTGAATTTTAAGAGTGCTTGTGAATATAATTAAAACTACAAGTTAAAATTAAAATATTATAATATATGAGACTTTTATATTATAATAAATTTTTGTCTTATATTATAACTTGTGAGATTTTTATACTGTATTAAACGGGCCCTGAATTTTAAGAGTGCTTGTGAACATAATTAAAACTACAAGTTAAAATTAAAATATTATAATATATGAGACTTTTATATTATAATAAATTTTTGTCTTACATTATAACTTGTGAGATTTTTATACTGTATCAATTAAAAGTAATAAGTTTTAACAATATTTCGATCAAGAAGACAACACTGATGCACCTTTGATAAAAATTTGGGAAAAATTTAATAAATGATAATTTGCTGGTATACGCAAGACCACGAGGAATTTATGGACTTTTATCTTATTACTCACGAGTTTGCTTTCAATCCATAGAAACGACATGTGTTATATTGTTTAAGTTTGATGTCGTTTTAGTACATGTCGTTTGAGATCCTAATCGACTTGCTTTATTTGCATAGTATCTTGTCGTTTATAACGACCACATCTATTAGCTTTGGATGTTTTACGCCGTGTTAATTAATATGTTGTTTAAGTTTGATGCCGCTTAAATACATGTCGTTTGAGATCCTAAAAGACTTGCTTTATTTGCAAAGTCCCTTGTCGTTTATAACAACGACATCTAGAGAGTGTTTGGTGACGTGGTTAAGAAAATATTATTTTAACTGTTATATTATAAACTTTTTACATACAACAGTGTTAAATAAAAGTATGCTCAAATATAAAGTTCTTACATACTACAATAAAATCATACTACAATAAGAGTAAGAAGAATCTTGTTGCATTTCAATATCAACCTCGTTAGCCTCTTCATTATAAATATTATTAACCATCTTATTAGGCGTTTCAGCTCCTCTTCCAGTTACACGATCAGCGCCAAAAATAATAGCTAGTCTGTTATATTGTGGAAAAGGTTTTCCTCTCCATCCGTTTGCTTTCTTGTGGCTCTCAAAAAAATGCCAACATAATTAGTAGTGATTTAACCATATAGGCAAATATAATGAAATAGAATAATAAGAATTTTAATCAAACCTGCACATATGCTTGCCACACTTCATTACTTTGAACAGTAATACATTTTAACTCATCATCCCATCCAAAACCACTCGTGTTCAACATATCAAAAACTACACCATATTGTTTTTTCCATATCTTCGTCTTTGACTAGATATGAGGACTTGCTTTCAAACCAGAATTAGGACATAGCATATTTTATTGTTTTTCAATTATACTCATCGTTCCAGATTTGAAACTACCATTATCGCAACGGAGTCCACGTGCTACTACATCTTCTAGAATGTTCAATAATGCTTCCTCTTCCACTTTGCTCCATGTACGTCTACTTGCTTTCTTTTGAGCATCATTGTTTTGAGTGCTACCTCTAATTTCCATTCTTGAATAGTAAATTTGTTTAAAAGAAAAAAAAATTGTTCATTAAGATTGTCATACATGATATGCTTAAAAAAAATCAATAAGAATAAAAAACAACATAATTCATATATTGATCTCAAACAAAACACAACTAAAATAACAATAATATTGTGTTCACAAGTAATTGATACATCATTAAAATGAAAAGACAAAATCAAATATCAGTCAAATGAAAGAACAAAATAAAACATTATTCAAATTCAAGTTCAAATTCACACGAAGTTGTCATGTAATAAGCTAATTCCTATGCCCCCTATGTGTTCTCCACTCATTAAACATTTGTGTTGCTAAATTGTCTCTCCATGTTATCCATTGATTGGAGGGTTCGATTGTGCCAACAATATTTTGACTTGAAGAAGCTTGGGTATTTTGTTCCCTCTCTTGTCTCTCCAAATCACATTCCATGGGGTCAATTGTCATTTCCCTTCTTATAAGATTATGTAGAAGACAACATGCCATTAAAATTTGACACTGAGCTTTCATAGGATAAAATGAGGGGCTCCTTAAAATGGCCCATGGGATCTTAAGCAATCCAAAACAGTGGTCGATGACGTTTCTTGCCGAAGAATACTTCATGTTAAAAAATTCTCTTTCATTTACAGGTGCACGTCCATCTTGCCATTCAGATAAGTGATATCTTATTCCTCTATATGGTGCAAAAAACCCTTCATAATTTGTATATCCAGCATCTACTAGGTAATAATTACCTAAGAAGTGAAAAAAAGAGAACCCTATTATTAACTAACCACAAAAAAAAAAAATCAATATCTTAAAAATTACTCTATTATATTGTACTTGTGGGAACTCTTAAGTCATTTGGTCTACTAATTGCATCACGTCAAATTTGAGAATCAGATGCAGAACCTTTCCAACCAGTTAACATAAATATGAAATTCATATTTTGGTCGCAAACTCCAAGAACATTGGTAGCAGCCTCACCTTTTCTATTTCGATACCTTGGCTTATCAAGTTCAGATGCGTGCACTTTAATAAATGTCCCATCTAAGGCTCCTAAGCAACCCTAATGAAGAATTAAAAAAGAATCAAATAATTGGTGAGCATATGAAAGGCCAAACATTAGAATTGTTAATATCATAACTTTAGACATACCTTAAACCATTTCCATCTATCATCATTACAGTCATTGGGTACCGGTGATAGCATCGTCAATAAGATACTTTGTAAACGAATGACCCATTTAAAACTAAATTGAAGTACCTAGTAATTGTCTCACTTGACCTTTTGAACCTATTCACTATGGTTCGAATCTTTACATGGTGAGCAAGTATATGTAGAAAAGTACAAACTTGTTCTTCAATGGTAGCCAATCCATTTATCTTTAGTCTCCCATGAACTCGGAGTAGTTCACATAATAGACCAAATGATCTCCTATCCATTTGAAGTTGGTTTACACACTCTATATCACTAGTAGATATATAGCTATCTAATACACTCAAGCGAGTCTCATAATTCACAAATGTACGATTCTTAAGCATGCATCTTTCATAATTTCTTTGAACCATAATATAAGCATTAATCAATACCAAACAACCCATCATAATTATCCTCGAGTGCGTATGCCTTGCAATTGTTAATACAATAATATCTATCTTGTCCATATCTATCAAAGCAACAGAAATTTGGAGTCAATAGCAATACCATAACCTAAGCACAAGAATCCTAGCTACAGAATGTCCAAATGTCCAAATAAAACATGTGGATTTAAAAGGAAAAAAATGAGGTTGAAGTATTTCTAGTACTTAAGCTATTGACTTAAGTGAATAAGTGTTTGTGTTCATAGCTTCATTTAGCTTAATTTTATGAGAAATTCAGTGCAAAAGTTACCAAAAATAACATGAAGTATTTTTTTTTTAAAGGAGTGATCCACCTAAAATACTAAATCAAAAAATCTTCGTGAATTTTTTTTTCTATATAAAAAAATCTTCCCGAAATTTCTGAATAATTTCACCAAAAAAAAAAAAACTTGCATTGTTATCTACAAAATTCAGTAGTTTATTTCGAGTACAACACGCTTAAGAGAGAAATTACAAAATTTCCCAAGCAAAGACATCAAGAGTTTCCACATAATTAGAGAATAAACATTAAGATACATACATATATGTGTGTGTGTATGTATATATGTATATATATATATATAGAGAGACCTTTTTGGAATAGAGCCAAGGATCACAGGGACCAGAAGGAGAGCAATGGAAGGTGGCGTTACTTCCTCAAGGGGTTTCTTTGAAACTCAGCAGGACTCAACGCCCAATTCCTCCGAGAGGGAAAAGAAAATGAAAAAAAGAAGAAGATCCAATTAGGGTTGTAGTCTAATCTAATGTGGGATAAATTATCTCATGTTTTTTATTGAGATTAATAATCCCACATTAAGTGGGATTATTTATGGTTTTGGGATAAATTATCCCAAATAATCCAGTCAAACACTGCTGCCAAACATGGGCTTGGGATTATTAATCCTAATCCTAGTCCCAAGCCCATGAAACAAACCAGGCCTAAATGTATTGCCAAAAAACATAAACGACAAGTATTTGAAATTTAGGTTAGTAAAAAGTCATGTCGTTTGCATTAAAAAAAAGAGTCATGTCGTTTGACACGTTAAATGCATTACCGTTGTTTTAATAACTACATGTCGTCTCAGATGTCAGGCAACACGTTTCTATGCTTCAAAAATGAAACCTGTTGCTCGAGCAAGGCCTCATGTCATAGAAGTACGTTTGTCGTTTACTTAAAAAACGACATATCATTTTATGACTGAAAATTGCATGTTTTATGTTGACAAATATGTCGTTTAAGATATATAATATTTTGTCGCAGGAAGAAGTGGTTTATATATTGTTTAAGGTAAAGCATTGTACATGTTACAAGTATAAACTCATGTATTAAACTCGTGTAACACAGTAGATTGCATAATGTATTTCTAAATGTATACTACACCCACATAGTAAACTCGTAACAAAATACAGATTACGTCCTTGTCCTTACCAAGCAGGCAAGCATATACATGAATACGCACGCTCATTGTCATATAAACATGTGTTATGTAATATTATAGATGATTCAAATGCTAAATTTTGCCATTAACATGACATGTTAAAAAATAATTAAAAAAAGAAAAAATATCATATATATATACACACATATGTATTATGTTGTCTACAGTACACATGTATTGTATTGTATATAGTACATATGCACACATTATACGCGCGCATATGTGATATGTGGAAGATGTCGCTTACTCTTATAAAGTTTGGGTTGTTTATAAAAAAGATACAAATTTTAAGCTTATATTGATTTATGCCATAAAAAAATATTTGTAAGAAATATCACAGCTATGTCGTCACTTATATTGGAATTAACCAAATATATCTTTAATATATTGGCCAATATTCAAAGAACAAAAAAAGAAAGAAAGAAAAAAAGAAGAAGAAAAAACTTAGTTTAATTTATAAGTATTTTAGTTAGTATATAAAATATTATTTTTGTCATTATGGTATATTTTTAAATAATTTTTAAACATGTGGTATAAATCAATCCAAATAATAGCCTATAGCATAAATATGTCATAAAAGTTTGTGAGTTCTCTAAAACCGTGGGCGGTCCACTTGGCCCATACTTATCTGCCAAATTCTAAGATATGCTGTAAGATTTTCTTGAGCAATAATAAAGAGAGGGCAGCATTACATGGGGTTTCTGCACTTTCCTGCTCCTCCATATATACATTATTACAGAGCTCTGCTATATATGCATTACTACATGTAAACATATATAGGGATTTGCACTTGCAGGGTGTAAGAAAGGATTAATACAATTTGAAAGGAATTATAAATAAAGTTCAACAACAGTCGTATTTATGATCCTTGAATTTACTTTTTCCTTATTATTATTATGTAAAATAATAACACGTTAATTATAAAAGATGATCAACATATCTTCTTTTTATTTTGAATCTCACAAAATGTGTTTGTTGTTGTTTGATTTTTTTTTTTTAATTCAGGTTTCTATTTTAAAACTTGATTACTTACAAGGTTGACAAATTAACTGACCTCAACAATTATACAAAAAAATTCTCATACATAATAAAAAAAAAACTCCAAAATAGAATCATGTACTAAGATTATCACGCATGACATGTGTTATTTTCCCCTTTTCGCCTACATGGGCCAGAAAGAAAAGAAGATGCTACTACGGAACCGTAGTATCGCTGTGTCAGTACGTACTACTTTGGGGTTGTCTGCTAAGCAGCTCTCAAACAGCACATACATTATGCCTTTTTATTTATTCTAATTCCAATATTTGATTAATCTAATTGTATGGGTGAGCTGAAAATGATTGAAATATTCCTATAATTTATGGCACATGGATTTTTGCCCTACAAATCTAAAATTAAATTTAAATCATTCATTTCTAATTTTTATAGTTTTCCCAAAGCACATGATCCAAACCCTTAAATAATTGTAATAGCAACAATAATAATCCTGTAATGATCCAAGCCTGAAGCACATGCTAATCAAGACAACCATATCCTAAAGACGAGATTTATGACAATTTATATTTCACATGAGGCCATATAATCAGTCTTAGGGAGAGTGAATCATTTATCATACATAATGTCTTTATCGTCTTCCAAAAAAAATAATTTGAATGGTTGGTTTGAATGCAAAAAATAAGATCAATATTAAAACGTCCCTATTAAAATGTAATAGTTTTTTATATGTTTTAAGGTATATAACTCTCATTTTATATCAAGAAGAAACAAAATCACCCAAACTTCGAACTTGTTGAGCATACATGCATATTCATGCGTCCAACTATTTGAGTTAATCTTAAATGGCCTACTCTTTTGAAATAGAACTAAATCGCATTTTATTAAAATTAAAATCTAATACTTGTCCTCTTTTCCTACCAAACATGGAAAAAAAAACAATGTATTCTAATTTTTTTAACAAAGAAAAGATTATAAAGATAGAAGATGATGTATCCACGTAATTCTAAAGTATTGATAAGGCATCCTCACATTATACCTAAATTCCTCACGAATTGAATTTTCTATACATTCTACCCATTACAGTGGGGCTAATTCGAACACAAAATTTGTAGATGAGAACCAGCGTCCTTATCACCCCTGCCAAATGACATGTGGCTTTATAGTTAATTGGAACTCAATTTTTGACTCTTTTTATGTTTGCATTTTGAATATTTACAAAAGGAAAACAAGGACACCATAAGAAAGACAAAGGAAAGGATAGGCCTCCTACTAGGTAACTAGTCATAGTTCCATTCCATCCAACACCGACACAGCAAGTAAGAAAAAAGTGTGACCATGTTTTGGACGGTTTAGACCTAGAAATGGTTAAATATTGAACATCGTGGAAGCAAATTTGTCGTTAGTTGTGGCATACTTTTTGTACACTATTATGTAAATATACACAGGATCAAAAAATATTATCACCTAGGGAAGTTTTGGGGCCTATATTTTAGTCTAATTCTTCCTTTTGCCTCGTACCAGTTCAGTTAGTGTACCATTAATAATAGCACTATTGCCCCTGTCCTATTCGATTGAAACTCTGTAGTAATCTTATTAGTGAAGGCTTCCTCAAATGGGAATGATAATATGTCATTTTTTATGCTTAAGTGGACTTATTTATAAACCAATCAAGTGGTATTTGTTAGGTTGTAATCATCAATTTTCCTTGGGAAACGTACGCCTGAAAGCTTGGATTCAAAACTTAATTAACACTAAAGTCAAGGAGAATAATTTGAGGCATGAAACCCTATAAAATTAGATGAGAATAAAACATACAATAAATTAACAAAATTTGATATACTGGATGTTTGGGAACTGTCATTCAAATTGAAACTTTTAAACTAAAAATTGTAACATCTAAGAGCTTCATACTGTAACTCATTTTTCTTATCATTGTAGTATTTGAGAGTTTTATATCGTAACAACCAAAAGTTTTGATTATAACTGATTTTATCAAACACCCTTGTCAGTTATAATCTAACGAGGCAAGGTGTTTTTTCATTCAATAATTATCAACATATAAACTTTACAATGCTTCCTATTTACAGCTTTAAGTCTCATGATTGGTAACTAGATGGCTTCTTTTTTTATATTTTCTGTTTTGGGTTCTTAATTTTCATGCATGGAAAGAAATCCCTCGCATAGGTTTGTCCGCTAGAAAGAGAATATGGTAACGCACGAATAAGCAGGTGAAGACAAAAGTCGGTACTGAGGGGGGTAAGAAAGAGAGAAGAAGAATGACCGTGGATGGTCTTTGGCTGTTGTGAAATTCGAAACAAAAGACCCACTTGCAAAACTGGTGGACTGCTTACCAAAACCAACAGCTTTGTTTTTGTTGTTATGGTACCGTGAACAGGAGGATTAGAAGAAGATCAACTAAACAACCAAATAGATTATCGTTACAAAGTTACCCTTCCAATTTTTATATATCTTCTTCCCATATTCATAAATTCATTAAAAACGAAGGTTACTTCTTTAGTGAGATCTCTCCTTGATAGGGCGTGTTAAATATAAGTAAAATTATTTTTTTTTGTACATCTTATGATTGAAAAACATATATTTACTGATAGATATCTTTTTAGGTTCCCATTAAACAATTACCTAAAAACACATGAAGAGAAAAGAAAACCTCAGAAGAGTGCTTAAGATCTTTTCTGTGCTTAAACTGCGTCACTCAGGATTTACCATAAAGCATGTTGACAAATGAAAAATAATAAGACAAGATTCTAAAATGAACTTGGGTTTAGTAAAAGGAAACATTGATTATAGGAAAGAAATTGGTGACTTATATTGCGTGCCCATATACTTGTCTTGCAACAACATATTAAATACAATTATACATGAGCTGGCGTGTTAAATAAAGTCTATGAAAAAAATGGTGGCTAGCTAATCCTTTGCACAATTCAATAATTTGATTTTGGGGCATTGATACGTGGAAGGCACCTGTTTAATTCTCTTATACGAATCAAATACCCCACAACTCTTTCTTCTTGCGCCACCCCTGTTTATTTTTTGCTTGGAAGATGCAAATTAAAGAATAATGTATATTGTTCCCACAATCCCAAAAATGGTCATCCTAGAGTAGGGAACCTCATACGTATACGTTTTTAATTGTTAAATCTGATGAAAATTAAACCAAAATAAAAAGTAAGCAGAAGCGATGATTTCTTTTATTCATCTTTTCAAATCCTATAATAAAAAAGAAATTCTAGTTACGCTCTCTTTTATACTCTTTACAATCATTGTCTAATACGTAAAATTCATTAACATTATTAATTACTATTTAAACAAAGAATAAGATAATAGGTCCACGGGTCACATAGTGAATGAAGAGAGTAAAAGTAAGAAAGAGAGTACAGCTAGCACTCTTTCTAATAGAAATCTCCCAAAAAAAAACTAAAGAAGTAAAGGTTAATTGGAAAGGGGTGTTTAGGTAATTTCAAACACAACAAAACAGAAGAATTTAAAAAACATAGATGATCATTTGCTAAGCTAAATTCACACCAAATTGCACAAGAGGCGCAATGGGTTTTGTCCCCCTTTTCTTTTTTTTTTATTATTTTTTATTTTTTTGGGTTGGTTTGGCTCCGAAAATAAAAAACTAATTTTTTAGCTGTTAATGAAACAGTGGGCCATGCACGACTATTTGTTTTATTCAATATATTTTTCTCCTTCTTTCATTCATATTCATATATATAAATACGAATCGTCCTTCTCTATTTCCTCATATCATCAACAAAACATCATAGAATTTAGAAACAAACAAAGCTTTCTTACTGTTGAAAATGGCGAAAGTTGGGAAGCTAACGAAGCTCAAGTCAGCCATCAAGAGATGGCCTTCCTTGACCAAGTTCAGTCGCAGCACCAGCACATGTTCCAGCTCCGCCGCCGCCGCCACCGCTGCCGCCGCCAACTACTCGCCCAGGAACAACAAGGACGATGTCGTTCTTCGAGCAGTCTACGTCGGCAAGGCTCGCCGGCGGTACCTCGTCAGCTCCGAGGTCGTGGAGCACCCGCTGTTTCAGGAGCTTGTCGACAAGTCCGGCGGCCGCCACGTGGAAGGCGACGACGGAGACGACGGCGTTTCGGTGGCATGCGAGGTGGTGCTGTTCGAGCACTTGCTGTGGATGCTTGACAACAACGCCGAGGCCGCTCAGCTGGGGCCCACACATGAGCTTGCCGAGTTCTACACTTGCTGATGACCATCATGATGATTATTTTGAAATTGATCATATAACTAATCATGTTCATAGCAAAATATGGTTTGTTAATTTTTAGCTAATTAGATGAACGAGAGAGAGATATTGAAGTACTTGAAATTGTATAGATTGCCCTGTGGTAGGTTTTTTCTTCTTTTCTTTCTTATAATTTTGAATAATTGTGGGGCGCGATTTTGTGTCTCTTTTGGAGTACCGAGGATTAACTGATTTGTTTTTCAGTACTGCAGATTATGATTATCGCATTATGTGTTAATTAGAGCTTAATTAATAATTAGAGTAATTTCATGGCACCAAGTTGTGCTCTTTTTTTTTTTTTCAGGTAATTCTTTGCGTGATAGAAACATTAGAGTTGCCACATTTGTCATTGTTTGTGTTTAAGTTGTTTGGGTTAGTTTTGCAAAAAAATATTGCTAGATGAGAATTCAATGTTTCAAGCTCGGTGGAAACTTGTAACAAATAAGCCTTATTTATAATCAAGTAATCATATTTAACTCAATAAGGTTATAATTTCGCTACTAATAAAATAGTATATCTCAGTCTAAAATATATACAACATAAAACTAAGACTCCTAGTTTTATAAGTAGTAGGGTTTTAATCTATAAGATGAATAGGGTTTTTCTTTACCAATTTGCTGCTATTACCACGCATGAAATTAACAAGTCTTGTCAAAAAGGAAAAAAAAACAAAGAAAGAGGAGAAAAAAGTTGCAAGTAGCTTCATATAGGTGGTCATGTTCATGCAAGTGATTGTAAAATATCTTGCCCGGCAAAGAGTGCATTGTACCGGTTCCCTTTTTAGTTTGGGTCTTACCATATGCTTCAAAAGCTCACTGTGTCCCCCTCAAGAGTGCCCACAGAATCCAGTTGAATATGCCAGTAAAAAACTAAAATGCGCGATTTTAGGTTATATGGTTTACGACCCTATAGTTTTTACAACATATGTGGATAAAAAGAAGATGGTAAGTAAGCAAAAAGAAGTGATAAATAATTGAATTTTTCTTTGGCTATAAGGAAGATAGTTATCATGGGGACGCCAATGCCAGTATGGTGCATATGACTTTTGCATAAAACTCTTTTTTTTTTTACTTTTATTTATTTTTTATTTTTTATATAGTCAATGTGTTCCTTTGGTTTTGTTGTTGAAATTAAATGTTCTATTCATTTATTTAGTTTGGACATTTTAAAACAACAAAGGGGTACGACCAAAGACACATAATAAATAGAACAATTTGGGTGAGATCTTTTAATAAAATGAAAATTAGCTGTCGAAAGAGAACAAATTAAAATAGATATAGAGCAGATATACTGGACTGGTGTTCACATAAAGATAAAGAAATATTTAATTAATTTCAGCTGCAAATTATGATTAGGTTGTTAGGCCTGATGCTTTGGACCAACCAAAGCACTGAAGGACGTTTATTTATTTATTAATATTATTTTGTTAGTAATCATATTAATTTAGTTAGAAGTCTGTCCGTCAATCGAGCAAGTTTTGCGTATTGAAGAAGATTTAATAATGTTTCCAAGGATATTATGACACAAGAAGGGGAAAATAAAATTAACAATATTAACATTATGTTCTTAAAAAAACTGTCGGCTAAAAATCCTTGTTAGCTAGGCAGTTGGGGGAGGGAATGCATCATAGATTATATACATATTATATTATTGCCAGAGCATCCACTAACTACAGTAATTACATTGCTAATTTTGAAAGGAAAGCTTATTTAATTAGAATAATTATCATTCATTAAGCATGTTGTTACCAAGATCATGAAGTAAATAAATCATAATATGTGGATTCAAATCTTCTGTTCAAATTTGACGTCCCAAATGTTGTCCAACAAATCTTCTCATGAAACATCATTTAAAAAATTTGGAAAAGTGTATCATTAACTTTTACTTGCTTTACATTAAATGATGTATCATGATATGATTGATCAGTTGGACACCATTTGATACATAAGAAATTTGACAAAAGATTTAAGCCTGTATGAATTATAAGTAAATATTGTAAATGGGGTAGATTTTTAATTAGTTAAGTGTAATCACATGGATCATGAAGTGACCCTGATCCACATTTTTCTGAGAGGGTAAGCACATCAGTCGCTAAAAAGCACTATAGAAGCCAATGTAAATTATACGGTGTGACAATATGAGTTAGAATCAAAGCTTTTTGTTGCTAGAGTGTAAAGCTTTTACATACTACAATGTCAAGAAAAAATATACTACTATATAAAACTCTAATATGCTATAGTATTTTTAACCAAAATTGGTTCAAATCAGTGATTCTAAGCAATGCTCTAAAGTACCCTATTAATGAGAATATGGCAAGAATTTCACAAACCGTGTGCGGTTACCATGGGTCTTGCCCACTGAATATTTTTTTTTAGTTTTTTTTTTTTTTTTGTGTATTTGAATTTGTTGAACGCAACAAAACATGTGGGAAGGACATTTAAGGAGACAGTAAAAGAAGTTAAAAATTTTGCGAAAGAATCCAAAAATAGGAGGAATAGAAAAGGATATAACCGATCAGTTTGGCCCGCGGTGAAAGCTGTCAGATGTATCCGGAACCCGTTGCAAATATTGTGTCAAAGAAAACAATTCAAACGCATATATCATTTTCTGACCCGGATAACAGTTGGATTTGTATTTTTGCACCCACTTTCACGTATTTGCACCAAGAGATGACATGATGACTGTTAATGTTAAAGAAAAAGAAACATGTGCAACATCGAATTTACGGGGAGTGGTTAACCTGAAAATAATGGTTTAAAAGTTATAATATGTGATAATTTTATAATAATTTATTATTTTTTATGATAATTATTAAAAATTTTATATTATTTATTGGTTGAAATTAACTGAAACATCAAAAAATAACCTAGTAGTATTATAATAAACTGAAATTTGGATTGGAATAAAAGCTAGATGTTTCGTGTTAAGGAAGAAAAAAAATCGCACGAACGAAAACGCCTGAGACTTAAATGCCCTTTAATGTATAGTAATTAAACGCACTTTTATGAATAAAGCTGAAGCTTGAAATCTTGCAGTTGACTATTATTATCTTCTGGAATAATTAGTGCTCTTTCAGTACATATGCATGCACTAAACACTCAACGAACAAGCACAATTTTTTCTCCCTTCAATCAATTGAACCGAAACGTACGTTTTAAACAACACCTGAGACTATCTGCAACAATTGAGTGTTAAAATATTACACTACTATCTCCCCAAAAAAGGGCAAATCTGGAGTTGGCATGACTTTTTGACTTGTAAGTAACGCTTCATGATATTACTCATTGTTATAAAATTGGCATTTTCACATGATAGGGGAAAAAATGGACTGAATAATATAAAGCGTGCCTTTCGTTAACATATATTATTGTAAAACGAGACAATTTCGGTTCTTTCTGAAGCCTTCTCCCTCTACCTCTCTTCATCCATCCATCTCTCCTTCCAATCAAACAAGTTTTAAGGGAATTATTAAAAAGGACACAAGAAAAGCTCTATCTGTCTCTCCCTCCAATTTCATTGCTATGGTTTGACCATGATTACCTACTCCAATAAATTGACTCTACCTAGCTAGGTGCTTGGTTGCTTGCTGACTCTTCTTCATTGACGCCCTAGACATGATCTCCAACGATGAGCTAGTCCGATCTGTCCTCAATCTCAAAGGCAAAGGAGCCAGATTTTGAGAGGGATTTATCCCTAATAACGTTAGAATTTGGTTTGTAGAGATGAGTTTGTCTAAACCTTAAATTATCAAAATACTACATTTAAAAGTTGCAAACGTGAGCAACACGGCATATGCTTCACCAATGGAAGCCTTAATATGTAATAACTTATTTAAGAATTTCAAATTAAAAAGTTTTGATACAAACCAATTTACTATAGCGTTGTTTCTCATAAAATTTAAATTGCTACAGTTTTTTAAATTCAAACTACTAATTCAAACTATGTTCCTAGACGAGCTCAATGTCTAGAAGACTATACTTGTAAAGTAAAAAAAAAATCAAGGATAGAATTGAGATAAAAATCAAGGATCGAATTGAGACTAAACATAATTTATTTAAAGATCAACTGCAAAATTGTTCATCCTCTAATTAATTGATCTATATTCTGAGCAAATAAAAATAATAATAACAATTATATAAAACTACCAATGACACATGAAGTACATATCTACACCATATAAACACATTATATATGCAACACTAAAATCCATCACTAAGGTAAACATTACATATAGCTGCTAAATTGGTTTGACCTTGAAAGCTTTTGGCTTAGATCTGCGTTTGGTCATAAGCTCCTCAAAATCCTTAGCTCCACAAGGAATCCTCAAAACCCCTTCATTACAGAAGCCATATTCCTCCGCCGATCTATATAGAAGCTCCGAGAAATCCGCATCGCCTAGCAACGTTGTCCGAACCATGAATCTTTTAGGGCATATTTGACACACCGTATTGTATTGTATTGTATTATAAACAAAAAAGCAATGCAATGTAATACAATACAATACAATACAGTATGCCAAACAAATGTCATTCTCCAATCCAACACAAATTGGCACATAACCTCTAGGCGTCATCAATGGAGGCCCTCTTAGTCGACGTCGATTAGCACTCATCAAGAATCCTCTAGCCCCTACGTATCTTCCCAACTTACTAGCTCTCACTCCCATTTCCAATCTCTTAATTTCTCTTTTTAGATCTCTTTGAGGAACTGAAATAGTAGTACTGTGTTTTGGTTGGTTTTTAATTTTTGCTATAAATTTAGTTCCTAAGAGAATGGCTTTATTAATATGTACCACGTACACTGTCCTATTAGCCATGCACCAATAATTATTTTGTCTTTAGTTTTCACTTCACCATTCCGTGACCACCAAATTGACAATAGCTTAAATTGTATTCAATACATATCCCTTTATTTTAGAATAAGAGTGTCCAATATTCTTGGATAGCATTATATTAATTATTCAAGATGATTTTTGCCATATGGTATACGACATTTTAAGTTGGCTTCATATATATTGAGATCAGTCGGTGCTTAAAGTGAAGGGAGATGACAAATTTTAACGTGCCTCATGTCCGTTTAATTTGTCTACAATATTCCCCAAAAACAAAACAAAACAAAATGTTTGTGTCTATCAGTTTAGAAGGTTTACAACTTTCTCAAATTCTCATTGTGGAGAGTTTCATCCCAAAGCGATAACTCTTAGTAAGTACGAAAAATATGTACCATTGCAAGGTCCACTTGTACAAAAGTGGGAAGTATTGCCTTGCTTCATGCCAACTTGTAGTCTTCGACTAACCTTCTTTGCTAAAATGGAAATCTAAGAGTTTGAAGTCAAAGCCGTGTCAAACTTTAGAAAAAACAACTCAACTAAAAACACAACTGTGTTGCTATTTTATTGTTTCCTTATTAGATTATCATTATTATAATTATATTATTATTTTACATTATCAAACATATTATGTCATGTAAACCGAATGGAAATTTGATATAGAATAATAATTTTAGAAATAAATCATTAAACAATATGATTACTTTAGAATTAATTATAAATTCAAAATAATGAGGAAACATAGCCATCCCAACATGAAATATTTACATAAAATATTTACTGCAATACATAAAATATTTATTACATTTGTTAATAGGGTAAATTGCACCGGCCTTTTTTATGTTTTACTTTAATTACACTGATGCTCCTTGAACTAAAACTAATAACATTGATACCTTTAAATTTAACTCTATTAATTTTTATTTAAAATGATAAAAATGTCCTATTTAACCTCGGCCATTGATCTAAAGTTAAATCCTAGTAATTGATTTGACAAAAAAACTCTTCAGTACTAATCATCAAACAAGTCCCCAACCCACCGTTATTAACAAAAGAAATAAAGAAAAAAAGAAAAAAAAAAGAAAACCCCGGGCACGAGACACCCCCCCCTGAAACTCCCTCCGTCCTGTCGGCCATCCAGCCGGAAAAACCTGCCCGTCGACAATCTCCAAAGCCACGAAGCCTGCCGGTCAACCCCTCGACCCTCCTCTGCCGTTGCTACTCTCGCTGACGCCAAGGCCGTCTCTAGCTCCTGCCGCCACAAAGGCCGTCGCCAAGAATTTCCCGCCCGCTCCTCGACTTTACATCGCTCCTCGCTGCTCAAGCCCACCGCTGCCTCGACCGTCGCCAGCTCCAGCCGCTGATAAGGCCGCCTCCAGTTCTTGCTACCGTGAAGCCTCCCTTCAGCTCCTGCCCACACGAAGCCCGTCACCGTCCACCCTCGACCCGCCGCCCCTACAACAATAGTTTTATCATTCTTTTGTGTTGTTTTTTTTTTTAAGTAAATAGATATGAAATGAGTAAGTCTGTTTTGTGAAATTGTTAGTTTGGTTTATGAAACCTATTGATTTTCAGTTTGTTGATCTGTGGAATTAATTACTTTGATTCGTGAAATTTGTCAGTTTTTAGTAGGTTGGAATCAACTAAATTGTGAAATTAATTTGTTGGAATTAGTTAATTTTTGTATGTTTGTGATTAGTTTCTATGATTAATTAGTATGTTAGTTTGTGTGATTGTTGATTATGGGCTAATTTAATTAGTTTGTGTGATTGTTGATTATGAATTTAATTATTGGTTTGTGTGATTGTTGATTGTAGAATTTGTTAGATTAGTTTCTTTTTGTTGTGTTAGAATTAGTTTGTTTTGTTTTGTTGATTATGGAATTAGTTTGTTGGAATTATTTAGGGTGAGTTTTTCTACTATTAGAGTGAAAATTTATAACTATAAGGGCCCGTTTGTTTCGTAGTTTGAATCACGGTTTGAATTATTTTGCTACAGTATTTTCTCTCATAAAATTTAAATCTTTATTCAAATACTCTATTCAAATACTCAAACCAAACGGGCCATAAGTATGTTCAAATTGTTTATACTTATTTTTTTCGGAAAGCTCAAAAATGCCATTTCTAATGATATAAATAGCTTGAAACTTTTTTGATAGATGGAGGAGCAATTTTGGCATTTTAAATAAAATTAATGGTAAACTCTCACGGTCAACTAATAGAAGACGTCTCTCTGTAATTTTTTTAAAAGTAAAAAAATATCAGTATAATTAGTTTTGATTCAAGAGGTGTTACTATAATTTTGATAAAAACACAGAAGATATCACTATAATTTATCCTCATTAATAAATGGCATATTCTAAAAGAATGTTTGTAAGCATTAAGAACGAGTTAATTCACTAAAACATCAATAAATGTACATATGCACAAGCTCTCTTCTATTTTGAGAGGACGAAAGGCGGCTAGATTCGATTTCACCACGGTGAAATCTTGCTATTGTCGTCACGATCTCCTTCTGTCATCAGAATCTTCTTCGTTGTTTTCGTGGCCTCTGTTGCTCAGTCATAAATGTCGTGCCACTGAGTTTAAATGTGGAACATTATATATGCAACAGCTCAAACTTGGAAGAGAATCACTCCAACTGCAAAAAGAGAAAACA
Source organism: Artocarpus heterophyllus (assembly GCA_025403435.1). NCBI lineage: Eukaryota > Viridiplantae > Streptophyta > Magnoliopsida > Rosales > Moraceae > Artocarpus > Artocarpus heterophyllus. The sequence continues at coordinate 4,977,934 of CM046350.1, read as the reverse complement.
AAGCATGTGCGAAGTCTATTTTTCTGAGATATGATTTTGTAGAAATTTTGGTTTTTTGGATTTTATGATTTTATGTTCTAGCCTCATCGACGTATAAAGTCGTGGTATTAACTTTTTTTTTTTTTTCTTCCTTATGTTGAGCCCTCACCGTATATGATTAACACACTTTTCCCCTAGAATTGTGTATGGAATTTTGGTTATAATATGATAGTTTGGAGCTTTTTACGTCAAGAGGGATAATATGACAACCTACCTAAATGACTCCTCGGCGACCAGAGTTGAAGGCGACCAACATCTTGTATTAAAAATGAAAAAAAAAAGGTTATTTATCTTTTTATACCTTTTATTTTAGGTTTATTCAAACACTACACCTTATGTTTTAAATCTCATCGAATTTATACCTTAAGATTAGATTTAATACACAAATTTATATCTTTTCTCAATTAATATTGAAAATTGATATAAAAAATTACTCAAAATATCCTCAAAGTAAAAAATAAGAGAATTTTACAAATTTGAAAAAAAAAAACTTCATACTGAGGTTTTTTACTTCAAAAATGTATAGAATACCCTCAAAATAGGTGTTTTTTTTTTTTTTTTTTTGCTTTTGTTTTCTTTCTATTTTTTTAAAAGTTTTAATTTTTTTCTATTTTACTTAAGGACAATTTGGTCATTTTAAAGGTCAAAATCAACTATTGACGGAAGTAAGATATAAATTTATATATTAAATCTAATCTAAAGGTATAAATTAGCTAAGATTAAAAATCAAAGGTATAGGTTTTGAATTAACTTAAAATAAAGGGTATAAAAAAATATACCAAAAAATAATCTGCTAGATTACTTTCTAGTGACTTATGCTTGTGAATGGCAATGACCAATCTCTTTTTCTTTTTCTTTTTTTGAGAAAATTCATGTTATGCCATACTTTTGAACATAGTTTTTATTCATGCCACACTTAAAATAGTTGTTCCATGTTACTATTTATATTATCTATTTAAGTTATATCACATTAAAATATTTGTGGCATTTATAAAAAAGTAAGTTTTAAGGGATAACATTTATGAAGATTCCCCTTTTTATTGTTAACAATAAGAAATAATATAGTAGATTGTCAAAAATAATATACCATATGACTCTGCGGCATCTGATAGATTACTATGTAGCAAACGATAGCTATTGATTCTTGCAACATCTAGTAGAGGACCGGTGGTAATCTAGTATGTTACTTTTTGATTGGCAGGGAAATTTGATGAAAGCTATATTTTTGTCATTTGATTTGTTTTTATGGGTGCAAATCTGAAGCTCTGATTTATGGTGGCACAAATCTAAAGCTTCCAATATATGATGGCACAATTTCGAAAGTAAGCATTATAGATAAAAGGAGATGGATAACGATATATGGCTACCGTGAATATTCCATTCAGGGAATGGAAAAAAATTAAAATTCAAGATTCTGTTTCAATTGATTTTGTGTTTTCGTCGTTTGTGACTCAGTTTCCTTTGCTGCTGTGATATGTGGTTTTATTTCCCCAAATACGGTACGGTTTTCAGCTTCCCCTGATATAAGGAGCTTGTCTTAGCCTTTCTAAAGCAGTTGATGATTTTGGTTGAGATTTGTGCTGCAACCTTTTGGTTCTTTCTTATCAATATAGTGTTTGCAGAAGGAGATTCGACGTAATTCTCCACTCCGTCTCGTTTTGCATAGATTGTTACGGGACTTTTGATCTGGTGTATCACTAATTTGATATTGAATAAGTGTGAACAGATGATTTAGTGATCATGTTTTATATGTAGTTTAAATGACCTTTTAAATTCTCTCAGTTATGGATACAAACTGGAAATGAATACTTTTCGGGTTCTTGAGAACATAATGAATTACACTATAAGTCTTGTAATATAACCTGATAAGTGAAAAGTTGATTAAGTGTATTAAAACCTTTTTTTTTTTATGTTTTTGTAACAAATTCTTTGTTTATAAGTGATGTTACAAAAATAGTGTGAAAAAAATAAAGAACAAAAACACATATAGATTTACGTGGAAAATTCAAGACAGAAAAAAACCACAAATAGAGGAAAAGAAAATCACTAAGCTTGAAAATGATTACAAGATGATAACGATTAGGAAGGCTTAAGTCGATAATGCCAAACCCTATCGCAATATATCATATATATATATATAGGCACAAATAAAACCCTATGAGCATAAAATATAAACTAAATGGCTCAAAATGCAAAGATCCGTACCACAAGGTGGAACCCTCGCACCCCTGGCAAGATCAGTGGTAGGCTATGGGATCCGGCCTTCATTACCGCCACGGATCTCACGAAAAATCTCGTATTTATTCTTTCACTACAATTGTGACATCGTGAGCTTTTTAGGTTAGTTCAAACGAATTTGAGTCACCATACTCTAATAAGTAATAACAATGCTATAGTATCTCACATCTCACATCTCGATCTCGAAAATCATGTGATGGTTATTAGAGTTCTCTATAGGTTGAAGAACAATCCGACTATCTTATACCGTTTGTGGGGTTGAGATTCCTTTTGAGAGTTGTTTAAAGTTGGCAAGATTCTGAGCATGTTCTTGTCTATATAAACTGAATGGTTGATGCGTTTGATTGGTAAGATGGAATAACTTTGGCTTCTTTCTTTGGAAAATAAATAAATAAATCTCAGGCTACTTTTACATTGTAACAGAAAGTTGATGTGAAGTGTGCAGTTGTTTTGGTTGGTATTCAGATCCTGATTTGAGAGGCTAAATAAGCCGTCATGTCATGTTGATGGCAACTATAAGGAGACGGTGACAAAGTCGAACGTACCGTATCAGATGCCATCTTCTGGCTTGACAGGAACGTGTGTTTGTGTTTCATTGCAGGGATGGCTTGATGTGGTTTGGCTCCAACAAAGGGCTACCTCAGAACTATTCCTGGTTTGGGCTTTGGATTCTATTCCTCCTCCAAACTGACTAATTATCCAAGCTTCAAAAAAATAACATAATTTTGTGGTAGGGTATTATCTTATTGGATTTAGAAAAGTATGTCAATTTAATAGACTTTGATGAAAATCTGATAATTAAAAGTTAAAATTATGTCGCGTTGTAAGAATCAGATGAGAGGCCTAATTTTAACCTTGCTGCTAGCGACAGGAATCAATCCTTGAGTTTTAGTTGACAGAACCTTCTTAAGTCATCATTTGCCGCTATGCTACCATTACAGTGGTAAAAGGAGCAGGAATTTAAAAAATTCGAGGAAAGTTTAAATCTTTAGGCCTTTGCCTTAGAGGGACACGCCTCTGGTCCCAAACTTCTTCCAACTCTGTGCGTGGAACCTGTTTCTAAATGCCAAAAAAGTTTCTTTTCTAAATGACCTTTCACAATCCGAAAAAGGGCAATCTTTAACAAATCACTACCACATGACAGTAAACAATTTTTCATTTGCAAGTTGCATTTGGCTTTTTTTCCCTTGCATTCTTTCCCCCTGCCCATCTCTTCTTCTCCCCCTCTTCTTCTTTTGCTTAAAAAAAAAAAAAAAAAAAGGAAAAACGACATATAGGGACCCGTTTCGACCTTCAACAGCTGAATTCCTGCCAGAAATATTGTCCGTACATTCCAAATTTTCCTCAGCAATAGTACTTTTACCCCATGTTTGGCATAGTGGTGAGAACTACGGTTTCTACCATAAACTCAGTTATAAATAGTGTAAAGCTCTCACATGTTATAGTAACAATAAAAAAAAATTGCTACAGTATAAAGCTCTCATATGCTATAGTAAAAGTGGTTCCCACCGCTGGTTCCCACCACCTTCCAAACACCACTTTATTCAGTTGCAGTCATAACTGTCAGGAATGTAGCTTTTAAGTGTATGTTATATGTTAGTTTGAGATTACTTAAAAGGACGTTTATAGACTTTATAGATGCAACCAACTTTTGTTGCAACGTTTTTTCTCACAAAATTTAAATTAAAAGTTAGTTGAAACTATATATTTTAGTTCCAATTATATTCACAAACACTATATTCGATGAAGATCAAACCACTAGCACTTAAAGCAATTTGGACATGTTGTGTTGCTAGTGCCTGTAATGCTGCAAGACATGGGGCCTTTATTACAGGTTACAAAGTTATATAAATGTGCATTTGTCTATATGTCACAACATATGTATGTGCACGTATATTTAGGAGTTCAAGATTGAGATAGCAAAAGCAATGTAGCCTCCAACGAGTGCAAGCTGCAGATGTAGGTTCTAGTAAATTGTAAACTTGTCATCGAAAGCATGAAAATTTACTTGTTTCCGAAGGGTGATCAGAAGATCAGATCAGCACTGCAGGGTTGGTTTGCCTGCAAGGGGAAGAGAGAAGTCTCTAGTTGTTGGCCTACTCTAACTTAGATAAAATTTCATTTAACACCAATAGCGATCATTATTAGACCTTGCGTTATAACTATTGGATTTCAGAATTAACATGTGAATTTGTGAATAAAATTGTTGTGACGATATGTAATATATTTTTTTAATACAACATGATTAATGATGTGATGACGTGGATGAATGAGTACCAAAAGGATTCCGAATGAATCCCATAAGAGATTCTAAGAGACTCTACCTCTCCATCTCTCTCTCTCTCTCTATGATCTGATAAGTTCTTGAAGATTGATGAAACAGCAAATGCCGACTGAGAAGTGAAGGCAAAACCCAGATGCTGTTTCTCCAAACTTCCTCTTGAAAGGACCACACCGCCCTTCTCCATTTTTCTCAACTTATTAAATTTGGGGTCTCAACTTATATCAAAACTATATTAACAAATACAACCAATTTGAAGCCACAAAAAAAGTTTAAAAAAAATGAAAAACTAAACTAAATAAGAAGAACATAAATTTCTATTTGTGTGTGAATTAGACCAATGAGTGCGTGGCAAGCAAAGCCTCAAGGTCTGCATGATTTTATTTTTTCTCCCCTCTACAAGTGTTGATTTTAATTTGTTTAAAAAGATTATCACTGCATGTAAAACGCTTTCAATGGTTTATAAAGTTTGCTGCCACAATGATGTACAAGAAGAATATCATGGATTCAAAGATACCAATATGGACAAAATTTGTCAACTTTTTAATGGGCAAATTTTCCTCGTCTCAAATAATGGGCATCTTTTTTTCCCAACAAAATAGACAATAGAGAGAGGATTGGAAAGATAGTACGTATTTTGCTTTCTCCTGTGATCAATGGATCTAGCAGTACGTATAACAGGGTTTTGTTTGACTGCGTGTAGCAATATAATTAAAACAAATACTATAATATAAATTTATTAGTGTATGTTAAAGTTTTATAATATAATTTATTTTTTTATATTATAATATATATAAGTTTTATATTATAACGGTTGAAAAGTATATAATTGAAACGACGTTCTTGAAAGATTTCCCTTGTTGTTATTGTCTTGGTCGTCTCAGATATTGAGAGGCTGAAAGATGACCTTTGAGTTTATACATGAAGCACGTGAATTCCAGTGACTTCTAATCCGACATGGCTGAACTTCACATGGGAATGTTGGGCCTGTCGTTGGATTGGACCAATCGTTCTTTGCAAGAATAATGTGCTTCTTTCTCTTTTTGTGGCCCTAATTCTTCTTCCAATTTACAAAAATCTTCGTTCTTTGTGTCAACCAAACACATGGTTAACTTGATCAAGAGAAAAATCTACATATTTTATTAGTCCGAGAGAATAGTCCTTTAACGTTATTCCTTAATTACATTTTGCTTTTTTTTTCTTTTTTTTTTTTAGGTTGGAGATAGAAATTTATATAGTTTAAACAATAGTTTTATTATAATAAATAAGTTCAAAACCATGTACATTTGAAAGGAGAAGTTTTCCAAAACCAATTTTGGATAACTTCAAAAGTAACTTCTAGCAGTCCAACACAATCAAAGCAGCTCATTTTTTAATAAACTACATTAAATTATTGCGGTATAATGGGGTTGCTCGATGTCGCTTCCTCGTACATAAAGCTAGGCCGTGATGGAATAATAAGCAACGCGAGAAAGACATGTTCAAAAGAAAAATCAGTGCTTTTCAATTTCCATAACATGAATAGATAATATAAAGCAACGTTAATTAATTAGATTTATACGGCATAACAAATTTTATAGATATGGATTTGAAGCTATCATATTCCATTTAAGTCCGGAGGATATATATATATCTGCATATATAAATATATGTGTATATATATATATATATATATTTTAAATCGGCCGTAACTGTATTTAGCCAATTCACCAATAAAATAAAATTAGTACATTAGGATGAGAATATATGTATATATATATTCTCATCCTATATTGGATGAGAATATAAAGTACACAGTATTATAATACACTTTATACGCACAAACAAGCTTATGATCATCATCATATCAAATAAGGTGTACGTTTTAAAGTTTTTTTTTTTTTTAAGCCAAATAGAGAGTAAATTATTGCTAAGTTGTAGGATGGTTATGGTTGTTATTCAGCAAAGCAGTGGGCAAGGACAAGGATCGTTTTTTAGAAGAACTAGGTTAATTAATTAATTATTAAATTTAAAATCTAAATTAAACTAAACACAAAAATGTGGGTTTTGGATTTTCAACTAAATTAATAATTTAAAATAGAAATAAATAAATGAAATATTATAAGACAATTATAGGATCATTCACCACCGTTAAACATTAATTATGCAGACAATCATAGAATTTATTTCTAAATTTTCCATTAAAACTAACAACCTTAGATAGTGAGAAGTTCTACTATCTCAATCCTTCCTTACAACATAAATTTAATAAGACAAGCTCTCTATTAAACCCCTTTTCTATTAAACAACCTAAGAGAAAACTCGCTAAATTCAATCTAATGGAAGCATTATGCTGAGAAAAATAAGTTGATCTAAGCTACAAACACATAAAAGCAAGGTTCATTCAACCTATGTTGTATTCTATGTCACAATCACACAAAAGCCTCATCGCAATTGTATGTCATAATTTGCTACAAGTGGCTAAAATTGTAGGACAATTACGGATCAAGCATTGTAGACAATTTTCAAGTGATATCTAGTTGTATACCTAAATATGACAAGAAAATAATCATAAACATGAAATTATATTGAAACACAAACAATCTCACATGGAAAATATGAAAATTATTCATACAATTTCTACATAATTATGTTTAGAGTTTAAAAATTATCCATAACCAAAATACAAACTAAATTAACATAATTACAAAGAAAAAGAGAGAAAGAGTAAGGAAAAATAACGGATTTGGCATCGAAAAGCAGCCACCTCCACTGGAGCTCTCTCCCATGGCCTTCTTCCTTCTCCTCTTACTACTTTATTTTCAGATTTTGGGAAGTCAAAATCTTCCCAAAAGCTCCTCTCCTTTGAGCTATATGGGGCATTTATACTCCTAGGGTTACAAACATCAAATGAGGCATTTTTTGCCTCAAAATAGCCAAACTCGACATTAGCACGCCACTTGAGGCGCGCGGCCACCTAAGAGTGTCAGAAGGTTGTGCAAAGTGCAAAGCGCAGGCGAAAGGGCTACAGGCAAGAAGATGGGCACGCATGAAGCACAATGGGGGCCTGCTGCAGCTCGGGCCACTCTTGGTCGTTGCGCGGGCATGCTGGGCTTGCTATTGGAATGCTTGCTAGTTGCGCTGGAAGTGCCTGAAGGCTATGCTGGCGCACTTGGCAATCGAGTGGCAGGTTGTTGTTTTCCGTTTTTGGCTTGTTTCAACTCCTATTCTTGATCCCCGACTTCCAGTAGACTCCAAATAATTTGTATATGATCTTGAAACTTAAAAACCCTCATTTTAATCCCATTTTAATTCTTTGATATTAAAATACCTAAAAACACAAAATATGAATAAACACATAAGATTACTCAAAAACATAGACAATAAATGCAAGGAAAATGATGTAAAAATATAACAAAATATGCACTTATTAGCCACCTATGATATTTATTTATGACTAATCCAAATAACACCATCCTTGCTTGCCTATGCTAGTTAAAGTTGGATGACTTAAAATTTAGTGTTTTTTTTTTTTCAATATAGAGGCCAGTTAGTGTTTGTGCCATTTATAGAGTGTTTGTGAGCATTGGTTCAAACTAATAGTTTCAACTAACTTTAGTTAAAAATATCACAACATATGAGAGCTTTACAATGTAGCATATTTTTCTTGATATTGTAGTATGTGAAAGTTTTATACTGTAACCACCAAAAATTTTGATTGAATTCTAAGAATGCCAAACACGTTATTTATTTCATAAGAAGAAAACTAGCAAAAAAAAAAAAAAGAGTTCATTTTAAGGAAAATAAAAGGGTTGGTTTAAGGAGAGGATATTGAAATCACCCTCCCACACTAGTCATCGTGACTCCATGATGCAAGACGGCGTTGGTGACCACCTTCGTGAGTTAGCAAGAGAGGCATAAGGTTGTGCCCCATCACTAGGTAACAAGACAAACATGAAACCATGACATAGTTCGTGACAAAAGATGACGTTAATGACAGTTATGCGAGGCTCGGTTTTCTTCCTTGTCGCGAGCTTCGTCGTTTGTCTTGTTAAGAGGGAACCTTCTTGGTGGTGGTGGTGGTGGATGTAGGAAAGATCCAAAATTTTGAAAGTTTATGTATAAGGTTTTCTTTTTTAATTTCTAGAAAATAAAATATTATTTACGGAAAAAAGCATGAAAATATTAGGTGAATAAACACAAGCAAATAATGTACACGATGTTAAGACAATTGCTAAATATTAGGTAAAAAGTTGTTAGGTACATCATGTTTTTTTAATGTAATTGAAAATGATAAAATTTAGTAAATAATGTATTTACATTGAAAATAATGCAATTATTAGGTATATATACATTAAGTAGATAAAGTTATAAATATTCATCTCATATAGATATACATTAAGTAGATAAATTTACAAATGTTGGACAAATATTTTTTTTTTAAATAGATACACTGAGCATAAAAAATTGGTTAAAAAATTCCCTAAACAAAAGTATGCTTGACTAAATGATGTATTTATTAAGTAAATAAATTAGTAATTAATATGTAACTAATGTATTTACTAAATAAACATTAGGTGAAGTTATTTGTTATTATTTTTTGTTATACAATGAGAGGGGGGAAGGGGAGGGTAATACCACCACTATTGAGTGAGGTTCAGCGTGACTTAAACCCACAGCCTATGGTTGGGGTGGAGAAACTTACAACCAACTAGACTGCCCTTACTCATCAAGGTGAAGTTATTTATTCATCAATATTTGGCAAACATTATGTAAATAATGTATTTATTAAGTAAATAAATTGGTAAATATGAAATGATTAAGTAAATAATTCGTAACTAAGGTATTTACAACTACAAGCCAATAAATTAGTAAATATGTATTAACTAAGTAAATGGTAAGTTTTTTATTAATTGGGTAAACTCACGAGAGCCAATTCAAGGTCGACTCTCTTTAAAATTTTAGTTTACTTGCTAAATCTAGTATTAACGAGGTATAGCTTCTATGTACCAACTATCAAGATAACATATTGTTTTTGGGCTGGCAAATAAAGGATTTATCATATCTATCTAAGAGCTTTAGTTTATCTAGTAACTATGGTATTAACTAAGTAAATTTTTTATTTAGCAATATGACACATTGTTTTTGGTTGGTAACTAAAGCATTTGTCTGCAAAATAAAAGATTTATTCAGTAAATCTTAAGTAAATATTGTATTTATTGAGTAAACATTAGATAAATAATGTATTTATTATGAATTGAAATAGTTAGTAGATGATATATTTATTAACTAAATAGGTAAGCATTAGCTAAATAATGCCTTTTTTGTAGACTTGGTGTTTAGAGCATTGGTTTAAAGTTCATAATTATATAACATGGAATAATGCTTAAGGGCACATTTTGTGTTAAGCACCATTATTAATAAAAGACGAGCCCTACCTATAAGTTCCAGAGACGGACGGAGGGGGGCAAGGTAGGTCATGGCCCCCCTAGATTTTTTCTTTAATAATAATAATATAACAACACAAATATTTATATTAAAAACACAGTTGGGCCTATCTATTTCAGTATAATCTAGTGTCCAGTATAATACATAGCACAGTGTCATACATTGTCTATAAATCTTATCACTGTGCGTCAAAATTTAGATTTCCTAAGCTCTCTCTCTAAAATTCCCCCTTCTCTCTAGAACTATCTCCCCCTCTCTAAAATTTGAAGCTTGCTCTTAATTTTTAAGATTTTCTCTATTGTTTCTTCTCATAAACTCAAATCTTATCCATAATCTCATCCACTTTTGTTCTTTTTTTCTTTGTTTTCCATGGATGCAAAGTACCAGAAGGCTCTCAGGCAGAAATACAAGTCTAGAGGCACTTGATTATGGATTCTGATGGGTTTTGGAATCTTCGGTGATGTGAGGATGCTGATCAAAATAAAAATTTGTCTGAGTGACTTCAATTAGAGGGTCAGCCTTCCAGGTATGGATACCAATCATAGTGCAATGAGAAGAAGAGCTCGTGCCATCAATTCTAGATGTAACAAATATGGGCAACAGACTTGTGAGCGTCAGTGTCGTTCGCCTAGATTTGTGTCAGTAAATAAGGAGGACAAAATCCATTTATATAAAAATGGCCTTTCTAAAAAGAATTTGGATGACCTCCATGCTTCTCTTCAGAACTATCCGGGTGGATATATCCAAGGTGCAATTTCTAATCTCTAGCCTAAATTTCATGTAGAAAGACAATGCCATTGGAATCTGGCATTTAAAGACCTTGTTTGTCCATTGGTAAAAAAATTAGGAGGGAGTAAATTGTTAATCTGTAGAAGTTGTTTGAGTGTTTACGCAAAAATATATATATTTTGTGTTTTGAGTGTTTGTTTGTTTTCAGATTGTCACAGTATGCGTTAAAGAATAAATGTTTTTTATTTTATCATTACAGTAGTTGTTAAATATCTGTGTTTGTTTTATTTAAAAATTGTTATCTTGTTAGAGGCATCATGTGTTTATTCCTGTTGTTAGTTTGAAATTTTTGGATCCTGAATGATTTTTCAAGATTCGTGTTTTTTTGTCAAAAGGTTTATAGTACATCATATGTCTTTTACTGACTTTTTAGATTCATTTTTTTTTTGTTAAAAAGTTTACAGTATGTCATATGTCTTTCACTGACTTTTCTGGATTCGTGTTTATTTTATCAAAAAAGTGTAAAGTTAAATGCGTCAAGTTTTTGTTTGTTTGTTTGTAAATTGTTAAAGTTGTATGTTTAGAGTATCATTTGTCAAAAGTCAATATGATTGCGTGTTTATTTTTCAAAATGTAACTAATTTGATCTGACTTTTTCTAACATGTACATCACCTACCTATCATAAATCCCTAGCCCTTTTGCATTTCCATCTTCTTTAAGATCTCATTTGAGACAAAGTTTATTTTAGTAACCCAAAAAACAAATAGTAAAAAAAAGAGTAAAAAAGAGTCAATTTATTTTAGTAACCAAACATATCCTTCTGTCATTCATCTAGGAAAATTGAAACCATCTGTGCCTTCTATGGTTCCAATCCTTGCAAAGGTAGAGTCTACTTAGAAGCTGTAGAACATTTAGAACAAGTCTTAGCATGTAGGAAAATTAAATTGATTTATGAAGGAAGTAACTTAGAGTTAATGGGGAATGTAGCAACAACAGCACATTCTAAAGGTAGTCATGTCGTAAGGATTAGCCATCATCTCCTAGCTAAGAGGAACCTTTATGGCAAAACCATAGGTAAGGAAGAAAGAGTTTTGAACACCTCTAAGCATCATGAAAACATAATCTATAACTCTGACGCTTTCATTGCATTACCTGGTGGTTTAGGCACCCTTGAAGAATTATTTGTATGCTAGTAAGAGTCTGTTGGGCATTCACTCTAAACCCGTAAGTCTTTTGAATGTAAATAGCCTTTGTGACAGTCTTTTAAAGTTTTTAGATTACGCTATAGAACAAAACTTCATTGTAGAGTCGGGGAGATAAATCTTTGCTATTGGTTCAACAACTGGAGACCTGCTTGACAAAATGCAAGTTATTCATCCAAAGTCTGACACTGCAACGTCCCAGCTTGATGACCATTAGATCTGAACCTCCACCTATAATATTTTGGTTTTACTCACAGCATGTTCATCTGTATTTTTCATGCCCTAAATAACCACTCTCCTCCACATCTTGTCTTTTTTTTTGGTGACATGCTATTGTTAAAACCCTTAGATTCATTGACTCTAGTGATAAAGTAACTAATACTCTCGAAACACATCCGTTTAAGGTCGGATCTTTGTTTTATCGATGCTTCTGTAATCTCAATGCATACATGGTTAGGATAGCTAATTATATGAAGTATTTTGTACTCTCAAAACGTATCCATATCATGTTTGTAAACTCTTTATGTGTTATTTTAATACGCATTTAAATATTTGTATTGTTTATTTTATTATTATTATTATTATTATGTAATTAACATCCATAATTTAATTATAAACTACGTTTAAAAATAATAAAAGACTAAAAAATAACACTATAATGTGTGCACTTTTCTTAATATATATCAAAATAATTTTGATAAAAAAGATCTCCAACTTAAAATCATAGCTTTGTCATTGAATTTCACACTATAAGGCTTATTTTTTATTAGTAAATAGTATTTAGTATCATTGATACTTGTAGCAATGCTTTCGTAACATGTGTAAGTTTACATTGTCTCTTTCAATTTCCCTACACGTAAAACTACTTTACATGTAGATTTTCGTAAAATAGTGAACCCAATTGCATCACCCATATGCTTTACACGTCAAAGAATTTTGACATGGGTCAAATTGAAAATTTATCTCCCTTCCATCCCCAATTGGGTTATTTTAAGTCACGATAACAACATTAATTAAATTAAAAAAGAAACAAAAACTACGAGAGCAGGAAGGTGGGACCCAAACTTGAGTTTCATCTAATCTCACGAAAGTAATTTGCTTTTTGCCGTCAGACAAGACTTCAGATAACAGTGAAAAACAGAACCTTCTGGAGACACAATCTGAATAAATATCTCACAACTCCTATGCAATCACAACCGTCCATCTCAATCCCTCCTTATGTCCCACTCAACAAACAACACATTCCCCCATTACAATAATCACTAAAAATTAATTACCACCTTTATTATTTAAATTAAAAAAAAAACAATCCATTTGCCAAATGTGAGAAATATCTTTAAAAAAAAAAAAAAGTTATATATAAGTGGGCTGGTTTCTGGAGAGTTCCTGAGCAATAGCGTCTTGGGGAAGGGGTGGTGCTGATCTCTTTGTTTTTTTAGGCCTTTGCCCTCTTCCCCTTCTTTCCCCTCGCGGAAAACCAAAAAAAATTACGCTGAGTTTCCATGTCAAATATGATAAACATCAAGATGTAGCCCAACTTTTCTGATATATCTATCTCCCTAGCTCCGTCTTATTTATATACACATATGTATGAATACATGAATATGTTACATGGGTTGGTTTTGATTATCATGTGTTTAGGCTTCCGGGCGGCTTTGTAATTCGTCGACAAGAAGTTATAAGGAGGTGGGAAAAATTTTGGTATCTTTCTTCTGGGTTTGTTTTGGTTTGGATTTTAGATTGGCTTGGAATGGCTAATGGGGGAGAGAAAAAAGATGACTTTTATGCGGTTTTGGGGTTGAAAAAGGAATGCACTGCGTCAGAGCTCAGGAATGCTTATAAGAAGCTTGCTCTGGTTAGTAAAGTTAGAACTTCTCAACTCGATCTTTTTTTCCTTTCAAAATTTAACAAGTTCTGTTCTTTGTGGTTCGAAAATTGAGATGCGTCTGTCAGACAAAAAAAAGAAGAAGAAGTTAATTTGTGTTTTTATTGGAATAGAGATGGCACCCAGATCGGTGTTCGGCTTCGGGGAATTCAAAGTTCGTGGAAGAAGCCAACAAGAAATTCCAGGCTATTCAACAAGCCTATTCTGGTAAATTTACAACGCCAATAAACCCTTCGAGAATCTTCTTCTCAAACAAAACAAATAAAAAGAAAAAAAAAGTTTTAATTGGGGTTTAATAACAAATTATGTGATTCACGAGGAGCTTATGCTATTTGTCTCCGTGCACAGTTTTATCAGACGAGAACAAGAGATTCCTGTACGACGTCGGAGTCTATGATAGTGATGATGACGAAAATGTAAGCTTTTTTCTTCTTTTTTTTTCATATCATGTCTGTAAATTGTAATGTCATTGGTCATTGGCACAAGATGTGTTGACTTTTTGCTTTTCCTTTGACCCATCGTAATGGCCATTGCTGGTGAAATCAGGATGTCTTTGGAGGCTATAATGGACTCTATCGTATCCAACCATTGCTCGATATGGGCTTCATGATTCTCTGTTTTTTTTTAAAAAAAAAAATAATCATATTTTTAGTATATTCTGAGGGACATCACACTTTGTTTTAGGATAATTTTGTGACGGGCTGCGTTTATTATTTTTTCATACAGGCGGTGATCCATGATTAATGAATAGATTAATATGATTTTGTGGAAGTATATTAAAACCGAAAGTATCGAAGCATATTGTAGCGTCTAGTATGTAGGAGATTTATATTGTTTGAGTTAAAACTAGCAGAGTTTCAACGGATTTTGTCAAACACTTGTTAGATTATTGGTTTTTGTTTTATTGGATCGATGTTAATTGGATTCCATCATTCCAACAACGTTAAACGCATTATAATTACCCAAAAAAAGGGGTCTAATTTCTCTCTCAAGTGGATGAGCCTATCGTGAAATTGTTAAAAAATGCAGGGAATGGGTGATTTTCTGAACGAGATGGCAGTTATGATGAGCCAAACAAAGCCTAATGTGAGTTAAAATATCGTTTTCTTCTTCTTCTTAAGAATTTCATGTTGCTATTTTTCCTCTGGAAATGTACAAATATGTGAATGTTAATCCTTCCACCACAAAAAAAAGGGCAAATGTTTCAATCAATCTTAGGTGATTTTGATAAGAAAAGTCTCTTTATCCTCGTGTTATAACTTCGTTATTTATGAATTATAAGTTTAATTTAGTTATAATGTATGTTTTATACTATATCTCACTATTTTATTAGCGGTGGGTTATAACCCGGTAATTAGGACTAGGATTGTTCTTTTCATAATGTTTTCAAACCTGGTGAGGGAGGAATTGTTTGTCCCTTTTTGAGAAATCCTATGTTGTGGACTTTTCTTGTGCTTTGCATTTTAGTGCGCCTCCCCAAAAGTGAGGCATTTTGAGAGAGGAATTATTGATGGCTCTATTCTGCAAGGAATTTTGGGTGGGCCGCTTATGACTCTAGTTTGAAAAAAATTTTACAAATATCTCAAAATAATATCATTAAAATTATTATTATGTGATTATATAATACAATATGTAATATTATTAAAAAAATTATCATGTCATTAAAGGTATTTTTAAAATATTTTAAATATTATGTTAGATTTTAATTTTATAACATTAATTTAGTCATGTATTATAATTTTTTCCATTATATTAGGCACGATTTTTTTAAAATTGTTTTATGGTGAATGGTGATATGATCGTATGTGTTCAGATACTAGGAAGTCCGTTTCTGGAGGGCCCATTTTGAAAACCATTTCCGGGGAATGGAGAGGCACAGTAGGTTCTAGCTAACCAGGCTTTGTGGGCCAAGAATGTGGGCCCAGCTAGCTTCTGTCATACTATATTTTTTGTTTTTCAATCAAAGTTGTTTGTTCAACTGCAACTAAATACAAACAAGGAACAATTTGTTTGTTATTTTAGTAATTTCAACAGTATGATCTATGAATAAGAGAAATGGTACAAATTTTTACATGGGCACTTGTAAAATTAATTCAATGATAAAACTAAAACATCAGTTTCTACCGATGGTAAAAAAGGACGGTGTGTACCGTAAGAAATTTCCTCTTTTTTTTGTGGTCAATGTGAGCTTGTAGAATTTAACATGTTTGGGCTTTGTGTTTTTTTCCTCAAGAATTTTTTTTTTATTATTTTTTTTATTTTTATAGTTGTACATGGAAAGTGATAAAATGTTGAATAGCAGAAGTGAACATTTTGTCTGAATAGTTGCCAAGAATCTAAAGTAACGATTATTATTGATGGTTTTGGGGTTATGAAAATTGACAGGGAGGCGGGGAAGAGACATTTGAAGAATTACAGCAGCTATTTGAAGACATGTTTCAGGATGACACCGAGACATTTGGTTCCAACAGTTCTTATTGTGAAAGTTCTGCGTCTTCATCTTCGTATTATTCTGAAACCTCGAGATCTAATAACAAGCGCAGTTCCGCTGAAATGAATAATGATATTGGCAATGCAAATCTCATCAATTCTTCCAGTTTTGCAGCCCACTTTCAAAGCTTCTGTGTTGGGGTCAGTTCTCTACTCTGAATTCTTTCTTTTTTGTTAAATTTTAGCCCAAAAAAAAAAAATAAATTGATTTGAAAGTAGCAATTGTTATAGCGATTATTACTACAATACCATGTCTTCATGTAATCAGCATGGTTTCAACTCTACAATAGAATTTTATATGCTGATTGATATTGTTTTCTTTTTTGACCAATGAAGACAGGTGGAGCAGCGACAGGATACGACGGAGGGGAAGAGGGTAAGAGGAGGAGTTCGAGGAGGAGCAGGCGGTAGGCGGTGTGGCAGGTAGCAAAAGGTTTCATCTAGCCACGATGTTTCTTCGAACAGCTACTGCATTTTGGCAGCTTGATTTCTTGAATAACTCGTGCATTTACCAAATTAGAGCACGGAACTTCTAGCTTGGAATTGATCCTTTTCAATGGATCCAGCGTGGACAGCCTGCAGGGTACAATTGGGCAGAAAAGGAAAAATTTGTTACCACCTTCACCTTATCTATAGTGGTTGAATTTATGGAGCGTTAGGGGGCAAGGGCAAACAGC
The DNA here is from genome assembly GCA_025403435.1 of Artocarpus heterophyllus. Taxonomy (NCBI): domain Eukaryota; kingdom Viridiplantae; phylum Streptophyta; class Magnoliopsida; order Rosales; family Moraceae; genus Artocarpus; species Artocarpus heterophyllus. The sequence continues at coordinate 4,960,965 of CM046350.1, read as the reverse complement.
TTTTGCCTTTGATTGTAACATTTCCTGGCCGTGGTTTAGTGAGTGTAGCTTGGTCCTAGAGCTTTTTGGTTGTAATGACTCCCTTTTGGTCTTTTGATATTTTTATAATATTTAGCAGTCATCCTATCTTCTTCAAGTTTAATTTCTAAGGTCAACTTAATTGGACTTGATTAGACTTGCATTTTGTTATGAAGCAAGAGCCCTCTCTCGTTGAGCATGGCAGGCACAGGCGATGTTCCAAATTTCCGTTTCAATGCCACGCACTGCTGGGGTGTGGGTCTCATGTCGTTGGACCTACACGTTTCGCCTCTATAAATATGGTGCTTGACGTTAAAATTGCTGATTATTATTATTTATTATTTTTCTCATTTGGGGGTATTTTTAGTTTGCCCTTTTTAAGTTGCTTTTCATTGCCGTACATTTCCACGTTAAATTTACGGAGTGCTCTAAGAAAAAGGGTTTTGCTTGGTGACTCTTCGTTCACTGGTGCTTGATCAACAGAAGCTATACAAAAAACAGAACAAGAAGTGCAGAATTGAGAGTACGGACAATCCTTTTTTCCTACCGGAATATATGAGGTAAAAGAAAGCTGTGACGTTGCGGGTGGAGCGCCTGCCTTTGGGCTTTAGTGGGTCCTACAGCGAGTGGGGAAGGACCCCACGTGGGGCACTTTTAAGGGGGAAAGAAAAAGTCTAATTCGTCTGCTTTTAAAATGGGAGTGATGGTGAAAGGTAGAGCATGCAAAATGCATCGCCCTTGCCCCTTGGTCCCAACGACCCCCAGCCAACAATACAACACCTACCATTCACTTTTGGCTTTGAAACCTTGTGGGACCCATTTCTCGCAACTTGCCATAGCACAATAACATTTGTAAAATGTGGGGCCCTTGTCCTTCTTTCTACATTTCCCATTCTGTTCTCAGATTGTCTCAAGCACGTTGGGCAACTTGATTTTACTGTACAAGTTTTTTTTGCACAACCCGACCTGCCATGGTTTGGTTGGTGGCCTTGTTAGTCTCAAGTCTTCACTAATAAACAAAGAATCATGCTATCAATTCTAATTTCTACGAACCCTCAGTTGTCATTTTTTATTAATAGTTGTTTGAAAAATTATCACATGGATTACTGATGGAAGATTGTATTTATCAATAATATGACGAGGTAAAATTGATTCAAAAAATTAAGATTAAAGCCGATACTTCTAATACTAATTATAAACAAATGTATTATTTATTATTCATTCCCAATATAAGTATACGTGCATTGTATATTGTATATTATTATGAGAGTATTGTCATATGATAAAAAGGTAAAATAATTGAGTTTCATTTTATTATGCAAGTGTGACGTACAATAACGAATTAGCATATATAATAATTACTGGCTTTAAAAGGTTGAGTAAAAGATTAATAACTTGTATTTTTAATTTTTTTTTAATTTGAGTGGAGGATTTAAACTCTACATTTTATTATGAAGTTAGATATGAATTTACTATTAGATTATATTTGCCTATCAGTTAACTTTTTTCTTTTTGGCAAAATAAGAGATGAGAAATGATTACTGAAGTTTACAAGTAGTATCTCTTTATCACATAATAAAAGGCGTTTGATCAGAGTAGTGCCCTATGATTTTATCAAATGGTTTTCCTCCTTTTGATTAATTGGTTGTGGGTTCAATGGGATATGTAATCAGCTCATAATTCTTTTCCAGAATTAGTAAATGAAAAAATCTCTATTAAAATCCCTTTAGCTAATTAAATTTGGTCATGATATATGCAAATATCAGGTCATTATTCAATTGCACTTCTTCATTTTGTTAAGTACAAAGCAATTGTACAAGTTCCAAAAAAAATTACTAAAGAGAGTATAGTTTTGTTGATTTAGTAACTATGCTTTTATTCATACGCATGTCATTGCCTTTTGTGGAAAAGAAAGAGAATTACAACTCATTTTTCAAGATATCAAACTTTGGTGCCAACAACAAATCCAACTTTTTAGTGGGTGTTTGGCATGTGGCGGTTTGACTATTTTTTCAATTATAAATATTGAAAAGGTCTCACATATTACAGTAACAATTAAAAAAAATCGCTACAGTGTAAAGCTCTCATATGCTATCATAAAAACAATTCTAATTAACAGTTTTAACCACTCTGTCAAAATTATTAAGCAACAAAAGACACCAAAAGAAACTCTTAATCAATAGATTTGACAGAAATAAACGCATGTTAAATTGTCTGTTAATAAATTCTCGAGAAACGATTTTCATCGCACTCATTTTATCTTTGTTAAAGAATGGCTCATAAAGGGTCTCTAAACGTTAAAAAAAAAATTTCAAAGACTAACAAAAATATTCACTCAAAGCCCTACGATCAAGCCATGTCTCTCGACAAACAAACCAGAATCTCACCGAATATACGAAATGTCATTGTCCCAAAGAAAGTTAAGATAGCGATGTGGTAGCTGGGTTGTACTAAAAAGAAGGGAATAGAAATGTTTCGAACTTGGGAAAGTGGACAAGTTGAGAACCAGTGGAATTTGGAGTGCACAGAAAGAAAAGTCCAAGAAAAGAAACACAAGACACCCAGTTGATGGTAAAATAATGTTTTGGTCCGCAGGCAAGCTGGCGTTCTATAATATGCGGTTGGTGACAAACAAGTTGATCATTTCTAATAGAATAAATAAAGATAAAAAATCTTGCTCTATGATATCTCTTTCAAAGCCAGCTAGCTAGATTCATCTTCCCAGCTTCCCTTCAAAACCAAATTCTATTCTTAACTGTGTTTTTTTTTTTTTTTCCAAATTCCTAGTTGCCCAACCAAAGTGTTACTTTTATTTATTACACTAAATTACATGCCGTATTGGTTTAATTATCTCTAAACTGATCAGTTATCCAATGGATGTATGGTTCGTCCTTCAGTCATGATAGACTATGGATTGACAATTTGCAACTAGCTTTTAGCCATGACACACACACATATATAGCTTTTGATGTCAATTATTTGAAATTCAGTTTATTAAATAAAATTATATGCTCCAAACTCCTAACCTTACGTCTTCTACCGGTGAATAATTAGCCGTTTAAAAGAGCATTTTTAACCATCGGTTACAACTGTAAATAGTGTTACGTTTTCATACGCTATAGTAAAAAGTTACAATGTAAAGCTCTCACATGCAACAATTATCAAACTAAAATTGTTGGTTTCAACCGTTCTTTTAAACAACCTATAAGAGGAATATTATTCTTTGAGAATTATAATGTTTCTTAAACAGTGATAAATGCAAAGAGAAGGCATCTTTTCGGACGAATCGGGTAGGGTATTAATACATCTGATACATAATTTAACTGTGAGAATTTGTCCTCTAAAAAAGGAAATATTGAATGAATTGATCGTAAATTATAATATTTTACGATTTCTGTCCCCTTTAAGGAAGATACTAATCGTAGGGAAAATGGAATTTCCACACTGACTGCAAATCCCTCTGATATCATTTGAGAATACAAATTCTTATTGTACCCAAAAAGTTGATTTTGGTTCGAATCGTTAGTGGAGATAATATATTGATACATTTGAGAAAAGGGTTGAGTCTAAAAACAGTATATTCATTTAATCTTTGCAGAAAAAAACAATGTAGCAAATTTTGTTTAAATCAAAACTTTTTGGTTTGGACTAGTATTTCCAACCACACTCTTAGTATTTATAGACCACTTTGGTATACAGATTTGAGCCTGAATTACATATAAAAGCGGCACGGTATATATCTGGGAAAGTGAGACATATAGCCAAATATTTTTATGCTATATTAAATTTAGTGGAAAAAATTTATATCTCATAAATCACAAAAATGAAATCATTAAAGTAGTTTCAAATAAAACGTGAATATCATTTCAACAATCACTATGCGGTTATGCTATTCCTAAAACACTTAAAAAAAGCTATATTGCAACTATATTTTCATAAATTTGTACTGTAGTTTAATTTTTGCTTAATAACTACACTTTGAAGTGATCCTAAGCTTAGTTTAGGCTTCTTGTTCTTTATCAGAAGCCCAACGCCGCAATCCAACGGAACAGAAATGGTCTGCCGCCAGAACTCGTTGGGCACATTTGGTAAATCCATTCCAACTACAAAGTTAAGACTGCGATAATGTAAGGCTCTTATATGCTACAGTAAATTTGATTAAGCTCGCTCCAATTACATAGTTAGAACTGTTACAACGTAAAGCTCTCATATGTTAGTGCAAAAAAAAAATAGGCTACAGTATAAAGCTTTCGCATGGTACAATAAAATCGTTTCATTTTTTAATTTTAATTGCACTGCTAAACACAATAGACTCTCTCAATTATGTGGCGTGTCACCTAATTTTGTTCTGTAAGGGCTTTTCTTATTCTTTTTTATGGCCGTTAATATTCATGAATTTTCTCCATCTGTGGTAGTAATTTAAGGGAAGAATTAGAGAAATGTCAGATTTTTAAAACTTTTTAAAGTAAATATCAAGTTTGGAAAATATTTATAGTAAATGTCAAATTTATACTGTAAATAACTTATTTAATATGAAAATAATAAATATTTACGTTGTAAACAAAAAAGTAAATATATTTTTTACATTATAAATCTATTTATTATATAAATAAGATAATTACAATATAAACAAATAAATAAATAAATTAGTTATATCATAAAACTACATTCACTATAAATATTTTTAAAACTTCACATTTACTATAATTGATTTTAGAAAAGTGACATGTAATTAATTGACGCACACAATCACTCTTGCAAATCCAAAATCCATTTGGTATGGGCTTTTTTTACATTGGGCTCGAGTTCAAAGACAACCTACGTGATTGACTTGGAAAAAAAAAGCCCAACCACAATTCCCTTTCAATCAATCCTAAAAAGGCTCAAATATACACTTCATAGTATATTTTTAGGCAATGAAGTTTGGGGTGAATTTGAGAAAAATTATGGCATTCCTTTGTAATCGTACCACTTCAGTAAGAAATTTTAAAATATATTTAAAAAGTATAATGACATAATTAATTACAACTATTTTAAACTAAAGTTAGAAAAACTAGTATTATTTAAGGATATTTTGGTATTTTTAACTTGAAAAAGCTGTATAAATCAAAGGACAATTTTTATAATTGTCATTTTTTAAGATTTACTTTTTATAAATTTCATTGGTATTTATTTATGACATAACTTAATATATAATATAAATAATAATACGACATAAACTTTTTTAAATATAATTTTTAAAAATATGACATAATATAACATAATTAATAAAAAAAATAACAATAAAATATAATAATAACAATAAAAAAAAATAGTACACTGTCTAATTACTCACGAGTTTTGAGTGTACGTGTACCGTATTGCCTAATTATCATTAATGCTGTTTGACTTGGCAACCCGCAATGACCGAAAAGAATAGAAACTATCAAAACCAAGAAACAGTACATCGGGAATGAAAACGAGGTTTTATCATGCTTTCACCCCACGAAAGCAAGGAAAGATTAAAAAAAAAAAAAAAAAGGGGGACAAGAGTGGGGGAAAAAGTTAAAGAAGATAATGTTGATCTAACTGGTTTCTAAAACATAATATTCTTGTGGGTCTATTTTTGAAAATGATATGATGTTTTGTCTACAGTGTCATCGATCGCTTTACGTAACCAAATGAATTATTGTTGTCAAATAACTTATCCTTATTACAACCACAAATACGCCTGCCGGATGGTCTTTATGCAGACTTGGAAACAAAGTCTTCGTGGGGTCTTGCTTGTCTAATGGTTTCGGAAGAAAAATATATTACCAAAATTGAATGTGGAAAGCGACAATTTGGCAGGACCAATTATGATACCCAATGGAAAAATCACAGTAAAACCATTTCTTTTTTTTTTTTTTTCCTCCCACAAGAAGGCAACAACACGCTTGTTTTTTATTGGATCTTAAAACTAGTCTCGTAAAAATGATAAACTAGTTGAGTGACTTTTTTTTATCTATATTCCGTCTAAAACGCATTTGTCCTTATGTAGAACTAGAAATATATATACACATATATAAATACATTGTATTTTTTTTCGTATTAGGTCCCATGTCATATAATTCTCGTGCATAACCCCAAAGTGTATATTTATAGTTTGTTTGACATTAGTTGTTCTAGTCAATTTTTCAGTTAATAACAATGTAAAGCTCTCACATACTACAGTAAAATAAATAAATAAATAAATTGTTATAGTGTAATGCTCTCACATGCTACATGCTACAGTGTTTACAGTTTCAACCAATGATTTTAACCACCACACCATGCTAAACACCTTGTTAGCTATACATTATATACAATATCTATAAAATGACTCCTAAATATAGAAACCACTCCCTGGAAATTTCTTATACATGCGTGTGTGTGTGTGTGTTTGTGTGATAATATGAATGAGGTTATCATGTGATAAGAAGTCTAAAAAATTTTCTCAATTTCCTTTGATATTCAACCAAGACATCAGCATGACCATCTTGAAGAGGCAATATCATTACAAGTTTTTTTTTTTTTTCCCCTTTTACAATATAGAAAATATAACTAGATGGGGACTTGCTAATTGTGTGAAAGAGCTAAACTGGCTTGTGCTTATTGGACGAAAACCTAAGAAATGCCTCTTAGGATTCCATATAAGAATCATTACGTTAAGAAGCTTTAACTTAAGATTAGTATGCCTCCTACGATGACTATACAATCCAATCCGATAATTTTTTACACACGAGTCCAATTCAACGCTATTATGGATTTTAAAATGTTACATTCAATTCAATCTAATCCAATTCAATTTATGTTGACAAATTGATATAATTTGTCTCTTATTCTAATTTATAATTTAAAAGATACAGTATATTTCAAATAATTATTCATAAAAACTGAAGTGTCAAAAAAACTAGGGATTTCAACTTTAAAATGATTAAGCGTCTATTTGAGAGTGCCATTTAAACCACTTTTTAATTTAAATTTTGTAAGAAAAATATTATAATAAAAATAATTAAAACCATAAAAAAAAAAACACCTCAAACAACTGCTGTCAAACAGGCGCTAAATGTGTTAGGTGTATAAAATATGTAATATATATTTTTAAAACATATACACTCTACATTCAATTGGTTGATTCGATTTTGACAGTCCAAACCGAATCCAATTCAATCAAATATTCCATTTTTTTTAATCAGATTAAATTAGATTATTCAATTATTTCATATTAGATAATTTGCTCACTTCCAATGCTTTGGTAGGATGCAAAGAGAATGATAAATTTAATATTTTGACAAAAGAGTCAAAAAAAAATTTAAATTAAACAAATAGTCTTTTTTTCACTAAAAAATACTCTTTTTTTTTGCAGTAAAACTGTTTCAGCTTTTTACAGAAAAATAAGAAAAAGACTTATAGCAAGGAAAGAAAGCTCAACAAAGTGAAAAAAAAAAACTGAAGCAATTTTTATGCCCAAAAATTACTTAAAAAATCATTTCGTCAAAAAGATTTTTTCGTCACTTCTCAAAAATAAACAAGCTAACTGTAAGGATGATGCACCATCCTCATCACGTGACAGCTGTGGACCCCACATGAACTTAACTATCCAATGTTTGGTAGATCTAGATTCAATTGCCCTGGAAATCTTATCCGATGACGTGTAAAATATATATGAATTCTAAAATGTGGGGACCAGTTTTAAAGTCTTCCACAGCTTCGGCCTTCAGGCTTCTAATATGGCTGCGGCTTATGCTTTAATTTCTTCACTTTTATATATTAAATTATTTATAGGCCTTTTCTTTTGTGTTTTATATTTTATGCTCTTTTTTGATTTCAAATTAAGTTTGCCGCCTTATTTTCTTATTAAACCAAAAATTTTATTGCTATTATAGATTGTTTTCAACTGATCCCTAATTAAGCTCATTGAACTTGAATCCATAAATCTTAGAGTTTGTTAAACTTTCTCATTTTAGTTGTACCATTTCAAAAATCAACACAGTCCTACATTTTCTCTCTTGAATAAAGCAAACTCCCACTTTTAAACAGGCAAAAATTAGTAAAAATTCACCTGAATCTTAGAATGTAGTGCCTATATATGTACTAGCCTATAATTTCTCTATAGTGTAAAAAAAATCCTTGTAGATATTCTTTCAAATACAGTTCCAAGTTCCAACTGTGCTGTATAGGTTATTTTTCACGTATTTCTTATGCGAAATAATTAAGTAACAAAATTCGACTCACTTAATTGCATCATACATAGTTAATTAGGTTGTTTGAGAATACAATTAACCACTTTTACTTTAAATTTTATAAGAGAAAATATTATAACAAAAATAGTTTATGTTCTTCAACGCCCTATAATATTATTTTTTTCTTTATTTACTTTCCCATTGTCTCGTTACAGAAGGGAAAAAAAAAAAGCATCATCAAGACCATGTTCAAATAAAATGAGTCACTGCTTTATGTTATAAGAGCATAAGCATGATATTTTTTTTAATAAATTCAAATGAGATTGAAAATAAAGATCATAGAATGATATCTTATTTTGCATGCAAAGAAGCTTTAACGTCCTTGTAATCTCTATCTCTGTTTCTCTCTAAATATAATTAATTAATTTGATTGGCTCTAAATGAAGCCCGATTAGCCGGGAAGCCATTGACTCAAAATTAGCCATCATGGCTACACGACCTTATCCTCCTAATTCTTGCTTCTTCTTCTTTTTCTATAAAATCCCCCTTCTACAACACCCAGTCTTTTGCAGAAAAACAAACCTCTTTTCTTTGTACATAAAATACTAATCCTTCTCTCCTTCGTTTCGTTCCGGTGATCCCTCCATCTCTTCGTAACAAACGTAACAGGTTGCGGACCTAATTAATTAATTTCCTAACAAAAACCCGAATCACAATTATCACTTGTACATAATCACATAATTAGCGTAGAAATTATATATATTATCATTTTAGAGACCTAATTTCGGTTTGTTACGGAAGTCAAAACATGGGATTTTTGCACAAGCTCTGGGACGAAACGCTTGCCGGGCCTACGCCGGACACCGGACTCGCTAAGCTCCGCAAGTACAACTCCTTCTCCGGCGCACGCTCGCAGCCACCGCCGCCGCAGCCTCAACAGATGGCTTGTCATGATGAGGTGCAGGTTACTCGGAGCATCACCATTCTCAAGAGTACTAATCCGAACCCTCTTGCCAGGAGCTTCGCCATTGACGTTCCGGGTTCCGAACCGGACTCTCCTAGCTGTTCCACTCCGCGGACTCCACTAACTCGTAAGTTATCTTCTTTTCTCCTCTACTTTTACATATTTAATTTTTTGTTTTGTTCATGAAGATATATAAATATTTTTAAAAATTTTCACTTATATTTTGGTCGTTGGTAAATAAAAGGAAAGTATACTTAAGAACTATGGGAGAAGTCATAGAGTTGATATAACATATATACACACACACACAAATATGGAGAAATGATAAGAGCATGCAAATATGGGATTTCCAAAATACGCAAGCAGATTATAATTATTTCCTTTTGTTGTGTATTTTCTTATATATGCTGAGAAGAATTAAGAAAAAAGAAACAAAAGAAAGGATAGGATATATCAATAGACGGCTAATTGGTTATACGGATCTTAAAAGTTTACGGGAGGTACATAGAAGAAGATCTTAGACATGTGTGTGTATATGAGCACATTTTTTCCAAAAAATTTGAAGAAATTTTGGAACTTCACGTAATTGCTCTTCGATTCACGAAAGTAGCCCAGATCAAACAATAGAAGCAGCCTTTCTTTTGCCCTTTAGAATAGTCTAAAAACTCTATTTTTGCCTTAGTCTAAGGAGTCAAATCCAAGTCTGGAAGTTATTTTTTAGCAACAATGCTGAGAGAAAACCAATAAGGAGCATAAAATACGCCACCAGAGGGGCCGTCTGCGTCAAGATAATTTGTGTGTGTGTTTGGTGGCGGTGGTGGGGTAGATTTATATGGAAAAAATTGTATTAGGAAAACACAAGGGTAAAAAATATGAAAACAAAATTTCTCTTATTCTTTTATTTTTCAGTGCTAAAGAAATGCAAGGATTGCCCATTGAGAATTGGTGATTTATTGGTTGCTTGCTAGCTAGCTAGTTGAGAATAAGTACTTTAATTTGGTCGGCTGATCATACGTGTGTGTGTGTGTATATATATATATATTATTACATTCTTTTGATGATGATGTGGCAGCGGGAACGCCAGCTGAGCATTTCAAGGGATCATGGGCGAGGACAAAATCAGTTGGCGCCTCCAGTACAGGACTCGCTGAACAGAGAAGTCCGACCGTTTACGATTGGTTGTTTTGTTTTTTTCTTTTTTGTTTTTTTCTTTTTAAATATTTATATCCCAATAATATACATTATGCCTTTAATTTGCCTCTCCGCTGGGTCTTCTCCTTTTAGCTATAACATGATTATAACTATATTCAAAGAGAGAAAAAAAGATCACGTTAAGAGATTTTTTTATTTTTATTTTTTTTTTAAAAGAAGAAGTTAAATAAACAGCGCTTAAGACTAATTAATCGTGGAGACACCATTTCCATGGCAAATTAATAACCTCAATTAATAGGCTTAATTTGCTAGCCACATAAGAAAATGCCTCATTATAGATAAAGCAATTAATTTGGAAAATGCTTAATTAATTAATTAATTAACTAAGTCCTAATTATAATTCCAATTTAGAAGGATATATATTATTCACACGTACGTTACTAATGCATGGCTCACTAATGTCCCTTGCAGGATAGTGATTAGTGCCTTGGATCGTTGAGACTTGAGAGAAGATTATCAAAGTGACGAGATCGATTTTGTTTGAAAAGCATCGTCGCCAACGCCACTCTAAAATATATATAAATCATATATATTGTACATGTATATACATGGAGGGCTTTTGCAGAAATCTAGTTGATTATCTTCTAGTACTATTTCTGCGGGTACATATGATTAATAAATGAGTTAAGCTTATCTAATTACAGTTTAATAAAATGTACGGCTCAGATGAGAAGGTGCACTCAATCGTGACCGATTCTTCTTGGACTTTGGAGGGAGGAAGAACCACACACACACACACACACACACACACACACACACGTATATATATATATACGTTTTTGAACTGCCTCAATCCGTGATGGAGTTGTGTATTAATTTTTTTCCCCTTGTACATACCACGGGTTCTTATATGTCTTTTTGTATTCTGAGTATATAATCTCTTTGTATAATGTATATGTGAGTTGTGATTTTAATCCTCCATTAATGAAAACTCCTTGTAACGATCTTGAAAAGTTTATTTTAGGTGTTTTATGAATGTGGCATCGTTGTTTCTGAAATTTCTGAGGCAAAAGGAGATAAGTTGAGTAACGAAACATAATTAACATCCTAGATTGCTTACATCCCATGGAGACCATTAGTGAGTTGGGGCAGCGGTAAGGTCATGTTTTTCCTTTTTCTCCTCGGAGAAAGTTTCCAGGTTCGAATCTTGAAAAGCTCAACGTAAAAGGTCTTGTCCGACTAATAGACTTTGCGATGTCAACGAAATAGCACTAATGATTCTCTTTTTCGTCAACAAAAACAAGAAAATAAACATATTTATGTGAAATGGATGTTTTTCATAGCATTATGAGCTACTTTTATTCGTAAAAATTTTCCAATTAAAGATCTCCAGTACATATTTTATTTTGTGATTTTTAATTAAAAAAATAAAAGCACTATCAAAGCCTCGTTAACAACCTTGGGGGAACAAGAATCTAGTCATATAATTATAGAGCAGACTTTTGGCGGCATTATAATATGTGGGAGAAAATTTGGCCTAAGAAGCAGCTGCTTTCACTTTCTCAATAAGATCAGCAGCGTCTTGAACGGTCGAGATATTCTCAGCTCCCCCTTCTCCTATTGAGACACCAAACTTCTCTTCCAAAGCCATCATTATCTCAACCTGTCACAGTTCGAACATTTATGATCAAATTCAGCACAATTGAATCTGCATGAGATAAGAACCAATCAAAATATTCATCAAAATGGGTCATATTCATGTGCGTCCTATGTATGATTTTATATATATATAACACTAATAAAAAAATAAATTTCAGTGAAAAAAAAAACTTGTTTTTATTATTTTCTTTTATATCATGATATTATTGCATGCATTTATTCTAATTACTGCAAAAAATTTAGAAGATATTCTAGCATTGTGTTAGTAATTACTATTAGAAGAATCTGAAGTGTAAGTACCAGTAAAGAAAATTAATCAAATCTACCCAACAAAAAAAAAGAGAAAATAATCAAAACTTAATGTTATTCTAAAAACACTTTTTTTTTTTTTTTCCATTAGTGCTATTTTTAAAAAAAATAAGCCTTACATCTAACTGAATAATTAAAGAAAAAAAAAATCGTAACATAATCTTGATTGAGCAAATTTTGGGAGAAATGAACTTGGGCTGAAGATGGTCCACCAAAAGGGGCTAAATGACTATGGGTCTGTTTGACACAGTTTGTACTTGTGCTTTATGTTGAGAAACAAAAGTTTTAACTTTTCAGTTTGAAATCATATTTTTTAAAAGAGCTTTTTATGGAAAAAACAATTTTAATTTTCTTCAAATGTAACAAAAATGCTATATTTAAGTTTATAATGTATTACTAACACTCTGGTAAAGTTTTAAAGTCTATTTCAGAAGTGCTTTTTGATTAGTCATATTTTATGGCTTTGATAGGGAACACTTTTGGAGAGCAAAAGTACTTTTGACGGAACATTCAAACACTTCTAGAAACAGCTTTTGGATTCAAGAAACTAAAAGCAGCTTTTAAAAAGCCCTCTCAAACAGGCCTTATATATCCAATAGTGTCTACTATCTTAGCCTATTTGATCACAACTCACAAGACAAAGAGACATACAGTATCAAGCGAATCGGCCCCCAGCTCAGCAAACTTGGTTGAGGGTGTGACAGAATTCTCATCAATGGACAGTTGCTTGGCAATTGTGGTCTGCACTGTTGCCAGAGTTTCTGGATGAGCCTGCGCATGTATATATATACATATGTATGTATCAAAGACGATAATGTTTGTTACCTAAATAAAATTACTAATCCATAGTCACATTTTTCTTAGGCATCATCTAGAGTACTCACAATGGAGCAAGAAATTCTACTAGTCTTGAAGCAAATAGCCGGGAGTGGAAAAGATCTCTCTGTTGCCCTTGTGATTTTGATTTTAGGAGCAAGTCTTAGCCCACCAATCAATGGACCTCTCTGAAAATAAAACTATCATGTTTGTTAGTTTGGGACATTTGGGTACGTATTTGCTTCTTTTTTTTTTTTTTTCTTTTTCACCCCCAAAAATTTATAGTATTGGGCAAAAAGAGGGCAGAACTTGGACTTACAATGGAAGAAGATAAATTGTTGCTAAGTCTGCAAATTGTGCTTCTGCGAGCATTATTGCAAGAAAGTGATGATATGGTATTAGGGGAAGTTGAAACAAAGGAAGCCATTAGTTTGGGGGGGGAAAAGGTCTAAAATCAAGGGGCAAAAAGGTTTGTTAAGATGGTGAAGGCCAATATAGTTTGAATCATATATAAAAGCCGCTTATAGTTATGTTCGATTATAACAAAGAACTGCTCCTATCTACCATTGTATTGGGCGGATTATACCATGAATTCATGTGTCTTTTTAATGCAATTGATTGCGAAACAAGGTATCCATGTATATGTCACCCAGCTATCTCTATACCCAGTTTAGTGACTAAAAAGCAACTCAGCGACTAGGGGAGGGAAAGACAAACGACATAATTATATTTATTGAATTAAAATATGATATCGATTTATAAATATTTTAGATATATTCTAAAATGATATAGTTAAATAATTGCTATGCAATAATATAATACAAAGTATGATATTATTAAAACAATTGCTATGTTCTAAACAATATTTTAAGATATTCTTAATGTTGTGTCAAATTTTAATTTCATAATAATAATTTAGTCAGATTTTTTCCCAAAAAAAAGCAACTCAGGCAACCAATGAATACGATAGGAACAATTTGAAATGACTGTACCAGTACAATTAGGTTTTTCTTGTGGAAAATAATTACAATATATAACCAAATTATTGTTATAAAATTAAAATTCAATACAATAATCAATGTATATTAAAAATGTCCTTAATGATATAGTAATTATTTTGATAATATCATATTTTGTACTATATAATTACACTATTTATTTTAATAATATAATTTTGAGTCATATGTCATGTTTGAAAATCTCAATTTTAACCAAAATTTTTAGTTAGTATAGTGTAAAGTGTCGTATGCTACAGTGTCAAGAAAAATTTAGCTACAAATTAAAGCTCTCACATACTATAATATTTTTAAGTAAAATTTGTTTAAAGTACTATTAATTCTAACAACACTTTACATACATCATAGTAGAATATTTACAAACTAAAATTATATTTTAATTCAATAAAGAGGGGGGAGGCAGTTGATTTTTTTTTTTTTCCAAACTGCCGAAGTTATATTTTGTTAGGGAGGATGCTATGGGGATGTAGCTCAAACGGTAGAGCGCTCGCTTTGCATGCGAGAGGTACGGGGTTCGATACCCCGCATCTCCATCTTTCATTTTTCATTACTAAGAAATTTCTTCCCTATGATTTTAATTTTTAAATTAATCATGAAGCTTTACCGTTTGTCTTTTTCGGCCATTGATGCAGCAATGAATTCCCCGTTTCAGAAATCAAGAAGCCGGAAATAGAATGTGGTCCCAACTCCACACAACGTTAAAATTAAACCAAGCTTATACACCACTGCGTGTAAAACTAGTAATGCGACACCAAAATTCCGATTACCATTTACCGGCAGACCACTCTGTCTCACTCACACGTCAACTTCCACCCAGAATAGCATGCAACAACCTTCTTGACTTATTTCAAAAAAAAAAAAAAAAACTTCTTGACTCACTGTACAATTCCGTTGATTTCCAGCCCCAAATGTCACAGCCAACTGTCAGTTACCGTCGCCGCCTTTAATTATTTATGACAATAATAATCCATTTTAAAGACATTGCCGTGGACGAAAGCTTGACCCCAAAAATCCAAATCCCCCGACCAACACGCATGGGCATTTTCCCTTCTTTTTTTTTTCTATGTTGTTTCCGTTAATCTTTCAAGTCCATCCTAAATTACTTTACTGCCCTCGCTAAATCCCTGATTTTTTAAAAGGGTGATTAAAAAACGCTCATTACTTGTTCGTAGGGAATAATATAGGGAAAAAAATGATAGTATGTAAAAATAAAAAGGGAATAAAAAAAGTACGTCAGAGAGGGGGAAAGATTTTAAAACGGCAGAAAGTGGCAGGACAGGGGGGGTGTGTGGGGAAGGGGCAGAAGGGTCGGGGAAGTTAGGACGAGTAATTACAGGGAAAGAGCGTAGAGTTTTGCGTCAAAAAAGACCAACGTACCCCGTGACGCCGGTGAAGATGGGTACTCTGCGATACCCAATCAGAATCTGCCACCTCATCAGTCCCATCCCTATTCGGCCCTCGTTTCGTACCCCTTTCGACGGTAGCCGTCAAACCCCACCCACCCGCCTATTCAACCTTCCTCTCTGTTTTTTCCGTCAACCGAGAAAATTAAAGATCCCAAAAGAAAAGCACAAAACGACACACCAAATACAATCACACAGAGGAGAGAGAAAGAGAGAGAGCGAAAATGCCGGTGTCTCTTTTCAAACTCCGGTGCTGAGAATACCATTATCACCAAACCGATATTATCTCTGAGATTCAGCTCTTGGTGGGTACGTTTCGGATTTGGGTCTTGTTCGTTTTTCTTGGAAGGAACAATTTTTGTTGATTGAATTTGTGTTTTGTGTATCTGTATGTATATTTCGGGAATCACTGGCGTAGTTTGATATGGGTTTGATTTGAATTTGGATTTTGAGGATCAAAGTGCATTTGTCTGTTTTTGTCTAGGTTTTGATTTGGTTTTTAGATCTGAAGGCTTTTGTTTTGGTCTAAAGCGAGTGACTTTTTAGCTAATCTGTATCTGAGAAGTTACAATTTCGCCGATCTGAAGTCTTTTTCTCGGTCACCGAAACCCTAACCTTAATTCTGGCTTGCTGAAATATTTCATCCCCATCCCAGTTTTCAGATCGATGATAGTCTGTTTCACTTTTAAAGATTCGAACTTTTTTTTTTTTTTTTTTTTGCTTGACTTAGATCGGAGGTATTACGAGAAGAGGGATTCAATGGAAGAAGACGATGAGATCCAATCGCACCTATCTCCGGGGAGCGGGTCTCCGGCGTCGCCGAGGCCCGTGGGGCGTATAACGGTGACGGTGGCGGCGGCGCCACCTCCGCAGCAGCTGCCGGCTCAGAACACTCTGACACTTGCTCTGCCGATCCAACAGACGAGGAACGGAGACGGCGGCGGCGGCGGTGGAGGTGGCGGTGGGGGGAGAGAAGATTGCTGGAGCGAAGGCGCGACGGCGGTGCTGATCGACGCTTGGGGGGAGCGGTACTTGGAGCTTAGCCGGGGGAATTTGAAGCAAAAGCACTGGAAGGAGGTTGCGGATATTGTGAGCAGCAGAGAGGACCATACGAAGACCCCCAAGACGGACATTCAGTGCAAGAACCGAATTGATACTGTCAAGAAGAAGTACAAGCTTGAGAAGGCGAAGATCGCTGCCGGCGGAGGGCCCAGCAAGTGGCCTTTCTTTGATAGGCTTGACCATTTGATCGGCCCCACCGCGAAGATATCCGGCTCCGGAGGCCACGCCGCCGTGGCTGCCTTAGCTAGCGCCTCGTCTCAGCAGCAGTTGCAGAAGGTGCCGTTGGGAATACCAGTTGGGGTTCGTGGGGTAAGTCCGTTCCACGGACAACATCGAGACCAGAAGCCCCAACTGCAGTCGAAGAATCAGAAGATGCAGTTCAAGAGAAGGGGTGGCCATGTGGATTCGGGCTCGTCTAGGGAGGCCTCGCCCGTATCGACTGATAGCTTCCCGCTTGATGTTTATGAGAGAAAGAGGCCGAGAACGACCAGGGAGATGAACATGAACATGAGTATGAATATGAACATGAACTCGAATTTGAATTCGAACTTGGCGGGGAGAGACAAGGGAAGGGAGAAGAAGGGAGGGTGGGGGAATGCGGTTAAGGAGTTGACGCAAGCGATATTGAAGTTCGGGGAGGCATACGAGCAGGTGGAGAGCTCAAAGTTGCAGCAGGTGGTGGAGATGGAGAAGCAGAGGATGAAGTTTGCAAAGGAGTTGGAGCTGCAGAGGATGCAGTTCTTCATGAAGACGCAATTGGAGATTTCACAGCTGAAGCATGGGAGAAGAGGAGGTGGGATTGGGAATGCCAGTAATCATCATGGTAACAACAACAACAATAACAGTGATAGCAGCAACTAAAAAGGTTTTAGAACTGGCTGAATGGGGTTTGGTTTCTTTCTGTGATCTTATCTTAATGGTGGAAAAGAAAAGGAAAAGAAAAATCTATGTTCAAAATATTTGTATCGTAACTGGAGGATCCGAATGTATTTGCCCCTTGTCCCTAATTTAATCACCATTTGCTTGCCTCCCAATTTTTTTTCTTTTTTTTTTTTGGGCTTAATTTTTTTAGTTTGTGGCATTAGTAACTGCTTGGCATAGGCACCACTAATTATTTTTGTAATTTTCATTTCTGTTCATAATTCCCATCACTACGTCTTTAAATTCCAAAAAAAAGTCTTAAATTCTTCAACCACACACAAAAAAAATAAAATTGTTTCTTGACGCTTCATAAGCAAATAAAAGGTGAAACTTTTGCTGTTTATGGAATCTAAAGCGAGACCACTAAAAATTCTGCGACATAAATTTGGTCGTGATGCAATCTTCTTCAAAATTGAAAGGTATAGATACTTGTTGGATGGGTATAAAGGTAACACGATAAGCTAGAAGAAGAAATCTGCCTCTAAAATTTATGTTGTTCGATTGAAGTCTAATACAAGAAAAGAATAGAATCTCATTTGAGAAGGAATTACATGGAAAACAAGTCCAGTTTGATAGTTAGAGATGGTAGCCATTGAATGTTGCAATTGCTGAGATGGCAAGAAATAAGAATCATATCCCCCGAAAGGATGTAGCTGATGCCCAAATGAGAAAGTTGATCATATCAAACCCACAAAAGGTAACTTTTATCTATTCGTTGTCTCTTTGTTGAACAACTTGAACTTGAATCTGATGTTTTCCAAAGTAAAGTGCGTGTTTACTTGGGATTTTTTGGGAGCAAATCCAGACTAATAAAGTATTAATTCTCAATTAATACAAAGTCGGTCTAAAGAATGAAGAAAAAAAAAAGGTAAAAAAATGAAGAAGAAGAAGAAAAATAAAGGGATGGCTTTAGGCTTACTTCTTGGCATTCGGTTACTTCTTTGTGTGGTCCTATTACAGATTTTAAATTAAATTTTCAAATACTAATATTAGAAATTTCTTCCATTCAAAGCATCAAACCGGCGAGATTTATCTGGAATTTAAGCAACTCATAAAGTCCCTTCCTCACAAGTCTAGCTTACAGCATAGGAAGAAGAATAAAAGATGGTCAACAATCATCGCCGTAACGCAACTACGCAAGGCAAAAGGCGCAGAGGAAAAAGGGCCACACGCAGAGTCTCCAGCTCTGAGAAGTCCTAGTTGAGTTATGTGGAACGTTGGAGGAGAGAGAGAGAGAGAAAGAGCGAAATCACGATTTCTTGGTAGCAACTCAACAGTCTTCTAGCAACGTAAATTAAAAATAAAAAATAAATCCTCAATGGAGTTTGATCTTTATAGCCTTTGTTTGGACTGAGGACAAACATCTTTTCAATTGTATTTGCTATTTCCAAACGGCTTCTTAGCTTGACAAAATTGAAGAGATCAACCACCAAGTGTGGTAACCTAGCGGCAGAGCTGCAGAGGATCACGGTGGTTAAATTTGTGGTCAAATATTTAAAGTGTTGAGTGTTTATTTTTTTAAAGGTTTCAATCATAAAAATTTGTTCTTATCAATTCAATATAGGGAGCATAATATCGCCATCTTAATTGCTAACATATTCGATGGGATAAGATGATGCGCTTCTCATTCAAGAGTATGATTTGTTGTTGTCGCTTCTCATTGCTTCTCATTCAAGAGTATGATTTGTTGTTGTCGCTTCTCATTTAGGTGTACGACTTCTTATTGTACTCTTTAATGAGCATGTTTATTAGTGTTTAGATCTAGATATTGTAATCTCTGTATTTTAATTACTAGTACATTTGTTGGAGTTGAGATGACGCGCTCTTTATGAGAAGTGAGGCTCTCTGTTATAGTTTTATAGGGTGTTTAGTATAGCGGTTAGAACTGTAAACACCATAACATATAAGAGCTTTATACTATATTTTTTTAACTAGAGTATATAGTAATTTTATATTGCTACTAACTGAAAAATTTGTTAAAATCAATTTAGTCAAACAGGCTTTTAAATAGTATCTTGAACAACCCTTTAATAAGGAATTGGGGATATGTTAATGTTGGTGGGCTTTGCTTTATTAAGGGGGTGTTTGGAAGGTGGTGGAAACCACTTTTACTGTAGCATATGAAAGCTTTACACTGTAGCAATTTTTTAAATTGTTACTGTAGCATGTGAGAGCCTTATACTGTTTATAACTGAGTTTGTGGTGAGAACCACGGTTCCCACCACAATGTCAAACAGGGGGTAAAACAATATTGAAGTGATGTAAGTACGCCTTATAAAATTTGAACCGTGATCTATTAACGACAAAACGTAAAGATTATCACAAATCATATGCATGCATCCAAGCAACGAAAAAAAAAATTTTCAAGCACAAAGAACAATTCAAAAGCTTTCTCCCCCTCTCTTTTGGCACTACAATGTCTGCTGAGGGTGTAGTTCAAAAGTCGCATTATTGACACGTCACAACGTCCTTCTGGCTTGAACTCGATGCTTGGATTTACTGTTTATCGCACGACGATGTCTTGTCACTAGTACTTACTAGACTAGACTCTCTCTCTCTCTCCCTCTCTCTTTATTTTTTGTTTTGAGATACCACTATTGTGACAAAGCATCTGCCGATTTCTTACGCGCATTTTGTTCAATGTGATGAACAAAATTATTGTTAGAAAAATCCCAGCCGCTAGAGATCACATGGTTTAACCGGCACCTGCTTTGACGGCGTATGACAGTCAATATTCTAGGACAATTATTTGAGCCACAAGAATATCAATTCCAACTAGCGTACAGTTGGCTTTGGATCTTGTCTAAGACTCAAAAAATAAATAAATAAATAAATAAATAAGAGTGTGTTTGTTTTAATTTTTTGAATTATTTTGTTATAATATTTTTTTTATAAAAATTTAAATTTTTATTCAAATACTCTACTTAAATACTCGTATCAAATGCATCTTAAATTTATTTGGTAGTGTTTTTAAAATATGTAAAAATAATTTTGTTTAAAAAAATAAAAATTTTTAAAAAATTACATTGAAAATATTTTTTAAATTTTTACTTTAAAAAATACATAAATATATTTAGAAAAAACTTCAAAATAATACCAAAGAGCGCTATTTTGGTTGGTAGCTGCAAAATCAAATACCATAGTACATTGCACGTTATCTCCGCCTTGGCACCACCGACTACTCTTGAAATGGTGTGCCACTACCATTTTCTGAATTCTAATCTGAATTTAGATCAAAAAGGCCAATCCTCATATGTAAACTAGGACCCTTTAATCTGAATGATTTTCAATGGCCCAACAAATTCCCGGCACTTGATTGCCACCTGTGGAGCCCACACACCGGCCACTTCCTCGGCGAAGTGGCTGGTGAGTCCTATTACCCACATGGGTTTTTCACACCTTTCTTCTTCCCTTCTGGGTTAACCTCAAAATCATCTAAAAAGGGTGTTACTTTTCCCATATTTTGTTTTCAATAATAAAGCCCAATCAGATGGTAATTAAAGTTAAACTAAGCAATGATAATATAATTACACATTTCCTTGGTTAAAATGGAAGGGTAAAGTAAAACATGGGCTTAAGATTTTGATTGCTTATACACGTGGCCTAATGATTTCAAAAAATAACACTCGAACTTTGATGGTGAAACGTGTCTAAGGGCTATTGGGAAGGCAAAATTTGGCGACAACCGGGGCGGTAATGGTCCTGATCATTATTTGGGTCCACTCAATGTGGGACTTCTTTGGATCCAGTATAGCGAATGAGGTTGAAAATGAAAGTTCAAAAAGACGTTACCCAACAACAAGAAAAAGTCGCAGGTCAATTTTGAGAGACACATAACAAGAAAATTTAAACAAAAAGAAAATGGACTCTTTGTTGTTTATGCACTGATGGCTGCAGACATCAATAGTGGTACAACCCACCAACAGATGGTGTCACGAAATCAAACGACTTTGCTCTCTGTTTTCATCACAACACTTGAGAAATACAAGCCCCGTCGTATAACTTATGCCATAATAAGAGGTGGTAACTGGTAACCATCGTACCATGACGCAGCGGTAAAGATATATTTCTGTCTTTTCCTTTCAAGATGTGAATGCTCAATAGTCTCAATCAAAGGGCATTTGTCGCCAATTGATCGTACAACGTTTGACCTACAATAATATATGTATACAACTAGATGTATATTTTTAGTAGACGTGTGTCATGTTCTTTTTCATTAGCAAACGTCGAGTTTGAATTTATTGTAAATAGGTTTGGGATAGAATTAGGTTGACATAATTAGCATGCTTAAACATATAGGGTGTTTGGAAAGGTGGTGGGAACCACTTTTACTGTAGTACGTGAGAGTTTTACACTATATCATATTTTTTTATTGTTACTGTAGCATGTGAGAGCTTTACACTGTTCATAACTGAGATTGTGGTGGGAACTGAGTGGTTCCCACCATTGCCAAACACCCCTATAAATTCTAATTTTATTTTATATTTTGATTAAAACTAATATCTATTTAAACGTCAATTCGAAAAACAATTTATAGGGTGTTTGGAAGGATAGTGAGAACCACTTTTACTGTAGCATGTGAGAATTTTATACTGTAGAATATTTTTTTTATTGTTACTGTAGCATATGAGAGCTTTACACTATTCGTAACTGAGATTGTGGTGGGAACTGAGTGGTTCCCACCACTGCCAAACACCCCCTTAAATTATTAATTCAAATTACACAACTCAAATCAAATCATTAATTCGAATCTATTTACCAAACAGGCCTTAAATAGCCTTCTTAAAAAAATAAAATAAAATAAAATCCACCAGTAACCCTAACTAATTACTATTGTAACTTAATGTAATTACTTTCTCATTTCGTGTGCAAGTTTTTAGATAAAAACTAGGATACAGGAGAGTCTATTTTAAAATTGTACACCTTTCAAGTCCACGACCGTTGGATTTTATCTTTCTATTTTGAAAGTGGACACCATGGGTAGTGCTTCTCAGCCGGCCACTACCACAGTTCTTCCCTATTTTTTGAGGAAAGGAGAAAAAAACAAATTTAAAAGAGGTAATTTAAATTAATATCAATTGTTAGAAAAGAATCGATCCCTCTCGCACAAGATAACCTAAATTGACATGATATAATTGACTATGTGTAATTTTTTTAGAGGATCATGTGTCATTTGGAGCTTAATGATATGTGATATGATATAAAAGTTTATTATCTATATGTTTGTTAATCACAAAATTTATGAATTTTGAAATTATTGATTAAACCTTCTTTTTGAGAAAATTTAGTGCCATATCACAGATTTTATATGTTATTGGATTTAAACCACGACTTCTTTATGATTTCAGTTTATGTCATATTTTGTTAATTTTTGATTAGTTTATTTATGTAATGTAAATTGGAAACTCTAATATTATAAATCTAAAATGTGAGGTAAAGATTTTGTTGACACATTCCACAAAATTTCTCCTTTCTTTTCCTTGAAACATAAATTGATAAAAAAAAAAATCATAATTATGTCATGTCAACCGTGTAATAATTATATTGTGCTTGAGTTTATATTTTATGATACTTTTGACATATATAATTCGTATTCAATGTTTTTAGCAAGATTAATAGATGGACTGACACAAATGGGACAAATTATATAGACTAGAAATCTTAATATCTTGCTTTTTTTTTTGGTAATAATCTTTATATCTTGATTACTACTCCATTTTGGACCACAAATTATGTCGCATTCTTCCGTGCAGCAATGTGCAGTAATTCCAGCTCCAAAACGATTATGGGATTTTAGTATAATCAACCATTTCGAATATGTAAGCATCTGTAGTTTTTAAAGGCGCAGCAGTAGAAGTGTTAGTTGGCGGTTACACAGAAATTAGAGCAGAATAGCAATCAGGACCATGTCATGCCTTTAATTGGAGAATTAAGACTACTTCTGCAACAAGGGTCACGTTTCTTAAAGCCTTTTATCTTATAATTGGAAAGTGAAAGAGAATTGTACTGCTTTTTCTGATCCCTTTTTCCTCAATGACATCCTCATATGAACACGGACTTGGCGGATCGATTAGAAGGGTGCGTGGGAAAACAGTTTAAACTGAAAATTTGATCTAAAAACTATAACATGTGAGAACTTTATATTTTAATAAGTTTTGTTTTTTACTATAGCTACTAAGAGCTTGATACTGTTTATTGGTTTGAACTATCGAGACAACAAACAAAAGGTAGGACATTTTTTATGTTCTTTTGAGGAAAAGAAAAAGGAGGGAAATTTATATGTTTGTGGCATGACTGAAACCAACTTATCTTTTGGTTTATAGTGTGTTTAAAAAGTTAGTTTGAATCAAAATTTTTGATTTAAATATAATAATATGTGAGAGATTTACACTATAACAATAAAGAAATTTTAGTAAAAACTAAAATAGCCAAACATACTATTACAAATTTCCAAGCTTGATCTTCAAGTTTTTGCCGCCCAAATTTTTATTACTTATTTATGTCTTGAAAGGGAAAGGACACTGAGAGAGTCAAGAGTGGCACATGACATCTTGTGCTGCATAGTCCAATGAATCAAACTTTACTTGTCAAAACAAAACAACATATACCAATTTGTCTAATTAGGTGTTTGAGAATCTTGGTTCAAACTAGTAATTTGAATTAATTTTTGTTCAAATCTTTGTAGCATATGACTACTTATACTATAACTTTTTTTTTTTTTTTTTTACTTTATAATATTTGAAAACTTTACATTGTACTAACCAAAAGTTTTGGTTGAAACTAAAATTGTATAAAGGTTGCGCAAAAAAATCGGAAAAATGGAGTAGCACTTAAAATCATGTGAAAAATTGGTAACCATGTCAATTGTGTTTTAATGGTGGATTTGAAACTGAATCGAACCTGCTGCTTTTTTTCCCCCAAAACTTTTCATATTATATAAAAAGAAACTTGTAATGACTTCATGTCATTAGTCGCTTCATCCCTTGCCGGCGTTGCTCATCTCAATTGGCCACTCCCTCGGCTCTCCATCTTTTGTAAAAAATTGTCAAAATCGACTAAACATAACAACATTTTCAATCCGTATTTGGCCTGTTTTCTTCTGACTAGGTTCCGGTCGATTTTAATCACCGGCAAATGAAAAACTGTTAGAAACCGACCGGCGATCAACCCTAAAAAGAAATAATAGTAAAAGTATATCACGCTCTCCATAGGACCATCTCTAGTAATAGTGTGAATTGAACGTTTTGTCTCTGTTGTATCCACAAAATAAGCATGGAGCCCAATCTCTGTTTAGCAAAGAAGAAGAATGGAGCCCAATTTTGTGGTTATTGGGGTCAGTTTGGTCAAGTTATGAGAATATATTGGGTAGCTATTAACACCAACAAACGAGTTGTTGCAATATCATTATAATAACCCAACTTTAGGAAATATGATGCAGAGACCATGCATCTGACATTCTGACAATGCAAAAAAGCAAATAAGTTAACCAAATACCAACTTCCTGATGACCAATTTGTCTTAAATTGTATGTGTTATTTGTTTGGTAAATAACAGAACAAAAAACAGAAGAAAGAGTACACTAAATGAATGACATTAAAAAGGGACAATGCAGTTCAAAGTAATAATCTAATAGTTACAAAAATATGATCTAAAAAAGTTACCAAAAAAAATAGAAAAGGGCAATTAGTCCAGTAGCTATAAAGTCTATATCTCAATGCAGGCAGGGACATAGTGAAAGATAAAACCATGTATACAGGTGAAAAATATTTTTAAATTACCGAGAAGATTGAAAAATAAATAACAATATCCAAAAAGGGCAGCAAGCGATCAAAGAACAATGTTGCACTCTTTTTACCTTTGACCACTTGAAAAGCAAAACAAATAGAATGGTTTTTAAAATCTGTTTTGATATTGACAGATTCAATTAGATAAGTGCATTCACTTTGAAACACTCTTTACCAAAAGTAATAGCCAAAAATCCAACTATTCGCTAAAAAAAGAAAAATGAACGCGCAAATTTTTTTTATAATTTAAAATATAATTCAAACTTTTTTAATACAGTATTTTTTTCGTAAAAATTTAAGCTCATGTTCAACCTTTCTTTTCAAATTTATCAGCTAAACGGGCCAAAAGATTTTATAATGGAATATATATGTTAAGAACTTGAGAGATAAACAAATTAACTTAAAGAATGAGTAAAGTCTATATTCTTTGAGGAATCTGTAAAAACACAAGCAATATATACCGATAGAGACATTTCATATTAACAAAAAAAAGGCCTTCATGTTTATGGAACAAGCAAAAAAGAGTGTAGTTAATAACTACCGTAGTAGTGTTTTTGTTTTTGTTTTTTTGTTTTTAGTTGTAGTGGTACACCACTGTTTTTGTGCAATAATGTGATTTAAGTTAGGGTCACACTCGTTAGTTCTGTATACTTGGGGATAAAAAAAACAAAAGGACATCAACATATTAAATT
Source organism: Artocarpus heterophyllus (assembly GCA_025403435.1). NCBI lineage: Eukaryota > Viridiplantae > Streptophyta > Magnoliopsida > Rosales > Moraceae > Artocarpus > Artocarpus heterophyllus. Next base: position 4,934,986 of record CM046350.1, on the reverse strand, counting down.
AAAGATTTCTTGGAGCTTGTGAAAAGTCCAAAAAAGAGTTTGAAATAGGAAAAAAAAATGCTTGTTATAGTTTGAAATAGTTTTTTATGAATTTAAATTTTTATGGAGGCAAGTTGGTGGAGAAGCTAGTTTGAATATTGCCCAGTGGTTATTTATATAGCACGACAAGAGTTGTATTGTCAGTGTATAATAAAATACGAGAAGAATGTATTATGTTTGTTTGGTGGGTTTTCAATAAAGGGTAATATGGGAAAGTAATTTTCACTCTCATTTCAAACGTGTACTAATTTTAAAGGAACCGTTAAATTTAGAATCTGCCTTTGATAGGTTACTCAACCAAAGCCGACATGTGAATAGTTGGCCACGTAAGTTTTGATTAAGCTTGTAATTACAATAATGCCCCCAATTCCTTGAATAGTGGACCATTATATTGTCCAACTTGTTGCCTTGATTGATTTAAGTCTTTTGACCATGATGCCCTTTCTAGAAGATATTTCAAACTGTCAAGTATGAGGAAAAAAAAGAAAGAATAAAACAAACAATGGGAATAGGATATTCTTGACAGCTATAACGAATTCCGCCTGATTCATATTTTGGGAAATGAATGAAAACGAGATAAAGAGATAAATTCATTCATCTTTTGATTTGAAAGATTTGAAGATGGCACACGTGTTTTGTAAGAAGTCAAAGTTACTGTCTCGTCCGTTTGGTAAATAGATTTAAATTATTAATTTAATTTAAATTTATATGATTTAAATTAAGATTTGAGTTAGTAATTTGAATAGTTTTTTAAATTGACATTTGGATGTGCATTTAAGTTTTAATCTAAGTATGAAATAAAATTAAAATTTATGTTTTTAGCGGTAGTGAAAATAATTTTTAATTTATCAACAAATTTAATAAAATCTCAACGTTAATGATCCTAAAAAATATGTAATATGGATCTTAATTTATTCCTCTTTTTACTAGGAACAAAATGAAAAAAATCCTCTCAATTAGATAACAAATGAAGAAGTTATAATTTTTTTACTCAAATATAGGAGAGAGAATTTTAGTTTTTACTGTAGCAGAGATATCTGAGTATTAAAAGTTTAAGGGGGAGTCAGAACTCTAAAAACTTATATTCTTGATATTCAAAGAATTTGGATTTTGGAGGAATCAAACACGTATTTAAATGATTCTTAATACTCAAATATAAATTTGGATCCAAAGAATCCAAAAAGTTCACAAAATAAACGGCCCATCAATTTCCCTAAGAATACTATCAACCTCTTGGGTTACGGCTTTAACTTTTTCTTAATGGAAGATTATGGTTTACTAATGTATTTAAGGGTTATTTGTTTTTTTATAAATTGTATTTTAGGTTTATTCAAATAATATATTTTTGGTTTTTTATCTCATTAAATTTATACTTTCAAATTATATTTAATACACAAATTTATATATTTGCCCAATCAATTTTCAATTTTAAGTTATAAAATTACCCAAATACCCTCAAATTTAAAAAATAAGATAGCTTTAAAAACTAAAAAAAAAATTATACTAAGGTCTTTGCTTTTAAACATATACAAAATACCTTTAAAAATAGGTGTTTTGTGTGTTTTGGTTTTATTCTTAGTCTTTGAAAATTTTAGTTTTTTATATTTTACTTAAGAATAAGTTAATAATTTTAAAGGTTGCAGTCAACTATTAATTGAGGTAAGGTATAGATTAATGTATTAAATCTAATCTAAAAGTATACATTCTATGCGATCAAAAACTAAAATTATAGTTTTTGAATTAGCTTAAAATGAATAATATAGAAATATAAATATCTGTATATTTAAAGGTAATGAAAATATAAATGTAAATCTTGTGTATATAGTTTATTAATAATAATAATTTGATACATATGTATAAATATATAAATATACACACGAAAATCCATTACACATATATATACGTATATTAAAAGCCGAGTGATTTGAAGCTAACACCAACTGCGATAGAAATAGTACTAGGAGTTTTTAATCCATGTAATCGATTGAGAGGAATAGAATCTCTCGCCTATAGATAGCAAAGAGATGCTAAACCTTTGGGACAAGAACAACTTGTTTTTTTGTGTTTTAAATATATTTATTACCTTCTTCACTGAAAATCTTATATGCGAATTTAAACAATCCCACATGGAAAAAGGCACTAGGATTTCACCATCTTCGCGTTCTATGTAGAGACACCTAAAGGTTTACATTCACTAAACTTTTGAGATTAATGCAAAGATTAATGCAATTAAAGCCTAAAATGCCTTTTTTTAAGGCTTTGCTTTTTTTTTTTTTAAATTTTAACTATTAAGTAGTTAACATTTAAAAAATACAGCTTAAGATTCATCTAGTTTTAATTATTTAATTAGTTTAAATTTTTATTATGTTTTTTAATTAATATAAACCTTAATCAGTGAATCCGCAGATTTTAATCTATAAAATTCGTTATTATAACTCTTATGGATTGGTTTTGGATGGGTAAAATGCCAGTATGATATATATAGATTGAATTATAGATTGACTCTCACAGATTAGGTAAAATTACAATATGATACATATGGATTGACCTTTAATTCGCCGAATTAATTTGGGAATGGAAAGGTGATAAGGATGCCCTATTCGAACTCTTTATTTATATTTATTCAAGATTCAAAATCATGTCGATGCAAAAGTTTACCTTCTGGACAAACAATTGGTTGGCAAAGTACTACTTGATTTTGGCCTTCTGATAGATGTTGAAGGTTAGGATTAGGATCTTTAACATTCCATCGATGGTCTCAGCAGCTATTATAATGTGTGTTAGGTAAGAGACGTGAAAACACTATTGATCTCATTTTATATAAAAAAAGTGGGATACTAAGCTAAATACTCAAAGAAAAAAGTGATGTTTATTTGAATAAAATGAAAATCAATAAAAAAAAAAATAAAAAACCAGTTGGATTTAGTGTTCTTAGAATTTTATTTTTTTTTCTTTTGTGATTTTTTTAAATACAAAACTGAGTTAAGGATTTAGTTTCAATGTATAACAAAAGTATCCATGTCCTTGTAGATTGTGCTAGGAAATATTTTTTTAGGAATAAAATGAAATATCCTCTATCTTATTGTTCATCTTCCCGATGAATAAATATCATATCATTTTTTCCTAAAATATTGTCATTTTTTGAAAAACGAAAATCAGTAAGACAAAGTTATAAATTAAAGAGATGTAATTATGTAATGTGATAACCAAATGAGACATAGGCGTCTGGAACCACTCTTAAAATGGTAAAAAATTTGGTTATACTATTCTACAATATGGGAACTATTATGTCTTGGATTATAGTGAGAAATCTTCATTAAACCCAATGAAAAATGAAAATAAAAATGGAGGTCATAATATAAGTCTAATAGAGCGGACTACATGGTAATTTGAAGTCAACAGAGTGAAGCCCATTTTAGTAAATGTACATAAGGGGTCCTTGTCTTTCAATCCTCGTTAAAGATTTTACAAATTACGGCCGAAATTTGTCTGAAGCCCAACAACACACAAAAGCAAACACACACTCTCATCTTCCCTCCTCACTGTATTTTTTGGACACAGAAAGAGTGTAGAGAGAGAAAGCGAAGAAAAAGAGGAAAAAAAAAAGAAAAAGAAAAGTAAGATACATTTGAGGAATGATTAAAGCAAAAACCATCTTGTCATTGTTACCTGGTTTCTTAAGGCCTAACAGAGCAATATTTCGAAATTAAACTTGCAAAAAAGGAAAAACAAAATAGACAGGAAGAAAGAAGAGCAAATTTACTGGCGGAGACCCAGAGAAAAGGGATTTTTTTTAACATATAAGAGAGAGATAGATATATATATATATAAATATATATAGAGAGAGAAAGTAAGAGCGCAATGCTGGTACACATTTCAAACGCGAATCGGATACTCCGATTGAGCAATCGAAGATCTCGGATAGGAGATTGAGCTCTCAGGTACGCTGCCGATTTCCAATTTGGGTGCGATTAGTTAGGGTTTTTATTTTTTTTTTAAATTTTTGAAAATTTCTTGCACGCAACTTCTTTGCTTGCCTACATGTAAATGCGCGTTCCGCGTTGATATTCATACTTCTCTATCTGGGTTTTGCTTGGATATGGGTTGACATATGAATTTGGTTTTCTGGGTCTTCAAGTGCATTGTTCTATTTGGGGTTTTGATTTGGCATTTGGGTTCGGATTATATTGAATCAGATCTGGAAGATATCTGATTATATACTTTGATTATTAGTTTCTATTTTGGGAGAAGGAGTCGAATTCATGTGCATTTTTTTTTTTCACTAAGAAGGGTTTTAGGATTGAGATCTAGTGGTTTATTATTGATGAGCATTTTGGTCCTAAATTAGTAAGTTTTAGCTACTTGGGCATCTACATTTCTGAAATCTATGATCAAACATTTACCAAATAATTGCGTCCTTAGAAATGTGTTTTACTCGACTGTGGCTTTCTTCACTAGTTCTGGATATTTGACATTTCGCTTCTTCTTTTTAAGTTCTTTAATTTGTGTGTAACTTGTGAGTTGTTTAGTTCTGTTTAACTTGCGAAAAAGATTATGATTTTTGAGCATGTTTTAATGTTGTTCTTCTTAATCTCCAGATTGTGCATTTGGCTTGATTAATCAGTATCGCAAGGATCTGGGGAGCCCGAAATTACGGTTGGGTAATGAAGAGGGCGTAGAAGATATATATATGTATATGTAGAAAAACTGCAGTTAAAAGTGAAGGGGGAAAAATGAAATCGGAAACGACTCTTGATTATGCTGTATTCCAGTTGTCACCAAGGAGATCACGGTGAGAAAAATATCCCAGGTCTTTTAAGTTCTGATGTCACTCTGATCATGCCGTTTATAGGCGTTGTCATATAATCCTCTACTTTCTTGCAGATGTGAATTGTTGGTCTCTAGTGGCGGAAACACTGAGAAACTTGCATCAGGCTCAGTTAAGCCGTTTGTGACTCATTTAAAGGTTGCAGAAGAGCAGGTTGCGGTTGCGGTTCAGTCGATTAAACTCGAAATTGAGAAGTCTAGAAATGCTGAGACTTGGTTCACAAAAGGAACGCTTGAAAGGTTTCAAGAATTTGGAATTTAAACTATATTTCTCACTTCCATTATTGTTGCTTTTATGTGGTAATATTCTGGTTTTCGTTTTAAGTGACTTGATTTTCCCCTTATTTTCTTCCAGGTTTGTGCGGTTTGTTAGTACACCAGAGGTCTTGGAACTGGTCAACACATTTGATGCAGAAATGTCTCAATTGGAGGCAGCTCGGAAAATATATTCTCAGGTGATTGTTGTCAGTTGGTCGAGTTTAGAAATTTATAAAAACTGGAAGTACGTTCTATCCTCCTTTTTTTTTCTTCTTCTTTTTCTTTTTGGGCTGAACCTTAAACTTATTTGTATCAGGGCATGGGAGAACAACAGCCAGGAGCGTTAGGTATGTTTTGCATCTTTTATTCAAATCTAACCAGCTGATTTCACTTGTTGACTTAAATTAGAATTGGAAAAAAAAAAAACTCATTTCAAATATGATTCTTATGCTTTGAAATTCAAAGTCTACCTTTTTCCGTAGATGGTCTGCTGTATATATGAGAGAAATAAATGGATTGAGAGAGCTAAAAGGATCAATACCTTATATTTAGGAACAATAGGACATGAGGCAGCCAGATAAGTGCCCTTTTTTGGATGTGCTGTGCAAGCATTAATTGCAATCATGTAATATCTTTCTGATTGAACGCATGAGAAAGGTAAAGGGAAAGCCATACTTTTCCAAGGAACTCAATTTTTTGGTGGTGAAGGCAGACAAGTTTGTTGATTGGCCGTTGGTATTTTCTTACTGGGTGACATGACTGAGGCGTGACATGCTACTGCAATGGGTTTTAGAATTGGTGAAAGAGGTTTGGAGCTGGTAAGGTCCCTGGTGAAGATGGTGACAAATAGCGTTCTTATGTAACTTTTGATTTGTTCCATTCTTGAAGATTAGGGTTTGATCACAAGAAAAAAAAAGTAGATTCATTGGACTTTTGCCGAACTGTGAGGAATTTGAGTTTGCAGCCACATCCAACAGCTTTCTGGGATGTTTTTCTGTATGTATGCATTAGTGCACTGCACAAAGAGAAAACAGTCCAACATTTGGGTTTCATGAAATGATCCATGAGAGTTTTCTGTAGCTAGCGTGTTATGCTAGCAAGCAATGGAAATAACTGATGTTGGAAAGTTATTATTTCTTACATGCCATGGTCATGGATCAATAACAGGGGGCATCCATGTTGGGTCTTTTGCTTTGAAACTTGTTGGGTGGCTTATGAGGTGGTTGTTGAGAGACACAAAGTAATATTGGATTCTTGATTACATGATATGCTTAGATATTTGGCAAACGCTTATGCAGAAAACCTCCATTCAAGACGTCACATTGTTGTCGGATTTTTAGTTGAATAAACAATAATATCAGGCTTTTTCCTTGAATTTCTTGGTCAGGGTTCTCTTCTCTGCTGCCCAATGATATCAATAAGGAGATTCTGGAGTGGTTGGTCTCGGCTTTTCTTGTCTTAGGGAACCTTTGTGGGAGTTTCTACTTTCTATTTGTTGGCTTGATGAATTGTCGGTTTCTGTTTGTTTGGGGACTAATGTCAAGCGTTTGTGTGGCTCACAAATATTTAAGTAGGTGTTGGGGTAGATCTGGCTTGCTTCTGTCTGATAAATCATTAGTTAAGTTTTCTTGTTATGTAGATTGCTTGCGAAACTGAAAATTAGTGTCTGCTATTGCAATGATCAACCTTTGAGAATTATTTATGTGCTTTTAACTCAATGATATCTGCTGGATATGTTTTATGTCTTTGATATAGAATTTAGTTTCGCTAAATTCTTTTTTCAGACATTTGAGTATGCTATATTGATTCCTATGGTTAGAACAAAGGAAAAGTCTTATCTTGGCGTATTTGTTGGATGACTAACAAGTTTTTAGCGTGTTATATTACTTTATTTTTGTTAAGACAGTATGTGATTCTAATTTTCAGAGTCTGCTATTTCAAAAATGATAATCTTACTTGGCATCTGGTCCTGCTGATTTGGTAACAAGGAAAATGTTAATACATTAGTCTCATTTCTCTGAAAATCTTTGAAGCTTTGCAATGGTTTGGCTACTGTGCTTATTCTAGGTTGGATGTTTGTGGTTGGATTTTGATATTGATTGATGCTTGAGTTTGTTTAAACAATAACGATTTTTATACGTCTTACCTCAGGAGGGGAGGCGGCAGGAATCACAGCAGCAGCAGATGCGACTAAGTATTAATTTTTTCTGAACTTTTATTATTTTTTATCGTGGATGGTTCTTTTTGTTTTTGTTTTGTTTTTTTGTTTTTTTTTTTTAAATTTATGTCGTTGGACACAACAAATAGTTTTTCTAGTTGTGGAAGAATTTCAGTTTATTTACAGAAATGCTCATCCTGTTTCAACCCTGTTATTTTATTTATTTATTTATTATTATTTTTTTCTGTTTTCTCTTTGCATGTTTTCCTTCATATTCCTCACCCTCTCTTTCTCATATTTTTTTCACTCTAGTATTCTAATTTATCGTTCATGCAGGAAGGAGCTTTTGAGAGCTATTGACGTACGGCTTAGTGCAGTTGGGCATTACTTAACCACAGCCTATGCTCGTGCATCCGCTGCTGGCTTCAATCCTGATACCATCTCTGACCTCCAAGTATTTGCTGATCGATTTGGTGCCCATCGCTTGAAGTAAGAGCCCTGTGGAATTGCGTTTCACCTAAAGCTTATTTTTAAGCTCTACCCTCATTACTCCTCTCTATTTCCCTAGTTGTGCACATTCATATGCATATCTATTATGTGTTTTTTGCATTACTAACTAGGGAAGGAATGGTTGGTCTGATTAAATGGCGATGGCTAGGAAACCCTTTTTATTAAATCGCTTATTGAGAACCGTTGAGCTGTTATAGATGCTGTAGTTCAGCTATTTGCGTCTACACATTATTTACGGGCTAAACTTAGATGTATACATTTTGCCAGCCTATAGACTTACTAACTTCTTGAAAACGTGTGATTTATCAATGCAAAAAATTTGATATACTTGTCTGATATGTCGATAGAGATGAGGAAAGCTGTGCCATTATTATTATTGTTATTATTATAAATATATTACTTTGTGCCGTAGTTTTCAACACCAGTTGGAAGCATCCGGACGAGGAAAAACACGTAGGCTCATATGAATATCCCCTGTAGCATTTTTTTCAAAAGTTTCTACATTAATTATCAATCTTGCCGTATGTTAGGCCTGCTATTCCGAAGTTTGGGCCTGATTAATTTTCCTTATGGTGGGGCCCGAGGGAGTATTGGGAAATTCCTGTTTTGGGTACTGTTCTGTCATTCCCCCCTCATTTGGGTTGTGGGGTCCCCTAGAAAGTGACACGGTAATGTCAAGGAAATAATTGATTTAAAAAAGGGAAAAAAAAGAAAAAGACAAATAGTCTGTCAAAATACTGCAGGTACGGCAGTTGAAGAGGTCCTGTCCTTCTAGTTCTCGCCGAATTACTTGCCAACTCAAAATGTGGTTTGATTTATTTCTTTGATATTATCCACCAATTATTAATTTTTATTTATTTGTGCAGCGAAGCTTGCACCAAATTTACATCACTTTGTCAAAGAAGACCGGACCTGATCAACCAATGGAAGCCAAGTGTCGATGATGGTGCTGTGAGATCATCTTATGGATCTGACATGTCCATCGACGACCCCACAGAGGACTCGTCTGGACCCCACCATAGGCCACAAAACAAGCGCGAGCAACTGCCTGACCAATCCAGACTCTCCACTTGTAAGCAGCCCACCTCCTTTCCTTCACTCAGAAACGTGAACGGAAAAAATGATGTGAAGGAAGAGACCCCGAACGAGGCTTCAGCGAAGGGGGGTCCTCAGACCGAGTCTTCTCCGTCTTCTTTGACTCCGGCAGGTCCACCTGCCAGGCGGCTCAGTGTCCAGGACCGCATCAACCTTTTTGAGAACAAGCAGAAAGAGCAATCTAGTGCTGGCAGTGGTGGCAAGCCCGTTGTTGGCAAGTCCGTAGAACTCAGGAGGCTCCCCTCGGACTTGTCATCGTCCGCGGCTGTCGTGCTCGAGAAGGCTGTTCTGCGAAGATGGAGCGGTGTGAGCGACATGAGTATCGATTTGAGCTCTGAGAAGAAAGATACAGAGAGCCCCTTGTGTACGCCCTCTTCTGTTTCCTCTGTTTCTCATGCCAAGTCTAATAACGTAACAGTGGGTAGTTCTGAGGGTAAGGATCAGAAGGGACTGAATGATTCAAACTTTTCATCTAAAGCCGAGACCAGGAGTGGTTCTACATGGGTTGGTGATGATAGTTTGAAAGATCAAGCTGAGGGGAAGGCTCAGGTTGTGATTTCTTCGGGTAAAGAGGATTCATTGTCAAAGTTGCGGGACAATTGGAAGCAGCAAGCAGCTTCTCAGACCCAATTCAAGTATTCCACTACAATAGCAGCGGAACAGGTAAGCCCAAATGATCAGAAAGTTCCTCAGGAGGAGAAAAATTCTTTGAATAGCGAAGATAGAAGGGGTGGGTTTAAAGATCAAGGAATTTCTGCAACTCAATCAAGAGGCTTTTCGGATAGGGTAGATATCACGGGAGCTAAATTTCAAGCGACGAAAACCGGAAGTTTTGCTAGCAAGGCTGGAGATGTTTCATTGGATGGTGGGTGTGCGAATAAAGTGGAGGATTTTGCACAGGTTGATCAGCCAGTAACTCAATCACGTTCTAGGAGTTTCCAAAGTCATTCCCAATCTTCATCAGGTCAGTTTGACTTTGGCGGTGGAGTAAAACTCAAGGAAGCCTCAGCTCAGCCCAAATGGGCCGAGGGTGATCAGCTGCCTCCTCATCCTCAATGGAGATCCTTTACGGGAGGACTTGATGGGGGTGACGTTGACTTAGCATCTTCAGGTAAGCAATCAGTAAAAGCAGAAGATTCTGGAGTCCAGAAAATGAAATTCCAGAAACCAGTTTCTTCCAGTCGTGAGCAGATGAAGAAGTCCCAGGTCAGGAGGGACGAAAGCAATGGGGCAAACGAAGATAGCAAGTTTGATTTTAGTGTTAAAATGGTTTCAGCAAATCAAGAGAGCTTAACTACAGCGTCAAAGCCGCCAGTTGAGCAGGTTCAGAGAACTAGGCAAACAAAGGGAAACCAGGAGCTCAATGATGAGCTCAAGATGAAGGCAAATGAACTCGAAAAGCTTTTTGCGGAGCATAAGCTTCGGGTTCCTGGAGATCAGTCTAGTTCGGCTCGGAGGAATAAATCAGCAGACATGCAGATCGAAGGGGGAGCAAGTTCACAAAACAAAAAACCAGCACCACAGGAGATTGCTCCTTCGCAATTACGTGAAAAAGGCATGGTGGAGTCGTTCAGCGGATCTAGTAATACAAGAAACTTCATCACTCCTCTGCCTAAAAAGATGGCAGGTAACCAGGATTCTGGTGATGCTCTAAGGCAGAATTTCTCGGAGCTTGGTTTTTCAGATGATTCCAGGGGAAAATTTTATGAAAGATACATGCAAAAAAGGGATGCTAAACTAAGGGAGGAATGGGGTTCTAAAAGGGCAGAGAACGAAGCTAAGTTAAAGGCCATGCAGGAAACTCTTGAGCGAAGTAGAGCTGAGTTGAAGGCCAAGTTTTCAGGGTCAGCAGACAGAAAGGATTCGGCATCTAATGCTCGTCTGCGTGCTGAGAAACTCAGATCTTTTAATTTGTGTTCTAGTATGAAGAGGCAGCAGGTATTCCTAATTCCATTTGAGGAACCTTGATCCAAAACTGACAGCTTGTAGAATTTATACTCCCTCTCTTTCTCTCCTCCGTTTAGTCTTTGGAATTCTCAAGAGATATATTGCTTCCTGATTTCTAGTTGAATCTAACAGTGTTTAGTTTTCCTCTGGATTACAGTCAATTGATTCAATTGCAAGCGAAGAGGAAGATCTTTCTGAATATCCAGGACAGAAGTTGTATGGACAAGATAGATTTCTCAGTGAGGCATCTTTCGGAGACGGAACGTCTAGACCCACTCAAAACAAGAAACTTTTGCCTAACAGAAATTTGTCTTCATCCACCCCTCGGACCACAGGGGCGCCAGCTCCAAGGTCATCAACCAAACTCTCGAACTCCAATTCAGGGAAGCGAAGAACACAATTAGAAAATCCTTTGACGCAGTCAGTTCCAAACTTCTCTGATTTCAGAAAAGAAAACACGAAGCCTGCTTCTGGAGTCAGCAAAGCAGCAACGCGTGCACAGGTACGAAGTTATGCCCGCAGCAGGAGTACTAGTGAAGAGACACCAAACATCAAGGAAGAGAAGCCACGGCGATCTCATTCCAGGAAGAACTCAGCTAATCATGTGGAGTTTATGGATTTGTCTACTGTGAACCCCGAAGGAGTTATATTGGCACCACTGAAATATGATAAAGAACAAACCGAGCATGGTCTATATGAAAAGTTCCCAAAAACCATTGAGTCAAAGTCTTTCCTTTGGAAGGGTAATGGCATAGGTCCATTTTCCGGAGCCAGTATTGCCAAGTTGAAAGCTTCTGTGGCATTAGATTTGCAAAGTGAAGAATTTGATGAATTGGGTTTCGAGGAAGATGATTTTGTGGATATGGCCAAGGAGGAAGAAGAAGAGGAAGAATTCCAAACCATGACAGTTGAAGATTGTGTTAACATGGATAATGGAAAATCAAGGTTGAGTCACGAGTCCGATAAATATCGTAACTCTGGGTCTGATAATGGCGATTCCACAAGATCTCTTTCTCAAGTAAATCCGGCTGTTTCTGAATTGCCTGCGGCCATGCCTTCAGCATTTCACGCAGCAGGGCCTCTCCAAGACTCGCCAGGAGAAAGCCCTGTGTCGTGGAAGTCTCGCACTCACCATCCGTTTTCTTACCCACATGAAGCATCTGATATTGATGCTTCTGTGGACTCTCCAATTGGGAGCCCTGCTTCGTGGAATTCTCATGGTCTTGCCCAAACAGAGGCAGATGCGGCTAGAATGAGGAAGAAATGGGGAAGTGCACAGAAACCTATTCTTGCTTCTAATTCATCCCATAATCAGTCCCGCAAGGACATGACTAAAGGATTTAAACGGCTGTTAAAGTTTGGAAGGAAGAATCGTGGGACTGAGAGTTTGGTTGACTGGATCTCTGCTACAACTTCTGAAGGAGACGATGACACGGAAGATGGGCGAGATCTTGCCAATCGCTCATCAGAAGACTTAAGGAAGTCAAGAATGGGATTCTTTCAGGGGCCAGCGGATGACAGCTTCAATGAAAGCGAATTCAATGAACATGGTATTTTATATTTTTCAAATACTCGAATAATTTCATTTCACCACTTTTAAAATTTCTTGGCTCTTTCTCAATTTGCTTTAAAAAGACAAAAAGATGGTCATCTTTTCATTCAGTTCTGATTTATTACCCTAGTTAAGATGTTTAACTAAATAACTGGTCATCTTTTCTTGCAGTTCAATCGTTGCAAAGCTCTATCCCAGCGCCTCCAGTAAATTTCAGATTGAGGGATGATTATATGTCAGGAAGCTCATTAAAAGGTAACTGTTTGGTGTATCTTGGGTCATTTTTCTTGGTACTTTTGGCCAAAAAAAAAAAAGTGACTATCAAAGTCGAACTCTCTGATAATTGTTCTATTTGTTCATTGTTGCTTTAGCATAGGGCATGTAATTAGGTCTTGCCATCTACAGTAGTTAGGTCTCCTTTGTAAATATGCCGAAAGAGTCATCTTAGTAATAAATGAACTACCATATATTTGACACTAAACGCCCAATCTAATGTCTCAGCTCCTCGGTCGTTCTTTTCACTCTCCACATTCCGAAGCAAGGGAGGTGACTCAAAGCTCAGATAATTACTAAAAAAAAGTAGCAAATGCTTGGGACCATCATCAACGTAGGGTGTAAAGGATGATATATATGTATCAAACGCATGAGGTAGGCATGACACGGCCATCGGTACAGGATCTTCGATGGAATTAATGTATATCTTGTTGGATTCAGGAGGCCTTCCTCACCATTTAGTTAGTCATAGTTGGTGTTGAAATATGGTGTATATTTTTCCGAACAACAAGCCGCATAATGTAATTGTGATTTTTGGTAGTTCAGCAGAGGCATTCTTTTCTTCTTCCCTCTAGTCCTGTCCTGTGTGGTGTATATCCGACTCTTATTATTTAAAGTTTAGAATTGTTGACATTGCAAGAATGAGTGATGTGCTTATGCGGAATAATACAGTTGAACTTCCTTTTATCTCATCATTTTGTCTTTGCTATTTCTGTAGCAGAGATATTGCTTCCTACAGATTTGTAGACTTGGATAAAAAAATGTCTTAAATAGAGGCTGAAAAAAAAAAAGGAAGACCACGATTCCTTGTTGGATTACAGAGAATACAAGTGTTGTGTAGTTGTGGAGATTATCCGATTGTACTTTTTCTGATTTTGCCGGTTAAGTGTCCCATTTCTACAAGTAGGACGGCTGTAGGCGGTCAAATATGTGCAGTCAAATATGGGTTACAAAAAGCACTTGACAAGACCCCTCTGTCTCTAGAGTTAGTAATGTTACTTTTAAGCCTCATTTGGGTTGACTTTTTCGTTCTGACCTGAAAGAAGCAAAAAAAAAAAAAAAGTGAAAGTAAATTTTGATTTTATTAGTCAAAATAACTTGATACTTTGAGTGAAAAGTCTTTTCGGAAACGAGTGCTTTGTTTTTTTTTTTTTCATATGATAATCGTAATGGCTCAGCTCAGAATTATAACGAAGGGCATTACAAAGTTTGATTCAACAATCGGATGACAAATGGAGTCACAAGAAAAAACACTACAGATAAATTCAGGAGGGAAAAATATGATATTCAAATGTTCAATTCTCCAGTCAACTTGTTAAATATACATTTTATACATATTAGCCGGCCTCATTGCTTGCATATGAATGGTGTATGGCCTCCAGCTAGTCGTCATTATGTTGGAGATGATCAGTACTATGATGATGATGATGTGGATGAAGGTTCTGATAGTGGTGAAGAGGAGGATGATAAAAATGAAGTTGTTGCAAAGTCAGTTGGGCTGTTTTAGCTTGTTCAAGTATTCTACGAAGTGGGATTTGGTTCTTATTGTTTTGGGGTGTTTAGGGGGCTCTCATAAACGGAGGTTCTCTTCCCTGGTATTCTTATCTCTTTGGCGAGTTTGTCAATAAGATTGCTGCCGACTCTAATAAGACCCAGATAATGAATGATCTAGAGCAGGTATGCTACTTTTTTTTTTTCCTTGGTGGCGGCATCGTGCTAAGGGACGATCACTCCATGATTCTCTCATTCATCAGAGGTTCATTCTTATCGTCTGCACCCAGTACTCTGAAATAGTATGGCTGTCTGTTTAACGTACATGAATCTCTAGAAATTATTGACAAGGGCGTGGACTGTTTTCCCTTCTGATCCATTGTAATCTTAATAAATTACAAGAAGAGACTATTTGGGAGCTTGAAGATACCATTAATAGTTTTACTTCTTTTATTTATTTTTTTAGAGCAAAAAAAAAAATAAAAAATTCTCGTTACCCCATCACTTTTACCATTGTCTTAAGGTTAGAGCCATGGGTTTCTTTTTTAATCATCTCTTTATTTTGGATGAGTCTGGTTTTCGTTGATAAACAAGTCGCTTTGGTTTCCAGATATGTCTATTTATGGCTGGACTAGCAGCAGTAGTGTTCGTTGGAGCATATTTGTGTATGAGGAAGTTCTTATTTTGTTTTTTTAATTTTTGCACTGTTTTTAGGCTTGATCATGTGAAAGAAGACCATTGCATACTTTCAAATAACGTTATATGAGTGTTTTTTCTGATGAAATAATTGGCAGAGATCACCTGTTGGAGATTGGTTGGGGAAAGATCAGCTCAAAGAATAAGAACAGAGTACTTAAAGAGCAGTTTTAAGACAAGTTGTTGGCTTTTTTGATACACAAATTAGCGCTGGTGATATATGCACGGAATCTCGAGTGAGTTATGGGAGAGAAGGTTTAGTATTTTTTTACCATTTCCAAATCAAGACCTAAAATTAGTACAACAGTCGCTTTTCTATTAACTTTTTTGGCCAAAAGTACACCAGTCAAGTTTTCGAAAGAAGTAATGCATTTGGGATGTTTTACACGCAGATGGCACACTTTATTCACCATGTATTCACCTTCATCTGTGGATACACAGTTGGGTTTCTGAGGTCAGGGAAAGTGTCACTAGTAGTCTTCTCTGTCATCCCGTTGATGATGTTCTGCGGTATCGCTTACAAGGCCATTTACATCGGTCTAACAGCAAAAGAAGAGGTAATATTTTGAAAAAAGGAATAATATAAACAACAAAATGTTACAATCTCGATCTTGCTTTTCTCCAAAGTTTTATTATTATTATTATTTTTTCAATTGCTGTTTTTGTTATATTGTGTTTAGGTTTCATACAGAAGAGCCGGCACTGTAGCAGAACAGGCTATCAGTTCAATTAGAACTGTATTCTCCTTTGTAGCTGAGGATCATTTGGCTGCGAGATATGCTGAATTGTTAGCCAAATCTGTCCCTTTTGGGCAAAGCTGGGATTTGTAAAAGGTGCAGGCATGGGAGTAATCTATTTGGTTACTTATTCAACATGGGCATTGGCTTTCTGCTATGGCGATATCTTGGTTGCTAGAATTGAGATACCTGGAGGTTTGCCAATGCTTGCTTCTTTGGTGTCAATGTAGGGGGAAGTAAATAAGTAACACTTTTCATTTCAATCCTAAGAAATTTCCATCCACGGTAAAAAGTACATTTTTTGGAGTTTAATAACCATTCTTGTAATTTTCTAGAAGGAACTGAATGTACTTTCTAAAGGTGCCGCTGCGTGCAGGGGCTTGGCATTGTCACTGTCGTACTTTGCACAGTTCGCACAGGGTACTGTGGCTGCAAGCCGGGTTTTTGAAGTTATAGATGGAGTTCCAGAGATAGATCCATACAGTCCTGTATGAAGAGCCCTTGCCAATGTTCGAGGGAGGATCGAGTTTAGAGGCGTTCACATCCTGATGCTCAAGTTCTTAATTCCCTTAACCTGGTAATCCCTTCTTCCAAGACTTTTGCTTTGGTTGGTGCGAGTGGAGGTGGCAAGTCTACCATTTTTGCTCTCATTGAAAGGTTTTATGATCCTAACGAAGGTAAGCTTATCTTCATTTTCTGGTCTGATGTTGTTTTTTGTTTTAAAAAAAGAGAAAGAGTTACTTAGCGGAATAGAATAATAAGGGCTTTTAATTGCAAATGTTGTGGCAGGTATGATTACCCTGGATGGTTATGACTTGAGGACACGGCAAGTAAAGTGGCTAAGATGTCAGATAGGCATGGTTGGGCAGGAGCCTGTTCTCTTTGGCACAATCATACTGGAAAATGTGATGATGGGAAAGGAGAATGCCACCAAGAAAGACGCAATTGCTGCCTGTGTAGCCGCCAATGCTCACAGCTTCATCTCTAGTCTTCCTCAAGGCTATGACACACAGAGGTTCAATGACAAATTCTAAAATCTTCTCATAATAATACGCATTAGTCATCCCTATTAATGCAAATTTATGGCAGCTTGGAGACAGGGGAACCCAACTCTCGGGTGGTCAGAAGCAACGAATAGCATTGGCTTTAGCCATGATCAAAGACCTCAAATCCTTCTCTTAGACGAACCTACCAGCGCACAAGACCCTGAGTTTGAGTTTGTAGTCCAACAGGCTATTGATAAGCTTTCTAATGGTAGAGCAACCATTGCCATTGCTCATAGACCAGCAACCGTGACAAACTCCCACACCATTGCTGTTCTCGAGCGTGGCTCCATTGTTGAGATTGGCAATCACTGTCAGCTAATGGAGAAATACGGAGCCTACTATAACCTCATCAAGCTTGCTAACTTCAACAGAAAAAGAGGCTTTAGAGCCTGTTCATTCGTCTGCGTATGAGAGATATTCAGTATATGATGCGTCAAGATCGAAGTTGTACGCATATGACATATCGAGGTCAAAATACTTAAGTCAACGCAAGAGGGAAGCAAGCTAATGATGAAGAAGGAGGAGGAGAAAAACCGAAAGTAAGAAAGTTAAAGCTATTGGAGATATGGAAGTTACAGAGACCAGAGCTTGCAATACTCATGCTGAGATTCATCTTGGGCATGCATGCGGGTGCGATTCTATCTACTTTCCCATTAGTTCTTAGCCGAGCCCTTGAAATTTACTTCAAGGACACTTCCGAAATCAAGAATAAAGTTGCGCGGCTGTGTTTAGTGCTTCTTGGGCTTGGTATTGGGTGCATGCTGTCTATGACTGGACAACAAGGTTTGTGCTGTCGGGCTGGAACAAAGCTCACTATGAGGGAAGCAAGAGCCCTGTTGGTTTGACTTTGAAGAGAACTCCACTGGAGTACTTGTGTCTAGGCTGTCCATTGATTGTGTAAGCTTTTGATCAGTCCTTGGTGATCGGTTTTCGGTCTTGTTGATGGGATTGAGCTCAGCTATGGTTGGCCTTGGAGTGTGTTCCTTGCTTGAATGGAGACTGACCCTTTTGGCTGCTGCTCTTACTCCATTTACTCTTGGCGCAAGCTACATAAGTTGGATCGTAAATATTGGACCAAGACTTGACAACAATGCGTATGCAAACGCTAGCAATATTGCTTCTGGGGCAGTGTCAAACATCAGAACAATCCCAACATTTTCAGCTCAAGTACAGTTAGTCAAGTCCTTTGAGCAAGCTTTATCTGAGCCGTAGAGGAAATCCGTGAGAAGGTCACAGATTTTAGGACTAACACTTGGGTTCTCTCAAGGTGCCATTTATGGAGCATACTCCTTAACTCTTTGGTTTGGCGCGTGTCTTGTGAAGGAAAAAAAAACAAGCTTCAGTAACGTGTACAAGATTTTCCTCATTCTTGTCCTGATCTCATTTTCTGTGGGACAATCGGCCGGTCTTGCACTGGACACTTCCATGGCTGCATTAGCAATCCTGGTAGTTTTTGATGTCATAAACCGCAGGCCATTGATTGGCATTGATGGGGAAAAAGTTAGGAAGATCGAGTGGTCGAAAGCATGGGACGTTGAGCTCAAAAAGTTCACATTTGCATATCCATGTAGGCCTGAGGTGATTATGTTGAGGGACTTCAGTTTTGAAGGTCAAAGGAGGTAGTATGGTGGCACGGGTTGGAGGAAGCGGGTCAGGAAAGTCAACGATGAAATGGTTGATGCAAAGATTTTATGATCCAAACTAAGGGAAGGAGATGATTGGGGTGTAAATTTAACGGAGATTGATGTGAAATGGTTGAGGAGGCAAACGGCTTTAGTGGGTCAAGAACCCGCTCTATTCTCTGGAAGTATAGGAGAGTATTGCAATTGGTAATCCAAATTCTTCATGGGCTGAGATTGAAGGTGCTGCAAGGGAAGCCTACATTCACAAGTTCATCGGTGGCCTCCCTCAAGGCTACGAAACCCAGGTAAGCTCCAAATTATGAAATTGTTGTTTACTTTTACTGTAGGAAAACCGAATCTGTCAATAAGGAGAAAATTATGTAATTGGTCAATTAGGAGAGATTTGTGTCAATAAGGAGAAATTTGTGTAATTGGTCAATTAGGAGAGATTTGTGTAATTGGACAGCTGTAATAGTATCAGTAACTAGGTATAAAATCTGTATATTTAGCAATTTTTACTCCCTAGAATTAGTGATATAGTTTCCTAATTTAGTTAGGTTGTATTTGTATAAATTTTTACTCAATGAATGTGTGAATTATTCCCTGAAAAAAAGTTTCTTTTTCCTGTCAATTTGGTACCAGAGCTAGGCCAAAAATACCTCTCGTTTCCCTTCTTCTTCGTTCTCTACAACCTTCAAATCACCATGTCTGATATGTCCATTAAGTCCAGCACCATTCCACAAACTTCTTCCTCTCAAAAAACAACCGACCCTATCAAGACCAGCACTAATTCTCACTCAGTCCAGATTACGACTATCCACTTGAATGGCAACAATGTCTTGCGTTGGTCACAAGCAGTTCGGATGTACATCAGAGGACGTGGAAAGGTTGGATACCTGACAAGTGAAATAAAGGCTCCATCAAAGACTGATCCGGCCTATGCTATCTGGGATGCTGAAAATTCCATGATCATGACATGGCTGGTGAATTCTATGGAGGAGGATATTAGCTCTAACTACATGTGCTATTCAACGGCCAAAGAGCTGTGGGATAACATAAATCAGATGTACTTTGATTTGGGGAATCAATCATAGATATTCAAGTTGACTCTCAAGATTGGCGAGATGCGACAAGGAAAAGATAACGTGACCAAGTATTTCAATTTATTGAAGCGTATCTGGCAAGATTTGGATCTCTTCAACATTTATGAATGGAAATCACCAAAGGATGCACATCACCACAAAAAAACTGTGGAGGATAGCTGTATCTTCAAGTTTTTGGTGGGACTCAATGTTGAGTTTGATGAAGTCAGGGGGAGAATTATTGGTAGATAGCCCCTTCCTTCAATTAGTGAGGTGTTTTCTGAAGTAAGAAGAGAAGAAACGAGAAGGAATGTAACGTTGGGCAAGAAAGGACCTGGTAATGCTGTGGAAGGCTCGACCTTGGTCATTGCTGGATCTACATCGTCCATGTAACACCCGAGATTTTTAATGCATTAAAAATATATTAAGTTAAGAATTATATTAAGACAAAAAGTACAGTTTAATGAAAATACTATGTAATAACATAGAAAATTATATAGTATTAGAGCAATGCAGTGTAAGAATTGGATTGTTTAAGGTCATACAGTATAGAATTGGACTGTGTAGACCATAAATTTCTTTTATAAAAGTGCAAAAAGAAAAGAAGAAAAAAAAAGAAGGAAAAATTAGAAAAAAATTTAGCTCTTTCTCTCTCTACTTTTTCTCTCTCTCTCTCCTCAAATCTCGTTCAAGATTTTGGCGTCCATTTTTGACACCTCCCACACCAATGGAAAGCTCTTGACGTGCTGAGTCTAACGAGGTGCCGTGCCGCCCAAAAAACCATCGGAGGAAGCTACACGCACCACCCAAAGTGGTGGTGAAGCCCATTTTTCCCGACATGAATTCTCCGCCGTCCGACCACCAATCGACGTGATCTTGGTGTCTATGGACTAAGCGTGAGGAGAAGAGCAAGATGGTACCACTTTTCTAGCTCGATTTTGGCTGAAAAAGCCTCGACGGAGTAGACCTGCCGCCTAGCGCCGCTGTGAAGAGGTGGAGCCACCGTTCCACGCGGTGTTGAGATGCCCCACCATAGGGGAAATGCTCAGAGGATGTCGGGGAGCAAAACCCCCAGCTCAATTGCACGGTAGCTTCGCCGGTGATAGGAGATCCGAGCCACCGGTTTTGGCCGAGAATCCCATCTTTGAATTGAGCAGATGGAGGTAGAATTAGGCAAAATTGACACCGCCATTGGACTCAGAAGGGTCAATTTAGGGGGGGTAGGCCTGAGCCCAGCCCCCAACGGAGCCAATCGCCGGCGGTCAACGGCCAATTTGGGATTTTGTGATCCGGACCTTCGATCGACGATCCGAGACCGCCTCCTGACTCGTTTCAATGCTCTAAACATGATGGTGACCTCTATTTGAGCTAATTCCACTCCGATAAAAATTGTTCGGTACCGACTGCACGCGGATTGAGACGATTCAAACAGCAATAACGGAGTCCAGAATGACATTTTCAAGAATGTATGATCTCCAGGAAGCATTCCTAGCTATTCATGGTCTCTCGAGGAGCACTGCAGAGGATGCTTCGTATACTGTAGATACAACGAGGTACAACTAGACCTGCTTAGCTTGGAGTCCAAGTAAGTAGGAATCTCGCCTACAGTATGAACTGTTTTAAAATAAATTGTTTTAGATGCTTTCATGAAAATTTATGAAATGTATGATCAGTGATTGTTACACTATTTTATGTGAGAATAGGTTTTATAACATTACAAGGTTGACGAAAAACCCATTAAGGGTAAAATCATTATTATCAAGAAAACGGCTAGAACGGAGTTGAACACTCCAATTTAGCATAATGTTATTAGACGAAAAATGTTCTGTAATACGTTAAGTAACGAAATCGCCAGTAAGACATGAGATTTAATAAGAGATGTTTAAGTAAACGAGAGGTAAACCGATGGGTTACAAAGTTAAAAGGAAAAGTAACTACGGTAGGTTACAAAGCTAAGTTAAGGAAAGGTAAATCGATGGTTTATAAGGTTAAGTAAAGACAACGGTAAACAAAAGTATACTAGTCAAGTTAAAAGGAAAGAATGGTTAATGTTTACATTTTATTATCAATCGAGTGGATTGATAATAAAGAAAGTTAACTAATAAGTCGGGTGTCGTTTGATCAGGACACAGAGGTCGACTAATGCAAGGAAAATGAACGGAATAGAGAACGCTAGAGCATAGTTTGGGTAAGTTTCAAATCTCACCTATAGCATGAAGTAAATGATTTTTAAATGCTTATTTATATAATTTGCAAATGAGTTTGTAATTATTATGCAAGTTTTTCTTAAAGTATGTTTGCATTTATTATGCAAAAAGTTTTAAAGTTCAAGAAAAAGATTTGCAATGAATTTGCAATTGTTTTGTTTAAAGTCTATTTGCATATTATATGCATAATGTTTTTTAAAAGTTCAAGTTATGATTTTCAAAGTATTTAAAGTATGTTTTGCATTATGATAATGCATAATGTTTTATAGTTTAAGTTATAAGTTTCATGATGCATTTGTTATGCAATAAGTTGCATTTGTCATGCAATAAATTTTAGAACAAAAGTTATAATTTGCAAAATGTGATTTCGTTATATGTTGCATTTGTTATGCAGTAAGTGTTAGAATACAAGTTATGATTTGCAAAATATGTTTGCGTTCTATGATGTATTTATTAAGCAATATGTTGCATTTGTTATGCAATAGGTTTTATAGTACAAGCTATGAATTGCAAGTGTGTTTGCATATGATGTGATTCTATTTGAAATGCTCACTAAAGTTAATAAGAAGGTAACGTAAAGATAAAAAGAAAGTGTCCTACCAGCCTCTTTGTTATGAGATACTGACAATAAAATTAAAGTTTGACCTCCTAGATGTGAGGTACAAGACCTCAATGTTTGATGGTCTCAAGTCTTCCACAAGAGAAGCATCATGTTTATGATCTCATGATTAATGAGTTAGTACGAACACTAAAGTAAAGTAAGGAACATGAAGGTAAGATAAGGAAAGATAAAGAATAAGGAGAGAAAGTTAAAGTAAGATAAGAAAAGTTAAGGAACGAAGATATAAAATTAAAGTAAGAAAAGAACATTTATAAGACATTCATAAATGAAAGTTTCTAATTGAGCATAAATGGAATTATGCATTCTGATTTTGCCTGAATTCCTTTTTATGAAATATTTATATGTTATGTTATGAAAAACATTCAGAGAAATGTTTTATGATAAATATTTATGAAAAACATTTTCATGTTTTCAAGAAAAGGTTTATGAACGACGTTTTAAGAAAAACGTTCAAGAAATGTTTTACGAAAAACGTTTATGCAAAACGTTTTAGAAATGTTTTATGAAAAACGTTTATGAAAAAAGTTTTCAGAAATGTTTATGGAAAACGTTTTTGTAAAATGTTTCAAGATGAAGGTTTTTATGAGAAAAGTTTTAAAGCATGATTAAATGATTTGTGAGAATATGTTTGAACTTACTGAGTGAAAGCTCATTAAAAGTTTCTTCATTCTGTTGGTAATTTATGGGTGACCAGTAGGACCCGTTAGAAGAGCTGGGTGCTGCAGAGGAAGATGCAAAGATTTGGGTATGGATACCACCATGGTTTTGCTTCCGCTACGCAAAGAAAAGGTTTTCCATTGTTTAATATTGTGTTTGCGAAAGTTTTAAGAAAATCAAAGTTCTAAGAATTGTATTCAAAGTTTTAAAATACAGTTTACGAATTGTTTTATGTAAGTATAAAGTAAAGTTTTAAGCTATGATTTAATAAATGTTTCTTATTAAGTTTTAAGAAACGATTTGTAAATGATTTTAAGAGCAAGTGTTGAGCGAGGTCTTAACTTGAAATACGACAGAGGTCGCATCAGTTTTAAAGAACGTTTAAAGAATGTTTAAAAAAAATTATTTCAGTACTTTTCTTACTAAGTAAGTAAGATTACTATTTATGAAATGATGTTTAAGAAAGTAAAGTGACTGCCCGAAAAGGTGGGTCATCACAGTCCTAGACTTCAGTGTACCAGTGCAAACCTAATGGAAAGCCATGCGTGTGGTGTGACTACTGCGACAAACCACATCACACACGTGAAAATTGTTGGAAGCTGCATGGGAAACTTGCAAACTGAAAAAACAAGGCAGAAAAAAAAATCAAAGAGGCCTTCCTCTTGCTAATGAGGCCGATGCTAGTCCTTTTACTAAAGAACAAATTGAGCATCTCCTCACGCTACTGAAATCTAGTTCGTTGGCATCTAAACCTCCTAGTGTTTTTGTGGCACACATAGGTAATGAATCAAAAGCTCTATCCTGCTACCTTAATTTTTCTATTCCTTGGATAATAGATTCGGGAGCATCCAATCATATGACTAATTCCTTTAAACTATTTCAATCCTATACACCATGTCCTGGAAATACAAAAGTTAGTAAAGCTAATGGAAGTATAGAAAGGTATAAGGCCAGACTAATTGCAAAAGGTTTTGCTTAGACCTATGGAATAGATTACCAAGAAACTTTTGCTCCCATTGCAAAGTTGAATACAATTCGAGTCTTGTTGTCTCGTGCTGTGAATTCTAACTGGCCCTTGTTTCAACTTGATGTAAAAAATGCATTCCTCAATGGTGACCTAGAAGAAGAGGTGTTTATGAGCCTACCATCGGGCTTTGAAGAAAAACTTGGTGTAGGAAAAGTGTGCAGACTAAAAGAGTCCCTATATGGACTAAAGCAGTCACCTAGAGCGTGGTTTGAGCGTTTTGGCAAGGTGGTGAAGAAGTACCGATTTGTATAGAGCCAAGCAGATCACACCATGTTTTACAAGCATTCAAGAGAAGGTAAAGTTGCCGCCTTAATTGTGTATGTTGATGGCATTATCTTAACAGGAGATGACTATGGTGAGATAAATGAATTGAAAAGGGGATTGGCTAAGGAATTTGAAATCAAAGACCTGAGAGTCTTGAAATACTTTCTTGGAATGGAGTTTGCACAGTCAAAGGAGGGAATTATTGTAAATCAATGCAAATATGTGCTTGACTTACTTAATGAAACCAGCATGTTGGGATGCAAACCGACAGAAACTCCCATGGAACCAAATGTGAAGCCACAACCAGCCAAAACTGAAGATGTAAAGGATAAGGAGTAGTACCAAAGACTTGTTGGTAGACTCATTTATCTATCACACACACGTCTTGACATAGCCTTTTCTGTAAGTGCAGTCAGCCAGTTTATGCACTCACTTGGTTCGAAGCATTTTGAAGTTGTGTACAAGATTCTAAGGTATTTGAAAGGGACACTAGGCAAAGGGCTTCTCTTTAAGCCTCGAGAAGATCTTCAGATCGAAGCCTATACAGATACAGATTGGGTTGGGTGTATAATTGATAGAAGGTCAACCTCTGGATATTGTACGTTTGTTGGTGGAAACTTAGTAACTTGGCGAAGTAAGAAGCAAAATGTAGTTGCAAGGAGTAGTGCAGGAGCTGAGTTCAGGGCTGTTGCTCATGGCATTTGTGAAGTAATATGGATCAAGAGAATACTACAGGAATTGAGAGCTTTAGAAGTTCTACCTATGAAGTTATATTGTGACAATAAGGCTGCCATTTCTATCGCTCACAATCCAGTTCTCCATGATCGCACAAAGCATGTTGAGGTGGACAAACACTTTATTAAAGAGAAAATAGAAGGTGGTTTGGTGTGCATGGTCTATGTTCCAACTGAGGATCAAGTAGCTGATTTGTTCACGAAGGGGTTACCTAAAAAACAGTTCGATTTTCTAGTGAGCAAGCTGGCTATGAAAGATATCTTTAAACCAGCTTGAGGGGGAGTGTAGGAAAACTGAATCAGTCAATAAGGAGAAAATTGTGTAATTGGTCAATTAGGAGTGATTTGTGTAATTGGACAGCTATAATAGTATCAGTAACTAGGTGTAAAATCTGTATATTTAGCAATTTTTACTCCCTAGAATTAGTGATATAGTTTCCTAATTTAGTTAAGGTATTTGTATAAATTTTTACTCAATGAATGTGTGAATTATTCCCTGAAAAAACTTTCTTTTTCCGGTCAATTTACTTTGGGAGTTAAAAATCTTATTAATAGTAAATTTTTCTAAACGTCAAATTTACATGTTTTTTAATTATGATATGATAGCTCTCATTATATGACACATTAGTCTTGTGACATTGATCATTTTCAAGTTATTTTTCCTTTTTTCCCCCTTCTACAGGTTGGAGAGAGTGGCGTCCAGCTATCCGGCGGTCAGAAGCAAAGGATTGCCACAGCAAGGGCCATACTGAAGAAATCAAGGGTGCTACTCCTAGATGAAGCAAGCAGTGCATCGGACTTGGAATCAGAGCGGCATGTCCAAGATGCCCTCAAAAATGTTTCGAAGCTAGCCACGACCATTGTTGTTGCCCGCAGGCTTTACACCATAAGAGAGGCTGATATGATAGCAGTTGTGAGCAATGATGTTGTCACTGAGCATGGAAGCCATGACACACTTATGGCTTCCCATCTCAGTGGTGTGTATGCTAGCTTGGTTCGTGCTGAAACTGAAGCCAATGCATTTTCATAAGTTTGTGTTTCAAACATGTACTACTCATCACTATTATGTGACCTTGTAAAGTTGGCTCCCCACTACACTTCCTCGTGGGGAATCTTTGGAATTTGCTTATAGAGAAAGTAAGAGTTATGCTTTAATTTCATGATCATTTGCCCCTTAATAGGTAAATATTTTATAATATAGGTTGTACCTAAATATTAGGGATTAGTTGGTAATGATTAATGTGGGCCAAATGCAAAATTGGAGAGAGGGTAAGACCGTAAGATGTCTAATTTGCAAAAACCAGAATGTGAGCGTCGGAAGAAAAGAAAAAGCTAGCTCCATTTTTGGAGAATTCTGTTGTAGGGTATGGAAAAAAAAAACTTGTAAGACAGTTCTGAATTGTCGAATTATATTAAAATTAATGAAATTTGATAAAAATCTTATGATTTAGATCTGTGCCCATCTATAGCACCAGAGAATTCTCCTTTTTATTTAAAGATTTGGTGAGCTTTCCACCTCATACGCCTCAAGTTTATTCAAAAGAAGTGATGGGCTTGCTAATCAAAATAATAGTACTACTAATAATGATTACAACAGAAAACAGATAAAAAGAAAGAGGAATGCAATACTTTTCTAAATTTCATGTCTATGTTTCACGTGTACGGAATCTTGGTCAATGTAGGGACTACTTTTATGGAATAATTAAATTTAATCATGCTCTTACCTTTCTCAGTAGCTCCACTTCATCTAACTAAAAAGAAAAAGGCAACTAGAAAAAGACCCACATCGAAAGTTAAATATCATAATAAGTATGAGAAGGTTGATCTATCACATTACTCTTAAAGGTAAGCCATATTCTTTATTCCACATCACAAGAGAAGCGCCAAAAGATTGTTAAAGAGGACATTGTTTTTTCTTCACTTGGCTTTAAAGCTAAGTGAAAGAAAGATGATGATTACGTGCCTGGCATGCAAAGTTATAGAGAGGGGTTATTCTGGCTTAGCCACTTGTATACAAACAACCATTTTCAGGCACAGTAAGCTTTGAGGCTAAAGTTTGTTGCTCGTCTCTAATATGCGCTCATCAGATTTCTTCTTGTTTACTTCAGAAGAACTCCTTTGAAATTTCTCTTGGATCTTTATGCTCCCTCTTTCAGGTATCTATCATCTTTATGTTTAATATTAACAAATTTGGTTTTTTATGAACAAGACATGTTCATCTGGTGCTATTATAATTTGTTATTGAAGCTAGCCTTTAACATCTTATCTCTTTTATGTTCTGGTTTCTATTTGCTAGAGCTTTCTTTCCTTACTATGTCCAGTTTGAAGGGGAAAATAATCTTGCTACTTTATAGTTGAATCCATATTGATTGATTATTACAAAAGACATAACTTGGGTTAATCAAAACTTTAGCAATAGAAAACCATTCCCTTGAATGTAGTGGTAAGGAAGTGCTTAGTCCTTTTGGGAGAGGAACATATTCTGTTTATGCTACATGTTAGCAAAGACAAAAATCATGATTGTGATGCATCAACCTGGTACATTTGTTCTGCAGATTTTTCATAATCAGACAAGAAGGATTAAAAAATGGCATCCCTTACACCAGGAGTACTACTAAAGCTCCTTCAGAGCATGAACTCCAATGTAAAGGTTCGCGGAGACTACAGGTCGGTCCTTTTGCAAGTGATCAGCATTGTGCCCGCCATAACTGGCTCAGAACTGTGGCCTGACCATGGCTTCTTCCTTAAAGTCTCAGATTCTTCTCATTCGACCTACGTCTCACTTTCAAAAGAAGACAATGAGCTTATATTGAACAATAAATTGCAGCTCGGCCAATTCTTCTATGTTGATAGGATGGAGGCAGGAAGGCCAGTTCCTATTCTTGTTGGGGCAAGACCTGTCCCAGGCCGGCATGCTTTTGTCGGGAACCCCAAGGATTTGATGCAGATATTAGAGCCCTCAGAGAGCCCGGTTCAGGCTGATCATCTTGAAGTAAACAATGGTCCAAAAACTAAGGAGTTGATGGAAGTGAAAGACGAAAACACCAGACAAAAAATTGTCATCAAAGAGGAAAAGGTGGCTGTTGCTTCTAGGTACATGCAAGGTGTTACCACATCCAATTCGAAAGCAAGTGGGCAAGACAGTAGTGGATCAGTTGGGAAAAGCAATGACAATGAGAGTGGCGGCAAAAAGACCGGCTTCGTGAAAGGAAAGCAACATGAACCTAATGGTCAGGTACATTTCTTGCTAATATTACATTCCACTTTTACAGTACAAAAAAGATTTGCAATGATTTTTCACATAGCAATAACCTAAGAAAAAAAATGATTTAGTTATAAAATTTTGTGACATGTTCATTTCTGGTAGCATGAATCCAGGCACGCCCGCCGACTCCTTTGGGGAATCGACCAGATCATGCGCTCTCATCAAGGCCAGAGTTCTCTGTATCTAGCACCAAAGAGACGGTTTTGTCATCCAAGAGCACTTCTGCAAAACGCATGTTGAGTAAGCAGGAAAATATGAACTTGAACTTATCATCAAACAACAAAGAAATAAAAAGCTCACTGGAGGCGCTTCTCTGGTCTTCTTTGCCCGCCAACCTTCTAAAGCCTGGAAAGGTACTTTTCCTACTTTACATTTTGGATTTTGCATTTTTGTGGGGGGTTATTCTTAAATTAATTTCTTGATGTTGAGTTCTGAACTGATCTTCTTTGAGCTGAATTATGCCTATATCTGATCAATTTGTCAATACATTTATTAATTGGCAAGTTAAGAGTCAATTCGTTTAGTATTCCTGCCAAAAAGTGAAGAGCGCTTTATTGAATTGAGATGATTTTAGGCACAACAACTTGAAAAGTAAGGATCTCACAAATTCTTGCATCATTGATAACATTGCATTGTGATTCTTTTTTCTCATCTTTTGTTAGGGAATGCTTAGAAGGAGAAATTTAGCCGCTTCGGTAGCAACAGAAGCTCAGAAAGAGGCATCCAGAGCTGCCAATCTTGTCAAGTGCCTCAGGTACGCAGAGTCTGACAAAAGAATGTTTCTAAAAAACGATGCCAATATTTGCAGTTAAGAATTTCTTTAAGATCACTGCTATTTTTTCCCCTTCTATTCTATTTTGCCTTCTAGCCTTTACCCAACGTTCCCATTTGATGAATTTTTCAGCATGTTTGCCGAGCTTTGCTCATCTGCTTCGCCAGAGAATCCGCACCAATCTTTCACCACATTCTTTGCACTTAACCAGATCATCGACCAATCAAATGACACCGGTCCGTTGAAGAACAAATCACTTCCTTTAACTACAATATCTTCTCCTTCAAAGGTTGAAAAATTTATCAAAAAGACAGGTCCAATTCATGGTAAAAGTACGTTGAAGGCAGGAAAGACCCTTGTGGAGCTAAGTGGAGGTGAGAAACTAGAA
Organism: Artocarpus heterophyllus; assembly: GCA_025403435.1. NCBI lineage: Eukaryota > Viridiplantae > Streptophyta > Magnoliopsida > Rosales > Moraceae > Artocarpus > Artocarpus heterophyllus. The sequence goes on along the minus strand of CM046350.1, from coordinate 4,905,717 downwards.
TGGGCTAAAGGGAATGGTTCAAAAGAGATCAAAGAATTAAGAGAACTTCTATTGAATGAAACAAGATCATGGTTTCTAAAGTTCTTGGAGGCAGCTTTGGATGCTGGATTTCGCCTGAGTGGCCAGGAGAAGAAAAGTAAAAACAGCACAGGACGGCAAATTGAGCCTGATAACCACATCGCCATCACATTATCGCAGCTTAAGAATGCAAATGAGTGGCTGGAGAAACTAAAATCATCCGAGAATGATGAATTATCAGAGACTGTTGATCGGTTGAAGCAAAAAGTATATTCCTGTTTGCTTGTTCATGTGGAGTCAGCTGCATCCGCCCTGGAGAACAGATGTGATCGCGGTTGACTGAGCAAAATGTAATGTTTTTGTTATGTTTCTGCTGATATTTATGAATAAGTTATCCCACTTAAGATGATGCTAATTACTTATAAAGCCTGATTTGAGCTGGACAAACTTATTTAATACATTCAACATGTGTAACTTATTTGTGTAATGATTGCGTATAAGAACAATAAAGTTGATGCAAAACCATTTGAATGTAACTGCTGAGATTTTTTTTCTATATTCCTTGTTTGATTCCTGCAGCAATGTAAGAACACATGGGAAAATGATACGTGTAAAAATATAGTAGTTATAACGCAGTTAAAATTATTTGATGCAGATGTGATTGGCAACGGAGATTAAAGTAAACGGTACTTACATTGGTCATAACTTATGCAGCTAAAGGCTGGCTGACAAGCTTATTTACATGGATCCCACCAATACGTTGGCAATTATTTTGTTGGTCGGGGAGACCCGTCGTGGTCTTTGCTTGTGAAATAAGCATCTTTCCTTTTCCTTGTTGTTGGTTAAGCAAAACAATTGGCCTGTTGAACCAACAATCTTGTCTTGAGTGACTGTTAAACTTCGGCCGCCAAGAAGCGAGGAAATCTCGTGAAATTGGACACAGCAGAACAGAGCCAGGAAAGTTGAGAACAATGAGGTTGTACCAAATGTCAACACAAATTAGCCTAAACAGACCTAAAAATAACTGCTCTACGAGTCCTGAAATGTTCTATTAGATTCACCGAGACATGGTTAATATTATTGTCTACCAGGCGCTCAATAACTTCTTCATTAGGAAATCCTTACCGTGTCCCTTTTCTGGTTTACCGCGTGTTGGGTTTCTCTATGTAATAAGCAAGACAGAATCTTAAACTGTCACGAGCTGACATTCTAGTGAAGAATCTATAGTTAAGCTGCTTGCATATACTCTGTAATACTCCTAAATCTTGTCAAAAGAACACAAAAATTAAAAATTACCTTCTTTGGACAGAGTTAGGAGACTAAAAACAAGCCCATCTTAATATGAATATAAACTGTCAATTACTACATAATTGGAAATTACGTAAACTAGATACGTACAGTGCATAAAAAAGGGTTCCACTGAACCCTTTCCATCAACAACCTGCCTTCAAGCATTGACTAGCAAAATGTAATGACAAAAAGACATGGATTTTCAATACTGTCGGAAAGTAAGATTCACCCGGCCAGGGCGGAGATTTGTCTCGTCCAATAGGATCTTCGGAGCGGTGTTTGGGTGGATAGCAGTTACACCATGAAAAACATTTCTTGATTCCCCACCAAATATTAATACATCTCCTGATTCCAGCACAACCTTCTCCGCCTTGTCCACATCCCTTTGATCGCCGTACCTGAATTCTGCAGCATCTCCAATGGAAAAGGAGACAACAGGTAATTTGTTACCTATACTCTCTGGACTTTCATCACGATCCTGTATGGGAGAGGCAAGGTCATGAGATGCACCAGAATTATACAAACAATAATTTAAATAACCGAAACGAGTGTTGCAAGTTCCCTCTTCCTAAAAAACACTTCCAATTTCCTCTCTCTCATGTTAAAGTCAAGAAGTCTCGTAGTATTTTTAAGAGTTGATACAAAGATTTTTGGTCAACGCTGTTAATAATAATAAGAATATTAATCACAAAAATAACATGTGGTCAATGCCGTTAAAAAGTCTCACTACACACCTGATGAAGGCCTAGTCTCCCATTTTCTGAATAAAAATTTACTATACAAATGTCTGGTTTCATCCAGGGAAGTATCTTTTCTGCATTATCAACTTTAGATTCTTTCATTATAAGGGAATGGGACACCTGGATTGCTTTCTCAACCAACCCAAAGAACTCAAAAGGAATAGCGGGAGGTTTAGCATCATCAATTGGACGGTGGTCACTGTATTTGCTTGTCTGTGGATCCCAATTTTTGCCAAGGCACATCATATTTAAATGCAGTTTTGTTCCATCACGATAACCAGGTTGGTAGAAACCTCCATCACCTAATCCCAAGATGTGGCATCGCTTCACTATATCAATCTATAATAGCATTGAAAGACACAAAAGATGTAAATAACCACAGAAAGATCACACACCATGCAAAGATTTACATACTCGAACACCGGAACTAAGAAGAACACAAATGACAAGTAAACAGATTCACATGAATATTCAGTAGCATTTCAGCACCAACTTATTTCATTTTTCGTTTCTCCAACCAAAGTTATACAAAAATCTACTGAAAAAGGGGCAATGTGTTTATGTAAAAGAGAGAACATAAAGCAACACCTGTTCACTTAGAGAAATGTAACCCTTGAGATGAACCATGCCAGATCTTAACATCTTCCCATTTAGACCTTCTGTGGCTTGTTTGTTTTCTTTCCGCCTTTCCCTATTTGTAGCATGTAGAGAAGGTTTTAACTTGACGGCGCTTGTTTTGGGCTTGCATATATCAAAAGGAACAAAGGCTGATGAGCTCCCAAAGTTCTCAGGCCTATCACTTGCTGGAGTTTTGGGACTCTTAATAGATAAAGCCCCATCCTCATCGCCATGTTTCAGAGGCAGACAATCCCCATCTTGTTGGTGCGAGATATCCAACTTGTTCGGGAAATCACTAGTTAATGTCACATTATTATATTTCACCTCCCTGGAAGTTTCCCCAATCTGGGTTTCTTCTTCACCCATATGCAAAGAAGAGCCATGAGGAGAAGACAATGGAGGACCATTCCTCTTGTGGGCCAAATCACAAGCAAGCACAGAATTAACTTCTTCTGAAAAGGCAGTCATTTCCTCTGATGGTTTCTGACCTTTCTGATGTTTCGCAACATACCCAAGTTTCTGTCCTCTTCCACGTGAATAACCTCCTGATTGCTGCATGCATCATCAACACACACAAAATTGGAATCGTTAATTAACAATTAAAAAAAGTGATGTGATTATACATTTGGGCTTCCGAGTTTGGATTCCGAGTAAGTGAGTTTTATTGGAGCCAACATGTGAGTTTCGATCTATTGAAACATAATGGATTTGGAATGCTCTAATATAAGGAAATGTCTCGATTAACATCCTTAGAATAAAATTACTAGAATAATTCACACAAAAGTAAATACAAAATTTCACCTTTTTGTTGTCCACGCAATCAATCTAAACTGCCATAGTTAAATCCTAATTTCTCCACGCAATAGGAAGTGATGAATCAAACCCATTATTTTATACCATACACAAATCCTTTAAAAAAAAAAAAAAAGAAGCAAATTTACGGGATCATAACGACGTTGAGACTGAAAGCCGGAACCCATAAATTTTCGTCCACCTGAACGGCCCGGACTGCCTCGTGGGCTTCCCCGACCTCGACCTCGATCTCGATCTCGATCTCGATCGCGGTCCATGGTGACTGGAATGCGCGAAGTAGCCGGTAAATTTCGCAGGAAGAAGAAGAAGAAGTGATCAGGGACAAAGGTCAGACTTTTTTTTTTATTTTTTTTGAGAGAGAGAGCAAAGGTTAAGACATGGAATAAAGGGAAAGTAGAGGAAAAGATTAACGTGGTGCTGAAGCCAATGGAATTCCAAAAGTCGATGTTTTTCTTCCAAAGAAAGCAAAGGATAAGAGAATCTCAAAAACCTTTTAGAGTTCTTCAATAAAATGGCCATAGTCTGCGCTAATCAGACTCCATACTTTTTTTTTACGAATATGGACCATTTTTAGTATTTATCATAAAAATAGTTTATTTAAAGTAAAACAGTCGTAGACATAACCTGTTAGTAAAATTAAATACATAATCTATTAGTAAAATTATATTTAATATTATCTAAAAATAAAGAATTTAAATCTATTTTAAGTTAAAAAATCAAGAGAAGTATTTTTTAATTACTTGCTCTTGTCCTTTTGGACTTTGCAAATTTTTATTGGCCTTTGTAAATTTTTATTTTTCTAAATCACCCGTTCTTGTCCTCTTGATCTTTGCACCCTTCTTCCTATGTGGCGACTTTTTTTAGGTATGAAAATTAGTTTATAAGAATTTAAAATTATTATTTTTTTGAAGGAAGAATTTAAAACCATTATTAGATATAAAAATTAAGAATTAATAGCCTCCAAATATCAAAACAATTATAATATGTACGATGGATTAGAACTTTTAAATGAAACCGACATGTCATCCGAGCTACATATACCGCATATCACTTTTCAATCGTAAAAACGGTACACTTTCAACATAAAAAGGACTTGTCGTTTCTCTAAAGGCAAATGTGTTGGACATGGTTTTCTTTATGTCCAAACGCTCCTTCTTGGTGCCCACAAGGACATTCATGTCCTAATCACCCCCCAAAAAAAAAAAAGTCAACTGAAAAACTTCAAAAGTCCGGCTCCAAGTAGTGTATATAGGGGCCTTTACCACGCCTTCATCAGGATACTCAAGAATGATATTTGGATGCACCCATCCAGTCTGTTTTGCCTATATTTTTATAACAAAACCCAATAAAGACGCAAGAAAAGGGAAAAAGGGGACTAATTAATTTGGTCCAGTCATGAGTTAAAAAAAAAAAAACTCAACTACCTTAACCGTTGCAACGGCTTCTACGGTGCCTGAGGCTCCAAGAAGGTGACCAATCATGGATTTTGTAGAGTTGACTCTTAGCTAAAAACACCCCATACATGATAATCAACACAAAGTGAAAATCTGTCTGTTTAAACAAATATGAATTAACCATTTTCGCCTTACATTCGGAATATTGCCGAAACAACGGGTTACAGCTTGCTATACTTCCAGATCAGCAGTTGGTGTTGAAGCAGCGTGTGCATTTATGTAGTTTACATCTTCCCTTGCCACTCCAGATAGAGCTAAGGCGTTTTATGTGCAAAGAGCAATGCCTGTTTCTAATTTAGAGACATATGTTATTGTCACAAAACAAAACCATTAATTAATAAAAGAAATATTTTATGTTGTTGTTTGGTTGTGTTTATAAGTACCATCGGAATGAGGCTCAGTGTAAGCTTCCCCCTAGAAACTCTGCATAGATCTTGGCACCTCTTCTGTGATAGAAGATCAAGAATGTGACAGAAGAGTTAGTTAAAGCTACAAAAAACTTGGTCACTAAAATTAAATACATGACATTGGTTTTTTTACTAATCACATGAACCTTAGCATGTTCTAACTCTTCCAAAAGAAGAACTCCAGCTCCTTCTCCCACGACATATCCATCACGATTCTGCAAGTACAAATTTGCATATCAAGTCACCGCTTAAAAATATGACCATATGTGTTATTTTAGGCTATAACATCGTCCTACTCTTCGATATATATCATAGCTTAATGCCAATTTGACCAAATTAAGTGTCTAAATTGAAGATATAAAGTGTTGAAAAATTTACTTTGGAATATATAAGAGAGTGTCATAAGAATGTCATACAGTATCCCGTGGGCGTGAAGCTTTAGTTGGTTCCTCATTCCTTCGCGAAATTACTTTCCATGACATAAAACCTAAGGCTGACAGGTATAATTCCGCATCAGATCCACCACAAAGCATTACATCCTGATTTTTTTCCCCAAATTTTTGAAGAGGGTTTAACATTCTCATTAGTAATGGATATTCTAGTAACAAGAATGAAAATAAAAGTGACAAATAATCTGCTACAACACAACTTACTGCTTCTCCATTCATAATATGATAGGCTGCATTCAGTATGCAAAAATTGCTTGTTGCACAAGCTGTGGATATTGAGTAGTTTGGGCCCATCCACCCCTGAAATTTTGTCAAATTTATTAGTGGGCACAAAGTTGGTATTATATGCATTAAATCGCATGCCAACCTTTTATATTAATTCATGTGGCAATAAATTGTCATCTCTTCATTAGTAGATGCAATTTTTTAATATCGCTTGGCTCCGCAATTTTTTAAGTGCTTACAAACAAAAGAATGACAACCATATGCTAGATCAATTGGTAGTAAAAACTTGTGATCTCACGACGTTCTAAACCCAACTCATGTACCACTTTAATGGGTGAACAACCCAACCCTTGGAACATACTACAGCCCTAGGTGACGAAGAGCCGATATCGAGGTGCCAAACCTTCCCGTCGATGTGAGCTCTTGGGGAAGATCAGCCTGTTATCTCTAGAGTAACTTTTATCTGTTAAGCGATGGCCCTTCCACCCCATTATTCTTAAAAGAAACTTTTGCTTCTGACTAATTGCCGAGTCAATTGCTAGTATGGCAGAACCCATATTGGCCATTGCAAACGGCACGCCAAAGGGATGCTTCTTCTTGTAAGAAACTCTTAGTGCTTCTAATGCTTGAGTAGCCACCCGATCATGAAGTTATACTATAAAATTAAGATAACATAGAAGAAAATAAATCCATAATTTGGAAGTAAAAATGATTGGATTAGGCTCTAGACTTAACTGACATGCCTCCCAGTGCTGAGCCAATTAAGACACCACATCTCTTTTTGTCTAGTACTCCCATTACTTCTTCTGTAATCCCACCATATATCAATGCTTTTTTGCCTGCTTTGAGCAAGTAAAGCATAAATTTGTCTGCGGAGAAAGACTTGCTCTTTCGACCGAGTCTCTGTTTGAAAGGAAACCAAGATCTGTGAATTCTCAAATTCAATGATCTGTCACTATGAGAGTAAGAACCAAAAGGGAAATTGTACCGTGGGAAATTGCGAACAATCAAAAGACTCTATTCTGCTTATCCCACTGACACCTTCAAGAAGGTTATTGTAGAAGACATCCGGATCATGACCAATGGGGCTCACCACACCCAAACCTGTCACAACAACCTTTCTTTGCATTGTTGGGAATATCTTTGCTTCTTCCTCTGTTAAACCCGGAAAAGCAGCCACACTTTTTCCTAAATTAGAATAGAACCAAATCCTAAGCTTATAAATTGGCAGACATAGCCAGTGATCACTAGATCAAACAACACAGGGGCAGAGTGGAGTGCGGTTTAGATTTGACAGGGGACAGGCTCAATCCCGCATCATATAAAACAATGGAAGACTAATAAGACGCGTGCATAAATCATGATATGGATATTGGAGAGAAAAATACCAGAGTTAACATCACAATTCACGAGCCTATTCGGCCTTGTAGTGATTGAGGCAGTCTTCAAGCCAAAAGGCAATCATGCATCGTCACCAAAAATGGCTAAAGTTGCATGAAGTCCTTCAGAGCTGTAATAGCAATCTTGGTATTTGCCGTGTTTTGGAACGACCTTCTTTCTTCCCGCCCAATGACTCAGTTTCTTTGAAGACCGGAACAAAGAGGACATCTTTGATTGGTTTCTCTTGTAAGGCGAGGACATAGAAGAAGATATAAGCCATGTGTGTAGATGAGGGACTATGGAAGAAGCAGCCATTGATGAAACGAGATTAACTGAATTCACGCAAGCAAAGGCAAGGATGATTGATGAAGAAGCAAAATTTCTGCTAAATTTTGGAAAGCTATGAAACAACTAAATAAAAGGGGCCAGATTGAGAAAACACGGAGCCAATAAGAGAAATGATATTAAATTACGAGGGAAAATGTGAATTTAGTAATAAAAGTAAAAAAAAAAAAAAAAGTGAAGTAGCTTTTATACATAAAGATGGAACTTCTGGTGTATGAACCGTGTATGCCAGTTAGACAGTTCCTTAATTCTCTCTTCACATAAAATATTTCCTGGTTCATACAACAAGCATTTCTTAGTCCCCACTAAGAAAGAACTATATAGAGCATTACAACCAGATGAGCTAAATCATACACTTTCAGTGGCCATGGCCATTAAACAGGCCTATTATTTATACATTAATAAACCTTGAAAACGCCTGTTTAATGACCATGACCACTGAAAGTTAGTCAAACGCACACAGATTTTCCAATGTTGAGAACCAAGTTCGAAGTAATGCCCTCATTAGTTTTTATTTCTTGCATCTTAATACAAAGATACTTCTGGTGGTTTCCTAAGAAGAACCGACGTCGGTTTCCTTGGCAATTCGCAACATGGGAATTTTTTGTTGGAAAATAATTTTTCATGTGGGCCTACGTATGTATTTAAATATGTTGTTTAATACTATCTTAAGGTAAAGCTTAAATTAAAGTGATATAATTAAGATAAAGTTGAAAGGCTTTTAGGTATTAATATAAAGTATGAGTTATTATTATTATTAATATATGTGTAGATACCAATTTGTAATTTCTAGATTTTATGATGAGCAAAACTGAAAATATATTAAAATAACTAAAGTTATTTATTCTGGTTATGGTTTCCAATTCATACGTACGTATTTTTCTTTCTGTTTTCTCTGAAATCCCATCTTCAAAGAAAATCTCAAGGAATACGTATTAGATTGGAAGGCAATAACCTAGATTGATCCATAATCATAAATCAAAGTACGCTTCCGCAATTTAGAATTATTCCTCTCAATTATTTAACATGAACGATCTTGGTAGAATTTTAGTTTGATTTGGTTCCTAACATTTTCTTGTCATGTTTTGAGGTAGTTTGGTGCTGTGAGATTTGATTCAAATGACGTATCCAATTGTAATTTTCTTCGCTTTCTTTATAGAGCGGATTTTCTGGTTGTGGATCGTAGATGAAGAAGTGTTAGCTATGTGGCAGTCAAGCGATTTTCTGTAATTGGACCCAATTCATCCTACTTAAAGGCCGGCAAGCAGTTTTTCACACTATTTTGGCTGGGAAAGTCTAATCTCAAATCATTGTTTAAACTCGATCACAAACGTAAACTTAATCTTGGCAGTGATTACTATGCGTTTTGCAGAAGCATTATGCATATGTTACATACAAAGAACTTCAAATTATCACCATCTTTATAAGAAATTGAAGTGTTTATTGTCAGGGTGCATTTAATTTTACCTTGATGAATAAAGTTGATTTGGCTAGTATAAAACTGTAATATGACTAGAGCATGCAAAGACAACAAAAGAAATAAGGAATTTTTACGGTGGAGAAGGTTATTTTAACCGATTAGTGGAACAAGGTGTCTTAATCGTTGGATTAACTTTTTAATAGTTTTATTTGCACCAAGGAGCAGTTTTGTGTTACACGCTATAAATTTGCTCCCCGACAATGGTGTGAAAATTTGATTACGTCCAAAAAATAATGCGGCTATCACAATATAGATTGGGGTATCGATTCCACAAGGAGGAGACAGATACAAACAAAAATGATTAGTGTAAAAAAAAGTTAGAGAGAAAAATAAACAAATTAAAAGAAAAGAATATTTTTGTAATTTTAAAAGATTAAAGAAAAAAATAGACTTCAAGCTTTTTATGTAGAGAGAATTTAATAATGAGAATAGGCAAAGCATCAACAATCCTTTGTGCTTTCTCCTTTTTCAATCTAAGTTTTGATTTATAACATAAAACAAAAGTATTCGAATAAATTAAATTCTTAGGTTGATTTCAAAAATTATTATTACAAGTTATCTAAAATCGATAATACATCAATTGACAATATTACAGTAGAAGTTCTTAGAAAATAATTCTAGTAGTAAAATAATGCGTGATAAAATTACATATACAAAGCATAACTAAATTTAATAAAAGTTTAACACACAATATTTTTACAAGAAATAAAGATGATAAGGATTTAATAATTCATTCAAATATATTAATATTACAAAATAAATGAATCAAAACCTCAATCGAATCACTTAACACAAAAGTTCATCTCTAGCCTTACCAAAGAATTTTAGCCTAGCTTACAAAACATTCTCACAATTTTTATAGATAAAATATGAGAAATTATGCAAGACAAAAAAAAAAAAAAAGGAATAAGAGATGTCTAAGTCTTGGCCTAGCCCTCTATTTGTAATGTTTGGGGCTGCAAGGAAATTAAAAAAAAAAAAAAAAACTAGTAAAACTGGGAAAATACAAAATAAAGAAAACAAAAATCAATTTACAATTAAAATAGGAGAGGTCAAATGTTTGATTGGGAGAGAATTGAGTTGATTTGAGGAAGGAAATTTGAAGTCAACTGGCCCAAATTCGGAGGAAAAAGAGTAACTTTGTATAACCGAAGGGGTTGTAACCCCATCCGAGTTGGTGCACAGGAGGGCTCCAAGTATTGAGAGAAAAAAGAAGGAAAAAGTGGGCCCTGAGTACATCAAAAGCAGGGCAAGTTTAAATTGATTTTAGTGCACAAAAAATAATAAAAATTGTTCCTCACTTAATCTTTATAAAAGTAACAAAATAAAAGAATAAAAAACATAAAGCGTACAAGAGAAGCTAATGTATGTCCATTCTTGCTTTTTTTTTCTTCCCTTCTTACTTTTTTCTTCTCTGATCACTTTTTTTACCCTGTTTCAAGAAATGGAGAATCTTGTGTGAAGAAGAGAACCGACCTCATCAACTTAAACTAGGTAAAATTAAATGTTCTAATTTATTAGGAGTTTTTTTTATACATGCCATGATATTTCTTTATTTGGGTTAATTTTTATCGTTAGTTTTTTTATTATATTGAATGTTTATATGCTACAAATGTGGTTTTTCTTTTTTCATCTGTTACTTTGTGTTGTTTGTCTTTTTTAGAGATTTCAGTATATATTTGCTTGATTTATTAATTATTAAGTATTTATTTGTAGAGTAAAAGTATTGCATAAAAGATTGAAATATATGTGGGGGAACAAAGTATATCATTAGAGAATGATATGAAGAGTAAAGATGTAAATGAGCAAATGATTGAAAATGATCATGAATACAATGAGATTCTATGAGCACCCAAGCCCGACATGCATTTTCCTTCTTTGGATTCCCTTTATGAATATTATAGGCAATATGAAAGACAAGAGGGTTTTGAAGTCAAGAAAAAAACAAACCGTGCATCTTTTGATGGAAAATTGAATTTTTTCTCTCTCTCATGCTTAAAGGCAGGGAAGTCAAAATGTAACAAGCAAAATTATCTTGTTCCAAATCCATTGTCAAAACCACAATGCAAGGCTCGAATTAATGGTACTATGCTTGAAAATAGAGAGTGTAAGATTAACCAAGTGGTTCTTAAGCATAATCACGGGTTGAGCCCTCAAAAATCTCTGTTCTTTTCATGCAACAAAGAGATAAGTGCAAGTGCCAAAAGAAAACCTGAATTGAATGATCGTGCAGGTATTAGTGTGGCCAAAAATTTCCAATCTTTTGTTGTCGAAGCCAAAGGTCACAATAATGTACCATTTTCTGGAACAAGATTGCATAAATTATATTGATAAAGCAAGGCATTTACGACTTGGAGTTGGTAATGCCGAAGCTATCCATGATTATTTTGTTCAAATGCAAGCCCAAAATTCAAACTTCTATTACATGATGGATGTTGATGACAAAGCACAGATAAAAAATTTGTTTTAGGCTGATGCAAGAAATCGAGCGGCATATGAAGAGTTTGGTGATGTAGTCAGTTTTGATACAACGTACTTGACGAATAAATATGATATGCCTTTTGCACCTTTTGCAGGGGTGAACCATCATGGTCAGTCAATCTTGTTTGGATGTGCATTATTATCAAATGAGGATGCTGCCACTTTTATTTGGTTGTTTAATACATGGCTTGCATGCATGTCCGGATGTGCTTTGAAGGCTATAATTATGGATCAACATAAAGCAATGGAAAAGGCAATTGAGATTGTATTCCCAAACTCTCGACATCGTTTATGCCTATGGCATATAATGAAAAAGCTACCAACAAAATTAGGAGGTCATCCATTGTATGAACAGATAAAAATGGCAATGCAAGCTTTTGTTTACAATTATTTAACTTGTGAAGAATTTGAAGAAAGTTGGATGTAATTTATCAGTGAATTTAAGCTTCAAGAAAATAGATGGTTAAATAGTTTGTATGAAGAGCGACATCAATAGATCCCAGCTTTTGTGAAAGACACTTTTTGGACAGGAATGTCAAACACACAACGCAGTGAAAGTACGAATTCATTTTTTGATGGGTATATAAATTCGAAAACGACACTGAGATAGCTTGTTGAGCAATATGACAATGCACTAAGAGACAAGATTGAAAAGGAAAACCTTGCAGATTTTCAGTCTTTCAACACGTTGATTCCATGTGTTACTCATTTTCAAATAGAAAAACAATTTCCGTCAGAATATCCTAACAAAAAGTTCAAAGAATTCTAAATAGAGTTAACAAGAAAGCTTTATTGTGAAGTCTCTAGTGTTGATGAGAATATTGGAACTTTTGATGTATGTGAACTTACATTTGTTGGAGAACAAAGTAAAGAAGTTAATTTCGTCATTCATTTTGATAAGGAGAATTTTAAAGTTCGATGTGCTTGTCGCTTATTTGAATTCAAAGGGATCCTATGCAAACATACAATCATAGTTCTCGCTAAATTGGGAATTATGCGTGTTCCAGCAAAATACATTCTGCCCCGATGGAGAAAAAATTAAATAAGACATCACACAAGAGTTAAGGTAGGGTGTGATGATTGGAGTGGCAATGTTGAGGCTCAAAGATGTGATAAGTTGCAAAAAAAATTTGATAAAGTTGTGGATTGTGTTGTGATATCTGATGAGAAGTACATGAAGCTATAGAACTTGTTAGATGATTTTTTGGCAAAAAATTATGTGAATGAAATAGATTGTGGTATGAATCAATCTAGTAAGTCGACCATGCATGAAATCAGTGATAATGTTGGGACTTTTTCCCAAACTAATGATGAAAGCAAAAGGCTCCTTAGTCCTTTGGCTGTTCAGACCCATGGTCGTTCACCTAAAAATAAGAAGGTCTCCAAGGTTGAAAAGATAATGTCGAAAAAGGAGAAAGGTGGAAAATCAAACAATAAAGGAAAGCAAATTGAGGTATGAATTTCATGAAAATAGACAATTATTGATAGAAACATATACATACATATATACGCATATAATGCATTCGTGAATTGTATTTGCAGAGTCACACCAAAGAACAATTTGTTACAAGGAGCGATGAGCATGATACTGAAATATTCATGTCAATTTACACCCCTATTGATATTAAACAAATGGATCCTTGCATTCAAGTATGTGAAGAGATTTAGTGTTTTTAAACGTAAAAACCTTATTCATGTTAAATTCTTATTATATCAATTATACATCATTGTAGGAGAAATTAGTGCAAGTGGTTCCACCATATAATTTGCATGCAGGACAAGTTTCAACATTCCAACCAAATCTACCTCACGTTTCACATTTACCATTCATGTTTTTCGCTTATCCAAACTCAGGATATAATCCTCAAGGTAAAAGATGTAAATTTATTATCTCTTTGTATCAATTTATTATAATGTTTTTGGTTTTTTGGTTATAATAGGTTTTTTTTTCTTCTATTCAACTTGCAAGTGATCAAAACTTGTATTTACATTTGGATCATTTCAATCACTAGAAAATTTGAGGTATGTTTTTAATTTTCCATTCAATATTTGGACTTATAGTTAATGCCATGTCCTTAGATGTTGGACTCATTTTTTCTCCATTCATCTCTCTCTCTCTCTCTTTTTCACAACAAGGGCAAAGTGTTTTGTTGAAGATATTCATCTAACTTGAAAATGTCTTCAGGATGAAAGCTGTATATGTAATATCAAGTTTTTTGGGTGCAGACTTGCAAATGAAAAGTATTTTGGTGTGATACTTGTCAAACAATTATTTGACTAGACAAGTATATAGATAAATTAAATTATTAGTGAGACAATTAGATTTTTAAATTTTTTTAGTTTAATGCAGCCTTTATTTGTAATTTCCTAAAAAAGATCTTTATTTAAAAAAAAAAAAGAAAACGCAATGCTATATATATATAAATATAAATAAATAAATAAATATATATATATATATATATATATATATATATAGAGGTAAAACAATGTTAAATATGAATTAAATGGGAGAAATATAACTTTATGCCTTAGGCTTAATGAAAAAAGTGCAAAAAAAAATAAAAAAATAAAGTAAATAAAGAGACCCATAAAATAACAAAATTTGATAAAAATGGGAAAAAAAAGTCTTCAAGAGCAAATTAAAAAGCCATCAGAAAAAAACATAAGAATGTGTCATATGATGTGCTATTGATTTTTTTATTCTTTTATTTTATGAATTTTATAAACATTAAATGAAAAACAATTTTTTTATCTTTTTTTTTTTTCACTAAAATCGATTCAAACTTCCCTTGTTTTTGATGTACTCACTAAAAATAGAGCCCTCCCGAGCAGCCAACTCGGATGGGTCACAACCCGTTCGGGTTATACAGAGTTACTCGAGAAAAAAGCTGGAGCAAAATTTGCACGTACGAATTTGCCACGTGACATAGAGGATTGGAAGAAAAAAGCTGGTGTGGCCACATGGCATGGTCTCACTGCCTGAGGCATGGGGGCATGTGGTAAGTGCAGTACAACTGGCATTAGGAGAGAATGGGAAGCAGCTGGGCCCCACGACTGAGAAGTTGCTGATGATATACCGGAAACGCTAGAAGAAGCGTGAAAGAAACGCGTCGAGCTTATTCGCTGGTAGTTGCAAACGAGCTGACATGCAAGTATGGCTCGTTTGGAATTGGCTGCTGACGCGGCTGACACTGACTATGGTCCACGGTCTTATGCCTGCAATTGGCTTGGCTCAGCTCCAGCTGATGGACCTGGCTTGGCTGGAAATCAGACTCTAGTGTAGCTTATGTGCATGGCTTTTATGGCTCCTTTGAAGCGCTTCGTATTCTGCGTTTTATTCTGTAACTAAATTAGCAAAAACGAGACAATTTTCAATTAAAATATTTTTAATAAAAATAATGGAAAAGGCCAATTAAAACCTAAATAATTTATTATTTATTCAACAATAAGCGATATTAAATGTACACTTTTTTATGCTAATCATATCTTATAAACTTTTTAAATGAACAATTGCATATTACATCATTAAAAGTTTAATTTGACGACTAAAATATCTTTGCTCTATTGATAGGGAAAAATATAGCCTTTTGTAACGATTCCTAAAGAAAGAAAATAAAAGGAACTAAAAGGTGACTTCCGGATGGAACTTTTAGCAATGGTACATGTTTTATACCATTAGATCGTATTAAAATTATTTTTCCCTACAAATTTAATCTTTGAAAGAAGATATCCTATAGGTATATTTTTTGGTTTCCACCAAAAAAAAAAATGTCTTAAAAGAAAAGAAGAAAAGGAAAAAGAAATGGAAACGGGAATGAAAGGAGGGAAAAAGGAAAAAAATAATTCTTTACATATATAAAAGAGAAAATATAACTTTTAGTCCCTTTTTCAATGAGTATAAGTGTCGTTGCCTCTCTTTTCTTTTTTAATTGTACTTTCTGTTTCTCTTCTTTTTTTTTTTTTAAATCTTCTTTTCTGCCTTTCTTTCTTCCGGCTTTTTTTTTTCCTTTTTTCTTTCACATTATTGTTTTATTGTTTTTATTTTCCCATGCTAAAATAACTTTTCCAAAACAATTCTTGCATTAAATAGTTGCCAAACATATATATACTCTTTATTGTTAGTAACAACATTGAAAATTCAAGAGAAGACAAGCAACAAAGTGAACGTGAAGAAATTAGTAATGTTTCGCTTGTATATTTGGGCTCTTTCTGCAATATTCCTTGTTAGCATTGGAAGTAGCTCCCAAGACCACCGACTCTTGGAAAATAGTGTGGCCTTGTTCATCTTTGGCGATTCGCAATTCGATGTCGGAAACAACAACTACATCAAGACTAAGCATTCGTTTAGAAGTAACTATTGGCCTTATGGCGAAACCTTTGGTTTCCTCACAGGCAGGGCTACCGATGGACGTACAATTCCTGATTTTATCTGTAAGTTTCTATTTATATACATACATACATACATATATATATGTATGCATGATACTATATGTGTGCATCTATTATTATAAGTACGTAAATTGCAATATGGAGGTTTACATATTCTTGCTTTAACAAGAGCTTTATGATTACTAAAAGATTGATCGCTTCTATATATATATATATATTTGAAGAATCGCTTCTATATATATTTTGTGTTGTAGGTGAATTTGCAAACTTACCATTAATTCCACCATATTTACAACCTGGGCTTGAGGATTATAGTTATGGGGCAAACTTTGCACCTGCTGGGGCTGGTGCTTTACATGAAACTAATCAAGGTTTTGTGAGTAATTGTCCACTAACAATATGTGCATACATTTGATATGTATTATATATGAATCACTCACGTCATTCATTTACTGTTTATTTTCTCCAGGTTATAGGCTTAAAAACTCAGCTGAGATATTCCAAGAATGTTCAGAAGCAACCGAGGCACAAGCTAGGTGTTAAAAAAGCAGACGCCTTGTTGTCCAATTCTGTTTACTTAATAAGCATCGGAGGCGGCGATTACCTTCAACGCTTCGTAAAAGACTTCAGTTTCTTTGACTCGCAATCCGCTTTAGAAGAATTTAAAGACATGGTGATTGGGAATTTGACAGATGCCCTCCAAGTAATAATAACATATAAATTCTCCTTCGTTTACATAAAATATTCATATATCCAACATTTTCGTTTTCTACGAGTGGGTTAATTAGTATTCATTTTGTGTGTTAGGAAATATACAAAAGAGGAGGAAGCAAATTTGGTCTTCTAAACATGTCAACTATCAATTATAATCCTTTTATGAAAGCAACTGCACCACCTAGTTTAGAAAATTCCCGCGCTGAAGGACTCACCAAAGCGATAAAGCTAGACAACAAAACACTTTCTCAAGCCCTCCAAAGCCTAGAGAGAGAGCTCAGTGGATTCAAATACTCATTACTTGACTTCTACACTTCCTCATCTGAGATAGCGGAGAACCCATCAAAATATGGTAATATCAAAATGGAGCCATAAAATATTGCCAATATTGCGTTATATCTTTCTTTTAAGTCCTTTTTTGATTCAAACTAATTTTGCCAAGGTGTTTTTTTTTGTAAAATTTAAATTGTTATGCTCTATGTTCAAATTCTAATCAATGTCTTTTTTTTTTTGAAGGTTTCAAGGATGGGGAGACAGCTTGTTGTGGTAGCGGTCCGTACAGAGGAGATCATAGTTGTGGTTCGGAAACTGAGAAGTATGACTTATGCGAGAATCCAAGTGATTTCGTCTACTTTGACCCCTATCATATTTGTGATAAGGCGTACGAGCAAGTTTCCAAATTATTTTGGAGTGGAAATACATCTTATAAGGGGCCGTACAGTCTTAAATCATTGTTTGAACTCGACAAAAAACCCAAATTTGAAATCAGTTAGCTGGTACACTTTTATTAGAATCAAGTGTTTCCTTGCATCTTTCTAATAATTCAAGTGTTCTTGCTGATGAATTCTGGCTTGGACAAAATATATATAGAGAGTTATTGAATAAAGGCAACGCTTTCTTTGTTCCCAAGTTGTTTTCTTGATTCTGAAATTTTCAAGAAACATTTCTGTTTATTTAATCCATTTGTTTGTTTTTATTGCTCCTCTGTTGGCTGAAAATCAAACACATGTGAAGTTACCCTCTATTTGGTAGGAGGGAATGGAAAATTATAAAGGAAAAAAAATTAGAAGGATAAAAAAGATTTTAATTTTCCCTTTAGTTGTTTGGTATGATAAGAAAAAAAAAAAAATAAATTTACCATTTTTTTTTTGGTGAAACACCAGTATCCAGGCCCACCACGAATGGCACGAACCCTTAAGGGTCCTTCAACTTTCGGATGGTTTAGCTCGATTAATCTAGAGTCGACTCGTGAAGAGACCCGAAGACGACAAAAGTCTTTCAACATCAGTAGTTGCGTGTTTTCTCCCAACACTTTTTTTTTCTCATAAATGTCGTTAATCCAAAGAGTGTATTCATTAAATTTATGGAGTAAATTAGACAGTGTAACTCTTTTTTACGACCATCAATGTGTTCCACCATTATTTTTTTTCTTTTATGTCATTTTTTTTGGCCAAGAAAACCAAAATACTTTTAGATAACCCATGTTTGTCTACACTCAACCTACAAGACTTATATAATCAATTATATCTTTATACTCTTTAAAAATAATATGTTTTAAACTTTATGGTAGTATTAAAATTGAAAAACGAAGCCACAAACGTGACATTTCCCAAGAGCCCATGGTTTCTAAATTCTTGGCCCCATTACTAGCTTGACACTAGCTCCAAGACCCATTCAACTGTGGCCTTGAGCCCATGTTTCTGTAGTCTTTGGCCCATTACTAGCTTGATAAACCATGACCCATTCAACTTCCTAGTTGTCTACTTCAAGCGTGCTATAACTTGGTCGAGAATTGGTCCGTCACGAGGGCAACTCCCAACGATCAGAGTTTTTGAATTTGAATTTGAAACCTTGTATTTAAAGAGGGCAAAGCACTTTTGTTTATGCTAAATACTGGTTAAATGTGCTTTTAATAAAAACACAAAAGGTGGTATTCTCGGAGAAATAGATACAAGATTGAAATCCATCAAAATCAATGGAAGTCGGAAAAGAGGAGGAACATTTGTACGGAAGTGAAGAATCCGGCTCCGAATACAGTTCCGATGATTCGGACAGTGACCCGACTTACAGCATTCTTGAAGAAACCCATTCCAAGCTTTCGAAGCTCTCAATCAAGAATAACAAAGCCGAGGCCCGGTTAGTTATTGCCTCATATGATTTTTATTTAATTTTGGGGTTATCGGTGATGAAATTGAAATGGGTGTTTTTGCATTTTCAGTATAAACGAAGCTAACGATCTCGCCGAGGATGCGGACTCGGAAGGGGGAGATGTTATTGTTTTGCCGGAACTTGATGAAATAGACGAGAAATGTTTTGAGCAAGTCCTACGAATTATCAGAGGTTTGGCTTGTAAAAGTTTCTTCCTTTTTATGTTCTTCTATTAGTATTGGAAAGATTGAATTTTTGGGCTTTTTTCCTTTTCTATTATTGCCTGAATTTCTTTGATATGTTTGTGAACAGAATAAGACCAATTATATTCCAAGAAATGCATAACCTATGTGGGTTTTTATGGTATACTTGCATAAAATTTTGTTCTTAAATTTCTGGGGTTTTTTTTTTTTTTTTAATTTTTAAATATTGGCAGCTGGGCAGATTGAGAAATTGAAAGTGGACCAATGTAAGGTTTACCTAAGAAAGAATGGGTTGAGACTAACAGGCAACAAAACCACACTCATTCAGCGCATTAAGGAGCACTTAGAGTAATCTTATTTACCAAGTATTGACTATGATGTTGGAGAATATTTTGGTTTTCAGCACTTAATGTTGTTGTTTGTTCATCTTCTTCAGGATTTTGAACGGCGGAGGGGAGAAGAAGTACCCTGTCTCTAGCTTTGAATTGAATTGTAAAGGTAAAGATGCACATGATTTTATTTGTAATTATAGTTTCTCATTTGTCCTACGCATGCTAAGAAAAGGTCTGTTTCCAATGCAGGTGATGCTTGCACTGGCGATATAGTTCTGTTCGAGCAAAACGTTTTTGACATGTAATCTATATTTTTTTTCCTTGTACTTAAAAATAATTTTGTGTTTCCTAGCAGTGGTCTTCTTTTTCAAGTGAAAATATTGTTAGGCATGTGATTGAAAGTAGTATAACTGATGAGTTTTGATGCACACACAATGTCTATGTCAGGCTACTAATGCACATTACTGCATCATAATTTTCAAGGACTATTTTTTTGCAGTTTTAATCTAGCATCTCGGAGTGCTAGTGGTGGTCCGTGTGGCACAAGGGTTGTTGCAGGGCGCATTGTGAAAGAAAGCTATGGTGCAGCCAAGCAGCAACATACATTTACGGTGAGTTGGGTAGTAACATGGATTGTTGTAAAAAATTCTGTTGATAAGTGTCGTGAATGGATTTCATTCTTTTACTTCTTTTTTAATTGAACTGAAAAGCATGGTTAAGTTTTCTATAATTTTTTAGTTTACATACTTCATTATTTTTTTTGGTGGCAAACTCGATCTTCATTTCAGTTGTCAAATGTAGTTTCTTTGCTATTTTCATCAGATTGAAGTGCTATGGAGCAGAGGGGAGAAACCACTCCCTCCGCTTCATCCCCTCCTAATTAAGGGACGGAATCTTTATCGGCTAAAAACTTTGAGACAGGTTCGTTTGTTAGGGGATTTTCCTTCCTCTTTCTTGAGAGTTGATCATGAGTGTTAGATATTCATTTATTCTTGTGTAAATTTTAGAGATGGGAAGATGAAGGGGTGAGGCAGAAAATTTTGATGGAAAAGCATTCAAGGGGATCTCTAGCTAGGTCCGATAGAGAAGCGAGGATCCAGGAGAAGGAAAAGAGAAAAATGCTCATGGCAAATAGGTAGCCAAGGGAAACGAAGTGGGGAGTATTTTGTTTATGTTGATCAAATCGGTCTCGTTATTTCAGTATCGTTTTTCGTTTTTCTATCACTAAATGATCAAGTTTTCTGCTTCAGAATCTCAAAAAAAGAGGTTAACAGAAACCAGTCTCATGCTGACTCAACCTCGTTACCAAAGCCCTTTCTTCAACCACAAAATTTTGGCTTATCAGCTACTTCAGCAAACACAGAAAAGCAAGCAATTGGGCGTCAGCAGTTGCGACTGTCTACTGTTTCGAGCAGATCAGCAACTGAAGCTCGCCAATCAGGTTTGGCTGCTAATTTCACAAAAATTGCAACTCAACAAGAAGTTCAAGCTCAAAACTCAGGCTTATGTGTTAATAATGAGAAAGTGACAACCAAATTTGGATTGGAGAAGACTGTAACGCAGGACAAGTATATCAACCAAGCCTCCCATAGCTCAACTGAGATAGAGAGAATAAGCCCCGACATTCATGAATTTCAGCAAGGGAGTAATTGGCCTCATTCGAATCTTAGAGTGCCTAACTTCAGTAACATAGAGAGAATAGGCCCCAACATCTGTGAAGTTCAGCACAGGAGTAATTGGTCTCATTCAAACCACAGAAGGCCTAACTCGAGTAACATAGAGAGAATAAGCCCCGACACTAATGAAGTTCAGCACAGGAATAATTGGCCTCGTTCAAACCACGGGGGGCTTAACTCCTATTTGAGTGAGCAAATAAATTGGACGAGGGAATTCCCAAAGAGGGTACAGCCATTGAAAAGCATGAACAATTATTGTTACACGAGTCCAACATGGAGACAGTGCAGCACACAACAAAACTTGTGCCCATATTATGCTCAAGGCAGGTGTTACTATGGGGACAGATGCAAATATTATCATGACATGAGAGAAAGGGGCCAATGCAGGGAAGAAAGGTGGCCATAAAACCAAGTTTGACGCAATGCCGCATTAGGTTTCATTTCTTGCATTTTTTAATACAACGAGACTTCTGGTTATTTTCAAGGAAGAACCAATGTCGGTTTTTCCTTGGCACTTTGCGGCATTTGATGTATCCAATTGTAATTTTTTCCGTATTCTTTATGCAGTGGATTTTCTGGTTGTGGATTACCGATGAGAAGTATTAGCTATGTGAGAGCCCCAAGTGATTTTTCCTGCTTTTTGTCACTCCATTTTGGCGTGGAAAGTCCAGTCTCAAATCATTGTTGAGACTTGATAACAAATGTAGACTTGGCTGTTTTTACTAATGCGTTTTGCAGAAGCATTATTTTTCCTTGCATATCATTCTTCATTAACTTCAAAAGAGTGCATAACTTGCACCTGTTCATTCTTTGGTAGTTCTATACGCGCTGTTTTGGTGGAGCTTTTTTTTTTTTTTTTTTTTTGCACTTCATTAATCTTTGGTGCTTCCTTTTTTGATCTCTTTTCCTTTTATGCTTCAATTTCTTATTCAATGTTAAATTCTAAGCCTTTATGGGTCTAACCAATAAACATTTTAAAATTCTTAGTAATTATAGTAAAAAGTAAAAAAAGGGTGTATAACTTGCACTTGTTCCTTCTTTGGTAGCGCTGTTTTGGTGGTGCTTTTTTTTTTTTTTTGCACTTCATTAATCTTTTGTGCTTCCTTTTTTGATCTCTTTTATTTTTATGCTTCAATTTCTTATACCATGTTAAATTCTAAGCCTCTATAGGTCTAACCAATAAACATTATAAAATTCTTAATAGCTATAGTAAAAGGTAAAAAGTTACTATAATATAAAGTTTTTACATTGCTACAGTTTTCAGACCAATATTTTCAGTTTAGACCGATATCTCAAACACCCTAAAAATCTTTAAACCATAATAAAAGAATACATGTTTGATGCAATATCCATGTTTGTTGGTCTAAAACGACTCATTTTGGGTTTTATTTTTTCCCTTTGTTTGCTTTTCTTCTTCTTCTTCTTCTTTTTTTTTTACCCTCCCACCTTTTCCGTTTGCATCTTTTGTACTTCTTTTTTGTTTTTTCTCACCATTTAATGCTTATATTTTTTTTTGTGCTTTTTAGCTTTCTTTATTTTTATTAATCTTTTTTTTTTTTTTACTTTTTCCCTTTTTTGTTGAGGCTTCATTTTATTTATTCATCACAGTCTCATACTTGATTTTTTTTATTATTATTTTATTTAACTTCTCCATCTTAGTATCTTACTTTTTTCTCTTTTTTTTTTGGAATCTATTGTCTATCATTATCTTTTTCAAACAATATTTTATTTTTTATTAATTTTTTTTTATTTTTTGGATATTTTATATTTTTTGTTATCTTTCTTGACATTACTTTTTTTTCCTTTCGTTTTTCCCTTTTTACTTTTTTGATGTTTTTCGGTAGTCTATGTTTACTTTGTTTTTTCCCCCTTTAAACTCTATTTATCTATCATTGTCTCTATTTGTTTAAGGGATTGAAATTGTATATATTTTAAATCTTAAGGTAGTTAGACCTTAAAAAGTTAATATTAAACATCTATTTAGAAGTCCACTTTTAATTGATTGTTTTAGTTCCTATTGAAACTCTTGATTTGGCCCAATTAGCAGTTAGAATCGACTTTCAATAGTTAAAACTACTTTTTATTCAAACTAATATTTTGATAAATTTAACAAACTTAAGTCTCAATCATGGTTCTTACTTATTATTATTTTTTTGTTCTAACCAAGTGGTTACAACTGGACTTCTAAACAAAAAAATAAAAGTTAAAATATAATAAATACATAACTTTAATTATTTGTGCAACTTTTTATTTTAAATTTTAAATAAAATTTTCCTTCTATTCACTCTTTTATCTATGATGTACGTTATAAAAACTTCAGTTGTCGTTACATACGTTCATTCCAGGTTCTTAAACTAGTATTATACATAAAGAGCTTGAAATTGTCACCGTCTTTCTAAGAAATCGAAGTGCTCAGTGTGCAATTAATTTTACCTTGGATAAATAAAGTTGGTTTGGCTGGTAAATTGACAGCTGTGAATAGGGCCGTTTTACTTGCAGAATCTCACAAGTTATAAGTAGTCCTTGAAAAAGACCATATTGTTTTTATTTGTTTCTTTGTCCAAAGTAGTTAAGTCTAGAAAGGGCACAAATTTAAATAGAATTTATAAACCAAATAATGATAAGAAAAAATATGTATAAGATATAAATACAATACAAACATTGAAAGGAGAAATTTTGGTTTACATAAACTCAAGAATACAAATACGAATATATAAATTTATGGGTGCGTGCAAAAGTTGCACAACTTTTGGCACCTCAATAAGGTTTTTTTTATTTTTTGTTAGTATTTTTGTTGAAGCCATAAAATCTTTAGAAAAGAAATACTTAAAAAATAGCAGAATAATTCATAGAATTAGTAAAGCGGCCAGAGTTTGTTAGCGTTTAGAGTTTTTATCAAGATTGGGAGATTAATGAAAAAAATGCAATGCGAATAGAGTATGCAATGACAGTAAAAAAGGAAATTATTACGGTGGAGTTAGCCTTCTGGTGGAGCATGCAGTTTCAGGTGTTAGATTTATGTTTTAATAGTGATTGGGAGCAGTTTTGTATTGTGTACTGTAAATTTTTAGCATGATTAATTACATATTAAATTATTAAAAAGTTAATATGATGGCTAAAATACCTGCTCTATCAGTGAGGTAAAACAGCCTTCTCTATTAAGGATTCCTAAGGAAAGTAGAGAAACGGAAATAAAAAGACTTTTCTAGTAAGAATCTCTATCGGTGGTGCACTTTTAAACCGTTAGATCTTATCAAAATCAATTTTTTTTCACAAATTTGATAGTTGAAAGACATATATCTAATGGGTATCTTTTTCGATTCTGGTAGAAATTATCATAAAAGAAAAGAAAAAAGAAATTGAAATGGAAAAAAAAAGAAGAAAAAAAAGGAAAAATGAAAAAGTAATTTTATATTTACATATAAGAAAGGGAAAATACAACTTTAATTCCTTTTTCAATGAGTACAAGTGTTGCATTTCCAAATACAATTTTAGTTCCTTTTTAATGAGTATAAGTGTCGCTTCCTCCTACTTCTTTTCTTTTTTTTCTTTTTTTTTTTAATGGTTTTCTCCCTTTTTTCTCAATCTTCTTTTCTTCTTTTCTTTCTTAATCTGTTCCTTTTTCCTTTTAGTTTTTTTTATTTTTATTTTTTTTCTTTTCCATATTGAAATAACTTTTCTAAAAATAAGATTTTTATAAATGTTGCCCTCAAACATGTATACTCTTTATATTGTTAGTAACAACATTGCAGTTCAAAGAGAAGCTAGGCAACAAAGTGAACATGAAGAAATTAGTAATGTTTCAATTAATGTATTTTAGGGTTTTTTCTGCAACATTCCTTGTTAGCATTGCAAGTAGCTCCCATGACCACCGACTCTTGGAAAATCGTGTGGCCTTGTTCATCTTTGGCTATTCACAATTCGATGCCGGAAACAACAACTACATCAAGACTAACCATACGTTTAGAAGTAACGATTGGCCTTATGGCGAAGCCTTTGGTTTCCCCACAGGCAGGGCCACAGATGGACGTATAATTCCTGATTTTATCTGTAAGTTTATATATACATATATAGATACATATATAAACGTGCGATACAACATGTTTGTATCTATTTTTATCAGTACTTATTGCAATATGGAGGGTTACAAAGCTTTCTTCAACAAGAGCTTTATATTTTGTCTAAAAGATTGATCGCTTCTATATTTTGTATCGTAGGTGAATTTGCAAACATACCACTAATTCCACCATATTTACAACCTGGGCTTGAGTATTATATTTATAGGTTAAACTTTGCATCTGCTGAGGCTGGTGCTTTACGTGAAACTTATCATGGTTTTGTAAGTAATCGTCCACTAGTAATTTGTGAAATATATGTGATGTGTATTATATATGAACTACTCACGTTCATCCATTTATAACTGTTTATTTTCTCCAGGTTTTAGACTTAAAAACTCAGCTGAGTTATTCCAAGAATGTTCAGAAGCAACTGAGGCACAAGCTAGGTGTTAAAAAAGCAGACGCCTTGTTCTCCAATTCTGTTTACTTGATAAGCATGGGAAGCGGAGATCACGTTTACGGCTTCGAAAAAGACTTTAGTTTCTTTGATTTGCAATCCGCTTTGGAAGAATTTAAAGACATGGTGATTGGGAATTTGACAGAGGCTATCCAAGTAATAATAACATATAGATTCTCTTTCGTTTTGCACAAAATATTCATATGTCCAAAGTGTTTGGTTTTGTAAAAATGGGGGTTAATTAGTATGCGTTTTGTGTGCTAGGAAATATACAAAAGAGGAGGAACGAAATTTGGTTATGCCAATGTGCCGACATCAGATTGTACTCCTTCAATGAAAGCACTTGCACCACCAAGTTTAGAAGGTGGCTGCGCGAAAGGACTTACAAAAGCGTTTCAGCTACACAACAAAGCACTTTCTCAAGCCCTCCAAAGCCTAGAGAGAAAGCTCAAAGGATTCAAATACTCATTACTGGACTTCTACACTTCTTCATTTGCGATAGCGGAGAACCCGTCAAAACATGGTAATAGCAAAAGGGAGCCATAAAAAATTGCCAATATTTTTGGTTTTAGTTTTTTCTCTCATTCAAATTCTAATCAATATCTTTGTTTTGAAGGTTTTAAGGATGCAGAGATGGCTTGTTGTGGTAGTGGTCCCTACAAAGGAATTCACAACTGTGGTTCAAAAACTTCTGTTTGATTTAATCTAATCATTAATTTTTTTAAGACAAACGGAGGAGAAATGCCATTACTTTCGAGTGGGGCTAAACGTGACTCGAACTCTTAATCTATGGTTGAGTAGAGGGACTTACACCCTCAATCTATGGTTGAGTGGAGGGACTTACAACTAACTAAATTGCCCTCACTTGTCAGTGCCGTATTAGTTTAGTGATTATTAAAAGTTTCACTTTATTAAAAGAAAAAGGATTTCCTACTACTATTAGGGTAAATATTTTCAACTTTTGATTTATTCAGTTAGGTTGATTAATTAATCTTAGTTTTTAAGGAATAATTTCAAATATTTTTATTTTAAAATAAATTCAATTAATTTGAAATATGGATAAATTTCAGAACTTTTTAAGGAAATTAATAAATTTTATATTGATAATTATTGAAAAAGAGTTATTGATGCTCCTTTAGAAAAAAAAATTGATATGATCCAGTGGTTTTTTTGTTTTTGTTTTTGTTTTCTTTTTTTTTTAAATCTAGATTATGAGATCGTTAACTACTTGAAACGTTAAGGTTGAATTTTCACTCTTTGTCGCCCACTTATGTTCATAGTCCACGTCATTCAGAGGTACTCTTTGATAGATCAATTTGCAAAAGACAAAACCCATAAATATACAATATAACGTTTCAAAAAAAAAAAAAAATATAAAGATAGTCACATCAATACTCAACAAAGTGAATTTAATTTGTTTTTAAGAAAAATTATTCATAAATCAATTTCATTTAGTGGCTGTTTCATTGAGTGGCAGAAATTACGATTTTTATCATAAACTCAGTTATAAACAATGTAAAGCTTTCACATGTTATAGTAACAATAAAAAAATTACTACAGTATAAAACTTTCACATATTACAATAAAAATGGTTCTAATCAATAAATCCCACTACCTTTTCAAACACCCTCTTAGAGCTACTCAAATGTATATTCATTCTTATTCTTGATATCTATCAATATCTCTACACAGAGAACTCATTCATGGATCCAGATAAATTATCTCCTAATGAAAGTAGACAGATATAAAGACAGAAAAATTTAAAGGTTTCAAAAAGGTCGACTGCCGTGGGCGGGGCTTCCGTCGGAAAAGTGCCATAATTTATTTATTTTTGTTTCTTTCCTTCCTAAAGACATAAGAACTGAACAAGCGACTTTTTATTCGACCAGTAAACATATTTAGTATACCATATTATATTATATTATATTATATTATATATAAAAAATATAATTTAATGTAAAGAAGAATTTATTCAAAAATTCAACGCCCTGCACTTTTACAGTGGAGTTCCCTAATCTTGATCGGATCCAGCTTCTCTCACAAGTATGTCTAGCCTGTTTCTGTTTAAGCCAAATGTATAGGGTGTTTTGACGAGGTTAATTAAAACTAATTTTTTAGTTTAAAATATTGTAGCATGTGAAAGTTTTACACTGTTGTAATTTTTTGTCATTTATTATAACATATAAAAGCTTTACACTATTCTCTAACAAAAAATGCTGGTTTTATTTCCTCTGGTATATTATGCAATGATTCTCTATTTTCATAATTTCTCATTGATATACGAAGATACCAACAAAAACTGATTTTTCTTGGGAAATCTAAAATCACCCGTCTCTCTCTCTCTAAAATCTAAAATCTAACAAGTAATCTCGGACTAGCAAGTGGGAATTAGTATAACATTGAGTTCTGTTTATTGTTTTATGCATGTTTTTTCTATGGATCATTTCCAGGTTACGGCCTAGATTAGCTCACCCTGAAGGTCCAAATTCATCACTATACAACTTTCTTTCCCAGTAGCTATTTTGGTTTCTGACTTTAATTAGTACTCATTGCCTGCCCTTCTTTTTGTTTAACTACAGAAGAGGTTGCCACAGCCAGAGCAGCAGCTGCTTGCAACACTATTATGGTATTATTTTATTTCTTAAAACATAGACAAGTGATCTTTTTAATTAGGTACTAACAATACACGTTATGATTTTTACTTTATGTTTTAGGTCTTATCAACCATGTCTACTTGCACTGTGGAGGAAGTTGCTTCTAGTTGCATTGCTGTTAGGTTCTTTTAGTTATACGTATACATTTCCTCCTTTACCTCTTCTCATTTTCAGCTTGTTTGTACTTAATATTGGTATTTATGTTTTAGTTTCTTAGTTGTAATATTGAATCTTATCAAGAATAGGTATATAAGAGGCGAGATGTATCAGCTCAGCTAGTGAAGAGAGCCGAAAGAAGCGGATTCAAGGCTATTGTCCTGACTGTTGATGCTCCTAGACTTGGTCAAAAAGGCAGACATAAGGAACAAGTAAATTGTTGTTTATACATTATCAAATTCATAGATCTCAAGTCTTTTATGTTGGTGCTAAATGGTATTTGACAGATGACTCTGACAACTTCTGCAGAATGGTTGCATCTCAGTTGAAGAATTTTGAAGGCCTTATATCGACTGAAGTTGTTGATGTAAGTAAAGTTGTTCATTTCTTCAAATTTGCAACAATTTTGTTAGTCTAGCGACGTGAGAAAGCTTTCTATCCATTGATCTTAAGATACATGTATATCACTCCGTTAAAAACATGTTTATTTGAAACGAAAGCTTCAATCCAACTTGTTAAGGGGATGTAGACCTTAATTTCAAGTTCTTTTTATCTGTGCCAATTAACAAACTTTCAGCTGTATGATCTGACTAATGTCTTAGTCTCTTAGACTCTCACCAATGTGGATCCAAATGTTTATAATATATACGGTTTCTAGCACTTGTATGCATACGTGTAGTACAAGTGTTCTTGCCTGTAGGAAACTTTAAAACACTTTAAAACAAGTACACTTGTAAACTATGACCTTGTAAATTGTCATACGAGGAAATATCTTTTGTGTATTCACACACTGAAACTCCTTCCTGTGCAGTGTATGACCTCTGCAGGACTTGCAATGGTTGAGATCTATCACAAACTTGCCAATACTGATCAAGGGGGTACTCGCTCGCGAAGACAGTAACATCAAGGCTCCAACTTTTCATATCTAGTATAAGTATGGATTGCGTAGCAAAACTTCTATGCATCGAAAAAATTTTGACCTCTCTGCAAAAAATATGCAAGTTGATTTGTTTTTAAGGTTAATTTCCTTGTCACTTTGATATGCGCAATTTGTTTGATCTGTAACTGACAGTGTTTTTGTTCAACCACTTTCAGCAATAAAGGCTGTTGAAGCTGGTGTTTCTGGGATTGTCGTCTTTAATCATGGCGCTCGCCAACTAGACTACTATCTCTGTCCTGGAAGAGGTGAGTATTTCAGTTGATCATACTTACTGCTGCAAGTTTTCTTTTGCCTTAAAGGAGCTACCATTTCTAAAACGCTTGTGGGTGTCATCACGGCAGGTGGTTCAAGCAGATGGAGGGCAAATTCCTGTTCTGTTTGACGGTGGGGTGTGCCGAGGAACAGGTGTATTCAAGGCGCTAGCCCTTGGCGTGCAGGCCATACTTGTAAGCTCTTCCACGTTTTAATAAAATGTACCTTAATTTTTGGTCTCCTTTTTTGTATTTTTTTTTCTCTCTATTTCTAGGTGGAAATCATTGTTATACATGAGTTAAGAAGTCTAGTTATTGCCCTAACAAACAAGCAACGGAAGTTAGAGAAAAAAAGAAAAGAAAAAATACAGAGTTAAGTGGATGTAACTCTCATATTAAAAGTGAACCACTATAAATCTTGTTTGCTATTATTTATTCATTTATTTATTGTCCTGCAATTTTACTGCACTGGGTGGTAAAAGATTAAGGCGTCTAACATTAAGCTGATATTTCCGCGCCTTTTGGATTGCTTGCATTTCTCTTTAATTTTGTAGTTGAAAACTGCAGGTTGGGAGGCCAGTCGTCTACAGCTTGGCAGCAATGGGAGAAAGTGGTGTGAAAAAAGTGATTGAAATGCTGGAAAATGAGCTTGAGTTCACTACGACGCTTTCTGGTTGTCCTAGTGTTAGAGGTATTACAAGGAATCATGTGATGACAGAGCATATGACAGACTCAACTACTCAAAGCTTTAGTTTCATTTGAATTGCATTGATTAAACAGATTAAGGACTTTAAATTCCATTAATAATGGGGTCTACCTTCTTTCTCTACAAAAACATACGGATACTTGTTTCTGTTCATGTTTCTGTTCATGTCATTTGTTGTGTTATCCTCTTTTATATGTTGTCCTATAATACTATGACAACTTTTAAGCTTCAGAATAATTGTAATGTTTTGGAGAAAAGTTGAAACTTTATGGTTTAAACTATATAAAAGCCTTTCGCATTGCTCAAAAGTAGACCCCATTTTTTTAAAAAAAACACATAGAAAGAAGAACAAACAAAATGTCCTTCAAAAAAAATAAAAAATAAAAAACCAAAAAATCACGGTAGATCGAACATAAGAGAATAACATTTTGATCTTGTAGTGACTATTTGGATATATAAAATATAATCATCGCAAGATATTATATGTGAGGTTCGTTTGTTTATGTTACAACCATGGTTGGCACGTGGCACTTGGTAGCTAATTAAGCAAGAAATTAAAAAATATATTGACTTGAATATGTTCGTGTTTTACCTTAACTAGCAGGTGTATAATATGTCAGGCTTGTATATGAGAAAGAACATTAAGAAGAAGAAGAAGAAGAAGAAGAAAGACAGAAATTTTTTAAAAAAAAAAAAAAAAAGAGGAAAGAAAGAAAAAAGAAATGAGAGAAAGAATTCAAATCGTGCGCAAATTAGACAGCAAATTAAAGACAGAAATTAAGCAAAGGAAAAGAAAAGAACATAAGAAAAAGAAAAATAAAAATAAAAGGAAAATAATAGAAGAAAGAGGAGAAGAAAAAGGGAAAAAAAAAAGAAGCTTATGTCTGGTTGATCATATAAAGAAATATAAAATAAAAAATAAAATATTGAGAGCAACATATAAAAACTAACAAAAACACGTGTCACCACGGTTTAATAATTGGTGGAAACTTAAAAAAAAAAAAAAAAAAAAAAAAAAAAAAGCATGTGTGACCCACTGCTCCCATGGTGCGTTCGAGCTTTGATTAATCGGTCAGATGACGTTGTTCACCGAAATCAAATCTCTCTCTCTCTCTCTCTCTCTCTTTGAAATCTACTTTCTTCAGCTTGAAGTAAAGAAACCTTTTGTCTAAAAAACGTTAGGGAGCCTCAAACTTCGAGATGGGGCATAGGCGTTGGACTAAGATCTTACTATTCCTTTTGTGTGTCCCTCAAATGTTACTTTGACATGAAAAATAGAAGTGTTAATTAGGCACTTTATCTTTTTTAAATTCAGTTATAATTTTTATGCAAAAATTAAACAATTTTTATTTCATAAAAATAATATTATGTTTTAAATCCAACTCTGCAAAAATAATTTTTGTCCAACAACTACAGTCATTCTCAACAAAGGGAACATCAACAAAATAGAAAGAGCGACCATAGAGAGAGAGAGTCCTATTTACGCAATCTTGTTTCTTTCTCCCTAATTCTTCTCCCATAAAAGCGGCTTTGATGCCCATAGCAAAAGGTCGGACAAAAGCTTGCAATAACTTTAGAAACCATGGTACAACACAAGACGTAAAAGGTTCTAATTGTTAGGTCAATATTCATCACGTGTTATGTTAGAGGATTTTTAGGTCATTCCTCATGAATCTAACCCAACTTGCTCAGTTTATAATGAGAGAAGAAAGAAATGAAAAAAAGGAGTAAAGATGGAGGAAAAAAAAAAAGGAGCAAGGCTGGTGAGAAAAAAGAAATAAGAATTGATCGAAGGAAAATCAATGACGTGAGAGGAAGAGAAACGGAATGGAAGAAAGGATTAAGAGAGAAAAAAGAAATGACTCTAAATTGTAACACACGAAGAAAAAAAAAAAAGCATATTAGATATGGTTTAGAGATTTTGACGTGTCAAAATATAATTAATGAGACAGAGAGAGGAAGGGACAGAAGATCTCAGCCCATATGCCTCGTATGCTGCGTCTACGCATGAGGCTCCCTAACTACGCTTTTTTTGCATAAGGTCCTTTACACTTGGTAAAAACATTGCAAACCAAAAGAAAAGAGAGGCAACCGAGTGAATTGGACGAGTGGCATGGAGAAAGCAACGTTGATTCCCTTGTATTTCTGGGCTTTTTGTGCAATGTTCTTCGCGAGCGCTGCAAGTAGCTGCCATGACAACCTACTCCTGAAAAATCACGTAGCCTTATTCACCTCTGGCGATTCACAATTCGATGTCCGAGACAACAATTACGTCCCAGCTTTCCGTAGCTTCCAACGTAATTATTGGCCTTATGGCGAAACCATTGGATTCCCCACAGGCCGATGTAACGATGGACGTATGATTCCTGATTTCATCAGTAAGGTTCTATATACATGCATATAGATAATTTATATATCATATTTTACAAGAACTTAGTATCTCTTATTAGAATCATCTGTCTCTTTTGAACATTTTAAAAAGTTTCATTTAAAAGGCCAACCTGCACTTAGTGCAGTGGTCTAATGTATTTAAGTTTATGTTTATTGTTATTACTAAATGATCGAAACTGCAATAAATAGTATTATTTTGATGCTCAAAGAAGTAAATAGTAGTTTGTAAATTATTTGTAGTAAAGTAAATAATTTATTACACCTAGTAAACAAAGTATTTACTCCTAATACATAAATTATTTAGCTAGTAAGTATATCATTTGCTTTAAATATATTAAACCATGATAAACTTCGAAAAAAGTTTCAAAAAAAATTGTTGTTTGTGGCCTCTTTCCCTTGCATGATTTGAGACGAAAATTTATTTTACCCTTTACAGTACTCTATCCTTGGTATAGTTTGCCACACCATTTAAGATTTGCACAGTAGACAACTTTTATAGCTAATAATATGCATAGTACATTGGGGCTATTGGCACTATATATCACTCTTTAAACTACGAGAAGTGTCTAAGAATTTGTTGCCTAAATTTTTTGTTTCAACAAATTACTCTTTTGGTTTAATTTTTTTTTAATTTCTGTTATTTAGTTTAAACGTTCCTTTCTCTCTCTCTTGCCAACATGCAAGCTTTAACATTATTTTTTATTGATGTTATTAAAAGCTTTTGTTGCAAAAAATTTACAAGTACACGAAATCGTAGACAAGTAATAAAGTAGTGAGCATAAAGTATCACTCTGACAAAAATTGTGTTAATTTAGTTAAGTACTAGAATTGGTTAACTTTAAAATTATCGGAGCAATTGAAAATATAATAGAAAAAATGACAAAACAAAATATAAATAAAAACCTAAATAAATAAAAGACTAAGGTATCCAATTTCATCAAAGCTAATCATGTTCAAAATTACATAATTCAATTAATTAAAATTTATTGCTATGCTGACAATGAATTTCTTTAATATAATTATATCTTTCTCAAGCATCAATAATCATATTTCAAACATACAGACTCTACATTTCTATCAAGATTTTAATATGTTGAAATTCATTAAAAATAAGAAATCACAAACACTGTACTAGACTCATAATTATCTCTAACCTATGATATTCAAATGGTGTCACAGTCATAGGGCATATTTAACCGTCACTTTTCAATCTCAAATTAAATACTAAATCATGCAAAAGTTGGGCAAACAATCACACGCATTAAGAACAGATTAGAACACTCAACAAATTGGAATAAACATAGAATTAATTCAACTAAAAAAAATTAAACAATCATAATCCGACTATATTGTAACGCTAGAAAAAGAAATTTAAAACAAAATTAAAAATAAATATAATAGTTTCAGTATAATTAAAGAACAAAAATACAAAAATACAAAACTAGAAAATAAAACTAAATTGAATGTGTTACAGATCTTCAAGGTTCTTCTTCTAAATAATCTCCTTTTTCTAATTATAGCCTCTAAAAATATCTTCCCCAATAACAAAAACCTAAAATAAAACCTAAAT
Source organism: Artocarpus heterophyllus (assembly GCA_025403435.1). Lineage (NCBI taxonomy): Eukaryota > Viridiplantae > Streptophyta > Magnoliopsida > Rosales > Moraceae > Artocarpus > Artocarpus heterophyllus. Next base: position 4,871,372 of record CM046350.1, on the reverse strand, counting down.
TTTTTTTTTTTCCTTCTCTTGGCTGCAAAGCAGCCTTCGGCTCCTGAGAAGCTCCCAAACTAGGCTCCCTTTCATATTATGGCTGAACTTGGCTATTTATATCCATTTCTTTAACGCCAGCAACGACAAAAAGAAGCAAGGATTTAAAGCTCCTTGACTTGTGCCATGTGGCATATTGTAGTTGGCTGGAGTGGAATGCTGCCCAAGGGTGCGCGGCACTACTAGGTCGCTGACACAAGCTGGACCACCTGATGGACGCTGACAGATGCGTATTCCCTGCAATTGGAGACCACACGTGCACTGACGCACTACGAGATTGATCAAACGGCTGGAGACCGAGTATCAGCTTCACACTTTCGCGAGTTGGTCTCCCGTTTGGGCAAATTTTAATTCGAGTTTTCGGACGCATTTTGACGTTCTTGACCCCAAATCAATTCCAAATTACCGTTTTGCCCATTTTTACTATGATACCTACACAAATAAGGAAAAATAAATAATTAGAAAAGAAACTCAATTAAAAATAAAATTCAAGTAAACTAAAATTAAAACAAATAAAAGCCAATTAAAATAACCAAAAACTCACAAATATTAAATTAAAAGTATCCAAGTTACCAGTATAAAACTTAACTTATCAAACACTTTCAAACTTAATATTTCACTTGTCGTCCAGCAAAAGACAAAAAAGAAACCGAAAGAAGAACCTTAAAACCGAGTGGCGATTCGGTTGACTCATACAGTATGTCTCAAAGATTGCATAAGTTATATGACTCAAAGAAAAATGTAAACATTATATGAGTTTAGAATTTCAATTCTTGAATCAGTCCAATCCTAACTTCGATTCTTTGCGTGTGTATGTGTGAATAGTCTTTTTCACAATTGCAAGCAAATTCAAGTTAGTTTATACGCCCCAATGTTCTCTAAGGAATCTCAAATTTTTTGCGATGTTTCAAACCCTATAAGTCTACTTTTAATACCAACTCTCTACTAATGTAAACTAACATATCATTAAAGATAAAAAAGACTTTATTATAGGTTGTAATGCTTGGCTAAGGTGATGGCTAAGAAAGAAAGGGTATATATATATATATATATATATATATATATATATATAAAAGAGAATTCTAATGAAACATGTGAGAATCATAGAGAGATAAACATTTATTTAAAACATGAAAATGCTGCTAGAAATATTTAGAAGCTTCTTCTTTTTCTCTTTTTTTTCTTTTGTTTTTTCAAGTCGACTTTTCTTTTCTTTTCTTCTCCATTATTTCCTCAAACTTATTTCTTTAAATGCAATAAGGTAGTGAGATTTTTTTTTTTGATAGATCAATGAATGATTTTTTAAAAACAAATTCTAGGAGCTCCTTAATTTTTCTTTTGTATTGAAATATTCATGAATTCTCTTGAAAAGGTAAGGATTTTTTATTTTTTATTTTTGGGTTATATGGTAAGGAATGAGGATGGTGTAGGTTAAAAAAAAAAGGAAAAAGGCTTAAGTATCTGAGGCTCAAGGGGTGAACAAAAGATATAATGATGAAAGAGTAGGCTTTAAAAAGGTTAAATGGTTCAAAAATGGCCTAAATCTATAATGATATTTTGTATATGATTTCGTCTCAAGAGGTAATCAAATAGACTCTAAGATTTTGTGAGATCTTGTTAAGAACAACTAATGTGCATAAACCTTCTCTAAATAAGCAAACAATCAATCAATCAAGACTATGTGTATTGAGTGTTTGAATGAATCAACAAGTGAAACAGTACCAACTCAATAATCAAGCGTGCAAACAAAAACAATGTTTAGCACTCTTTCAAGAACCATATTCAATTTCAACCAAATTCTTATCATAGGCTTTTGATTATCAAACTTTATCATCACTCGAAAACAAAACAAAAACAATTTTTTAAAAAAAAAATCCCAAAAACAAACATAATCCCAAGAAAAACTCCTAACAAACCCTAAAAAACAAAAACCAAAAAAAAAAACCTAAACTAAACTCCCACTCCTAAACTTAAAATTAACATTGTCCTCAATGTTAAAAAAAATGAAGAGGATAAAGAGAACTTTCCTTAACTTCTCACGGTGTTAGCAACTCATCTTTTCGTGCTAGGTGCCACGACTTCCATTCTACAATTATCACAAAAAGATATAAACTTTTAGTACGGTAACCTCTAAACTTGCTCAAAGACCTAAAAAGGAGCGAAAAAAAACTTAAGAACTAAAATAACATAAAAAAGATAACAAAAGCAAACTAAAGATGAAATTTCAAAAACTTAGGTTGTCTCTCAAGAAGCACTTGATTTAAATTCATTGGCTTGACTTTTGAAGGAGCGCTCGTCAAAGAGCAGTTTTTGCCCATAGTAAGTGTCATACAATGCTATATATGGGTCTTGGTTTTAGATACCCTCAAGCTTGACATGATGTGAACGGTTTTGGCACGTCACATCAACAACACATGCCTTTAGATGATGAGCTTGGGAGGAGAACACTGTTTTTGGCATTTGCTCATGGAGCACGTAATATGGTGGAAGTGGCATCAATGAGAACCAAGGATCCATTGGTGGTGTATGTGTTAGTATCACTGGTGAGCTCAAATCGATAGTTGCATGTGCTTCTTCATTCTCCAATGAATCTTGTGGCTTAGTTTAATATAGGAAATCCTCGAATAACCCTTCAATTTGCTATTCATTCTCCACTTGACTATCCATTACCATGCTTATGATTTGATTTTTGTAGAATTCATGACTTTGGATGGTTGTCTCCTGACTTAGAAGATGTAAATCAATTTCAATTACACGAGTGTCTAAATGTTGAGCTAAAACAACATCAACGGCTTTTCGCTTGTCATCCTAAGGCTCAATGTCCTTTAGTGGCTCAAATTCCCGTGAAACTTTCCCATAATTCGAATTACTCTCTCAACCTTGGTTGTTTGAGTCATCATCATCAAGCCACACCTTATTCTTCACCATTTGATTGTCACCATAACAATTGAAAAGTTCTACTTCATCCTCTTTGCGGCTCTCTAAAATTGCTCTCATAAGGCTTTCCATTTGTTCATCAAGATACCGTCTAAAGTCAATTTGATGTTCTAAAGCTCCATAAATTGGTTAAAGATATTCTACAATTGAGGCATTGCTTCTTTAAGTCTTGATTTCCTCTCTCCTCTTAATGCCCAAATGGTAGTTTTTATAATACTAGGGTGATGGGTGTGTGGAAGGTATTGGTGACTCCAACCCTACAGTGAAGGATCCTAATGCTAGTGGTAGTCAAAATTTGTAATGACCGGGAAAAATATTCATTAATAAAACTTAATATTTAATTAGGTTTAATTAATGAATTTACTTTTAAAAATGTGAATTTTTGTAAAAATTGTAATTTTTGTAAAAATTACAATAAAGTAGGAATAAACGACATTGAATGTAAATTATATGACAAATGTGATGCAATGTTAGATATTGCAGAATACAGATTTTATGAGTTTAATTACTCAAAAATTTGTAAATAATATCCATAAAATGAAATTTATGTCATGATTAATTGTAAAATTGTGATATAAATAAGTGGGTGATTAGAATGTAAATAGGACATAGAAGTTATCCAAACCCAAATTAGAGGTAAAAAGGAGGCCGAAGCAGTATGAGTATACTGCTAAATAAAAACACAGATACGAAAAACGTTATGATTGGCCTCCAAAAGTAAATGAAAAGTAAGTTAAATATTTTTATACAGTCTAAGGATAGAAAGTACACTGATTTGACCACGACAGTATAGGAAAAATACTGTGTGATGAAAAATTACACACTATAAATTTTTAACTCCATAAAGTAGACACTCCTTGATTTTCTATTGGGCCACATGTCAAGAAAAGTGGCCCAATCATCTTGTGACACCTAGTGGTGTACTCATGGGTTACCATGAGTCACCAAATGTGATAAGAATGCATTTATGGCAAGTTTATCACAATTTTCTTTTCTTTCCTTTCCTTCCAAGATCCGGCAGCCATAACCCAGGTCTCTAAAAAATTTCTCAGCCCCCAAACTTTGCAAAAAATACCCCCACACAAGTTTTACAAGCAAGTACAAGGATTTTCCCACAAGTTTAAGGTAAAATCCTAAACTTTTAATGGGTTTTCAAGGGATTTTTCATGGGCAAAGGACAAGAGATTAATCCATGGTATTTTTGTATGGAAAGGAAGCTTAGGAGGGAGTCTAAAGGGATTTTGAAGGCTTGAAACCAAAAGGGTGTTATTTTGGTAAGTTTTAAGTTTTAAAGTTTGAAATTTTATGGATTTTGTTTTGATTTTTATTCTTTCAAACCCATGAGGGGTTTTGAGCATGTATTTGATGGAATTTCATGTATATGTGGTGAATGGTAGGTTTGAGTTATGAAATTTTTATTTTTAGTGCAAACTGGCAATTTTTGAAAAAATGATGTTTTTGTAATTTTTGATGTTTAACTTTGCAAAGGTGATGTTTGAGCATGAGAATGTATTGATTAAGGCATGAAATGATTTCTGCAGGGGTATAATTGCAAGTTTGAAATGGATTTTTGTAAAAATGCCTTAGGGACTAAATTGAAAGAAAAAAATTCCTCTCGGCAGAATTGGAAAATAGCCAAAAACACCCTTGTACAGTGATATTTTGGAAAAAGTTAAAACATAAAAGTTGTAGATCTCGATGAAACTGTTAGGCATCTCAAACGGTTCATCAAAAAACTGAATCGTTTATGAGATTTTAATTTTTCAAGAATTTATGGAAATTGTGAAAAATTTTAAAAGGGGCAAAAACGTCATTTCTCAAAGGATTTTGAATATGGTACTTTGAGCAAAAATGATCCTTGAGAAAATTAGAAAATTCTGATGTAAAGAAGTAAATTTTAGTCTCGGGGTTAAAATCGTCAAAATTTTCAGTTCAGGGACTAAACCGCAAAGTTTAATAAAAATGGGGCATAATTGAGAAATAAAGAGATTTGACCCACGAGGGTGTTATTTTAGAATTAATATGTGGTTATTTTTGTAAGAATAACGAAATCGAGCTCGGGTAGGTTAGTAAACCCGCGGAGGGCAAAATCGTCATTTTTGCCCAAATAACCCGAACCACTTTGAAATGTTTCCAATGGGATAAGAAAACGATTAGAAAGGTTTTCATCTTTCGTTAGAAACGATAGGGGGAAGTTAGATAGAAATAAGAAAAAACAGTAGTTTTTAGAGTTGTACATAGTAATGTAACTCAATTTATTAACTAACAAATGTTTCGTATCGAAACATAGTGAAATTTGGCTAATGGCTTTGTAATTGGCCAACAGGATCCTAGGAGTCTAGAAGAAGGGATATCGAGGTTAAGTTACCCGACAATTGCATCAAGTAAGTACCCATTCCACCTACAGTATGAAATTGTAGGATTAAAGTGTAAAATGTATATGTGTATACTTGTATGTATATCAAGGTGTATACTTGTATGTATGCAACAACATGAGTATTTATAAAAAATAAAATGGTATACTTGTGAGTATATGGAATATATATATATATATATACTTGAAAGTATATAATAACACATACCTGAGTGTATATGATAATGTATATCAGTGTGTATATTTTATGTTAAGTACCTGTGAGTACATTATGCTATGTATACCTGTGCGTATATTAATGTATACCAGTGTGTATATTTTATGTTAAGTACTTGTGAGTACATTATGCTATATACCTGTGTGTATATTAATGTGTACCAATGTGTATATAAAGTATGTACCTGTGTGGTCTATATCGTACAAAAGCATTTATGTATATTATGTTATGTATAACATGTATTCATCACTTCATGCATGGTATGCTAACCATAATAAGTGAATTGGTAAATGAATCACCAAAAGTTAAGAAAAGTGTCGTACCGACACCTGACTCAAGGGGAGTTTAAGGATTACAGGATGGTCACGGTGCTACGTAGACCTAAGTGCGCAATGGTACGAACACTTGGGCTCTAGTTAAAGATAAGAAATGATAATGATAAAGAAGGATTATACGAAAGCATAATATGATCATGCATTTTATTGAATGTGCATGTGGGTTTATATGGGACTTACTGGGCGTTAGCTCATTACGTTTTTCATACTGTAGGTATTTCGACGAAAAGGTCAGAATAAATAATAATGATGAGCTGGCGGACGGATGATGTGTGCAGACTGGGTATGGTTTCTGCCATAGTATGTTTTCCGCTGTATGGTATTTTAAATATTTTGAAAGTAATGTTTGATAAGCTATATTGTAAGAGAAGGATGGTTATGTAAACACAAGTATATGTTTGTATCTCAAAGGTTATTAAACAATATATGTACAGTATTTGTATAAAAGAAAAAAAAATTCCTAAATTTTTGCCCTAAAGTAAGTAAGAAAAAGTTTAATCACAACCCGAAAAGGCAGGTTGTGACAAAATCCATGATATCATTTAACCAAAACATTGCACTCTCACGGCTTATATTTAACAAGTGACCACCAATTGTCAAAGCTTCATTGTCTGCCTAATTTCTTGTTTCCTCATCCAAACTATTGTCGAAAAAGAAAGTAAGAGACCGATTTGAAAGATTGCAGTTAGATTATGTTTCAATTATGTCATTGAATTTCCCCCATGTGGCATAAAATGGTTCCATGTGTTGTTGGGCAAAACTTGTAAGGATATGCCAACGAAGCTGTAATGCCCCCTTACAGACGTCACAGATGTCATTACACTCATCCTTGTTATCATTAATTAACATAGACTATTTAAATTTAAAAACATAATTTGATGAACATATCCCTAGGATCCATACAGATATATTTTTTTTATAACATTTATAAATATACAATCATATATTAAAACTACTAATATATATAATTTTTAAATAGTTTACCAATTCTAAAATGATGAGACCATAATTTAAATAAAATTTAAAACAACTTTAAAATATGTTCAAACAGTTCAGTAGGTTGAACTTCAAACATCGGCAGGCCGAACATGACCGGTAGTCCAAACTTCAACCAGCAGTAAGCCATCCAAGACACTGCAAAATAGGGGTTTTAAAACACATAGATCAACAAGCCGATATAAGGTAATCAGCAGGCCAATCTTTTGCAAAAACAAGTCTTTTTACTTAATAGTATGGAAATTTAACATACAAAGAAATAAAAACATAGTTTAGAAACTCTTTTTCTTTAAAACAAAAAATTTATATCTTGATGTTCTTCTGTTTCAATCCATTGTTCCTTACTCACACGTCTGTCATTGCCCTCCACCTATTCCATAGTCTTCTTACCTTTGTCTGCAACATGATCATAAATAAAGTAAGCCAAAGCTTAGTAAGTACACTTTCCTATCTCACAACTTAAAACATTTTATGAACACCTTTATGAAACATCATAGTCATAATCATCCTTAACATAGTAGTGCACTTGGCATAGTTTCATATAAAACATATATTTCATTATCATTATCCATATTAAAACTTCATTCATTTTATCTTTGGGGGTCCAAGTGTTGCATCATCATCATCATCGTAGGTGCGCCGTCATGAGAGGATAAGAGTAGCTAATCCTAAACCAAACATGACAAGTCCAACTTTGGACATCATAAACATAGACATAAACATAAATATAAGGTGTGCAACACTTAATTAATTGATACCTATATAGATATACTTTTAACATACCTAATCATTAAAACATTTATTAAACCTTTTTGTTGCAACAAGAGTTTTTTTTTTTTTCATGAGAAAACAATATGGAAAAAAACTTAAAAATTATCATACAACAGATTCTCAAAACTTTTTTGTAAACTTTTATCATGGTACATGTAAGAATGTACCTACTTGACTTGCTTACTTAAACCTTATCTTAGATGACATTGCCGCAGTCTTAATGTGCTTACTTCTTGGTGTGTTCATATCATACATCCATATACAAATAAAAATAAATTTCATTCTCATGAAATCATCCAAAACCATATGACATTATTCATACTTCCATCTGAAGAAATACAAGAGCATAAATACACTTTACTAACTTATAAATATTCATGCAAAAACTGCAATACTAATACTTGCCTGACCCTTATGTATTCATAATTAAATAACTCACAATTCATATACAATTAAGGTATGAAATTTTGCAGGAACATAATTAACATATATATGAATTACCCTAATTTTTCTTGAGCCATAAAAATTTCATTAGACAATTAAAATAAGTCACACTACACAACACAAGAACTGCTAGCAACAACAAAACAGTGAGCAGCCCTAACAAATACTCATAAAATAAATTATCTATATCTTAAAATAATTTCATAAAAATCCTGTATACAATAGACACCTAAAACTATAACATATCCAAAATTTAACTTCAAATAAATTCAAAACGACTCAAAACCTACATTAGAATTCAGAGACAAAATAAACCTTCAACACATAAGGCAGTGAACAATACAAGATCATCATACTCAAACAATTAAAATAAAATTACTTTGACCCTAAAATTTTTATGAGAACCTATCAACATATAAATACATCACCACAAAAAGTTTTATTAAAAAATAAATTCGTTTGTTCATATAAATAGGTCACATAAGCAAGAAGTCCATAATTCACTGCATAGGCAGCCATAAAACCTAATCTGACATAAAGTTCAAGAATTCATCAAATATTCATCAAATCACTACGAACTTTCTAGATCATAAGGTAACGTATGTATGAATATTTCTACAAAATTTCATTCAAATCACAATTCGTTTGCCCCTTAAACATAGACTGCATTTTTGTGAAACATTACCGATCAACACCAATTACATCATGAGTGGTAGAGAATAAAAATTTAATATCTTAATGTAGAAAATTCCAAATGGCATGAAATTTTGAGGAATATCATATAACATATACATAAATATCATATTAAAATTTCAAAGCAAACAAAAATTCATGGACAAAGTTATGGGGGTTGAATTAGAGAGAGAATGCAATTTCAGGAATAGTCTAGAATAAGTTTCTTACCTCAAAACAATTCTTCTCAAGCTTTCTTTGAATTAGTCTAAGCGAAAACCCAATATTTCATTCAAATATTTGCAAGAATATAAGGGAGAAAAGGGGAAGAAAACGTATAGAGAGGAAGAGTGTCTAAGAAAATTTTAGAGAAAGAGGGAGAAAGAAAAAAAAATTTAGAGAGAGATGGGGTGATAGGTGTGTAAATGGGGAATGGTGTGAAAAGAAAGTAATCTTCTCTATATTTAAAGCATATTTTCTTTTAAAAAGATGAGGTATGCATGTAGGTGGGGTGACATAAGGACAAAGTCCAAGATTTGCTCTAACTACCAAATCTTATCTTTTCAAATTAGGAAACCTTATCACAAAAATCAAATCTTCTCTTTTAAAAAGTCAAACTTTCCCTAATTATGGATAAGAAAAGAGATATCAATTATTCAAAATTTTCCCAACTAATTAAATTAATCATAAATGCCACAAAATTTTGGAATGATTTGCTAATTTCTCATCAGCCGCATTCGGCCTGCAGATGACTTAATTCGGCCTGCCAAAGTTGTAAGTTCGGCTCGCCGATTAAATTCTTCGGCATGCCGTTCTGGAAAATAAATTCGGAAGTGCCAATTTAAAGATACTAAAAATAAAATATTAAATATTTATCATGCATACATTATAAGTGATATGAACACCTTGAGCACATGAATTCCATATGACTATCACCTATTATAATACTTAAATAAATGGTCAGTAACATTATTTCATAAGGAAAAATACGTAACATCGTTAAATGTCTACCATTAACCGTTATATGAAAAATAGCGGCTGTTACAGAAGCATCTTGCAGTACCTTGCAAAACAAATGACTCAAAGGAAAAAGTTCACAAGTGCACGGAATCGTAGACAAGTAATAAGGTAGCAGGTATAAAGTATCGTTCTCAAGAGGATTATGTTAATTTAGTTAAGCACTGGAATTTGTTAACTCTAAAATTATTTGAACAATCAAAAATAAAATAAAAATAATAATAAATCAAAATATAAATGAAAAACTAAATAAATAAAAGACTAGGGTATCCAATTTTACCAAAACTAATCATGTTCAAAATTACATAGTTCAATTAATTAAAATTTATTATTATGCTTATAGCGAATTTCTTTAATTTAATGATCAATCTTTTTCAAGCATCAATAATCATATCTCAAACATGAATATCCTACACTCTATCAAGATTTAGCCATGTTGAAATTCATTAAGAACAAGAAATCACAAACGCTGCACACACTCATAATTATCTCTGACTTATGATATTCTAATGGTGTCATAATCATAGGGATATTTAACCATCACTTCTCAGTCTTAGAATTAAATGCCAAATTATGCAAAAGTTGACCAGACAATCATAGCAAGGTACTATACTTGCTATACTTGGTTATCTTGGTTCTCACTGCCTCTTTTTCCATCACGTAACCTATTTTTAATGTACACAATCATAGCAATTCAAGTTATAAAGAAAGAGAAGATACATGCACAAAATTGGCATGTACTTAAGATTTGGCACATTAGACATCATGGCGACAAATAGGTTTTCCTTGTTGATCTTGTCCACCATATCTGCAATTATGCTAAATTTTGTCTTCAATTGTCAAGGCCACCTTCTGTTGGGGAATTAGGCGACTCCTAATTCCAAGGATCGCAAGAACGAACAATTGCAGAAAATAAATAGGAGAAAAGAAGAAAAAGAGACACCAAATTTTTATACAGGTTCGTCCAAATTTGTGACTACGTCCTGTTTCTGCCGCTTGCAGATTCCACTATGATGAAGGAGATTACAGATTACAAGAGCAGTTTCTCACACACTCACAAATTGTGCTTACCAAAACTCTCTTCTATCTAACACCCAATGGGAATTTTTTCTCTCTCAAGGATGGAGCTCTCAAGAATTTTTGCCTCTCACAAAATTATGCCACTCACAATTTTCACACACTTTTCACACCCACAACCCTAGCCACCTTGTGTCTATTTATAATCAAAGGAGGAGAAAAATAGCAACTAATGGGAAACCCTAGTGGTTTCCTGTTTTTGGGACCTTTGAATTCGACTTTGACTCAAAAACATCGCGGAACACAGCGCGTCAGCGCCGCGGCGCTCGAAACGAGCGCTGCGGCGCTCCCCTGCGACGCCTAGGCGCAATTCACCTGGCGCCTAGGCGCCATCCTCTTTGAGCCTAGGCGTAAAGCCCTTGGCGCCTAGGCGCTTGCCACATAGCGCCTAGGCGCAATCCACCTGGCGCCTAGGCGCTCTCCTCATGGCGCCTAGGCGCCCTCATCCCAGCGCCGCGGCGCTCTTCTGCCAGAGCCGCGGCGCTTGCTCCCTGCCTTCGAGGACGTGATTTTCTCCATTTTCCTTCCTTTTGTTGGGTTGTCTACTTGATTTGGCTCCACATCTACAACACCATCCAGTCCCAGAAAAACATGTACCTTTGTTGGTCTTTGGTGATTCAATTTTTGACCCTGGAAATAACAACTACATCAACACAATTGCTAAGGCAAATTACTATCCGTACGGTGAAACCTTCTTCAAGTACCCGACTGGGAGATTTTCCGATGGTCGCATTATCCCCGACTTCATTGGTAAGATCATATACACCTTTCGTTCACTTTTTTTTTTTTTTTTTTGTGTGTGGAATTTGTGTCTGAATAACTAATTAGTGTTGAAGTAAATAATTGATGCAGCTGAGTACGCAAAATTGCCTTTGATTCCGCCGTATCTACAGCCTGGAAATCACGAGTTTTCGTATGGGATGAACTTTGCATCTGCAGGGAGTGGTGCTTTTGTTGAGTCCAACCAAGGGATGGTATGTGACTTTTATGTTTTATTGACCATACAATATGTTTACCTATATGTTCCACCTCATATTTTGAATTGTATTTTTCATTATGGTTTTACAATTCGAACATATCTTTTGTTTCAGACGATAGACCTTGGAACTCAGCTTACATATTTCAAGAATGTTACCCTGAAGTTGAGGCAGAAACTAGGGGATGAAAAGGCAGAAGATTTGTTATCAAGAGCTGTTTACTTGTTTACTATTGGAAGCAACGATTATGTATTTGCCTTCACCATAAACTCCACTGTTCTTCAATCCTACTCCCACAAAGAATTCGTAGGACTGGTGATAGGCAACATAACTTCAGTTATTGAGGTACTTTGTACGTTTTGAAAATTTCCTGTATTGATGTCCTTTTGCATGTTGATTAATCTTGGTTACACATATGTAATATTTATGTGACTTTTAATTATTGTTGTTTTGTGATATTTAGGAGATATACAAAATTGGGGGAAGGAAATTTGGGTTCGTAAACTTGTGGCCTTTGGCCTGTGTGCCATATATGAGAGTAATTGATGCTGAGAAATATGGCGCCTGCTTTGATCAAATTACACCATATATACAGCTACACAACAAAGAAATTTCCAAGCTCCTTTCAAGGCTGCAAAATGAGCTCAAGGGGTTCAGTTATTCTCTAGTTGATTTCTACTCATTTCTAAAAGCCAGAATGAATCATCCTCCTAAATATGGTAAACATTTATTATTATTATTGATGTTGTTATTTTCTATTTTTATCTTTTTAATTAGGAAATTTCAAGGGCATGAATTTATATTTTTTCACTAATGTTTGAAATTGTTACTTTAGCTGTTAGATTAATTTTTTAACGATTTGATTTATGAGTGTTCACACTACAAATTTACAATATACAAAAGGCTCTTGATTATGGATCAAACTGTTAAAAAACTAACATGAGGACTGGAACTTGTATTCCTTCCCTGTAGTTAAGAAATAAAGGGCAGTTTTTACCTTAAAAAATGTTCCCTTTAATTAGGCGGATTTCGGCTCTTTGCTTACCTGTGGTTCGTGTGGTCATTGCTAATTAATTTGTTGGCCGTGAAAAATAATTTAAGGTTTCAAGGAAGGGAATGTGGCTTGCTGTGGAAGTGGTCCGTACAGAGGAATTCTAAGCTGTGGAGGGAAGAGAGGCGTGACAGAGTATTATTTGTGTGATAACCCAAGTGATCATGTCTTCTTTGATTCCGGTCATCTCACCGAAAGAGCATACCAGCAATTTTCCAAGAAAGCCTGGGCTGGAAAAACAAGTTTTGCAGGACCTTACAATCTCAAATCGCTCTTTAAATTTAATTAAAACGTATCAATTTAATTCGTCAAATGACATTGACTAGTCACAATAAGCAAGTTTATTTATAACACTGACCCCAGATACCAGAATTATATCTTGGGCACAGCTGGAGGACAACATTTCCGTGAACATACTCATCTTAATTCTCAACTGCCTTGAATAAATGATGGTATTGTTACTAATAATGATCATTAATGTTGCAACAAACCGTATGAATATATATATATATATATATATATATAAATATATATATTAACACATTTTAATTTTTTGCAGATTCAGATTATTATATGCAAAATTTAATAAAATCCCACGCGCGTTTTGTGTGTTTTCGTATCGTGAGTAATGTCTCCCATTTGGCTTTGACCTTATATCAAATATACGTGTCTTTGTTTGTAGTTTCTTTGGTCGAAGCAATCGTTAACGAACATTACTAATAATAATAATAATAATAATACAAAAGTCCTATGATTTTTTTTTTTTCAAACTTGAGGTCTAAGGATTCGAACTCGACAATACCTTACGTGAAGTTAGGAGTAAAATTCCGTTAGGTTATACATAAAACCACAAGTTTTTTGCTACTTGCATGTGTTATTAAAATTTGTACAGATTAAAGAATTAAAAAAGAATATTCTCAGTCATTTGTTGACGACCACTGCCTGTACTACTCTTTTATTATAACTAGTTTAGATTAGTTTAGATACGTTGCGATGCACGTATTAAGTTGAATTAAAGTTTTAATAACATATACAATGAATAAAAAATGAAAGGAAGAAAATTACCTTAGAGATTTGAAAAGAAAAAAGTTGCAAAAATAATCTCGATGATATGCATTTGTATTATTTTGGCCATCAATATTAGCTTGTAGGTCTAACTATTTCGAGATTTATGAAATATACAGTGAGACCACTTAATTGAAAAGCTGATTATTTTCAAAAAAATATGCATAGCTATAATGTGTGGGATTTTACGATGAGTAAAGCAGTAAAAGAAACAAATAGATCAAAAATATTTTTTAAAAAAGAACAAAAGAAAGATTTGAAGAAGAAGAAGAAGAGTAAAGTTTTAAAATGACGAAGTTAAAAGAAAAAAAAGATTTAAGTATTAGACTATGACAGAAAGATAAAGCCCTTTAAAAAATATAGGTAAAAAAGCTTAATCTAAAGAAATCAACATAAAAAATCACAAAAAAAAGGTAAAGCATTAAATAGTACAGGAAAATAAAAATGAAGTACTAAAAATGCAAATGAAAAAGATGGAATGACAAAAAAAAAGAAGAAGAAAAGCAACAAAAAAATGAGGATGAAAAAATTAATATATATATATATATAAACAAACATACAAAAAATGGGATGGGGGTTGTTAAAAAAGAAAAAAGAAAAAGAAAAGAATAAAAAAATGTAAAAAAAAAAAAAAAAAAGAGCAGCCAAAACGAGACGTTTTGGATTCCTAAAAGATGAATAGTGCAACTTTATGTACTCTTTTAATGTAGTTATAGAAATAAATAATATTTTCAGTATTTTTTAAAAATATATATACATAAAAATATATAGATGGAAATGGAGGTGAGGACTAGAAGAAAGTGATTGTCTGGTGTAAGGAACAAGACATGGAAATAGATGGTGTTTCTTTGGAATTTGTTATATATGTTATCTTCATTCATCCATTCAACATTTTTTTTTTATTTTCATTTTATTTTTTTTTGTGGAATTGAATTTTATCGTATAAGACTAGGTCCTTACAAACATTAGTTTGCCTCGCTTTCTCGAAGCTACTTTTGGTGTTTTGCGTTCAAAAACTAACCGCTTGTAGAAATTGTTGAATAACTTTTCAATAAAGCTCTGGTTTAAAGAAACGCTCGCAATATATAAAAGCTGGCTGATGAAGACTATTCCTATAAACATTACTTTTAACATAATTTTAAATATCATATGGTTGTGTCTTTTTAAAGAACTTTTAAATATGAGGTGTCAAACGCTAGCTAAAGAGTTTAGCTTTAATTCTCTTATTAAATGTATACTAAATAACAACAAAAGCAAAAACAATACCAAATAAAGTACCATATGTATTTTATAGATGGATGCGTACGTGATTGAGAACTCTAAGGATTTTGTTTGGGTAGGGGTGAGAAATAGAAAGTGGCGATGAAGATGACATTTGGGTTTTTTTTTTTTAATTTTTTTTTCAAATGTTCAAAAAATTATTTCAATCAAACAAATTCTTCATAGTTTTGAGCTTTTAAGTTTTTAAGATTGATTTTATTTAATATATTGATTCAATAATGTTTTAAATTATACTTAATAAAGGCTGAGAAGAGTAATTTTAGTATTTTAAAAAACTTAGTTGCTACAACAGTAATATTGAGTCTCATTTTATAAATACCAATAATAAGAGGAACAAATGTGGTATTTAAGCTAAACATGGGGTCTTTTTTTGGTATTTTATCTACATAATATTCACAATAAAAAATGATTATTTTCACATTTGCCCCTTGAATTATATCCCTTATGTCACTTTGTCTCTAACTTATAAAACTTACCACTTAATCCCCTCAAATTTTGTTTCTTCAACAAGTTTTCCTCTTTGATCCAACTTTGTCAGTTTTTAGACCCTTTTTTTTTGCGAATATTTTTATATTTTCCCTCAATGTCCCCCAATTTTTTTTGGGTTAGTGAATAACCTCCTTGCAATTGTGTCCAATTTTGTTCGGCTCTATAAAGTCGATGGTTTTTTTTTTTTCTAACTTTGAGGGAAAAAACTCAAACATAAAAAGAGTTTATGGAGGAAAGTAAATTAAAAAAAATTCAAGGAAAAAGTATTATTTTTTATAATAGACCATTCCAATCACATAAAAGAGCTTAAGAAAAAAAACCCACAAAATTCCTTAAAAAATAGAGCTTTTGATTTTTTTTTAAAAGAACATATTATTTTAATTTCTTGTAAAGAATTCATTCTTGAATTTTCTTTGTATTCGTATTTGAATGACATGTTGTAAAAAATATTCATATGCAAGTTGTGGATATATAGATTGCTTTAACGTGAAGATTTTGGAAAGTTGAAAGAAAAACAAATCAATTTATTAGCCAAATAAAATTGGATGGAAAGAGGTTATTTGCTAATAAAAAGGGAATATAGTAACACATTTTGAAAGTCGCTAGGTAAAATAACACAAATGACGTAGTTTAGAGGGACATATAAAAATATTTTGCAAAAAACCATCCAAAAACTAAAGGAGTTAGATAGAAGAAGGACACTTGCTAACAAAACAAAATTTGAGAAGATTAAGTAGTACGTTTTAAAAGTCAGAGAGTAAATGACATAAATGACATAGTTTTGGAAGTTTTGGAAGCAAAAGTGAACATAATCTTGGTAAAAATGCCAATCCTAGTTGTCGGTCCTTTGCCCTTGAACAGATGGAACTGTTGACGTCCATTTATTGGCATTAGAAAGGTACTACACTTGGTTATCTTGGTTCCCATTGCTTTTTTTTTTTTTTTTTCCATCACGTAACCTATTTAAATACGCAATGACAGCAATTCAAGTTACAAAGAAAGAGAAGATACAACCACAAAATTAGTATCTACTAGAGATTTTCCACATTGGACATCATGGCGACAAAAAGGTTTTCCTTATTGATCTTGTCCACCATTCCCGCTATTCTGCTAAATTTTATCTTCAGTTGTCAAGGCCATCTTTCGGTCCCTGAGAAGCATGTACCTTTGTTTGTCTTTGGCGATTCAATTTTTGATCCTGGAAATAACAACTACATCAACACAATTGATAAGGCAAATTACTATCCGTACGGTGAAACCTTCTTCAAGTACCCGACTGGGAGATTTTCCGATGGTCGCATTATCCCTGACTTCATTGGTAAGATTATATACTCCTTTTCTTAGCTTTTCTGCCATTTTCTTTTGGCCTAAATAACTAATTAGTGTTGAAGTAAATATCTGATGCAGCTGAGTATGCAAAATTGCCTTTGATTCCGCCATATCTACAGCCTGGAAATCTTGAGTTTTCGTATGGGGTGAACTTTGCATCTGCAGGGAGTGGTGCTCTTGTTGAGTCTAACCAAGGAATGGTACGTGAACTGTTTTATTGATCATATGTATGTTCAACCTCATATTAGTGAATTGTATTTCCCATTAACTATAGTTAGGTCTTACAATTCGAACATATGTTTTGTTTCAGACAATAGACCTTGGAACTCAGCTTGGATATTTCAAGAATGTTACCGAGGAGTTGAGGCAGAAACTAGGGGATGAAATGGCAAAAGATTTGTTATCAAGAGCTGTTTACTTGTTTAGCATTGGAGGCAACGACTATGTATTTCCCTTCACCGTAAACTCCGCTGTTCTTCAATCCTACTTGCCGCACGAATTCGTAGGACTGGTAATAGGCAAGATAACTTCAGTTATACAGGTACTTTCTGCATTCGGGGTTATATAGATATATATATATATATATGTACGACTTTTAATGACCACGTTCTCATGTTCCAATAATTGATGTTGTTTTGTGATTAGGAAATATATAAAATTGGAGGAAGGAAATTTGGGTTCGTAAACTTGTGGCCCTTCGCCTGTGTGCCATACTTGAGAGTGCTAATTGGTGTTGAGAATAATGGCGCCTGCTTTGATCAAATCACACCTTATATACAACTACACAACAAAGAGACTTTCAAGTTGCTTCTAAGGCTAGAGAATGAGCTCGAGGGCTTCAGATATTCTCTCCTTGATTTTTACTCATTTCTGAAAGACAGGATGGATCGTCCTTCTAAATATGGTAAATACTTGTTATTAATAACAACAGAGTTTTCTAAATTGTTTCTTAATATTTTATGTTTTCTGTCTTTGTTTAATTAATTAAGAAACTTCTAATAGTATGACCTTTTTTTTTTCAATATCAATACCTGAACTGTTCCTAATTATATATCAGACTGTTAAAAAATCAATCCAATAGTTAAAACATGAATTCCTACCCCTTTTTCCTAGAGAGATTTTCTTTCAATTAAGCCAATTTCAGCTCTTTGCTTACATACTAATTAATTTAACGGCGTAAAAAATAATTTAAGGTTTCAAGGAAGGGAATGTGGCTTGCTGTGGCAGTGGTCCGTACAGAGGAATTCTAAGCTGCGGAGGGAAGAGAGGCGTCGCAGAGTATTATTTGTGTGATAACACAAGTGAATATGTCTTCTTTGACTCCAGTCATCTTACCGAAAGGGCATACCAGCAATTTTCTAAGAGAGTCTGGACTGGAAAGTCAAGTTTTGCAGCACCGTACAATCTCAAGGCGCTCTTTAAATTTTTTTAAAAACGTCAGTTTAATTCGCCAAGTGACATTGACTAGTCACAATAAGCAAGTTTTATTATGTCATAAACTATCATATTGATGTGGGTCCCATTATAAGAAATATATATTGGGGACAGCTGGAGTATAACGTTCATGTGAACGTCTCATCTTGATTTTCAACTACCTTCAATAAGTGGTGTTTTTATTACAAATAATGATCATTAATTTTGCAAACAAACCGTATATTTACCAACACGTTTTTGCCCTTTCAAATTTCTTGTGGATTCAGGTTTCAGACGTAATTATAAGCCAAATTTAATCAAACCCCACGTGCATTAATTTTGTTTGTTTTCGTATCATAAATAATGTCCTCCATCTGGCTTTGAGCTTATAGCGATAATACGAGCCTTTGTAAGCGACAATCTATAATGAACAATAATAATACCACAAAAGTCCTTGCCTTTTTTTTTTTTTTTCCCGTCAGAACTTGAGCGGAAAATTTTCAAACTCTACATCTTGTATGAAATTAGGTATAAAATTATCATTAAATTATGCCTACAACTATAAGTCTTTTGCAATTTGGCTTTGTATTTATCGAATTTTGAACAGATTAAAGAATAAAGAATTTTTTTTAATATATATGGATGTTGTCATGTTATGTTTTCTTTCATTTCATTCATTTTTTTTTTTTTGCCTAATTACATGCTTTTTCTTTTGCCCATTTTTTGTTGGAATTGAAGTTTATCGTGTGAGATTTGGTTATTACGTACTTATTTAGCCTTGCTTTATGGAAGCTGTTTTGGTGTTTTGGTTTCAAGAGCTAGCTGCATGTAGAAATGTTGGAATAATTTTTCTTTAAAGCTCTGGTTAGAAAAGCTTTTAATTAAAACTGCCAAATGCACTTTTTCATTAAAGAGCTCTTCAAGAAGACCTTTGAAACTTTTATTTGAGCTTTAATAAGATTATAAATATTGCTTTTAACATCATTTTAAATTCATTGTTATATCTTTTTTAAGAACATTTAAATATGCAGTGTCAAACAGTAACTATAAAGTTTGGCTTTATAGTCTCTTATTATATGTATACTGCACAATAACAAAAGAAAAAAAGTACCAAAAGAACTACATGTGAGTTTTGTTTGTCGGTACTGTCAATTTTTTTATTTCTTTTTTTTTTTTAGTTTAATCCAATAATTTATTAAGAAATTAGTGACTATTAAAATGATTTTTAATGCATTTTTATGAGGAAATTTTTTTTTTTTTTGTAGTCAATAAAATTTGATCATGCTTTAAAACCATAATCACTTGAGGAATATTTTTGCACCGACGTCCAGAGAGGATTTTCTTTTTTAATATTTTTATGGTAAGAATAGCACTGAATTTCTAAAGAACACAGAGGACATTCCTTTCGTTTTATCAGTGCTCTCCTAATTCAACTTTTTCACGTTTTTGTGGTTCATATAATTCATTTCTTGCGCCATTATTCATGTTTCTTTAACTTTTTTTTTTTTTATTTTTGTCTTCTTTTTTCCCCTTTTCTTATTGTTATTTAATTGAAAAGTAGATATATTTGAAAATTAATGTTGCCGGTGTTCTCTTAACTTTGATTTGGGATCATATTATTGCAGTTTGCTGAATTGTTCTCGCTTGTTACTCTGCTCTCGGCCTTTTTGTAGTCGAGCTGCGCTGTAATTTTTTTATTTGCCGTTTTCGCATTGCTTGGTTACCAAATTTCTGTCGTTTGTCACTTTGTTGCTTAGGTTGGGAGTTTTCTCATTTGGTCCCATTTCACTTCATTGCCATCCTTCGTTTTCATTTGTTGTCCTTTACTTTTTATTGCAGTTTTATACTTTAGATGTCGTTTCATTCTAATGCCTCTCTCTCTCTCTCTCTCTTTCACTTTATAGTCGTTTGTTGTCGTTCTTTTTTTTTCATTGACGTTGATATGATGTGGTTTCTCGATTGTTTTCATATACACTGTTGTTTAATTTTAATATTGCTTTTTCATCTGGTTATTTTTCCTTTTCTGTCGTTTAGTTTTTTCTATTGTCGTATATACTTTTTTTTTTGAAATGTTGTCGCATGTCCTTGACATGATGTCGATGTTGGGTTCGTGGCCTGGCGAGAAGGACAAGAAAAGGGAAATTTTAACAAATGCCATTTTCTAAACTTACATTTTATAAATGACATAAATGTTTTAATATGACATAATTTAAATAAATAATATGAGTAATAGTATGGTACAACTTTTTAAAATATGACATGGATAAAAACTATGTTTGAAAGTGTGGTACAATATGTAATTTTCTCATAGGAAAAAAGGTACGACCCACAAATCAAAACCTGAAGAGCCCATTTTGTTCACTGGTTTGAACAAAAATTTAAATTTTTTATAAAAGAAAATATTAGAACAAAATAATTTAAACCTACAAAACAAACGGGCCACAAATATTCCTCATCTTGCTTTTCTCTTCACCTTGGCTCTCTTCCATCATCTATCTTGCGAAGAGATTATTGTGTGCCAGTAGAATACAAAATTTCTGAAAAGGAATAAACAACTATACATATAGATGCCAAAGGCGTACCAATGCCAGTGAATTTATCTTGCTTAGTTATCTTAAGATTATCTCCAATGTGATGTCAAATTCGTTAAATTTTAACATTTAAATAAAAAGATTACCCTTTAATATAATGTCATTCTTAGCATTAAATTTGACATGTATTATACTTTTGGCAAATTTTACACCAACTATAAAATATGCTAAAATTTGATATTTGATTGCTATTGGTTGATATATTGTCTTTTTAATTAAATCATTACAATACTAACATTTTCAACTTATCTTAAACTTAAAAGTTTAATTTTACAACATTCAAAGCTTAATATAATTATGACAAAAAATAGATGTCACATTCAAAGTAAAATTACGTATAGGAGTACAAATCAAAATATCATATCATATATATTGGAAACGGTAAATTTTTGCAAAGCAAGCATGAGCTGAAGAAGTTGAATAGCGTAGGCCAAGCCGCAATATTGATAATTTTTTCAAATAATATATTTAGGTAGAATTTATTTACTAGAAATTTAAAAAATTACCACCAAAGATCAAAATTAAAATAATTGAAATAATTACATGATAACTCTATAGTATAAAATGTAAAAACCGTTATAATAATTACAACGTAACTATTGTGTTATTAAAGTTATATTATAAAAATTTGTTATAGTTAAACTCAACTATGCTATAAATATGTAACGTAGAGTTTGTTAATTCATTTATTTAAACTTACCGAGAAAATTTGAACTCTCTATTCATGTTTGAATTTAAAGGTTGATTTTATGTGCTATCATATTTTTCTAGAGATATTTGTAGATTGAACTATACTCAAGAGGTCAAGTCAAAAAGAACTTTTGAAAGAAGCGATTTCGCTCCCATGTGTCCTGGTTCAAATCACCTCATCAATTCATAGCCCTAACAAAATAATGACGTCCCACAACATATAATTTTATAATGCCACCTAAAATATTAATTTTGTGTTAGTTTATCTCTCGATTTTTTTAAGATTTTGAAATAAGTTGGCACAAAATTAATAGTTTAAGAAGTATTAATAAAATTACATTAGTTCAAACAGTATTTAAACCACTTTTATATAGTTTGGAGATGACATTAATCCTCCTTCAAAATTTTACGGGCAGTTGGATTTGTGTAGATTAGGGCATACATGAAATTATTATTTTTTTTAAGAAAAATCTCAGTCCAACACAGGCCGCCAGCTTGATACTATTGTTTCAATTATTGATGTGGGGCTGTGGATAACTGTTCTTCACTATTGAGAGCCTCGTAAAGATATGACAAGACGTCTGTTTCTTGACTTTTTTCTCTCTTTTTTTTTTGTCTTTTTTCGAAATGGTTGTTCGTCGGCTTAAGAATACATAGCTGAGCCCAGATTGTTCGTATCCGGAAAAAAGAAAAGGGAAGGACAAAGTAATAGACTTAAAGCTCATGCAGTACTGAAAGCGATTTGGGTTTCAGAGAATTTTCGCATCAGGTATTTTTTTTTGTCTTTTATTGTGCTTTTTTTGCTGCTTTTTTCCTTTGATATAGAATTCTTAACTTCAATCTCATTATACCAACTCAAGAAGCAAATTTATGCCCTTATTGTGGTCCAATTTAATCTCATTAATCAGTACAAGTGGTTTTTGTACTTGTTATATTAGTAAGATAATTTATTGGTTATATGTAATTTTTTTAAGCTATATAAATTGTTTAGCGACTACAACCTATTGTAATTTCTTAAACAGAGTTATCAAATTTTTTCCATTGTAAAGAGTAACGGACATTCAAATATATATATATATATACACACACACTACGCTACTTTCTAGTGAAAGAAATGATAAAAAAGGGTTTAGAGTGAAAATAAACTCAAGACATCTCGTAATAAATCCTGGATTGAGGTCATTAATTTTGGATTACAATCCTAAAAGTAGTGAATCAGAACAAGGACATGGCAATGACTGTGAGGTTCTCGGGCACGTATCTATTGGCTCTTTGTCTAATCATCCTCAACAAAGCAATCATCGGCGCCAGTCTTAACGGCCGGTCGCCGAAAAAACATGTGGCGCTCTTTGTCTTTGGTGACTCATTGTATGATCCAGGAAACAACAACTACATCAATACCACCACTGAGTACCAAGCAAATTTCTTGCCTTACGGAGAAACCTTTTTCGGTTTTCCCACCGGAAGATTCTCCAATGGCCGCCTGATTCCTGATTTTTTAAGTAAGACTATCCGATAATTGAATTTTAACAACTTGGCAGTTTAGATTTTTGCTCTCTTTAGACAAATGTTTTTCAATTGAAGGTGAGTACGCAAAATTACCGTTGATTCCACCGTATTTAAAGCCCGGGGTTCGCAACTACGAACACGGGGTGAACTTTGCTTCAGGTGGGTCAGGTGCTCTTGCTCAAACCCGTCAAGGTTTTGTAAGTCCTCTTTATCATTTTTTTACCGTCAATTGCATCCAACGACGGAGTCAAGATTTATTGTTAAGGCGTTAATTATACTTAACACGTAAAACACGTAAAGAACTATTAATTTAAAAAAAGAACTATTAATTTAAAAGCAGCAAGTCTAATTTATACATATATATATTATATTAAATTAAAACCATTATATGAAAAAAAAAAATCTGTCTCCGTCATTGGTTACATCCTTTGCTTTGTGTTTTTATACGAGCAAAATGTTACTCTGCATATTGACTGTTTAACTGTATAACCTTATTGTCTTTTGGTTTTAGGTGGTAGACCTTAAAACTCAGTCGAGTTATTTTAAAAAAGTGGAGAATCGATTAAGGAGCAAATTAGGTGCTCGAGATTTGGTTATTACGTACTTATTTAGCCTTGCTTTATGGAAGCTGTTTTGGTGTTTTGGTTTCAAGAGCTAGCTGCATGTAGAAATGTTGGAATAATTTTTCTTTAAAGCTCTGGTTAGAAAAGCTTTTAATTAAAACTGCCAAATGCACTTTTTCATTAAAGAGCTCTTCAAGAAGACCTTTGAAACTTTTATTTGAGCTTTAATAAGATTATAAATATTGCTTTTAACATCATTTTAAATTCATTGTTATATCTTTTTTAAGAACATTTAAATATGCAGTGTCAAACAGTAACTATAAAGTTTGGCTTTATAGTCTCTTATTATATGTATACTGCACAATAACAAAAGAAAAAAAGTACCAAAAGAACTACATGTAAGTTTTGTTTGTCGGTACTGTCAATTTTTTTATTTTTTTTATTTTTAGTTTTATTCAATAATTTATTAAGAAATTAGTGACTATTAAAGTGATTTTTTATGCATTTTTATGAGGATTTTTTTTTTTTTTTGGTGGTCAATGAAATTTGATCATACTTTAAAACCATAATCACTTGAGGAATATTTTTGCACCGACGTCCAGAGAGGATTTTCTTTTTTAATATTTTTATGATAAGAATAGCACTGAATTTCTAAAGAACACAGAGGACATTCCTTTCGTTTTATCAGTGCTCTCCTAATTCAACTTTTTCACGTTTTTGTGGTTCATATAATTCATTTCTTGCGCTATTATTCATGTTTATTTAACTTTTTTTTTTATTATTTTTGTCTTCTTTTTTCTACTTTTCTTATCGTTATTTAATTGAAAAGTAGATATATTTGAAAATTAATGTTGCCGGTGTTCTCTTAACTTTGATTTGGGATCATATTATTGCAGTTTGCTGAATTGTTCTCGCTTGTTACTCCGCTCTCGGCCTTTTTGTAGTCGAGCTGTGCTGTAATTTTTTTATTTGCCGTTTTCGCATTGCTTGGTTACCAAATTTCTGTCGTTTGTCACTTTGTTGCTTAGGTTGGGAGTTTTCTCACTTGGTCCCATTTCACTTCACTGCCATCCTTCGTTTTCATTTGTTATCCTTTACTTTTTATTGCGGTTTTTGTTTGAAGTTTTTCCCTAATAGAATTCGTGCTTCAACCTTCTATAATATTCTATTTATAGGCTAGGGTTTAAAAAGGTAATTTTAAAACGAAATTACACTAAAATTTGAATTGGGATCGCAATGGCGCCTAGGCTTCATTACGGCGCCTAGACGCCATAATTGTAGCGCCTAGGCGCTATACTTGCCCATGGATCCTTTTCTAAACTGACGCCTAGGCTTCGAAGTAGCGCCTAGGTGCCAGGATTATAGCGCCTAGGCGCTATACTGGTCTTCTAAATGGCGCCTAAGCGCTATGCTCTTGGGTTTTTTTGGTGAAACTTCATCTGTAGCAGCGCCTAGGCGCCCAATAGTTGGCGTCTAAGCTCTATTTCATCCCGAGTCCACTTTTACTTAATTTTTGGTCTGTTTTGCCTTGCGCTTTGCCATTATACATCATTTTCCTTCAAAACCTATAAAAGAACATAAAACACTATTAAATTCTTATAAATCGCTCAAAACTAACAAAAATATTAAGTGAGAATCATCTAATTAATTAGCCTAAAACTAACTTATCAGTTTTATACTTTAGATGTCGTTTCATTCTGATGCGCACCCCCCACCCCCTCTATAGTCGTTTGTTGTCGTTCTTTTTTTTCATTGACGTTGATATGGTGTGGTTTCTCGATTGTTTTCATATACACTGTTGTTTAATTTTAATATTGCTTTTTCATCTGGTTATTTTTCCTTTTCTGTCGTTTAGTTTTTTCTATTGTCGTATGTACTTTTTTTTTTTGAAATATTTTCGCATGTATTTGACATGATGTCGATGTTGGGTTCGTGGCCCGGCGAGAAGGACAGGAAAAGGGAAATTTTAACAAATGCCATTTTTTAAAAACTTACAATTTATAAATGACATAAATATTTTAGTATGATATAATTTAAACAAATAATATGAGTAATAGTGTGGTACAACTTTTTTAAATATAACATGGATAAAAACTATGTTTGAAAGTGTGGTACAACATGTAATTTTCTCATAAGAAAAAAGGTACGGACCCACAAATCAAAACCTCAAGAGCTCATTTTGTTTACTGGTTTGAACAAAAATTTAAGTTTTTTATAAGAGAAAATATTATAATAAAATAATTCAAACCTACAAAACAAACGGGTCACAAATATTCCTCATCTTGCTTTTCTCTTCACCTTGGCTCTCTTCCATCATCTATCTTGCGTAGAGATTATTGTTTGCCAGTAGAATACAAAATTTCTGACAAGGGAGAAACAACTATACATATAGATGCCAATGGCGTACCGATGCCAGTGAATTTATCTTGCTTAGTTATCTTAAGATTATCTCCAATGTGATGTCAAATTCGTTAAATTTTAACATTTAAGTAAAAAGATTACTCTTTAATATAATGTCATTCTTAGCATTAAATTTGACATGTATTATACTTTTGGCAAATTTTACACCAACTATAAAATATGCTAAATTTTGATAGTTGATTGCTATTTGATATATTGTCTTTTTAATTAAATCATTACAATACTAACATTTTCAACTTATGTTAAACTTAAAAGTTTAATTTTACAACATTCAAAGCTTAATATAATTATGACAAAAAATAGATGTCACATTCAAAGTAAAATTACGTATAGGAGTACAAATCAAAATATCATATCATATATATTGGAAACGGTAAATTTTTGCAAAACAAGCATGAGCTGAAGAAGTTGAATAACGTAGGCCAAGCCGCAATATTGATAATTTTTTCAAATAATATATTTAGGGAGAATTTATTTACTAGAAATTTAAAAAATTACCACCAAAGATCAAAATTAAATAATTGAAATAATTACATAATAACTCTGTAGTATAAAATGTAAAAACCGTTATAATAATTACAACGTAACTATTGTGTTATTAAAGTTATATTATAAAAATTTGTTATAGTTCAACTCCACTATGTTATAAATATGTAACGTAGTGTAAGTTTGTTTAGTTTGTTTATTCATTTATTTAAACTTACCGAGAAAATTTGAACTCTCTATTCATGTTTGAATTTAAAGGTTGATTTTATGTGCTATCTTATTTTTCTAGAGATATTTGTAGATTGAACTATACTCAAGAGGTCAAGTCAAAAAGAACTTTTGAAAGAAGCGATTTCGCTCCCATGTGTTCTGGTTCAAATCAACCCATCAATTCATAGCCCTAACAAAATAATGACGTCCCACAACATATAATTTTATAATGCCACCTAAAATATTAATTTTGTGTCAATTTATCTCTGGTTTTTTTAAGATTTTGAGACAAGTTGACATAAAATTAATAATTTAAGAAGCATTAATAAAATTACATTAGTTCAAACAGTATTTGAACCACTTTTACATAGCTTGGAGATGACATTAATCCTGCTTCAAAATTTTAAGGGCCGTTGAATTTGTGCAGATTAGGGCATACATGAAATTATTATTATTTTTTTAAGAAAAATCTCCGTCCAACACAAGCGGCCAGCTTGATATTATTGTTTCAATTATTGATGTGGGGCTGTGGATAATTGAGAGCCTCGTAAAGATATGACAAGACGCCTGTTTCTTGACTTTTTTCTCTCTTTTTTTTTGTCTTTTTTCGAAATGGTTGTTCGTCGGCTTAACAATACATAGCTGAGCCCAGATTGTTCCTATCCGGAAAAAAGAAAAGGGGAGGACAAAGTAATAGACCTAAAGCTCATGCAGTACCGAAAGCGATTTGGGTTTCAGAGAATTTTCGCATCAGGTCTTTTTTTTTTGTCTTTTATTGTCATTTTTTTGCTGCTTTTTTCCTTTGATATAGAATTCTTAACTTCAATCTCATTATACCAACTCAAGAAGCAAATTTATGCCCTTATTGTGGTCCAATTCAATCTCATTAATCAGTACAAGTGGTCCAAAAATTTAAATTTTTTATGAGAGAAAATATTATGACAAAATAGTTCAAACTGTAATTCAAATCTACGGAACAAACGAGCCACAAATATTCCTCATCTTGTTTTTCTCTTCACCTTGGCTCTCATCCATCATTTATCTTGCGAAGAGATTATTGTTTGCCAGTAGAATACAAAATCTCTGACAAGGGATAAACAACTATATATATAGATGCCAATGGCGTACCAATGCTAGTGAATTTATGTTATGCCCCGCAGTACAAGAGGTGACATAGCGGTTTAATTAAGTTAATTAAGTAAAAATTTAATTAAAATACAGGTTAAAGATTTTAATTAATTATGAGAAATACGATAATTTAAAATCTTTTTAAACCAAACATTGATGATAATTAAACAAATAAAAAAACCAAGGTAAACAATAAGAGGATACTAAACGAAAGAAAGAAATACGAGTTGGGTCCCACTGACTCACATCTTGTGCACAGACATAGTATCGATGTGACACTCGTTATTCTCCTAACGGGTATTGAGGTAATTAAATTAATTTTTAATGTATAAAAAAAAAATTGCTTCATTTAAATTTATTTTATAATATTTATTTTTATCTATTTTTAAATTTTCTAAAATTCTCCTATATTTATTTAGTATGATTACTAAAAAGCATTAGAACTTCTAATAAATCTCAAAAATGTCATATTGGCATTATGTGTGTTAAAGTCTTTAGATGAGACATAAGGATATATTTTCCAACTACTCTTGACCCTCATTTTCTTTATTTCCTCCGTGACATGCTTCAACATGTCTCCTCTATAATTGTTTCTATCACTTCTCTTCAAAGACTTCATCTTTTCTTCCTTTCTCTTCCACGGTTCCCACACTCTTCTTCTTATTTCTTTGCTGAAGCAAAATACTTAGAGAACTTCTTCAAGGCAGCCATAAAAATCAGCCACCATCACCTCCATTTGAGCAAGAATTTCAGTCATACCGAAGTAAAGGAACCTGTTTTGAAGCCATTTCAAGCTTCCAACTAACCATAATCCGAGGTTAGAATCTTATGAACAAATTTAGTCTTTCATTTATAAATTTTCTTTTATACTAAAGGATTATTCAAATTTGCGTTCTTAAACCTAAGTATATGTTTGTTGCTATTTTGGAGCATATGTATGAAGTCTAAGTGTATATGCCCTAGACAGAAAATTTATATTGTTAAACTTTGTAATACCCCTATGGGCAGTGGTTATTTCTTGAAATTCTAAGATTAAATTAAAATGAATTTTATGAATTGGTTTGCATATTTGAAAAGTAGCATCCTAGGCTTTCTAACGAGCTATCATAAACCTAAATCGGAATTGTATTTTATTTTCTAAGAATTATTCAATTTTTGTATTGGAAACTAGTAAATCTGCCAGTTTGTTATGGTATACCAGCTGCTAACCTGAACCAAGAACCCATCTTTGCTCACCACCTAATTCTTTAATGTCTTGCAACCTTTCCAATATTATCCTAAGTGATTGATGAATCTTATTAGGGACTAAAACATATAGATTACTTGTTCACATTTTATATTGTGTTAAGACAAAAATTGTTTACTGTGGTATTCAAAAGAGATTTATATAAAAGCTTTAATGGCATACTAGTAAGATAGGTTTACACATGATTTATTTATGAATGTAGTTGTATGTTGTGCTTTAGTTTTAATTGTCCTTATGCACGCCTTAGGATCAAGGGAGTATGGAGCTAACGTTAATTGATTCCAGGATTAAGAGACTGTTGATAAGCTTGAAAGGTAGGGATTCTATTACTCATCTTTTGTGAGGTTTTTATAGAATTAAAATTGATTGTTTTGCCGCAATATATATATATCTATGTTGAACTGATATTATATGTGTATCACATATGAAACTGTGACATGGACTCGTCTTGTATTGTACGGCGAGGAACATAATGAATTGACACATGTTATAAATTGAGAAGCATGGTTAGGAAAATTAACTCTATTAATAATGATTTAATATAGAGAAATTGTGAGACATGAAAAGGGCGACGGTTACGTCCTTGGGCATGAATACCCTAAAAGGTAAAATAGGGGGAAGGTGATGACGCTTCCTTGGGTTGAAAGTCCCAGAACACACTGTACAGGAATTGATTTGGTGAGGACTCGGGGCTTGATGTCCCCTCACCGGAACACCCTTGGAATGTTTATAGGGTGATCAAGTGCGCCCATTTGGGTTTCGATGAGTTGAGTGATACTCAATTTAACATGGATACCTAGGAACAATGATGATTGTTAATATTTGTATAAATGTGTAATTATGACACTTGGTAATGATTAACTACGGTATCCATAAGATGTGATCATAATAAACCTCATAATCTGGAATATGATGTAACTTACTAACCATGCAGATTTTAATGTGGTAATGATAAAGGTGAGTAATGGTTTTCTCTACTGAGCATAGTGTTGCTCATACCCTTATGTTTATATCTTTTCAGGACTCACTAAATGTGAGGTGGCTACGAGAAATATAGTTGAGGAAGTGATGTAACTATATTACATTGGGACTGTTTCAATCGTTGAGAATGTTCTTCATGATAATGTAAGCATCAATTGTTACTTTCTGTGACTGTATTATAATGTGTTGAGGGTTAAAATGATGATGACAACAGTTTATATTATTAAATTTAAGGTGCTACATTAAAAC
The DNA here is from genome assembly GCA_025403435.1 of Artocarpus heterophyllus. Classification (NCBI taxonomy): domain Eukaryota; kingdom Viridiplantae; phylum Streptophyta; class Magnoliopsida; order Rosales; family Moraceae; genus Artocarpus; species Artocarpus heterophyllus. The sequence continues at coordinate 4,840,814 of CM046350.1, read as the reverse complement.
TGTGGTTTATTTGTCGTTTATATTTTTATTTTTGAGTTGAGAGTTTTCATTTAAGTCCCGGGCAAATTTTAATCTTTAAGGTTTTACTTTTATTATTTATTTTTATTTTATCTCATTAAAAACTGTTAACCCCCATATAGGGGCGTTACAGAATTTTTGGTATCAGAGCCTAGGTTCGGTTAACCTAGGGAGTGTAGCACCACTTTAAAAAAATATATTTTTGAGATGGTTTTGAAGCTGAATTTTCATTGTCATCATCAAAATGAACCTTCACATTGATTTATACAGTCTAAAAGGATGTAACATGGAAAGGCCATAGAATGAAAATATCAATAGTTATATGAGTACAATAATTATATAGAAGGAAAGTATTAATAGTTATAAGGGAATGATAATTATATGGAATGAGTTTATAAGTAGAATGCTTATGAGAGATTCGTATAATATTTGGATCTATAAGCATATCTAATTCGTATAAACGATGAGAAATTCGTATAGATACGAGGATTTAAAAGCCTTTTGTCTCGTGAAAAACAATAAGAAATATAAGGCTTGATTTATTGATTTTAAAGTTTGGCATAGATATGCCAAATTTTTCGTAATTGATTCAAACCTAAGTAATGATTATGTGTGGATTCGATGGAGCACATAAGTGTTAATGTCTTTTCTTAAAAGTTCTATATATTTGAGGAATATGATATAAGTTGGGAATCATGGTATTGAATCTTGAGAGAGATAAATGTTAGACTTTTGGTCTGTTGAGACTATGTAAAGTCTAGAATGCATGAATCTCAAAATTGGAATATTTCGTTACGTACATTGTATTTAAGTGTATCAGTGAATCTTTTGGTTACCTAAGGTTTTGTTATATGAGGAAATTATATATTGTATGAGTAGAATTGTGGGGATTGTAGATGTTCTTAAGTAGTAACATCTAGTGTCTTTGTTCATTGATATGGTCTATGTTGAAAGACGTAAATCGTATTGATTTCAAGGTTAGTCGCATTCTAAACCCTTGGTAGTAATGATGATGAATCCATTGATAGATGTTGAGTATTAGGAATAACATATGGGTGTATGCATTGTTCAATAAGGTTTTGATTAAAACAAAATTATTTGAGTTGCTGGAAGATTATGTTGTTATGAAATGATTTTAAATATCATTCAGGAAGATCCTTGTTGTCGTTAAATTAGATTTGTTGTTCATAGTTAACTTTATCTATAGTGGGCTTTAAATTGAGTTTAAGATTTATACAAATTGGTTTTCAATTTTATGTTTGTTATTTAACTCGTTCCAAATGTGTCAAGGCCCGAAACAACCTGATCATTTTCAACTAAGAACATTTGGGCCTAGTTCAAATCTTAAATCAGTTTGATTCACACTGTCTCTCCCACGTGGTCTCTATACGTGTCATATACAGTGGTTTAATTAATATTTACAAATACGTTTACTGTGCATAGGAGCTTATTTCTCCGAGTTCACTTTTTCTCTCTTAATTTGTTATTTTCTCTCTAAATCGCAAATCCTCTTCTTTTTCATTAAAAATTCTTCTTCTTTTTCTCTAAAATAAGAAGGAATTCTAGGATTCTGCAATTTACTATCTTAATTTTTCCTTTCTATTTACTCTTCTTTCATCTCATCATGGACCCAAAGTACCAACACCTAAGAAAGTATTTCCCATCACTCTCCCAAAAGATTCTCAGAAAGAAATACAAGGCTAGAATTACTCGGTTGTGGATTCTTATGCGTTTTGGTATCCCTTGTGATGTGAGAATGTTGATAGAGGGGAAAATCCGTCCGAGTGACTTTAGTCAAGATGTCGGTTTACCAGGAACGGGTACCAGTCGTAGTGCAATGAAAAGAAGAGCTCGTGCCATCGTGGTCACTTGTAACAAATGTGGAAGACAAAATTGTAACGGTAAATGTACTTCACCTGGTTATATGTCTACGAATAGAGAGGATAAAATAAGGTTTTGTAGGGAAGGACTTTCAAATGAGAACTTGGATAGCATCCATCCTCCTCTCCACGGTCACCCTAGTGGATATGTTCAAGGAGCTATTTTTAAACTCTGGCCTAAATTTTATACAGAAAGACAACGCCTCAGGAATATGGTATTTTTAGATCCTGTTTGTCAAGCCATAAGAAAACTGGATGGGGAATAAGTCATCGCTCTATAAAGGTTATTTAGTCTTTACTTATTTGAAGCAGTTTTAGCTTATGTTCAACAGTTTGTGTTTTTCTTTTACTCAGAATATTTGCTTTTGTGTTTGAAATAATTGTGATTATTAGATTGATACAGTAAGTGTTAATATCTTATTTAATTTATGATTTTCTTAAATATATATATAATAAAATATATTATCTTATCAAACACGTTACATACGGTACAGTAATATGTTTGAATTTTGAAAAGCTTATCCAGATATTTCAAGATTTGTGTCTCAAATTTCAAAAGTTCTACAGTATTTGTCGTTTATATTAAATTTCTAGACTTGGTGTATATTTGTCAAAAAGTCTACAGTTGTGTCAAGAGGGTCTTTTGTCGAATTGTTCTCAATTGTCAAAAGTTATACAATTAGTGTCTAATCTTTTTCAAAAAGTGAATCAGATTTTCTATAAACTATCAATCACCTTATCTTACTTTCTTATCCGCACAAGATTTTGTTTAAATCTTTGGATTACCTTTTCATTACCTACTCGTCTATCTCTTTAGCCCTTTTTGTATATTTCTCATCTTTAAAATCTCATGTAGAACCCGAAGTCTAAGTGGAGCAGACATTAAGCAACCACTTCTATAAACCAAATATGTCTACCTCCCAGTCCACGAAGAAAATAAAGAATGTCTGTGTCTTTTGTGGTTCCAGCCTTGGAAAAGATAAAGCTTGTTTAGAAGCTGCAAATCACTTAGGGCAAGTCCTAGCACGCAAGAAGATTAACATAATCTATGGGGGTGGTAGTATAAAAATGATGGTAAATATGGCACTAGCAGCTAGGTCTAGTGACGCTACTGATGTAAGAATTTGGCCTCATATTCCAGTTGAAGGAAACCTTTGTAAGGAAGCCATAGGTAAGGGAGAAGGAGTCAGGAGTATCCCTAAAAATTTTAAAGACATAATCTATAATTCTGATGCTTTTATAGCATTACCTGGTGGTCTAGGTACTCTTGAGGAAATATTTATAGTTGCTTGTGGGCAATTGTTGGGCTTTTATTCCAAACCTTTGGGACTGCTGAACGTAAAGGGTTTTTATGACGGTCTTTTGAAATTTCTAGATTACGCTGTGGAAGAAAACATCACTACAGAATCGGAGAGACAAATCTTTGTCACTGCTTCAACAGCTGAGGAATTGATAGATAAAATGCAAATCATACATCCAGAATCCGACACTGCAACATCCAAGCTTGAATGGGAAAGAGAAAGCCGGGAGCGGCCAATTGATTTGAATCTCCATCTGTAATCTTTTTGTTTTATCTTTGGCATGTAGGCATGTGTGTCCGTATTTCGTGTGTTACGAATAACCGTTTGCCTTGTATTCTGTGTTTCTTGTGGTACGTTGTTGTTCAATCTTTTAGATTCATTGAGCCTAATGCCGGGATGGCTGGATACGGAGTACTTGATGCTCTCGAAACGCATCCTTCTTAAGGTCCGATCTTTTGTTTATCGATGTTTTTGTATTCTATAAGCATGCATGATATGGATAGCTGGTATACGGAGTGCCTTGTACTCTCGAAACGTATCCGTATTATGTTTGTAATGTGTAATATTCTGTTAATATTATGTGGAAGTACCAGAGTCAATTATGGGGATATTCCATATGAAATATGAATATATTATTTGGGTTGAATGTTTGTGTCATGATGATAGCTGTTTAATGAAAAATATGTCGGGTTTGTCTACAACCAGAGATTCCGTTTAATATCTCTATGAATAAGTTTAATGTATGGTTTTGAATATAAGTGTTTGTGATATATGTTTTATGATTATGTTTTAGTTTATTAGTTGAGGTATGAAATCAAATATATTTGACTTTTCCTTACTCAAAAAGGAAAAGGAACCTAAAGATGAAGTATATAAAATTTCTCTGGCAATCTCCTTAAATGTGATTGTAAATCACAGTCCATGGACAATGAAGGACTGGAATCATGATATGGTCAATATGTAGGCCTGATCAGATTCTTAGACTATTATACGGTGTTATAAGTTGAAACTTATCAGAAATACTCTCATTGAGGGATTTAGGAGTAAGATTTATTATGCAAGTAAATAAGTGGAGATACGATAACTTAACTTTGGAAGATAAACAACATTAACGGTTTAGACTCGGAATTGGAATCATAATTTTTACTAGTATTACTAGAATTGAAATTTCGAGGACGAAATTTCTTTAAGGGGGGTAGAGCTGTGACACTCGTTATTCTCCTAACGGGTATTGAGGTAATTAAATTAATTTTTAATGTATAAAAAAAAAATTGCTTCATTTAAATTTATTTTATAATATTTATTTTTATCTATTTTTAAATTTTCTAAAATTCTCCTATATTTATTTAGTATGATTACTAAAAAGCATTAGAACTTCTAATAAATCTCAAAAATGTCATATTGGCATTATGTGTGTTAAAGTCTTTAGATGAGACATAAGGATATATTTTCCAACTACTCTTGACCCTCATTTTCTTTATTTCCTCCGTGACATGCTTCAACATGTCTCCTCTATAATTGTTTCTATCACTTCTCTTCAAAGACTTCATCTTTTCTTCCTTTCTCTTCCACGGTTCCCACACTCTTCTTCTTATTTCTTTGCTGAAGCAAAATACTTAGAGAACTTCTTCAAGGCAGCCATAAAAATCAGCCACCATCACCTCCATTTGAGCAAGAATTTCAGTCATACCGAAGTAAAGGAACCTGTTTTGAAGCCATTTCAAGCTTCCAACTAACCATAATCCGAGGTTAGAATCTTATGAACAAATTTAGTCTTTCATTTATAAATTTTCTTTTATACTAAAGGATTATTCAAATTTGCGTTCTTAAACCTAAGTATATGTTTGTTGCTATTTTGGAGCATATGTATGAAGTCTAAGTGTATATGCCCTAGACAGAAAATTTATATTGTTAAACTTTGTAATACCCCTATGGGCAGTGGTTATTTCTTGAAATTCTAAGATTAAATTAAAATGAATTTTATGAATTGGTTTGCATATTTGAAAAGTAGCATCCTAGGCTTTCTAACGAGCTATCATAAACCTAAATCGGAGTTGTATTTTATTTTCTAAGAATTATTCAATTTTTGTATTGGAAACTAGTAAATCTGCCAGTTTGTTATGGTATACCAGCTGCTAACCTGAACCAAGAACCCATCTTTGCTCACCACCTAATTCTTTAATGTCTTGCAACCTTTCCAATATTATCCTAAGTGATTGATGAATCTTATTAGGGACTAAAACATATAGATTACTTGTTCACATTTTATATTGTGTTAAGACAAAAATTGTTTACTGTGGTATTCAAAAGAGATTTATATAAAAGCTTTAATGGCATACTAGTAAGATAGGTTTACACATGATTTATTTATGAATGTAGTTGTATGTTGTGCTTTAGTTTTAATTGTCCTTATGCACGCCTTAGGATCAAGGGAGTATGGAGCTAACGTTAATTGATTCCAGGATTAAGAGACTGTTGATAAGCTTGAAAGGTAGGGATTCTATTACTCATCTTTTGTGAGGTTTTTATAGAATTAAAATTGATTGTTTTGCCGCAATATATATATATATCTATGTTGAACTGATATTATATGTGTATCACATATGAAACTGTGACATGGACTCGTCTTGTATTGTACGGCGAGGAACATAATGAATTGACACATGTTATAAATTGAGAAGCATGGTTATGAAAATTAACTCTATTAATAATGATTTAATATAGAGAAATTGTGAGACATGAAAAGGGCGACGGTTACGTCCTTGGGCATGAATACCCTAAAAGGTAAAATAGGGGGAAGGTGATGACGCTTCCTTGGGTTGAAAGTCCCAGAACACACTGTACAGGAATTGATTTGGTGAGGACTCGGGGCTTGATGTCCCCTCACCGGAACACCCTTGGAATGTTTATAGGGTGATCAAGTGCGCCCATTTGGGTTTCGATGAGTTGAGTGATACTCAATTTAACATGGATACCTAGGAACAATGATGATTGTTAATATTTGTATAAATGTGTAATTATGACACTTGGTAATGATTAACTACGGTATCCATAAGATGTGATCATAATAAACCTCATAATCTGGAATATGATGTAACTTACTAACCATGCAGATTTTAATGTGGTAATGATAAAGGTGAGTAATGGTTTTCTCTACTGAGCATAGTGTTGCTCATACCCTTATGTTTATATCTTTTCAGGACTCACTAAATGTGAGGTGGCTACGAGAAATATAGTTGAGGAAGTGATGTAACTATATTACATTGGGACTGTTTCAATCGTTGAGAATGTTCTTCATGATAATGTAAGCATCAATTGTTACTTTCTGTGACTGTATTATAATGTGTTGAGGGTTAAAATGATGATGACAACAGTTTATATTATTAAATTTAAGGTGCTACATTAAAACTGTGGTTTATTTGTCGTTTATATTTTTATTTTTGAGTTGAGAGTTTTCATTTAAGTCCCGGGCAAATTTTAATCTTTAAGGTTTTACTTTTATTATTTATTTTTATTTTATCTCATTAAAAACTGTTAACCCCCATATAGGGGCGTTACAATCGACAATAATAATTTTACAATCACAGTCCAAAATAAAAAGAGAAAGTTAAAGTGTTACATGCCTTGATTTTACAACTCAAATAACCTACTTGGCTCTCTATTGCTCGTAGGTCCGGTCAACGGACTCTTCTCTGATCCTAAGCTAAAATCCTCTTAGAGGGGAAAGATTTAAAAACAAATAAAAATATGAGCGAAAGGCTCAGTAGAACTATATTTTAAAAAAAAAAACATTTAGCTTTAAAAGGAAATTTTCATTATACAAGGAATTATTGGGAAAATAGACTTGGATAAACGAATAAATAAAATTCAGTAAAATTAATCTTACCAAAACCATTTATTGGTCGACTAGAAAGAATATCATTTTTTATTTTAGGCAAACCATATATATAACACCATCGTAGTGGCTCAGCTGGGTTTCGGGACTTGCGCCCAAGGTCACACGCTACATGACTCGATCTCTGATATGGCATCATGCCCTTCTATATATTTTCTATAATTACTAAAAAGTTCTTTTTATCAAGTGTTTTCATTTACATTCATTATGGGGGTTTATTATGAAGATCACCTCAATCCACTGTTCGTGGAAACAACCAATAAAATCCTTTTTCAATCAATCATTGAAAACATTTTGAATAAAAATCCCTTTGAGGCCAAAATCATTTAAAAACTAGGCTACCAAGGAAAGGGGTAAAAGTTCTACCTCAATACTCGTGCCGGTGTCTCACACAGTAATCCCAGTCCGCTACATGTCAGCTCCGTAGATCCTCGAACACCTTAAATATATAAACTAAGCCTATCAGTTTCTACCTTAAGATATTTTATGTTGCTAAATTGTTTCTTGGTGTCCTAGTGTGCCATTTGTACTAATAAAATCATTTTACAAAGTTGAAATTTCAATCAAGGTTCAAAACAGTAAAACGGATGAAAAATAACAAAATTTCACCATGCATGGTCGGCCTACCGGTCACCCTGGTTCGACCGGCCAAACTCCTGCCGAAAAACTAGGTCCGGTCTGTCGAACTTTTTCAGGTTCGGTCTGCTGGACGTATGAATCTGACCTGCCGAACACGAAGTTCGGCTTACTGAACTGAAAAATTCTAGAATTTTTCATGCACGGGTTCTCGACCTCCTCGAGCCCAAATCCTCATTTCAACCTGTTTTTTCTAGTTCTCAAGTATGGAAAACAATCATAGATGATAGAAAAACATTATAGAACACTTTTAAACTGAATTTAACAAGATTTGCACAAAGATTTTGAAAAATTATGAAAATAGAGAAAAATAGAAAATCTCGATTCAAATCCATTTTTCTTCAAACTAAGCTTAGATTCTAGTTGTTTTAAGTTTATCTAACTTGGATTAAGAGTTTTCTAAGCTTAAGTGAACTTAGATTTCAAAATACAAAGAAAAAATGAAAATTTGAAAAAATTTTGAAATTTGAAAACTAACCTTGGATTTAAGCTCTAAATCGTGTTTTTGGTTGCTCAATCACATTTCCGAGCCTCCAATCCACTAATCCGAAGCTTGGGCTTGATTTTTGATTCAAAAATTTAGAAAGGAATTGAGAGGGAAGAGAGAGAGACGAGCAAGAGAGAAAGAGAGAGAGAGAATGAGCATGGGAGGAAGAGAGAAAGGGAAAGGAAGAAATAAATAGAGAGAGGGAGAGGCGGTTTGCTATAAGAAAACCATGTGCAGCACATCATTTTCAAACGGGGCATGTTCGGTATTTGACAAATTATTTTGTTTCAAAATTTAAATTAACAAATTAAAATAATTAAGGATAATCAAAAGTCGTTTAAAAAAAACATTAATTTAAAAATTTCACAAAACAACCAGATTAAGTTTAAAATATTCATTATAGCACACTAATTCACCATTTTACACACTAATAATATTTAATTAATTTCGGGGCGTTACAATTTATCTTTCTTAGTTATCCGAAGATTATCTCCAATGTGATGTCAAATTTGTTAAATTTTAACATTTAAATAAAAAGATTACTCTTTAATATAATGTCATTCTTAGCATTAAATTTGACATGTATAATACTTTTGGCAAATTTTACACCAACTATAAAATATGCTAAAATTTGATATTTGATAGCTATTGGTTGAGATATTGTCTTTTTAATTAAATCATTACAAAACTAACATTTTCAACTTATCTTAAAATTAAAAGTTTAATTTTACAACATTCAAAGCTTAATATAATTATGACCAAAAAAAAGATGTCACATTCTAAGTAAAATTACGTATAGGAGTACAAATCAAAATGACATATCATATATATTGGAAACGGTAAATTTCCAAATTTCTAATCTCATCATAATTACCGGCATTTTTGCAAAGCAAGCATGAGCTGAAGAAGTTGAATAACGTAGGCCAAGCCGCAATATTAATAATTTTTTCAAATAATATATTAAAATAATTGAAATAATTAAATGATAACTTTGTAGTATAAAATGTAAAAACCATTACAATAATTACAACGTAACTATTGTGTTATTAAAGTTATATTATAAAATTTGTTACAGTTCAACTCCACTATGTTATAAATATGTAATGTAGTGTAAGTTTGTTTAGCTTGTTTATTCATTTATTTAAACTTACCGAGAAAATTTGAACTCTGTATCCCTTTTTAATCAAATTCATGTTTGAATTATAAGGTTAATTTTATGTGCAACTATATTTTTCTAGAGATATTTGTAGATTGAACTATATTCAAGAGGTCAAGTCAAAAAGAACTTTTGAAAGAAGCGATTTCGCTCCCATCTGTCCTGGTTCAAATCAACTTTATAATGCCACCTAAAATATTAATTTTGTGTTAATTTACTTCTCGATTTTTTTAAAGTTTTAAGATAAATTGACACAAAATTAATAGTTTAAGAAGCATTAATAAAATTACATTAATTTAAACAGTATTTGAACAACTTTTACATAGTTTGGAGATGACATTAATCCTCCTTCAAAATTTTAAGGGCAGTTGAATTTGTGTAGATTAGGGCATACATGAAATTATTATTTTTTTTAAGAAAAATCTCAGTCCAACACAAGCGGCCAGCTTGATATTATTGTTTCAATTATTGATGTGGGGCTGTGGATAATTGAGAGCCTCGTAAAGATATGACAAGACGTCTGTTTGTTGACTTTTTTCCTTCTTTTTTTTGTCTTTTTTCGAAATGGTTGTTCGTCGGCTTAAGAATACATAGCTGAGCCCAGAATGTTCCTATCCGGAAAAAAGAAAAAGGAAGGACAAAGTAATGGACTTAAAGCTCAAGCAGTACTGAAAGCGATTTGGGTTTCAGAGAATTTTCGTATCAGGTATTTTTTTTTTTTTGTCTTTTATTGTCATTTTTTTGCTGCTTTTTTCCTTTGATATAGAATTCTTAACTTCAATCTCATTATACCAACTCAAGAAGCAAATTTATGCCCTTATTGTGGCCCAATTCAATCTCATTAATCAGTACATGTGGTTTTTGTACTTGTTATATTAGTAAGATAATTTATTGGTTATATGTAATTTTTTTAAGCTATATGAATTGTTTAGCGACTAAAACTTATTGTAATTTCTTAAACAGAGTTATCAAATTTTTTCCATTGTAAAGAGTCACGGACATTCAAATATATATATATATATATGTACACACACACACACTACGCTACTTTCTAGTGATAGAAATGATAAAAGTTAAAGGGTTTAGAGTGAAAATTAACTCAAGACATCTCGTAATAGATCCTGGCTTGAGGTCATTAATTTTGGATTACAATCCTAAAAGTAGTGAATCAGAACAAGGACATGGCAATGACTGTGAGGTTTCCGGGCACGTATCTATTGGCTCTTTGTCTAATCATCCTCAACAAAGCAATCATCGGCGCCAGTCTTAACGGCCGGTCGCCGAAAAAACACGTGGCGCTCTTTGTCTTTGGTGACTCGTTGTATGATCCAGGAAACAACAACTACATCAATACCACTACTGAGTACCAAGCAAATTTCTTGCCTTACGGAGAAACCTTTTTCGGTTTTCCCACCGGAAGATTCTCCAATGGCCGCCTGATTCCTGATTTTTTAAGTAAGACTATCCGATAATTGAATTTTAACAACTTGGCAGTTTAGATTTTTGCTCTCTTTAGACAAATGTTTTTCAATTGAAGGTGAGTACGCAAAATTACCGTTGATTCCACCGTATTTAAAGCCCGGGGTTCGCAACTACGAACACGGGGTGAACTTTGCTTCAGGTGGGTCAGGTGCTCTTGCTCAAACCCGTCAAGGTTTTGTTAGTCCTCTTTATCATTTTTTTACCGTCAATTGCATCCAACGACGGAGTCAAGATTTATTGTTAAGGCGTTAATTATACTTAACACGTAAAACACGTAAAGAACTATTAATTTAAAAAAAGAACTATTAATTTAAAAGCAACAAGTCTAATTTATACATATATATATTATATTAAATTAAAACCATTATATGAAAAAAAAAAATCTGTCTCCGTCATTGGTTACATCCTTTGCTTTGTGTTTTTATACTAGCAAAATGTTACTCTGCATATTGACTGTTTAACTGTATAACCTTATTGTCTTTTGGTTTTAGGTGGTAGACCTTAAAACTCAGTCGAGTTATTTTAAAAAAGTGGAGAATCGATTAAGGAGCAAATTAGGTGCTCGAGAAGCCAAGGAATTGATATCTTCAGCTGTTTACTTATTCAGTGTGGGAGGCAATGATTATCTTTCTCCTTTCACGTCCAACTCCAGCATATTTGAGAAGTATACTAAGGACGAATATGTTGGCATGGTGCTTGGCAATTTTACCCAGGTTATCGAAGTAATAATGGAAATACTATTTCAAGTTTTCTATTTGTCCATTTAAATTGTGATTTTTCTTATGCATGTTGGGTTTATAGTAATTACGTGCGTTTGTGATGGTTGATCAGGAAATATACAAAATAGGAGGGAGGAAATTTGGATTTTTAAATTTGTTACCTTTGGGTTGTCTTCCAGCTGTCAAACTTCTTCAACCAGGAAATACAGGTTCCTGCTTTGAAGAGGTTAATTCATTGGCAAAACTTCACAACAGAGCACTTCCTAAGACCCTCCAAATGATTCAGAGTAGGCTCAAAGGTTTCGTCCATTCTTTGCACGATTTGTATGCTTCTTTTAGTGCAAGATTGGAGGACCCATTCAAATACGGTAAAGACTGGAATGCACATTTTATTTTTTAATCTACTTCTTTTCTTTATGTTTATTATATGAGCACTTCTATTTAATTTCCGGAGAGTAGAAGAAACAACAAATTTTTTTATTATTATTGAAGTAAATAGAAGATTTTGAAAACATTTTTAGTAAATAATAGTAAAAAAAATTTAGGTAAATTTATTTACTTATAGTAAATAGATAAATAAAAAAATTTATCAAGTAAATTTGTATTTACTGCTATTTACTTTAATGGGTTTTGGAAAAGTGTCATATACTATAATTTTATAAAGTTAAAATCAAACTATTCATAAAACAGCGAGTCTCAGCCTAATAATAATAAGTATACCATATATTAGACTAAAGCTTATCATTTTACAAGTAACAAGCTTTTAACTTGATGGGAACGAGAGAAGAAATTTTTCTTACTATATATTGGGTAAAAAGTCAATATTAATCACAATGTTGTTGATCGTTTTTTGTGAAGGATTTAAGGAAGTAAACGTGGCATGTTGTGGGACCGGTCGGAACAGAGGAGTTTACAGCTGTGGAGGGAAACGAGCAGTGAAAGAGTTTGAATTGTGTGAGAATGTGAGCGATTACTTCTTCTTCGACTCTTATCATCCGAACGAGAAAGCCTACAAGCAACTTGCAAAGCTAATGTGGAGTGGTGACTCTGACGTCACGGTGAAAAATCCTATCACTCTCAAAGCGTTGTTTTAACTTCAGAGAAGTCATGTGGACTACTAAACTTCTATGATTATCTAGTTTTTGCAAACGACATGCAGTTTTTTTCGAAGACAGCTTCACGTAACTTAGTTAATGTGTTGTCGTTTTTGTAATGGACTATGGTTGCTTTTCACGGTGATCTTTTTTAATGCAACTACTTGTCGTTTGTCGATCGTGATCGTCAATGACTTTGGGTTTCATTTCTCACGTTGTTGCTCTTGTATCAGTTTTCTGCCGTTAATTCCGTTGCCTTTTGTTCTTCACGCTGTTCTTTATCGTTTCTTTGGTGCTGTTTGCTGATAAGCTCCATTTTTCTTTTTTTTTTTTTGTTGTCGCCGTTAAAGTGTTGCTTTGTAGTTCTTCCATTGTTGCCATGTTTAAAAAAAACCTCATAAATTGCAAAAATCGAGCGATTCAATTCAAATTAAATCAAACTTATCATTTTTGAATTACCAATCCGTTTTGATCAATTTGAGATATATATATCAATTTGAGATATATATATGTTTTAAATTAATGGGTTTAAGAGCCGCTTCGGTGCCCTTAAACCAACCAGACCCACAAAAAATAAGCATAAAATTTTCTTAATGAATTTTTTAAAAATTTCTTGCGTGTCACCATTTTATTTGTTGATGGTTGTTGATGGTATCTTTCCGATCCACCTTCTAAAACAATGTCACTATGTTTGAGAGTATTTGGCAACGAAATTCTAGTACCAAAATTTTAACTGCTATGATATAAAACTTTCATATACTATAGTATTTAAGTCCCGGGCTTGGTTCTAAACTATCGCCGTAGTTCCAGAGGACAATTGTCCCTTGGAAGGAGGCCTGAGGCCGTTTGAAAGAGAGTAACAACGAACAAGGGGCAAATTGTCTTTCTCCCATCAGCGCCGGTTTTCCTTAGTTGTCGTTCGTCAACACCTTCCTCTTCATCTTGCTATGACCGTCCATTCTGAGAGTTTATTTTCCTATGAAACCACAATCTCTAGCTACAGTGCAAAACGATAGAGGGGAGCGAGTGAAGAGTGACCAGAGTATAGATATATAATGGAATAGACAATAATATTAGGAATGAATATAGCAAAGGTACTTAAGCTTATATGGATTTTAAACCTCTAGAAAACGAATAGAGTATTTGAAAGCCATTGACGATGTTTCCAACATCCTCTAGAGTTCTCCAAAAGTCAATTTTTAGGGGAAAAAAAAGGAGAAGAAAACATTTTAGGATGATATCACATAGCCTTATAGGATGTTTCTCTAAAAGGAAATGATTTTCTTTTTTACGGTTCTCTAAAAATAATGTTTTATAGAACAAGTTGTTGGTCCTAGAGAATAAGTCCAGTCACAAATTTTTATCCAAACGACACAAAATATATATTAAAAAAAAGCAGGAGAATAGAAAAACGACAACATCTAAACGAGTTTTAACACGATAAATGACATTATGACATGAGTCAGAAACAAGCAAATGTACAAATTATAAATTTAAAAGGAATATTGAAACAACAAAGTAAATTAACATCAAATGGAAATGTTAATTGAGAGTTTCTTATAATAAAGAAAATAACATTGGACAAAGAAGCATGCCTTATTCAAGAACCATTTTGTCCAAGCCTTTTTTTTTTTTTTTTTTTCAGAAAGGGTACTAATTGCTGCTGAGAATAAATTTATAGGGTGTTTGGTAAAGTTGGTTAAAACCAATTTTTTAGTTATGAATAATATAAAGCTCTGACATGTTATATATAGTAAAAGGAAAAGTTGTTATAATGCAAAGCTCTCATATATTACAGTATTTTAAATAAAAAATTAGTTCTAACCAACTTTGCCAAACATCCTGTTACTTTTGTCGTCACATTCAAACAATGATTTCCGATTGCAAGGCTCCACGACATTAGAATTTCGCTCCAGAATAGCTTGGCAATTTGCTTGAAGGCCTTATCACAAAGATGATGTCCGTCAAAGAAGAGGAAATCACTTAGATTGTCACATAACTCATGCTTTTCCGTTATTGATCCACAGGTAAGAATTCTTCTTTAGGGACTATAGCCACAACACGCTATTTTCCCTTCCTTGAAACCTTGGAGAACAAAGATATTGATTAACGTATTCTATGATGACCAAAATCAAAAGTCCAGAACAGACAGCATAACACATATGGCAAATTTTTTCCATGGCTTTTTAGTTACCATAGTTTGATGGGTTCTTCGATCTTACTCTTTAGGAAGTGTAGGAGTCGAAAATTGAGTCTTTGAAACATGTGAGCTGACTCTCTAGCTTGAGATGCATGCATATATAGATTTGGACTGGATAAATTGGGCCAAACCCAATTGTTGTGAGTTGGACTGGGTCGAATTCTGTTGGGCTTAGAACTGGGCTGAAATGGATTGAACTGGGAGAGAATCGGCACGCCTTTGTAGAAAAAATTCCAATACGTGTCTAAATTATTGTTATGAAATTAAAATCTAACATAATATTTAAAATATCTAAAAAATTTCCTTAATGATATTACATATTGTACTATATAATTACATATAAATAAGTTTAATGATATTATTATGAGATATTTGTAGAATTTTTACAAATTAAAGTCATATTTCAATTCAATAAACGTAATTGGGCCAATTGTCTCATTGACTTATGAATTATACTGTTCATTTGCTGATCAACCCCAAATGGAGGTCTATTTTCGATTTTTGTCGCAGATTGAAGCCTCCGAAAAGTTTATATATTATATATGTACTAAAAATAATAAAACCTCCTCCTTTGAGGTTAGGGGTTCAGAGTGTCGAGAAAAACACAAATTTTTACAAATATGATATTTTTTAATTTTTTTTAAGAAAATCACACACAAAAATAATTTGAAAGAAAATTATTTAAAACACATAAGAAAAAATGCAAAATAATTTTAACACCACATGCTGAAATACAAACAATACGGATAGTAATTTGCGTTACCAATTGTGTTGATGTAGTTGTTATTTCCAGGATCAAAAATTGAATCGCCAAAGACGAACAAAGGTACATGCTTCTCAGGGACCGAAAGGTGGCCTTGACAACTGAAGATAAAATTTAGCAGAGCAGCAGAAATGGTGGACAAGATCAATAAGGAAACCTTTTTGTCGCCATGATGTCCAATGTGGAAAATCTCTAGTACATACTAATTTTGTGCTTGTGTCTTCTCTTTCTTTGTAACTTGAATTGCTGTCATTGTGTATTTAAATAGGTTACGTGATTGAAAAAAAAAAAGGAACGGGAGTTCCATCTGTTCAAAGGCAAAAGACCCACAACTACAACTGGCCTTTTTATTGGGATTATTTTCACTTTTGCCTATTAAATTATGTCAATTTTGTCACTTTACTTTTTGACTTTTAAAACATACCACTTATTTTCCTCAAATTTTGTTCCATTAGCAAGTATCCTTCTTTTATCTAACTTCGCTAGTTTTTGAACGTTTTTTGCAAAATATTTTTATATTTCCCTCCAAACTATGTCAGTTATATTATTTTCCCCCTCGACTTTTAAAATATGTTATTATGTTTATTTTTTTGTTATTAAATAACCTTCTTCTATCCAATTTCATTCGGCTAATAAATTGATTTATTTTTCTTCTAACTTACAAGATCTCCCCTTTAAAGCAATCCATATATTCACAACTTATATATATGATATTTTTAACAACGTGTCATTCAAATACAAACACAAAGAAAATTCAAGAAGCGGTTCTTTACAAGAATAGAAAATAATATGTTCTTTTTCTGAAAAAAAAAATTCAAAAGCTCTATATTTCTAAGGAATTTTTTTGGTTTTTTCTTAAGCTCTTTATGTGATTGAAATGGCCTATTATAAAAAATAACTATTTCCTTGAACTCTTGTTTTTAATACTTTTTGCCATAAACTCTTTTTTATGTTTGGGTATTTTCCCCCAAAAGTTAGAAGAAAAAACATTAACCTATAAAACCGAACAAAATTGAACGAAATGAGATTATTTGGAAACCAACAAAATTGGGAGGACATTGGGGGATATATGAAAATATTCACAAAAAACCAACCAAAAACTAACGGAGTTAGATAAAAGGGAAAAACTTGCTGACAAAACAAAGTTTGAGAGGATTAAGTAATACGTTTAAAAAGTCAAAGGATAAAATGACATAACTGACATAATTCAAGAAGCAAATATGAAAATAATCTTTTTTATTGTGTATATTATGTAGATATAATACCCAAAAAAAAAAAAAAAAACTCTTGTGTAGCTTCAATACCGCCTTTGTTTCTCTTATTATATGTGTTTATAAAATGAGACTCAATATTACCATTATAGCAACTAAGTTTTTTAAAATACTAAAATTACACTTCTCAACCTTTATTAAATACAATTTAAAATATTATCGAATCAATATATTAAATAAAATCAATCTTAAAAACTTAAAAGCTGAAAAAAATGAAAAATTTCTTTGATTGAAATATTTATCTGAACATTTGAAAAAAATAATTAAAAAAAAACCCTCAAACGTCATCTTCATCGCCACTTTCTATTCCTCACCCTAACCAAAAAAAAATCCCTAGAATTCTCAATCACGCAATCAGCTATAAAATACATATGACACTTTATTTGGTATTGTTTTTGCTTTTGTTGTTATTTAGTATAACATTTAATAAGAGAATTAAAGCTAAACTCTTTAGCAAGCGTTTGACACCTATATTTAAAAGTTCTTTAAAAAGACACAACAATATGGTATTTAAAATTATGTCAAAAGTAATGTTTATCGGAAGAGTCTTCATCAGCTAGCTTTTATATAATGAAAGCGTTTCTATAAACCAGAACTTAATTGAAAAATTATTCTAACAATTTCTACAAGCGGCTAGACTTTGAACTCAAAACAACAAAATAGCTTCCAGAAAGCAAGGCAAACTAAGTTTGTAATGACCTAGTCTCATATGTAAACTTCAATTCAACAAAAAAATGGAAATAAAAAAAAATGTTGAATGGATGAATGAAGAAAACATATATAACAAATTCCAAAGAACCACCTTCTATTTCCATGTTCTGTTCCTTACACCAGACAATCACTTTCTTCAAGTCCTCACCTCCATTTCCATGTGTGTCTATATATATATATATATATATTAAACGATACTGAAAATATTATTTATTTCTATAACTATATTAAAAGAGTACATGAAGTTGCACTATTCGTCTCTTAGTAGTCCAAAACGTTTCATTTCGGCTGCTCTTTTTTTTTTTTTTTTTAAACAACCCCATCCCATTTTTTTGTATTTGCTATCTATCTATCTATATATATATATATATATATATATATATATATATTAATTAGTTCATCTTTTTTTTTTTTTGCTTTTCTTCTGTTTTTTCTTTTGTCGTTCCTCCTTTTTTATTTGCATTTTTAGTGTTTCATTTTTATTTTCTTGTACTATTTAATGCTCTATTTTTATGTTGTGATTTTTTACGTCTGTTTCTTTAGATTGATCTTTTTTACTTTTTAATTATTTAAACGGGCTTATCTTTCTACCAAAGTCTTAGACTTGAATCTTTTTTTCTTTTTAACTTCAT
This sequence comes from Artocarpus heterophyllus, assembly GCA_025403435.1. Lineage (NCBI taxonomy): Eukaryota > Viridiplantae > Streptophyta > Magnoliopsida > Rosales > Moraceae > Artocarpus > Artocarpus heterophyllus. The sequence continues at coordinate 4,822,569 of CM046350.1, read as the reverse complement.
CATTTTAAAGCTTTGCTCTTATTCTTCTTCAAATCTTTCTTTTGTTCCCTATTTTAAAAAACTATATTTTTGATCTAATCGTAAAATCCTATCCGTTATACCTCTTCATATTTTTCTCAAAATAATCAGCTTTTCAATTAAGGGATTTCACTATATATTTCATAAATGTCAAAGCAGTTAGACATAAAAGTTATATCTCAATGGTCAAAACAAAACAAATGTATATCTTTGAAGGTTATTTCTACGACTTTTTCTTTTCAAATCTCTAAGTTAATTATTTTCTATTTATTTTGTTCATTGTCTATATTATTAAAACTTCAATTCAACTTAATACATGCATAGCAGGTATCTAAACTATACAGGTAGTTGGTAGTTAGCAAATGACTGAGAATATTTTTTTTTCTTTAATCTTTAAAGTTCAATAATACATGCGAGTAGCCAAAAACTTATGGTTGTATATATAATTTAACAAAATTTTACTTTTAACTTCATGTAAGAAACTAGAGTTCGAATATCTTCGTCTTAAGTTTGAAAAAAAAAAAAAAAAGCGAAGGACTTTTGTATTATTATTATTATCATTACAAATGTTCGTTAACGATTGCTTCGACCAAAGAAACTACAAAGAAAGACACGTACATTTGCTATGAGGACAAAGCCAAATGGGAGGCATTACTCATGATACGAAAACACATAAAATGTGCGTAGGATTTTATTAAATTTTGGATATAATAAGCTGAATCTGCAAAAAATAAAAACGTGTTAACAAATATATATATATATATATATATATATATATTCATACGATTTGTTGCAATATTAATTGATCATTATTAGTAACAAACCCATCATTTATTCAGGGCAGTTGACGATAAAGATGAGTATGTTCACAGAAATTTTATCCTCCAGCTGTGGCCAAGATATAGTTTTGATATCTGGGGTCCACAGTGCTGTATATAAACTTGCTTATTTGGACTAGTCAATGTCATTTGACGAATTAAATTGATACGTTTTAATTAAATTTAAAGAGCGATTTGAGATTGTAAGGTCCTGCAAAACTTGTTTTTCCAGCCCAGGCTTTCTTGGAAAATTGCTGGTATGCCCTTTCGGTGAGATGACCGGAATCAAAGAAGACATGATCACTTGGGTTATCACACAAATAATACTCTGTCACGCCTCTCTTCCCTCCACAGCTTAGAATTCCTCTGTACGGACCACTGCCACAGCAAGCCACTTTCCCTTCCTTGAAACCTTAAATTATTTTTCACGGCCAAAAATTTATTAGCAATGGCCACACGTAAGCAAAGAGCCGAAATCGGCCTAATTAAAGGGAATATTTTCTGAGGTAAAAACTGCCCTCTATTTCTTAACTAAAGGGAAGGAATATAAGTTTCAGTCCTCCTATTAGTTTTTTAACCGTTTGATCTATAATTAGGAGCCTTTTTTATTATATGTTATAAATTTATAACGTGAACATTCATAAATCAAATCGTTAAAAAATTAATCTAACAACTAAAATAACAATTTCAAACATTAATGAAAAAAATATAAATTCATACCCTTGAAACTCCCTAATTAAAAAAATAAAAATAGAAAATAACAACAACAACAATAATAATAAATTTTTACCATATTTAGAAGGGTGATTCATTCTGGCTTTTAGAAATGAGTATAAATCAACTAGAGAATATCCGAACCCCTTGAGCTCATTTTGCAGCCTTGAAAGGAGCTTGGAAATTTCTTTGTTGTGTAGTTGTATATATGGTGTAATTTGATCAAAGCAGGCGCCATATTTCTCAGCATCAATTACTCTCATATATGGCACACAGGCCAGAGGCCACAAGTTTACGAACCCAAATTTCCTTCCCCCAATTTTGTATATCTCCTAAATATCACAAAACAACAATAATTAAAAGTCACATAAATATTACATATGTGTAACCAAGATTAATCAACATGCAAAAGGACATCAATACAGGAAATTTTCAAAACGTAGAAAGTACCTGAATAACTGAAGTTATGTTGCCTATCACCATTCCTACGAATTCTTGGTGCGAGTAGGATTGAATAACAGTGGAGTTTATGGTGAAGGCAGATACATAATCGTTGCTTCCAATACTAAACAGGTAAACAGCTCTTGATAACAAATCTTTTGCCTTTTCATCCCCTAGTTTCTGCCTCAAATTCAGGGTAACATTCTTAAAATATCTAAGCTGAGTTCCAAGGTCTATAGTCTGAAACAAAACACATGTTAGAATTGTAAGACCATAATTCAAAATATGAGGTGGAACATATTTGTAAACATATTGTATGGTCGTAAAACATAAAAGTCACGTACCATCCCTTGGTTAGACTCAGCAAAAGCACCACTCCCTGCAGATGCAAAGTTCACCCCATATGAAAACTCGTGATTTCCAGGCTGTAGATACGGCGGAATTAAAGTCAATTTTGCATACTCGGCTGCATCAATTATTTACTTCAACACTAATCAGTTATTCAGACACCAATTCCAAAAAAAAAAAAAAGGAAAAAAAGCTAACGAAAGGAGTATATGTTCTTACCAATGAAGTCGGGGATAATGCGACCATCGGAAAATCTCCCAGTCGGGTTCTTGAAGAAGGTTTCACCGTACGGATAGTAATTTGCCTTCGCAATTGTGTTGATGTAGTTGTTATTTCCAGGATCAAAAATTGAATCACCAAAGACGAACAAAGGTGCATGTTTTTCTGGGACTGGAAGGTGGCCTTGACAATTGAAGACAAAATTTAGCAGAATTGCAGAAATGGTGGACAAGATCAACAAGGAAAATCCTTTTTTCGCCATGATGTCTAATGTCGTAAATCTTTAGTACATACTAATTTTGTGAATGTTTCTTCTCTTTCTTTATAACTTGAATTGCTATGATTGTGTTTATTAAAAATAGATTACGTGATGGAAAAAGAGGCAGTGGGAACCAAGATAACCAAGTATAGTACCCTTCCAATGTGAATAAATGGACGTCAACAGTTCCGTCTGTTCCACGGCAGAGGACCGACAACTGCGACTTACCATTTTTGTTGTATCTATTATATACGGAAAGTACCAAAACACCCATGTCTGCATACTAGTTTTGTTCTTATTTTGCAAATGTCTAAAACATTTTGTGTGTTTATAAAACCAAACTCAAACTGTCCATAAAACTATTAAAATTTTTCAAAATACTAAGATTATCCTTTCAACTCTTTGTCAAATACAATTTAAAACATTATAAAATCAATATACTAAATAAAATCAATCTTAGAAATTTAAAAGCTCTCAAAATAATTAAAGAACGTGTTTTACTGAAATATTTATTTGAATATTTTTAAAATATTTTTGCTTTAAATTTTTTGGGTTAAGTCATTATTTAAAATAACATGTAATATAGACTGAGCAAGGTGCTCCTGATATTTTTAAAAATTTAATTCTTTTAAGGAATATTTTGAGTCTAATTTTATAAACATATGACTTGTTTTTTTGACATTCATAATAAAAAGGACAAGGATGTTTTGGAAATTTTCTTTATTATGCGTTGTATATAATATAGACTGGGTAGAAGAGTAAGGTGACTTTAGGTAGTGAAGCAAAATTAATTTATTAATTGGCATAGAAGAGGAAAAAATTCTCAACGCTAATAGTAATTTGACTCTGTGTTTATTTGGATGAGCTCAAACGCAACAATAACATGCACAATACAATTGTGGAAGGATACTGAAACAAAAATTGGCACATATGAGAGTGTCAAATTCTTCAATTTTCTTAAATCCTTGACTAATTTTTTTGAATAAGAGCCTATTTTCCCTTTTTTATACTCTTTCTTGCTTCTGAGCAACAATAGAAAGAGACATTAATATATCTAAGATTTTGCAACCAACTTTATCTATTTGAAGCAGATGATATTTATTAACCTCTAAATGTTACACTTAACCTTAAATCAAGCAAATCAGTCCAAAAAAATAGCAAGTTTTAAAGTTTGAGGGTGAATCTGAAAAGCTTATTATATATTAGGGGCAGAGTGAGAACTTTTTAAAATTCAGGAGCATGTTGATCAAACAAGTGAGGGGCAACACTTTCTCTTCTCTGGTGCCTTTCCAAGGTCATTATCTCTAAATAAATTCTTAGAATAAAAAATTTTATTTTATGTTATTTTCTTCATTAATGTTTGAAGATTGAATAAACAATATATTTATCAGGAAAAAAAAGATTGAATAAACAATTTATAAAGGGACCAAGACACCATCGATGCAACCTCACCAGAATTTGCTTTCGCGAACTTTTGTTCTCCCTCTCTTTTTAGGGAACTCTGTTTCTGGTTTATTTAAATTTTCAGCAAATCGTTGAAAAACTAAAGGTACGTTTGTTTCGTGGTTCGAATCACGGTTCGAATTATTTTGTTACAGTATTTTCTCTCACAAAAATTTAAATCTTTATTCAATTACTCGAACCAAACGGGCTCTAAATTTACTTTATCATTAGTCTGTAATTCTCTTCTTATTCGGAGGTTAGTATGCATTAGTAACGAGTTATTAACCAAATTGAGCTACTAAATAATGTGATAGTACACTTGTTAAATGATTAAACAATGCTAAAATATCTACGGTATTTGAAAGGGTGGTGGGAACCGTTGGTTAAAACCACTATTATTGTAGCATGTGAGAGTTGTATACTGTAGCAATTTTTTTATTGTTACTGTGAGAACTTTATCCTATTTATAACTGAGTTTGTGGTGAGAACCGTGGTTCCTACCATTCAACCAAACAGCCTTTACCAATTATTAATATATTTCTAAAACCAAGACAATTGCCACATCATAATTATTTCTAAAAATTTGATAAACAATTTTGGTATTCACACTACAAGTCGGACATGTTGATATGGTAGGCATACTTGAAAATATCATTTTAAAAGTATATTCTAAATATGGTCAAGTTTAATTTTCCAAAAAGAAAAATATCATAGCAATTTGTGTTTGTATGTGCATCATTTTCAAACTTGGGTTTTATGATTCCAAACTTACAGTTGCAATGGTGGCAACAAAGGAAAACATAGGATTGGTCATGACGTGGTTGACTCATAAATCTTTTTTTTTCTGTTTTTTGTAATGATTTTTTTTTTTCCTGAGTTGGAAGAACTTTAGAGGAAATATACAATGTACGTTCCAGTTTATTCCCTAGTCAGAAAGAACAGAAGTGGTGTAAATCAAAGAGACCCTTTTTTTTTCCCTCTCCGAAGCAGTGCTCTCAGAGTCAATCATGGCTCTTTCTTTATAATCCATAAAAGAATGGTGCATATGTTAGTGCAAGCCAAACAACAATTTAATAAAGAATGAATTGAGATTTAACTAGGGCATCGTTTGCCTTAGAGTATGATGAAGCGGTTGCAGCTAACACGCTTTCTCTAAATTTTTAATCATATGACATTATATTAGGGTGTTTGATAAAATGGTTCAAATTCATAACTTCAAACTATCTAGAGTGTAAAGTCTTCACATGTTATATCGTAAAACTTTTATAGTCTATGGTGTTTGAACTCATTTTTGAAAGAAAGACCCAAAATTAAGAAAAAGAAATAAATGAATAAAACATGCAAATGACCTTCTAGCAAAGAAAAAGAAAACTAAATTACCTACAATATGCATTGATTTTTGGAGAATTGTTTGCTACAAGTAACTTATTTTATATTTGTAAAATCTGGTGACCAAAATTTAGAACTTCGTTTGTTATTTATTTGTAGGAAATTCTGCAGTATGAACTATCTTGAGTTGTTTTATCCGTGAGAGTAATTTTTAAATATCCGATTTATAAGAAAGAGTAGGCTTTTGTCACATTATAAATTTTTAACGTCGAAAAATAACTACTCCAATAGTAACAACTTTCCTTCTTTATTTTCAATAGCTGAGGAAAATTATTTGTGAATTGCATAAGAACAATGACAAGGGGAAAAGGAAAAATGGGTGGGAGGTTGGGGGGTCATTATCTAGGTGAATGGATCTTACCTAAATTATTATTTGTTTATCATGCTGAATTGTCGTTTACGTTAGCAAGGTGGTTTTTTTTTTGTTTTTTTTTTTTTTGGGTAAATGAATCCAAAGACAAAGCATATGAGAGCTTTATAATTATTTTTATTTTATATTATAGCATGTGAGAGTTTTACACTATGAAAAATTTAAACTAATAAATTTGAACTCTTCTTCCAAATACAAAAAGTGTTTGAGAACGTAATTTGAACCATTAAGTTGAAACTAAAAAACTGTAGCATATAGCATATTTTTGTTTTATACTGTAGTATACAAGAGCTTTATATTGTAGCAATTAGAACTGATACGGTGTTTGGTAAACTCAATTCTAATTCATCAATTCTAAATCAAATAATATAAAATTCTTACATGCTATAATATAAAGTAAAATTATATTACAGTGTAAAGTTTTCATATAATATAATACTTTTATTTATAACTCTCACTTTCAACTAGCTTCTCAATCTCAAACACCCTGTGAATTGCCAAACACACTTAAGGATAATTTTTCTGAGCCAAAGAAGGTTAATAAGCTTAAAAGAAGAGAAATTTGTTCTATTTTAAATGTGAGGGGGTAAAACGAGATAAGTTACTTTGGAGGACGAGAATTTTGCTCATTTTAAATGTGATGGAGGAAAAGCCGAATTTGTTGGTTGGGGAAAGTTTGAACCAAACGGGTGCCGACATGGGTCGACACAGTAGCGGGCCCCACGTGCATCTAATTGGAGCCGACTCAGAAAAGCGGCCCATCCTTTCGCGCGTCTTTTTAACGTTGACTTTGGATTGGATGTGGACAGACTGTTTGCCCGATTCTTCACTCTTTCCGACCTTCTGCGCGGTTTTTACGCCTGCACGTGATAAGCAATGTTCAACCTACAGTGGCAATATCGTCTTTTCATAATAGCCACCCCATAGTGTCGCATCCATAATGCCCCGTGGGGTCCCTCTATTGGCCAGAGTTGGTGGTAGTTGATTCCAAGACAAAAATAAAAAATAAATTAAATATAATAATGTCTGAGACGAACAAAAGTAAAAGTTTTTAAAAAAATATAAATAAACAAAGGTTGTCGGTGGCGGGCAATTATGACCTTATGCAAGAATGAGTTTCACGTGGTCGCGCCTTTTCTACTGATTTTCTGTAGAGTGCATCTTTTTTCTTTCTAATGATGCAAGAATGGACCCTTGGCCTTTTCTTTTTAGGCCATGTGGGCCGCAAGCTAGGTCAGGCTGGCCTATAAAATTTGTGGGTCAGGTCGGGTCGGTTCATATTAGAATTTCTTTAGCCTGGCTTGTAGGTCAATTTTTCGTTCTTTTTAGGCCATGTGGGCCGCAAGCTAGGTCAGGCTGGCCTATAAAATTTGTGGGTCAGGTCGGGTAGGTTCATATTAGAATTTCTTTAGCCTGGCTTGTAGGTCAATTTTTCGTGAGCCGTATAGGATCGTGCCGTGGGCCTTGAATGGGCCGGCTCATCTTGGCCCATCTAAGCATGTAATTTTAAAATTTTAAACAAGTAAACAAATATAAAAGTTTGAATAGTCAAAGGAAATATAAAAAATGATATTTTATTCACAATTGTCTCATTAAAAACCTTTCCAAGAAAAACCTAATGGGATAAAACCTTTCTTTTGTTTTTTCAAAAGCAAAGTATCCCTATAAGAAAAAAAAGAAAAAAAAAGAAAAAAAACTTGATAGGCCTATTGTAACATGATATGTGAGGCTTTGTCTCAGCTTTGCTTCTTAGAAGAAGCAAAGCATGCCTACAAGCAAAAAACAAAAAAAAAAAACTTGTTATAATATGATGTGTGAGGCCTTTTACTGGAGAAGACCATTCTCAGCCATGTTTATCTGTGAATGAACATAGAAAATATATATATATATATATATATATATATATATATATATATATATATATAATTGGGCCACAATGGGCCTTCGATGGGCTGGCCTATTGTGGGCATGCATGGCCGGGATGGGTCGGCCCATTATGGTCCTAGACGGGCCGGCCTGGCCTGACCCGACCCATGATTTTCCATAGACCGTGTCAGGCCGGCCTATGGCCAATATATGTTGGCCCAGCCCAATCGGAAGGGCCAAGGCCGGCCCACGTGCCCTGGTGGCCCGGCCCATTATTGCATCTCTATTTCTTTATACCTTTAATTTGCCACATATATATGTTTAGTAGTGTTTTCAAAATAGATAAAAAAATAGTTTTATTTAAAAAAAATTAAGAATTATACTGAAAGTATTTTTAAAATTTTTGTCTCAAAAAATATGCAAAAACATTTTCAAAAATTCTTAAAACAAAACTAAACGGGGCACTGTTTCCATTTTATTGAGGGAATTTTGGGTAAATGTACGTTAAGAACTGTGTTTTCCTTGGCTTCGTTGGGCAACCTTTCTATTACTAAAACTAAAGATTGTTACATTGTAAAACCCTCATATGTTACAGTGTTTTGATTCTAACTTATAATTCTAAATATGTTCCTAAATACTCTTTTTTATTGGTGGGAAAAACTATTTTAATCATTATGGGATTAAAACTTTACTACTCATAAACTGGGCCTCAGTCTAATATATAATATACTTTTTAGACTGGAGTCTATTGTTTTGTTAGTAGTTGGGTTGTAACCCCATAGAGTTAAATAAAATCACTTTATCGGTAGACAATTATTTTAACTGTTAGATTAAATTCTTAACAGTATAATATGTGATATTTATATTAAAAATATACAACACGCGACATAAGATTGTTTTCAGTCCTACATCAAATCGTTAAAAATTTAATCTAACCATAAAAACTAAAGTTTCTTCCGGTAAGGAAAAAAAATGACAACTACTATAAAATAATTTTTGACAAAATAACGTGAATTCAAAAAAAAAAAAGAGAGAAAATTTTGTAACGAATTTGTAAATTATTTTAAAAATATAAGAGCAACTATTTCTTTAACTAAATATTATAAAAGAGTTTTTTAAGCTAAAATATTAATTTTATAAGAATTTTAATATCAGTATAAGAAGTATTGTCGGGCCACCGAGAACGCCTAAATCGGTTATTGGGCCCATGAAGGTCCTAGATTGATCTTGGGCCATTTCGCCTTGGTGGTTCCCTAAAAGTGCGTTTATCGAACAATAATCGAGGAAGATGATATGGCAAACCGAGTTTAATATTTAAATTAAAGATCTCCGGTATAACTTTAAGCACTCAATGTTTTCAAAATCTATACGATTCCATATCTACAAAAAAGATAAATTCAATAGAAAATCTCGTCAAAATCAAAAAACTAATTAGATAGAAGATTTGTTTATATTTTAATTTAAAATTTAGTAAACGATCGAAATACGACCAACCTAGAAATCAATGAGCAATCTTTGGCGATAGCATACCGATGACATGCACGCAACTACACAAATATTGAATACAAAATGTAGAGCTCCGTATTCCAATTAGTTGGCGATTATGGCTGATAAAATGCCAAATCTTCTGCCGCAACGATTAGAATTCGACAGGCTGAATTTTTTCACTAACTATCAAAAGCTTTTTGTTACATCTTGAAAGAAATAACACTAGAACACTCAAAATAATAAACTAAAAACACCACACTGTTAGGTCCCATGAAGGCAAATGGTAAATGGTAAAATAAATCCGAATCCCACTTTAATTGAATATAAAAACAAATCCTAATTTATAAAGGCATTAGGTAACTTCAACTTAAGTAAATAGCATTTTTCATAGTAAAACATGGAAGTAAATAACACATTTTTTGAATATTTATAGTTAATAACAGTAATAAATAAATTACTAGGTAAGTAATATTTTCACCTACAATAAATAGATTTTTTACTTAGTAATTTTTTCTATTTACTTAATAAAATATTTTATTTATTACAAATATTTTTAAAACATGTTATTTAGTTACAATTGGTTTTGTAAAAATATTATTTACTACAATTTTCTAATAAGCGATTTTTTAAGATAAATGAACTCCAAGTGCTTAAATAGTCCAACTTTTACGTATATTTGTTCAAATAGCTGAAAAAAATAATGATAAACTGAGAACAAAATATGCTCTGATACAAACCGAAGAGTCAAGAAGATAATGGTGATGATGAGAAAGAAACGTGAATATTTGAGAAAGTTATAGCTTAAGATTTGAGGAAATTACAAACTTGTTTGCAAAAGTTAATAAAGCTGAAATAAAGGAATCATCAACGTTTTTATTTTTTCCATTTCTTGTTCTAATGATATAAGTTAATTACAAGAAGACGTGTGAAAACTGCTTTAGATCTGTGTTTGGTTGAATATCTATTAATTGATTACGATCGACGCCATTAAACTCCTCATAAATTAGCCTATTTGTTTTTTTTTTCTTGAAAAATAATTAGCATATTTGTTACACGCAAACACGTGTATCTCAAAATATAGGATTGCAGTTTAATGACGTATGTATACTAATAAATATACAACCGAAAAAGACAGACTTCTAATGACGTCTGTATTAAACAGAAATTCTATTTATACTAATAAATATACAAATCAGTATTTTTTTAATGTTCAGAAGCCAAAAAAAAAAAGCTTACTGTGGAGATAAAAAAGCTTACAGTAGGAGTTATTTTCGTCTTCTTTTTTTGGAAGGTGATTTTCGTCTTCTTGTTGATAAGAATTGCAATGAAAAAATTTTCAAATAAATACAAAATGAAGGATTTCTCTCTTTTTTCCCCCTAAAATATGCGAAGCGTTCTCACATTTTTTTTTGGGCTGGAATATAAAAACTTGTTTAGATTTGACATTCTGTCAATTAATAAGCGCAATATAAGACGTTGAGTGTTGACTTTGCACGTGTTATTAAGCACGTTTCTTTAGTAGCGTTGACCTCATACGTTTTAAAAAAATAAGTTGGTATATGTAAAAGAGGGTATATGTAAGAGAGGGTCAATTTTTAGAAATATCACTTCTACGGTGTTATTTTTCAAGAATTTTATCATTTCTATAAGAAAGTTTGAAATATATAACTTTTGAAAAGTATAAAAACATAATTTATCATAAGTATTTTGAATTAGGGTTGCAAACAAGTGTTATCTAAAGGTGTTTTGGTATTTTTTGGTAGAAGAAGTTATATGAATGAAAGAAAAAAATAATAAGTGATAGAACACAATAATAATAGTAAAAAAGTGATATACCACCTAATTTACTTGTAAAAGAATCTAAAATAAATCTGTATTTAGCACTTCTCTCTTCACTAATGCTTGAAGATTAAATAAATAATATATATATCAGGAAAAAAAAAAAAGATTGAATAAACTATTTATAAAGAGACCCAGACGCCAACAATATGCAACCACACTACTGACGTAGAAGTTGCTTTTTCTTTCTTTCTTTTTTTTTTTCCCGTGAACTTCTTTCTCTTTTCCAAGGATTTTTGTTTCTGGTTATATTTAATTTTCAGCAAATTGTTGAAAAAAAAATTAAATTATCATTAGTGTGCATTTCTCTTCTTATTTGGAGGTTAGTATGCTTGGGTACCAAGTTATCAAGCAAATGAGATACTAAATAATGTGATAGTACACTTGTTAATTGATTAAACAATAATCAAATATTATTTACCTATTATATTTTTAACTAAGACGATTGCCATATCGTTATTTCAAAAATTTAATAAACAATTTGGTACTCATAGTATATATCGGACATGTTAAAATGGTAAGTATACTTGAGCATATCATCTTAAATGTATCTAAAAATGATTAGATTAATTCCAAATAAATCACATTTTCCGTCTGTCCCTGTCCAACAAAATCTTGTCGAGATTTTTCAACTAATTGTAAGGTTAGAGCCGCGTATTAATAATGAACTTCCAAAAAAACTACTTTGAGTTGCAAGGCCTATTGGCAAAAAACTCAACGAGATAGACTTTTTTTTTTTTTTTTTTTTAAAAAGGTGATGATGAGTGAAACACAACATTTTACTTGAGATTCAAAAAATGTTTTGAAATTGTATGGCCTTGTGACACTGTGCTTTCCACTCCAAGCAAGCTTAGCAATTTTCCGGTTGGCCTTTTCTGTGGGATGGCCAGAGTCAAAGGAGACATAATCTCTAACATTGTCACGTAAATCAGACTCCTTCACTCCTCTTCTCCCTCCACAGCTTGAAATTCCTCTGTGCGGACCACTTCCACAGCATGCCAATTTCCCTTCCTTGAAACCTTTTAGTTTCGACGTTGAAAACACGAATCTCAATTACATGTATGTTTAATCCAGAAAGAAATTAGCTTAAGAAATCGAAAATCCACAAATACCAAATTTTGAAGAGTGATCTATCATTTCTTGTAGAAGTGAGTAGAGATGCACAAGTGAGTATTTGAATCCCTTGAGTTTGTTCTGCAAATTTTCTAAGAGATTGGAGAGTTCTGTGTTAGAAATGGTGTGATTTTGTCGAAGCAGGCGCCGGGTTTTGTCCCTTCAAATACTCTTGCATATGGTGCGCAGCCTAACCGCCCTATGGTGTGGAACTTTCGATCAGAGCGCCGGCCCCAGCAGAAGCAAAATTTACCCCATGGCTAAATTCATGATTTCGGGGCTGTAAATATGGTGGAATGTGTGGCAACTTCGAGTATTCGGCTGCATTAATGAAGATTTATCAACAGTCAATTAAGGTCTTTTTAATTGTAAGCTAATTCAGATACTTGGAACGCAAGTAAATTAATCTTACCAATAAAATCTGGCATTAAGTCTGCCGTCCGTAAATCTGCCAGTCGGGTGCTTAAAGAAGGTTTCACAGTAAGGAAAATAATTAGCCCGGGCAGTAGCGTTGATATAGTTATGTTTCCGGAATCAAAAAATGACTCACTGAAGATGAGCAAGCTTGTTGGGTGATCAGGGGCGCAACATTTTGTTGGAATAAGAAGGCTTGTTATAGTTATAGAGAAAAATACAAAGACAAAGACTGATTTTTCCATGAGTAATGACCTCTTTCATTTTAATGTTTGGGATCGTAGGAAAGTTAAATAGTGTTTTTTTTCTTTTTTTCTTTTTTTAGGAAATTTATGTAGTGTTTTTGATTCTTCAGAACAAGGAAAAGAAAAAAAGAAAAATCAAGCAAAGAAAAGTAAAAGGGTCAGAACCTTTCATGTTCTTCTCTCGGTCGCCGTTTAGGAAAATCAAATGGCAAACTCTTCGGCGACGGTACGTTTTGAAGAGTAATTTTTTTACTTTTGATTTGGAATAAAGTACAAATGTTTGCAGACTTTTTTTACTTTAAGGGGGAAAAAAGAAAAGTACAGTGACGTTTGAAGATTGAATAAACTTTAAAGCGGAAGACTGAGCACTAAGCAAATTTACAAAATAATTAAAAAAACACTTCGCAATATAAGCTCACTGATGATGTAGAAGTATTGCTTTGGACAATCTGTTCTCAGCATATCTCTGAAGAATCAAGGGAAATACGAAATAAACAAACTTGTGTTTACATCCCTCCTTGTCATTTTATGAATTTTTATCTCCCTCAGGCAATCCTATTTAACCTATAGGGTTATAATCTTACAACTAACCAAATAATAAAACTCAATCTAAAAAGTATACTATATACTAGACAAGAGTTCACAGTTTTATAAGTAGCAAGATTATAACCCGTGGATTTGAGGCTTATCAATTAGACGTCCTAGTTTAGGGAGTTATTTCTGAAAAAAGAAATGTGTTTTGGGAACAATTGGGTAATTTAATTACCCTTATTACTACTAAAAATAACTAACATTTGCAACATAACATTTACTTAAGATTCAAATAATGCTTTGAAATTGTATGGCCCTGTGACACTGGGCTTTCCACTCCATGCTAGCTTGGCAACTTGTTGGGCTGCCTTCTCTGTGGGATGACTTGAGTCAAAGAAGACATAATCCCTAACATTTTCACATAGTTCATACTCCTCTCCTCCACAGGTCAAAATTCCTCTGTATGGACCACTGCCACAACATGCCACTTTTGGTTCCTTGAAACCTTAAATTTTCAACATACAAAAACACACAAGTCAATTACATATGTATAATTGGAAAACTATATAGCTTAAGAAAAGTGAAAATATATGGAAATACCAAAATTTGAAGGGTGGTTCTCTATTCCTTCGAAAATTGAGTAGACATTCACAAGAGAGTATTTGAATCCCTCTAGCTCTGTCTGCAACTTTTTTAAGAGCTTCGAGAGTTTTGAGTTGTGCAATTTTAGAAACGGTTTGATTTTGTCATAGCATTTGCCGGGTTTTGTCCCTTCAAATGCTCTCGCATACGGTGTACATCCTAGATTCCCCAAGGTTTGGAACCCAAATTTCCTTCCTCCAATCTCGTATATTTTCTGACTCAATATAAAAGTTATTAACATGTGTTGTAAGGATTAAGATATTAGTACTATTTTTTACCGACCAAGTATTTCTGCAGATCCTACCATGCACAAAAATCTCATACAAAGTGAAGATATAGTACCTGAATTACTTCAGTTATGTTGCCAATCACCATCCCAACCAAATGTTGGGGAGAGGGAATTAGGACAGTGGAGTTTGTCTGAAAAACAACAGCTGAGTAATCATTGTTTCCGATGCTAAACGAGTAAACAGATCTTGAGAGCAGAGCTCTGGCCTTCTTATCCCAAGTTTCTGCCTCAGCAGCCGGCCAACATTCTTGAAATAACCAAGTTGGGCTTTAAGGTCTATCACCTGAAATAAATGTGAAAAAAAAACCTTGTATTTATAGATAAAGCTTTTTATCTTATACCATGATCCCGATTTAAATTCCGTCGCATTACATCAAAATATTAATAAGGTGTTTGATATGATGCTATTGATTAGATCCGTAAATACTATAACATATAATAACTTTATATTGTAATAATTTGTTTTGCTTTTACCGTAACACATAAAAACTTTCAAAATTTTTAATTAAAAAGTTAATTAAAACTAATAATGTTAAACATAGTATAAAATATACAAATTCAACAGAATCTGATACGATTAAAAAATTAAAACATACTGTAAAAATCTCATTATAACACATTAATGTCACCATTTCTACTTATCATGAACAGTACACACAATTTAGTGAGGTTATCGTCACACAAAACTTTATTACATACATATCCTTGGAGAGTTTCAACCAGAGCACCAGCCCCAGCAGAGGCAAAGTTCGCCCCATAACTAAAATCATGGTTTCCCGGCTGTAAATATGGCAGAAGGAATGGCAACTTGGCGTATTCAGCTTCATCAAAGATACATCAACAGTCAATTAGGGCCTTTTTAACTGTAAGATAATTAAGATACTTGGGACGCAAGTAAATAAATCTTACCAATAAAATCTGGGATAAGTCGGCCATCGGAGAATCTGCCAGTTGGGTGCTTAAAGAAGGTTATACCGTATGGATAATAATTAGCCCGAGCAGTAGTGTTGAAGTAGTTGTTGTTTCCGGAATCGAATAGTGAATCTCCGAAGACGAAGAAGCTTGTTTGGTGATCATGGTCGTAGCATTTTGTTGGATTAATAACGAGGATAATTATAGCTATAGAGAAAAATAAAATAACAGAGGCTGATTTCGCCATTACCATACTGCCGTTCGAGGTCGAGGGATTTATATAGGTGTGTGTTTTGATCTTATCTAGTATGGAATATTCGTTCCTAGCTTATAAATATCTTAAGCATCAAAAGGCAAATGGTATGCTGCTTTTTCACATTGTACTATATTTTGAAGACTTTTTCACTTTTGATGTGAAAAGGACAAATGTTTGAAGGCTTTTCTTCTCTCTACTCTTGATGCGGGGAAAGCTGCCAGATATTAAAAGTAATGTTTATCGGAATTCCACAGAAAAAATCTCAAGAAGTATTATTGCCACTCTATGAATCAGCAAAAAATACAGTACTCTCTTTGTTTGCCAGACGCCATCTGTGTTTCTGTTTTTCATGCCCCTTCTCGTTTTTAACTCGTGAAACTGACGTCCTTTTTTAAGCCTCTAATAAACGAACTAACCCTTAACTAATAAAACCAATCCATCGAGATTTACTAAATTGCCCCTAATATTGAACCAGCTTATTTAATAATCTCTACCTTAGTTCTATATTCAATACATCACGATTGCACTGAACTTTAGTCAAGATTTATTAGAAACTTCTTCCACTCCCAGCAGCTTCAAGCAATGATTGAACTTCGCTGATGGCAATGCCTTTGTCAGCATATCTGAAGGGTTATCTTCAGTTGCCACCTTTTGCACAGACACAACTCCTTCTACAATTACATCTCTGATAAAATGATATTTCATACCCACATGTTTAATTCTCTCATGGTGGACTTGGTTTCTGGTCAAACAGAGAGCACTGCGGTTTTCATAGAAAATAGTTACCTCTCCAACCTCTTGCTGAGCCAGTAGTTCAAATAAAAGACCCTTAAGCTAAATGGCTTCTTTAACAGCTTCAGTAACAACAATATATTCAACCTCTGCAGTTGAGAGTGCTACAACAGGCTGTAAAGTAGATTTCTAACTAACTGGACAGCTGCAAAGTAGATTTCCAACTAACTATACAATCATATATCTTAAAAACATACCTTGTGTAACGCCCAAGAATGTTTAATGCATTAAAAATACATTAAGTTAAAGATTATATTAAAACAAAAAATACAGTTTAAGAAAAAATATTGTATAATAATATAGAAAATTATAAAATATTAGAATAATACAGTGTAAGAAAGTACACTGATAAAGTTATACAATATAAAAATTACACTATAAAGGTAATATAGTGTAAGAATTGGATGTTTAAGTTAAAGCAATGTAGAAATAATACTGTTTAGAGAATATAGATGAATAAGAAATGCTATGTTTGGCCTCCAAAAATAAACCAGAGGCAAATAAAATATTTTATATAGTCTAGGAATATGTTTTACACTGATTTTACTATGACAGTATAGGAAAAATATTGTATGGTAAAAAATTACACAGTGTAAATTTTGGGGCCCACCAAGTGGACACCCATTAGAGTTTCATTGGTCCACATGTCATGAAAGGTGGTCCAATCCCATGGAGACACCTAGATGAACTAATGGATTACTATGAGTCACTTAAAGGGATAAGCATGCATTAAATGCAAATTTTGACAAAAAATCTCACTTCTTCTTCCTCCAAGCCCACGGCCACCATTAGAGGACCTCCTCAAAAATTTTCTCAACCCAAATCATTGCAAAAATAACCCCAATTAAGTTCAAGAGGCAAAGTTCAAAGGATTTAAACAAGTTTTAAGGTAAAAACCTTAACTTTTTTTCAGATTTCTTATGGTTTTTCTTGGGTTAAGGAAGAAAATTAATTCAAAGCATTTTTGTGTGATAAATGCTTAGGAAAAGGGTTTTAAAGGAGCTCTTGGAGGGCTAGAAGCATAAAGTGCTATTTGGGTAAGATTTAATTCTTTAAATTTAAAGTTAGTGATTTTGTTTGATTTTTGTTATTTCAAAAATCATATGGGTTTTTAAGCAAAGCTTTGATTAAATTCCATGGGGACATGAATTATGGCATGTTCATCTTGTGGAAATTTATGGTTGAATTGTTGAGAATGTTAGTTTTTGCAAAAATTGTAGTAATTTTGCAAAAATTATGATTTGGCATGAAAATGATTTAGAAAAGGACTGGAACTGTCTTTACAAGGGTAAATATTCTGTTTAAAAATGGATTTTTACAAAAATGCCTCAAGGACTAAATTGAAAGAAAAAGTTTCTTCTCGACAGAAATAAAAATTGCCCAAACACACCCATGTAGAGTGAGAATTTCAAAAAAGTTACAACACGAAATTCGTAGATCTCGATAAAATTGTTAGGCATCATAGACAGTTCGTCAAAAATCTCAATCGTTTGAGAGATTTTAATTTTATAAGAATTTGTTAAAATTGGAAAAAAAAATTAAAGGGCAAAGATGTTATTTTTCCAAAGGATTTTGAATATGATACTTTGAGCAAAAATGTTCCTCATGAAAAATGGGGGCTAATGGTTTAAAAAGATTATTTTTGGTTCTGGTGCAAAAATGTAAATATTTTTATATTTTGGGCCAAAACTGTGAAATTATGTAAAAATTAGGTTTTCACTAGAAAACGTTGATTTCCTATACTGTTGTAAGCAGTAAGTACCATAGATGTTAAGTTTTAAGGAAATTAAAGTTTAATTAAGGAAATAATTGAGGAAAAAGAGTTAAGGGCAAAATGGTAATTTTGTAAAAATGGTCAAAACGGACCCGAAATGCTCGATGTCGGGAAACATTTCCTAGTGGCAGTTTTTTCATAATATGTAGGTAATAAAACATTAAAGTTAAGCAATGAATTTTATAAGGTTACGAAATGAATGAAAAACTCGAAAACGGTAAAAACTTCATTTTTATAAAAATGGCCAAAGCGGAGTCGAATACTCCGAGTTAGCATAACGTCCTTAGACGGAAAATGTTCCGTAATGCGTTAAGTAATGAAACCGCTAGTGAGATGGGAAGTTTAACTAAGGGATGCTTAAGAACAAAGGTAACCTGGTTCGGGTTACAAAATTAAGTAAAGAAAGGGTAAACCAATAGTATAAAAGTCAAGTTAAAATGAAAGAATGGTTACTGTTTATGTTTTATTATCAATAGAGTAGATTGATAAAAAGAAAGTTAATTAATGAGTCGGCTATCGTATGATCAGGACACAAAAGCCGACCAATGGAAGGAAAATGAACAACGAGATAGGAACGGAATAGAAAACACTAGAGCATAGTCCGGGTAAGTTCAGACCTCACCTACAGCATGAAGTAAATAATTTTTAAATGTTTATATATATGTTTGCAAATGTGTTTGCAATTGTTGTGCAAATTGTTTTTAAAGTATGTTCGCACATGCTATACAAAGGGTTTTAAAGTTTAAATCAAGATTTGCAATGTACTTGCAACTATTATGTTTAAAGCATGATTGCATATAATATGCATAAAGTTTTTAAGGATCAAGTAAAAGTTTGCAATATAATTGCAATAATTATGTTTAAAGTATGTTTTGTATTTGGTTAATGCATAATGTTTTACAACTTAAGTTATAAGTTATATGATGTAATTGTTGGAAACAAAGTGCGCAGCGGAATTTTAAAAATTTTTCATCAGAGTATTTTCCAAAACACAAGTTTGACATGTTATATGTATAAATTAAACAGATCTTACTAACCTCAGTATGCCGAAGAACCTCCGCGACCTGTGTAGAGAAGTAACGTTCCAGAAGAGCCTCAACCAACTGGTCTTCTTTGCTATTCTCTATCCACAACCGGAGTGAGTGTGGGCTCACACGTACAGCTCTTCCACCGGTGACTCTCCTTCCAACCAATAGAGAGAACCCAAAGCTAGTGTTCGTGATTTGTGAACAAAAGCTCTCAGGGAGTTTTTAGATGCTCACTAGAAGAGTATCACTCTTAATCTCTCAAATTGATCTGAGTAAATCATTAGACTCACTCCCTTTTTATACCTATTGGTCCTTGGGGTCAGTCCATATCAGATTAGGTCTCAAAAATCGAAATAGAATCAAGTTCGGATCAATATCTGATAAGATACGCGTGAAAAACGCGTAATCTTAGCTGTCGCGGTCGGCATGCCGAACTGTGAGATAGGCAGGCCGAACTGGCCAGTTCGGCAGGCCGAACACGTCATCCGGCATGCCGAACTGCCGAGAAAAAATCTCCGCGAATCTTTTATTTTCCACCCGAGATTCTAAAGGATAAAGTCTCAGTTTTGATTCAAATAGCCCAATAAAAAAGATATCTGATCAAAACAAACTTTATCAAGATAATCTCTAAGAAAATAAATCAATTCACAATAATTCTACAAGTTTATCTTGTTCTAATTGTCCAAAATTAAAACAACCGATAAACAGACAAGAATTATCCGAACGCCATAATTCAACAAGTTCATCTTGAACTAATTTCTTACATAATTAATTCAACCGATAAACAGACATGAATTATTTGATTCTTATAAATTTTAAACCAATCTGATAAATCCGACATAAGTCACCAATTATTGGAAAAGCACGCCGTGTCGTTACAGGATTTTGTGAGCTAGCAAAGGGGACCAAAATGGACCTATAAAGTTCAAGCTCATGATAACTATGAAACCCAATATCCCAGATATACATTTCACAATTATCAACTCCAACGCTACTCCACTAAAAGCTTGGAGCTGCACTCTCGAACTTTATAGAATTACGAAGCTCGTGTAGCTAAGTCTCCATGACATATCATAGTGTATCACATCCCCATATGATCATCCATAATCGGCTTAAGGACAAGTTCTGTCTTACCTTCCCGATTATTTTTATCTTACGTTCCATTGTCTCACCATTAGAAAACTTACCATCTAAAGATAGTATACCATTCGGTTACACCTATGTATCCAAATGGTTGAGCGCTCCAGTTTTCCAATTACAGGACAACGCATATAAGAGGATATCATTACTCCTAAAGAGGAGCTATGGATTCCATATCTATGAATAACAAGTCTACGCTACCAAGAGTCATGCCTCCAACGTACCGGCATGCATGCCACTATAGAGATGTGGGAGTCACCCATTGGTACATCAAAAGACACAAGTCGAGACAACGGGCCCATTATTCATCTCAGGATTAAGATACAATACAAATGATTGTCTAAAGTGAATCGATTTGACAAGACAGAATTATTAATCCAAATCAATTCACTTTATGTCCCGATCCAACACATCGTCACCTATGACAATGCGCCAATGTTTCTATTCACGGAGTCCAACTCCGATGGCTAAGACAAACCATCTCCCAAAAGGGATATAGACAACATAACAATCTTTACATGAATAAAGCGCCCAACTTTATTCCCTCGATTGCGGATCATATATTTTAGACCATCATCTTAAGAGTCGTGTCTACCGCATTATCATCCCATCATATGCCCAACTCTTAAGGTTTAGACTGACAGTCTCAGACTACTGTTTGCTTATCATACATTCAACAAATATGAACGTAAAGAGGACAATATTTGGTATATATAAATGAATAAATTCTTTATTGATAAAAATGTCTCCAAAAACGTATTACATTTTTACTCCTTAGAGCATACATGTCTAACAATCTCCCACTTGCACTAAGTGAGTAAATACTGCAAATTTCGCATCCCCATTGCTTCCACATGCCTTTCGAAGACTCTCCCAGAAAGTGTCTTCGTAAATGGATCAGCTAAATTGTCCTCTGACGCGATCTTGCACACCGTGACATGCCCGCTCTCAACGAAGTCCTTTATCACATGATACTTCCGATCAATATGCTTACTCTTCTTGTGAAATCTTGGTTCCTTAGCATTAGCTACCGCCGCACTGTTATCACAGTACAGTGATACCGCTTTATCCACACCAGGAACTACCTCAAGATCCCCAAGGAACTTGCGGAGCCACACTGCTTCTTTCGAAGCATCACTAGCCGCCACATATTCGGCCTCCATCGTTGAATCCGAAGTGCAATCTTGCTTCGCACTTCTCCAACTGATGGCACCGCCACCTAGAGTAAACACAAACCCTGAAGTCGATTTCCTAGAATCCAGGCAGGATTGAAAATCCGAATCAGTGTATCCTAGAGGAGTTAAATCCTCACCCGAATACACAAGCATATACCCTCGAGTCCTTCTTAGGTACTTGAAAATATGCTTTACCGCAACCCAATGGTTCGGTCCTGGATCCGCCTGAAATCGACTCACAATCCCGACCGCATAGCTAATATCTGGTCGAGTGCAAAGCATGGCATACATGAGACTACCTACTGCCGAAGCATAAGGCACCTTCTTCATGTATTCTCTTTCTTCATAAGACTTTGGAGAGTCTTTCTTAGAAAGAGTAATTCCAGACCTAGATGGTTGCCCACCTTTCTTGGAATCCTGCATTGCAAACCTCCTGAGAATTTTATCTATGTACCCGGCCTGTGACAAAGCTATCATTTTGTTCTTCCTATCCCGAAAGATCTGGATACCGAGAACAAAATTAGCCTCACCCAAGTCCTTCATGTCAAACTGCTTGGTCAACCATAATTTGACCGATGACAATGCCCCAACGTCATTGCCAATTAGCAGAATGTCATCTACATAGAGTAGTAGAAAAACCACCTTCCCATTCTTAATGTGTTTGTAAACACATGGTTCATCCACATTTTGTGAGAACCCATAAGTCTTGATCACTTGATCAAATCTTATGTTCCAAGAACGAGAAGCCTGCTTAAGTCCATAAATAGACTTTAGCAACTTACAAACCTTACCCTCTTGACCCGTGACCTTGAACCCGTCTGGTTGTTCCATATAAATGGACTCATCAAGATAGCCATTCAGAAAAGCCGTCTTGACATCCATCTGCCAAATCTCGTAGTCGAGAGCGGCAGCTATGGACAAGAGAATCCGGATGGACTTTAGCATGGCTACAGGCGAAAAGGTTTTCTCATAATCGATTCCTTCCTTTTGCGTATAACCCTTAGCTACCAGTCTAGCCTTAAAGGTTTCGACCTTTCCATCCACTCCTCTTTTCCTCTTGTAGATCCACTTACACCCTATGGGTTTTACCCCTTCGGGAAGATCCACAAGCTCCCAGACCCGATTAGTCTCCATAGACTTCATCTCAATGTTCATGGCCTCTGTCCAGAGTCTTGAATCAACATCCTCCATAGCTTCTGCGTAAGTATAAGGATCCCTGTCATGTTCATCCGGTTCAGCCAAAAAGACCTCCCCATTGAACATATACCTCTCAGGTTGACGCCCGATCCTCCCACTACGCCGAAGCCCCTGAGGTTGTTGTTCAGGTTTGTTTGGTTTTTCTACACCGATCGGAATGGTTTCGTTCGGAACCTCCGGAGTAAACGGATTACCCCTCAACTCCTCAAGCACCACTTTGCTTTGAGGTTTAAAGTCGTTCATGTAACTCTCCTCAAGGAAAGTTGCATTAGTTGAAACCACGACTTTATTTTCCTTTGGGTTATAAAAATAACCCCCTTTAGTCCCTTTTGGATATCCTACAAACACGCCAACTTCTGAACGTGCTTCCAACTTATTCGGATCCTTAAACAGGACATGAGCTGGACATCCCCATATGCGAATATGGTTTAAGGATGTCTTCCGTCTTGTCCACAACTCGTGAGGAGTTTTAGGGACCGATTTTGAAGGCACATTGTTCAAAAGATAACATGCGGTTTGTAGTGCATATCCCCAAAAGGATAAAGGCAATGATGAATAACTCATCATGGACCGAATCATGTCCAACAAAGTCCTATTCCTTCTCTCTGCTACGCCATTCTGCTGCGGAGTACCCGGCGCAGTCAAATGGGATAAAATCCCATTCTCTAACAAGTGTCCCAAGAACTCATCAGAAAGGTATTCTCCACCTCGATCTGATCGAAGTGCCTTTATGGGTCTACCCAATTGCTTTTCCACTTCAGCCCGAAACTCCCTGAACTTATCATAAGTTTCGCTTTTGTGGTGCATTAGGTACACATACCCATATGTTGAGTAATCGTCAATAAAAGTAACGAAGTACTCATACCCTCCTCGTGCCCGGATGTTCATCGGTCCGCAAACATCACTATGCACAAGTTCTAGAACCCCTTCGGCCCTATTGCCCTTAGACCCGTATGGTCTTTTGGTCATTTTACCCTCCAAACAAGATTCACATTGAGGTATAGATTCCACCTTTAAGTGACTTAAAGGTCCATCCCTTACCAACCTTTGAATCCTATTTAGGTTAATATGGCCAAGGCGCAAATGCCAAAGATAAGTCTTATTAGAGTGAGAAGTTTTAAGTCTTTTTGAGTCATTATCATTTATCTCAGCATTAAGCAACAAGTCCATCTTAGGTTTGATAAAATATAGATTATTTTGCATCCATCCAGAACAGATAAAAGATTTGTTTTTACGAATCACCACTTTTTCATTAAAAGATACCACGTAGGAGTCTTTAAATAAAGAAGATACAGAAATTAAATTCCTTTTAAATTTAGGAACATAAAAACAATCTCGCAAAATTAAACTCCTATAATTATCAAAATAAAGATGGACATCTCCCACTGCTTCCGCTGAGACCAAGGATCCATCGCCCATCCGAAGCGTTAAGTCTTCACGAAGTAGACTTCTCGTTTCTTTGAATCCCTGCAGAGAAACACAAACATGATTAGTTGCACCAGAATCTATGACCCAAATGTCACTGGATTCCTCAACCAAACAAGTTTCTAAATATAGAAGATCACACCTACCTCCCTTGGAAAGGAAGTCCTTGCAATGCTTCTTTATATGCCCGACCTTACCACAAAAGAAGCACTTAAGCTTCTTTGGGTTCTTCTTCTTCTTCTTCTTGCTCTTGGTAGCAATAGGAATAGAAGACTTCCCACTCTTGGCCCGTTGTTTCTTTCCATTCCCAGAGTTAGGATTGGAACCAGAAGCAGCTACCATATTGGCCTCTCCACCAGCAGGAGACTCCCTGATCAGCAGTTCAAACTCTTGTAACTGTTTCATCAGTTCTGTCAAGGTCATATCCCGTCTATTGCTTAGATTAAAAGTAGCTCTAAACGGAATAAATTCCTTAGACAGAGTCTCAAAGACCATAGTCATCTGAGTTTCAGCATCGATGTCGGCTCCATTGGTTTGAGCCTCAGCGAGGTAACCCATGACCAACATCATGTGCTCCTTTACAGATGTCCCCGGTTTCTGTCTACAGTTTAAGAGTTTCCGAAGCGCCCCTTGCCGCTTTGTTATGGCCTGGCCTCCAAACATGTCCTCAAGATTATCCAAGATCTGCTTCGCAGTCTCATAATCCTGATGTTGAGCCTGCAGCACGTTATTCATGCTAGCCATAACATAGCAGCGGGCCTGATCATTAGCATCTTTCCAGCGTTCGTACGCTTGGAATTGCTCATTACTTGAGTCTCCCGTAGGCTCGGGAGGACAAGGAGTTGTCAGAACATATTTCAGTTTCTCAAAGGAAAGGACGATGTCCAGGTTTCGTTTCCAATCATTATAGTTCTCACCGGTTAATTGGTTTTTGTCAAGTATCGATGATAAAGCGTTTTTAGACATTTTCAATCTACAATAAAGAATCATATACCAAACATAAGCAAACATATATAATAATTTAGTAAGATAACACAATCATGTAAAATCATACAAATGTGTTTATGTGTCAAAACCTTGAAAATATCACAACCTTACAACGATAATTCCCAACTCAGAATTCAACAAGCTCCTAGGGGAGTCATGCCAAATTCAATCAGGAACACGGATCCCCTCCTGATTAATATATGCCATCCAGGACCCGTATGATCCAGCATATACTAATAATCGTTTCTTTGGCCATTAATTTTATTAACAGAGCTCCTAGGGGAGGTTAATAATAAAGTTAACGTGAGTGTATAACCACCGTTTTAATATTTTATCCATGATTTATAATCACCACCTAGGGGTGTGCAACCATAAATCATACTAAAATACCTTATCCTTTCAGAGATCCAATCTGGTACATGATAGAAATCCCTTCCTAGGGGTTGGGACCATCATGTTCTTCCTATGGACCAACGATGGAGGCCTTAGGTTCTCTCTTCGAAAACCTTCTCCCACTCAATCTTTTGAAGTCAAGGTTTTATTTTAAAATTATGCATGAACAAATTTAATATGAGCGGCACTCCCTATTCTATATGACATGTTATCAATATACATGGTAAATCATATTATAATGCAGACAAGCAAAGCAATCAAGCAAAGCTACAAGCATAATAATAATAACCGTAATATTATGGTTCCACCCTAGAGAATAGAAAAAATAAGATTACAAGAGAATAATCGAGACATTTATCGATTCTTCATCCTTGAATCCTCAAGCTGTATCATTCTTCATGTAATGTCCATCTTCAAGTCCTCAATCCCGTATGAATCGAACACTTCATATTTCCGGTCATATCCAAATTTAATGTTTCTCAGAATCGTCCCAAAAATAAAATTAAAACTGCACTGAAAAAATCGCACCTTTTCTGGACACCTGGCAGCTCTCGGTCGGCAGGCCGATCTGGGTGATCGGTCTGCCGATCATGATGGTTCGGCCTGCCGAACATGAAGGTTCGGCCTGCCGGCAGAGCACCAAAATTTCTGCCCCACTGTCGGCCTGCCGGACCGTACGTCCGGCCTGCCGATTTGTGACCTTCGGCCTGCCGAACTGTGAGGTCCGGCATGCCGACCGAGCAGAAAACCCTCAATCCAGAAAATACAATTTTAATGCAATTCATCAATTTTATTTTCAACAATTCAAAAACTTAAAATTAGAGACTCAGGAAATACCTGGAGGCGCCATCATCTATCTTCAAGATCCGACTTCTCGTTCCGTCTTCTCCGAATAATTATTTAATTACAAAATTCTTACAAATTAAAAATTAAATAATAATTCCTAGACGGAGATGATAGTCCGCCATCTAATTACATGAAAAACCTAGATACACATTCTAACCTCTAAGGAACCATAACCGGTATTAATTAATTAATAAATAATTAAACAACAATTTAATCAACCATAATTAATTAATAAACATTCACCATATAATCCATGACAACATATATATTATATAGAAACCTAGAGTGCCATCTCTCTATAAAATTTAATTCAAGCATTGGAGAGATTAAGATCACAAAATTTATGCATATAACATGATCACAAACTTGCAAATTTATGTAAAAACCTTGGCTCTGATACCAATTGTTGGAAACAAAGTGCGCAGCGGAATTTTAAAAATTTTTCATCAGAGTATTTTCCAAAACACAAGTTTGACATGTTATATGTATAAATTAAACAGATCTTACTAACCTCAGTATGCCGAAGAACCTCCGCGACCTGTGTAGAGAAGTAACGTTCCAGAAGAGCCTCAACCAACTGGTCTTCTTTGCTATTCTCTATCCACAACCGGAGTGAGTGTGGGCTCACACGTACAGCTCTTCCACCGGTGACTCTCCTTCCAACCAATAGAGAGAACCCAAAGCTAGTGTTCGTGATTTGTGAACAAAAGCTCTCAGGGAGTTTTTAGATGCTCACTAGAAGAGTATCACTCTTAATCTCTCAAATTGATCTGAGTAAATCATTAGACTCACTCCCTTTTTATACCTATTGGTCCTTGGGGTCAGTCCATATCAGATTAGGTCTCAAAAATCGAAATAGAATCAAGTTCGGATCAATATCTGATAAGATACGCGTGAAAAACGCGTAATCTTAGCTGTCGCGGTCGGCATGCCGAACTGTGAGATAGGCAGGCCGAACTGGCCAGTTCGGCAGGCCGAACACGTCATCCGGCATGCCGAACTGCCGAGAAAAAATCTCCGCGAATCTTTTATTTTCCACCCGAGATTCTAAAGGATAAAGTCTCAGTTTTGATTCAAATAGCCCAATAAAAAAGATATCTGATCAAAACAAACTTTATCAAGATAATCTCTAAGAAAATAAATCAATTCACAATAATTCTACAAGTTTATCTTGTTCTAATTGTCCAAAATTAAAACAACCGATAAACAGACAAGAATTATCCGAACGCCATAATTCAACAAGTTCATCTTGAACTAATTTCTTACATAATTAATTCAACCGATAAACAGACATGAATTATTTGATTCTTATAAATTTTAAACCAATCTGATAAATCCGACATAAGTCACCAATTATTGGAAAAGCACGCCGTGTCGTTACAGGATTTTGTGAGCTAGCAAAGGGGACCAAAATGGACCTATAAAGTTCAAGCTCATGATAACTATGAAACCCAATATCCCAGATATACATTTCACAATTATCAACTCCAACGCTACTCCACTAAAAGCTTGGAGCTGCACTCTCGAACTTTATAGAATTACGAAGCTCGTGTAGCTAAGTCTCCATGACATATCATAGTGTATCACATCCCCATATGATCATCCATAATCGGCTTAAGGACAAGTTCTGTCTTACCTTCCCGATTATTTTTATCTTACGTTCCATTGTCTCACCATTAGAAAACTTACCATCTAAAGATAGTATACCATTCGGTTACACCTATGTATCCAAATGGTTGAGCGCTCCAGTTTTCCAATTACAGGACAACGCATATAAGAGGATATCATTACTCCTAAAGAGGAGCTATGGATTCCATATCTATGAATAACAAGTCTACGCTACCAAGAGTCATGCCTCCAACGTACCGGCATGCATGCCACTATAGAGATGTGGGAGTCACCCATTGGTACATCAAAAGACACAAGTCGAGACAACGGGCCCATTATTCATCTCAGGATTAAGATACAATACAAATGATTGTCTAAAGTGAATCGATTTGACAAGACAGAATTATTAATCCAAATCAATTCACTTTATGTCCCGATCCAACACATCGTCACCTATGACAATGCGCCAATGTTTCTATTCACGGAGTCCAACTCCGATGGCTAAGACAAACCATCTCCCAAAAGGGATATAGACAACATAACAATCTTTACATGAATAAAGCGCCCAACTTTATTCCCTCGATTGCGGATCATATATTTTAGACCATCATCTTAAGAGTCGTGTCTACCGCATTATCATCCCATCATATGCCCAACTCTTAAGGTTTAGACTGACAGTCTCAGACTACTGTTTGCTTATCATACATTCAACAAATATGAACGTAAAGAGGACAATATTTGGTATATATAAATGAATAAATTCTTTATTGATAAAAATGTCTCCAAAAACGTATTACATTTTTACTCCTTAGAGCATACATGTCTAACAGTAATTGTTATGCAATAAATTTCAGAATAAAAGTTATGATTTGCAAAATATGATTGCGTAATAAGTTGCATCGTATAAGGACTTCTTTAGCAGACAGACTTTTCCTTCAGCTCCCTTCTCAATAAAACCATCTAGTTGTTTCATATAAATTGTTTCATGCAATTCACCATTCAAAAAAGCTGTTTTTACATCCATCTGTTCTAATTCCATATTAAACTCATTTACTAAGGCTAGGAATACCCTAATGGAACTGTGTTTTACCACAAGAGAGAATATTTCAGAAAAATCTATTCCTTCGTGTTGAGTAAAACCACGAGCTACAAACCTTGCTTTGAACCGAGCACTCTCTACTCCTAGAATTCCTAGTGTTGCAAGAACGGGCTGGCCCGACCGATTCTCCTTAGGCCTACACCGGCCGCAGGCCGACCCATGAATTTCGTGGGCCGGGCCGGGTCAGCCCATATTAAAAATAACTTGGCCCGGCCCGGCCCGGGGGCTAATTTTATATGGGCCGTGTCGGGCCGTGCCGTGGGCCTTAAATGGGCCGGACCATCTTAGTCCATCATGGGTTTAAATAGGCCAGCCCATCTAAGCATGTAATTTTTAATTTTTTAATTTTTTAATTTTTAAACAAGTTAATAAATATAAAAGTTTGAATAGTTAAGGGAAATATTAAAAATGATATTTTATTTACGATTGCCTCATTAAAAACTTTTCTAAGGAAAACCCAGTGGGACAAAACCTTGGTAAGAAAAAAGAGTACAATCGGGATAATTATACATTAGATGTTTACAAAATTACTAAAAACATAAAAAAATATTGTTCATAATTAATTACAACGTATTACTCCCAGTGGGAGTATCAGAAATGTTCAAATTTTCAAAGTCATCAACCCAATCATCTTGAACTTCTTGGCTTCTTCTACGAGCATCCTCCCAATCTTTGACGTACATTACTGCCTCCAGAATATCGTCACTCATACGTGCACGCCGTTCATCAAGTACTCTACCACTGCAACTAAATACTTGTTCACTTACAACCGTGGATACTGGTATGGTTAGTATATCACAAGTCATTTTAGAGAGCATAGGAAAAGTTCTTGACTGTGATCTCCAAAATGACAAAAGATTAAACTTATTGAAATCATGACCACCACCTTGCTCATTGAAAATGAATGCCGCAAAATTTGTTTCTAGATAGTTTTCCAATTCAATGCGTGTTGAAGATGTAGACGATGCACCGAAACCAAATCCGGTGTAGCTAATCATACTTGCCCATGAAGAACCATGTGGTACAGAAGTAGTATTTGCTAAAGGTGCAGGAGATATTGTTTGGCCTCCTCCATATTTGTCATTATATGCAGTAAATATGTTGTTAACTTTTGCTTGCACATTTTGAATGGTTATGATGTCAGAATGCACCCTTAATTTTTCCCCTATACCCTTCAGCAAATATTCAACACCAGCTAATTTAACTCTCGGATCCAATACAGCAGCTATGCAATACAAAGGTGGAACACGCTCCCAATACTTTTTGAATTTTTGTTCTATGAACTCAACAGATTCCCTAAACATGTCAAAATCTCTATGCATATCGAAGGTTGCAGCAATGTCGTACAACTTATGTAATACATGAGGAGAGGTGGGATAGTACACACCTGAGAGTTGGAGAGTGGCTTCATAAAAAACCTTTAAGAAATTGTAAAAGCATGAAGCAATTTGCCAATCAAATTCTTGAAGCAGCTCAGTTAGATTTTTCAAGTTGTAATACGCGGTTATGACCTCTTTGTATGGTAGGCATGCATTCAGCATCAAATATGTTGAATTCCACCGGTGTCCTATGTCAGTTGGAAGTTTTCTGGGTTTCATGCTTGCTCTCTTGCAAAGCTTAGCAAACTCTTCAATTCGCCAGAACTTGCTATGTAACCCAAGGCTGTTCGAATATTTTCCAAATAACCTTGAAAACATTTCATGCCATCTTGAACACACAAGTTAATAATATGACAAGCACATCTTTGGTGAAAAAGTGCTTCGCCATGTTGTGGTCTCAATGTTGTTTTGAAAAGGTTAATAGCAGCAGTATTAGCAGATGCATTATCAAATGTGATGCTCAAAACCTTTTCTTTAATGCCATAAAAATCAAAAACTTCCATGATGGCATCATGAATGGCCTTGGCATCATGCGGATAAAGCATTGGTTGAAAAGCAATTAATCTTTTTTTAAAAGACCAATCTTTATCCACATAATGTGCAGTTACACAGATATAACTAGTTTTGGTACAACCTTTCCACAAATAAGATGTGCATGCAACAGATGCAGTGAATGAATTAAATTCAATTACTAACCTTTCCCTCATTGAATGAAAAACTTTCATGGTGTCAGCTTTTGTGACAGTTCTTGAAACACGCCTATATTGTGGATTATAAGCATTTTGAATGTACTCTTCAAAGGCTGGATCATCAACAAGACTAATTGGTTGTTGAGCACTAGCCAAATATCTAGCATGCCATTCTCTAGCTCTTTGTTAGTCATATGACCAATTGGTAACACTACCATCAAGGCTAAATTGAAGTGTTTGTTGACAACAATCAACACCACCTACATCATGCTTAGCTTCGCATTTTTTGCGATGCCTCTGTAAGTGACCAGTGCCAGAAGAGGATTTACCTGTGTAGTCTTGTTTGCATACTTTACAGATTGCGCACTCTTCTGTTACACCATGCTCGTTTGTACGTGTTACGAGATCAAAGTAATTCCAAACTAGTGAAGTTCGTTGAATTTTCCTTTTGCCCTTACGGGTGACTTCAGAGGAGCCATCAACTTGAGATAGCAAGTCAACTCCAATTTCTTCCAGTGGATCATTAAAGTGTTCTCTTCTTTGATCACCAAATGTGAAATGTTGGCTCTCCCTCTAGGTGATGATGCCATAGCTTCAATAAAAAATAACAATAAATTAACGTAACATAAAAATTAAATAAAATAATTACACAATAAAATTAACTTATAACAATACAAAATTAATGAACAACAAATGAAATAAATTATACCTTTAAGTTTTTTTTCCTTTCTGAAGAACTCTAAGTAATCTAAAAAACAAGACAATACATAAGATCTTAGAAGTTTGTTGAATGAGTATCTTTGTGAATGTTCTACGTTTACTTATAGGTAAAAAAGTTTATTTTTTTATTTTTAAAATTTTTTTTTTATTTTTTTTTTATTTTTTTTTTTATTTTTTTTTCTTTCAAGTGTAACTTGATTAGATAATTCGCTGAAGACTTAACGTCTCAGCTTTGCACATTGCAGGCCTTCCTTCTGAGCCTCTATGTTAGGCCTGCCTCTTTATAATTGCATAGAAGAATCTAATGCCATGTTCACTCACGGGTGAATATGGCATGCATAAATTATATAATATTTAATTCTTATATGTATTAAATAATATATATATTAAATGTATAGTATTTTGATGTGATAATACATGACCTATAGACTCAATATCCGATTCTTAGCTTTGCTTCTCCAAAACAAAGCATGCCTTATGTAAAAAACCTAAACTACCCCTATGTAAAATAAA
This sequence comes from Artocarpus heterophyllus, assembly GCA_025403435.1. Classification (NCBI taxonomy): domain Eukaryota; kingdom Viridiplantae; phylum Streptophyta; class Magnoliopsida; order Rosales; family Moraceae; genus Artocarpus; species Artocarpus heterophyllus. The sequence goes on along the minus strand of CM046350.1, from coordinate 4,790,190 downwards.
CTTGCATATAAAATTTTTGCCCAATAGGCTCCGCCCCCTACAACCCTGGGAGAGGGGTTTACCATCCCCCTTCCAATCCCCACGTCGACCTTACCGCGAAGGTCAATCCGCGTACAACCTCTGCGTATGCACAATCTGCGTCAGGGTAATAATTAAGCTTCACACATACTAACAATGCCTACAAGAAAAAAATTTTAAAAATGCAAAGAAAAGAAAAAGAGCTTGTCAGGCCTATTACAATATGATGTGCATGGGGAAACTAATGCTATGTTCACTCACAGGTGAATATGACATGTATATATATTATATAATATTTAATTCTTACATGTATTAAATAATATATATATTAAATGTATAGTATTTTGATATGATAATACATAACCTACAGATTCAGCATCTGATTCTCAACTTTACTTCTCAAAAGCGAAGCAAGCCTACAAGGAAAAAATAAAAAAATAAAAAAAAAATGAAAAGAGAAGAAAAAGAACTTGGCAGACGTATTGTGATGTGATTGCATTGGAAAAATCTCATGCCATATTCAATTATTCATTCATGGGTAAATATGGCATGTATATATATTATATAATATTTAATTCTTATATGTATTAAATAATATATATATTAAATGTATAGTCTTTTGATGTGATAATACATGACTTACAATGAGCCTTACATGACTTACTAGGGAAGGTCATACTCAGCCATGTTCACCCATGAATGAACATAGAAAAATATATCTATATATATATATATATATATATATATGAAATTGGGCCTAGATGGGTCGACCCATTGTGGGCCTAGATGGGCCTGCCCAACCTGGGCTGGTGGGCTGGCCCATTGTAGGCTGGGATGGGCCGACCCATTGTGGGCCTAGATGGGCTGGCCCATTGTGGGCCTAGACGAGCCGAGCCAGCTTGGCCCAAGCCCAGCCCAGCCCAGCCTATGGACCAACATATATTGGCCCAACCCAACCAACAAGTATTTATGGGCCGTGCCGGCCTAGCCCATCACTGTAGCAGGACGGGCTTGAGCTGGCCCACGGGCCCCGGCCCATTGTTGCATCTCTAAGAATTCCTGCTTTCTTCTTAAAGATCCACTTACTGACAACAACCTTCTAGTCCATTGATTTATCCACAAGTTCCCAGGTTCCATTCTTGTGCAAAGAGTTCATTTCCTCAACCACTGCTTCCTGCCACTTAGCACTATCTTCACTATCCATTGCCTCAGCATATGTTGCAGGCTCTATATCTATCTCAATCTCTTGACCTGCTGTGACAGTATAAGAGATCAAATCAGCCTGTCCATACCTCTAAGGTGTTCTATGTGTCCTTCTTGTCTTGTCCCTTGCCAAGCTGTAGCTATCCAAGGTGGTTTCTTGAGTAATGTCATCATAATGCTGATCTTCTACTGCTTGATGTTGTGCAATCTGACTTTGAATTCTATTAGGCTCCACCTCAAGCTCCAATATATCTCTACTGTCATCATGTGAAACTGAAGGATTCCTTTGAACCTAATTTGCCATTTTATTTTCATTGAAAAACACTTCCCTGCTAATAATATATTTTCTTTGTCCGGGCTCTAAGCATTACAGTTTATACCCCTTCACGCCTTTAGGATACCCCACAAATATGCATTTGAGAGCCCTTGGATCCAGCTTATCTTGCTTGATATGTGCATATGCAATGCACCCAAATGTCCTTAGTTTGTTGTAGTCTACTGGCTTACCACTCCATATTTCTTAAGGTGTTTTGAAACCCAAGGCAGTAGATGGACATATGTTAATGAGGCACGTAGCTGTGCTGATGCTTCAGCCCAGAAAGTTAGAAAGTTTTGGCAAACCTGCATTGCTAAGCATGCATCTCACTCGTTCAAGTATGGTTCTGTTGAATCTTTTAGCTAGCCCGTTTTGTTGTGGTGTCTTCCTTACAGTAAGGTGTCTTGCCATTCTTGTTTCTTTACAATATTGTGTAAACAAATCAGCACAATATTCTAGACCATTATCTGTTCAGAGTTTCTTGACTTTCCTGCCTATTTGTGTTTCAACCAGAGTCCTCCACTCTATGAATTTCTAAAGTGCATCATTTTTATTTTTCAAGAAGTACACCCACAGTTTCCTCAAGTAGTCATCAACTATGGACATGAAATACTTAGACCCTCCTTATGAGACAATTCTTGAAGCCCCCCAGAGATCTAAATGAACATAATCAAGAACGCCTTTTGTTCTGTGTTTTACTGCAGTGAACTTAAGCCTCCTTGCCTTTCCCAAGACACAATGATCATAGAAACTAAGTGTGTTAATCTTGTCTTCACATAATATTCCCTGCTTACATAATTCTTCTACACCTCTTTGACTAACATGGCCTAACCTTTGATGCCATAGTTGTGTTTTGTCAATTCCTTCACTAATGGCATTTACAAAAACCACACCCCCTCCCCGTCCGCCCCCCCCCCCCCCCCCACCCCCCCCCCCCCCCCCCCCCCCCCCCCCCCAAATTATTGTTTTCCAATTAGAGAATAAAGACTATTTGCCCAAGTCCCTTTCATTACTACCTTATAGATCCTCAAATTTCCCTTTTCACATCTATAGCCATATCCATTTCTATCAAGTACACCAAGTGAGATTAAGTTCCTCTTTAACTTAGAACATACCTGACATCCTAAAGAATTCTTTCTGCTCCATCGAATATCTTGATCCTCATAGTTCCAATGCCTATGACTTTGCATTCTTTATTGTTTCCTAGAAGCACAACTCCATAGTCACCCAACTTAAGAGTCTGAAACCAACTCTTAATTGGGCTCATATAGAATGAACATCCTGAGTCAAGAATCCATTCTTTATTGGACTCTTGATCAGTCACGATCAAGATCTAGGCACTTTCGTAACCGTCTTCTACAATGACTGCATCCCCAGAATCCTTCACTGTGTCATTTGCCCTGTACTTTCTCTTAGGACAGTTTTTCTTAAAGTGCCCCTCCTTGTGGCAGAAAAAACACTTTCTTCTGACTTTGGATCTTGATTTAGATTGACCTTGATTCTTGCATTCACGTTTCTCAAATCTTTCACGAATTACGAGACTCTCAGCAGAGCCTTCATCCTTCTTGCTTTTCGAATTTGTCTGCAATTCTTTGGAATTTAGGGCTGCTTTCACTTCAACCATAGTCAACGATTCTTTTTCATACAACATTGTGTCTACAAAGTGCTCATACCTCTTTGGCAGAGCACTCAGGAGGATGATTGCTTGGTCCTCATCATCGATCTTCACCTTTATGCTCTTTAGGTCTAGAACAATCTCGTTAAAGTCATCCAGATGTCTCTTTAGAGATTTTCCATCATCCATTTGGAGAGCATAGAGGCGTTTCTTCAAGTATTCTTCATATACAAAGCTTCCAACTTTCCCCATATTCCAACAGCAGTGTCTTCGTCGGCCACTTCCCTGAGGACCTCATCTCTAAGACTCAGCAAGATTGCACTGTGAGCCTTGTGTAGCACATCTTCTCGAAGTTTCTCCTCTGTCTTCGCCATTGCCTCATTCGACAGTGCAGCGTTTAATCCTTGATAGACAAGAAGCGCCTTCATCTTCAACCTCCACAAACTGAAATCGTTTGTGCCTGTGAATTTCTCGATTTCTAGTTTCGCCATCGCCATTGTCATTCTCTTCAACCGGGCTCTAATGCCACTTGTAGAGAAACTTGAAACCTTCTGATTGCCTCTAAGCAATTATAAGAGCACAACTTATAAGAACACAGAAGCAATTCCACAGAAGAAATCTCAAGAAGTATTATTACCACTCTATGAATCAGCAAAAAGAACAATACTCTCCTTGTTTACCAGACTCAATCTGTGTTTCTGTTTCTCATACCTCGTGAAACTGACTTCCTTTTTATAAGCCTCTAACAAACTAACTCTTAACCAATAAAATCAATCCATCAAGATTTACTAAATTGCCCCTGAATAGTGAACCAACTTATTTAACATAAACGCTAAAGCCGAAGAGAAAGCCCCCAGCAATATAAGCAAACTGATGAAGCAGTAATATTGATTTGGACAATCAACTAACCAAACTACCGCTTCATTTTATTTCTGGCTTTTGTTTACATCCCTCTTTCTTGTCGTTTTATCGATTTCTGTCGTTTTCTGTTATATTGTTATCTATCGCTTTTGTTATGGTTTTAAGGTTAATTTATTGCTTTCTGATTTAAATAGTTTGGAACGTAAATTTTCTTCCTCCAATATTAGCTAGATACCGCCTAATATAAGCCGTTAGGCAGAGTTTTTGCTTATACTAAAGGAAAAAAAAAAAAAAAGAGTAAAAGCTGCGATTTTTCTGCAAGTCTATGGAACCATACTTTTGAATGATCTTAAATAGCTGGTTTTAAAGTTTTTTAAGAAGTAATAAACATGTTATAATAGAAGTTATAACGTCTTATTAAACTCTACTACAAGTTTCAAAATTTATTTCAAAAATATTTTTTTAAGAAATCATATTTTGTGACTTTGATGAACTCTTTTAAAAAAAATCACTTACAATAGGTCATCTAAACACTTTTAGAAACAACTTTTAAACTATCTAAAACATCATAGATTAAGCCAGTAGCATATATAAGGAATAAGAGCAAAAATTCGCCCCAACATGACCTATGCAACACTCTTTTTTCCCTCTCAAATCGTCAAATATTATCTTTGGAATAAGGTGTACCAAAAAAAAAAGGACAGTAACCGAGAATACATACGAGAACAACTTTGCAAAGTCATGCTGAATTATTTTTTTTTCCCTCTAAACATCATTTTATTCTTTTCTAGGATTAAAGAATAGAACCAATAATGTTTCTACCCCCAAAAAACAAAAAGCAATAATATTTTTGTCTTAGTTCTTCTGTTTTTTTCAAAGAGATACCAGAATGGTCATGTGGGCTTGACTTTTGTTAAAAGGTTTTTCAGCGAGCTTGGAAGAGATCCTTCAGATTGTAGGGTCCAGCGGCGTGGGAATTGCCTGTCCCTCTCCACATCTGATCAGCTAGTTGTTTGTAGACCTTTTCAGTGAGATGGTAGGAGTCCCAGAACACATATTCATTGGGATTCTCGCATAGATAGTACTCTTTGATCCCCATTCTTTTTCCTCCACAGCTGAACACTCCCCTAAACTTCCCTGTTCCACAACAAGCTGTTTTCCCTTCCTTGAACCCTTCCATCAAATACAATTGCAATTGAGAATTTGTAATTGGTTAAAATACCATGAAGAAATAAGAATATGATCTTTGTTATCATATGTGTGAATTTGTAATTGGCTAAAATACGATGAAGATGTAATAATGAATTAGAGGAATCCTGCTTTTTAGGACTTGGTATTCACATACACGTTTATGCAGCTGCTTCCTTTACATACGAAAGTAGTGGAATATATAACTAAATTTGTAAGGCGTTTGAAAAATAAGTTTAAAACAAATTTTAGACAAAAAATACTGTAGCACTTTAAATTTTTGAGAAAAAAATACTAAAATAAACTTGATTTTAAAACAAGTTGCATTGTGTCAAGATATTTGACAAAATCAGCTAAAACCAAAGACCTCAAAATTTGAAAAAACAAGAAACAAAAATGTCTCCACTAGACTAGACTAGACTAGACTAGGACTATTTGGAAACAGACAGACTGCTAATTTAATACTAGTAATAGTAGGGCTAGTTTGTTATTACTGGGCCCATGAGAATTCCACTTGGGCTTTAAAAAAGTTGACTAGCTTTAATCAGAGAGTCTGATTAGCAGCTTCCCGCCTCATGGTTGTTGGACATGTCTACCACACCCGGGCCCTGATTTATTATTAAAAAGCTTATGTTGCCTTTGGTTGGAGAGGCGGAATAATAATAGTAATAGGAACGTCAATAGTATTAGAATAGAATAGAAAAGAATGTTGATTATTTGTTTGGTTTAATTTTAAGAATGCTATCAAATGGAATATAAATATTTTCATGTTGACAAAATCATCCTTATGTTATAACACTAATATCTTATATATCAATATAATTAGTATAGTATATAAATTGTTATATTATATAATAAAACTATAATTATATAATATATCCTATAATTACGATACATAGTATAATATTATTGTGCTAATGGTTAACATATAGTATATTATAAAATGTAGTTATAATAATATAATTATATTAATGATTATATTTGTATTATTATAACGTATAAAATATAATATCACATAAAAATAATAATATAATATTATATTATACTAATATGTTGATATATTATATTATATTTTAATAATTATAAATAAATTATAATTATAGCAATAATTATGTAATACATCTTGTAATTATAGACTATAATACAATATAATAGATGATAATATAGGAATTATAATAGTATATTAAGATTTATTTATATTAATAATTACATTATTCATATAATATATCATAATTATGTTAATAATATAATATATTATGATCATAATAAAGTAATATTATAATTATTAATATAATTTACAATATTACAGTTATATTATATTATATCACATAGTATATTATGTTAATAATAAAACATACTATATCATATTATTATAATATATTAGTAATATAATATATTATATATTAAAATAAATTACAATTATTAATATAATTATGATATTATTAATCACAATATTATATTGTATTATATTGTATTAGTGTAATATTATATATAATACATTATATTAATTATATTATAATTGAATATAATTATAATAGTAATATTCAAGGTTAATTATGGAAAAAAGAAGAAAAAAGCTTGGAATGGCTATTTCTCCCATGTGAGGAAGGAATGATGATTCACCCGTTTGATGGAAAAGTCATTCCATTTTGAATGACTATTCTTTTTTCCAAAACCAACCAAACATCAAAATAAATCTTTATTCCTTTCTTTCTATTCCTTTCCCCCAACCAAATGCAGTGTTACAGATTAGAGAGGTCAAGTCAACTACAAATCCAAACATTAGGCTCTAGTGATTTCTGAATAGGACTCATTCTTTTGATCCATCTTACCATATGGTAAGAATCAATTAAACATTTTTGATAATGTGCATATACTAGTAGCATTGTGTACTTACCATATTTGGAGGGATGATTCATTCTTTTTCTGAGATTGCTGTTCAAGTCATAGAGTGAGTATTTGAAACCTTTCAACTGCTTTTCTAGTTTCATGAGAAGCTTAGAAAGAGCTTGGTTATGTGACTTAGCAAGAGATTCAGCTTCTTTTATGCAGCTAGTACCATTTGTATGATCTTGTTTGACTATTCTGACCCCAGGAAAACAACCAAATCCTGGCAGGTTCATAAACCCAAATTTCCTCCCGCCAAGTGTGTATATTTCCTGTCAGTTTTTCATAAAGAATGTAAACCATAATATAACAAAACTTATGGTATACTGCCAATAGGTCTTATTATTTTTACTGTAGGATTGATGATTTATGATTAGAAACAGTTTAACTTTGCATGATGGAAATTTTTAATATAAACAATTATAAATCAAACCATTAAAAGTTAATCCAATAGTTAATTTAACAGTACGTATCGGTAGAGACAAAACACATATCTTGTCATAAGAAATATTCCCCACCAGTGATCTTGAGAAACAATAGAGTTTAGGTAAACAAATTTGAAGGTCTTCATATGATAAAGTAACACTGGAGAAAGAGAAAAGAAAGAAATGTTGCTTACTTTGATTACGGATGTCAAGTTTCCAATCACCATGTCAATGTATTCTGATTTGGAGTAGGTGCTTAGAATTGTGGAATTGGTTAAGAAAATGCTCATGTAATCATTGGTGCCAATGCTAAACAAGTAGACAGCTTTTGACAACGTCCCTTCAGCCCCAACAATGCCTAACTTGTGTCTCAACCAGGCCTCCACCTTCCTATAGTTCCTCAGCTGTGTTTTAAGGTCAATAACCTAAAACAAAAAGGTCAAGAAGAAAATATATATAAATAATCATTTCTTTGGTAAAGGGGTAATTTACGAATGCCAAAAAGAAAAAGCCTATAGCATGACCATGTTTCATCGACTTTTTCCCATATTTTATAAGGGGAATTACTTTATTCCTTGTTGACTGAAGTGGTCCTATAGGCCATCACGTGACAATATGCCCAGTAATATATATTTTGGGCCTATTTTTTAAAAAACTTTTTGATGGTTGACAAATCAACTGCCCACTTTTAGAAATTTGTGGACAGGACCAACTCTGGGTTTGTGTCCACACTACCAAAAATGAAATTGGCCGAAGCTAAAGACATAAACCATAATAATAGTATTGGCTCACAAGATCCCATATATCTTTATCAGACAACCCCTTTTTTTTTCCTTACTGTTTTGTTCTGTTCATGCATGTCCAATTATCGCCCTTTTGGAAAAAAAGCCAAATATCATATTTATGTTTAACTTTAGGAAATAATATTATATAGTTTTAAAATATGTAATATATAGCATATCATGATAAATTGATTAATATTTTATGAGAAATTGAGAATAAAAACCTCAAAAACATACTCACCTCTTTATTTTATATATCTCTCATAATCCTCCCTCACAAGCACCACTGTTGGCTGTGTAAATACAATATTTATTGAGAAATATCGTATTTTTTGTGTAAATACAAAAATTTATCGATGACTTTGTCGGACTGCCGACGGCCGAAAAATATAATATTTACTAGGAAATATCGTATTCACTATATAAATACAAAAATTCACCAACGACTTCGTTGGACTCCCGGTAACCAAGAAATACAGTATTTTACTTGAAATATAGTATTAATATGTAAATAAAAAAATTTACTACCGACTTCGCCGGACCGTCGACGGCCGAAAAATACAATATTTACCAGAAAATACCATATTTACTGTGTAATACAAAAATTCAACGGCAACTTCACTGGATCGCCGGCTATCGGGAAACATAGTATTTCACTTGAAATACTGTATTATAATGTAAATACAAAAATTTACTAGCGACTTTACTGAACTATCAACGGTCGTAAAATACAATATTTCAAGTGAAATATTGTATTATTGTGTAAACACAAAAATTCACCGATGACTTCGTTGGTCCGTAAATAGCCAGGAAATACAATATTTACTAAAAATATCGTATTTTTTGTGTAATACATAAATTCACCAGTGAACTTTGCTAAACTGTCGACGGCCAAAAAATACAGTATTTCATTTGAAATATTGTATTATTGTGTAAATACAAAAAATTCACTAAGGACTTTGCCGGACCGTCGTCTGGCCGGGAAATACAATATTAACTTTGTAATGTTGTATTACAGTATAAATACAAAATTTGACTAGCAACTTTGACGGACAGCTCACGGTCGAGAAATGCAGTATTTACTGAGAAATATCAAATTTATCATGTAAATAAAAAATTCACTGACGAGTTCACTGAAATGCCAACAACTGAGAAATACATATTTATTGGTGACTTTATTGGACTGCCGACAGCCCAAAAATATAATATTTATTAGGAAATACCATATTGACCATGTAAATATAAAAATTCACTAACGACTTTGCCGAACTGCTAGCACCCAAGAAATACAGTATTTATCAAGAAATACCATATTTATTAGGTAAATACAAAATTCACTAACAACTTCACTAAATTGATGGCCACTGAAAAATACAATATTTAATGAAAAATATTATATTTATCGTGTAAATATAAAAATTCATCGGCAACTTCACTAGACTGCCGACGGCCGAAAAATATAGTATTTATTAGGAAATACCATATTTACCATGTAAATACAAAAATCCATCGATGTCCGAGAAATACAGTATTATTTTATAATATTATATTATCGTGTAAATGCATACAGTATTAACCTTATAATACTTGTATTTACCGTGTAAATACAAAATTTGACCAGCGACTTAACCGAACCGCTGGCGATTGAGAAATATAGTATTAACTTTATAATACTATATTACAGGATAAATACAAAATTTCACTAGCAACTTCTCCAAAGCACTGGTTGGGAAATAAAATATTACTAGACTATGTAAATATAGTATTAACTTTGTAATACTATATTATAATATAAATACAAAATTTTACTAGTAACTTTGTTAAACCATCGGCCAAAAAATACAATATTACTCTAGTAATATTGTATTACGGTATAAATACAAAAATTCTACAGTCGGTGATTGAAAAATATAATACTATTCTAGTAATACTGTATTTCAATGTAAGAAAAAAATTACCAGTGACTTTGTCGAACTGCTGGGGCTGAAAAATGCAACCACAATAGAGAAGAACTACTACAACATATCACTAATAATCCCAATCACCTTTTTTCATAATTTTTTTTTAAAAAAATCCAAAACCAAATAGCTAGATTGAAAGCTCGGATTAAAAGTTACCCGTTCTCAACAAACTAAGAATCTCACTCGTAGCTTAGGTACTTTCATTTCGCTAACCCAAAAGTAATATCAAAGATTCAATTAAATATCGAATTAAAGTTCAAAAAGATTAACATCAACCATCGGCAAATGCAAAAGCAAACTTGGACATATTAATAACTTTGCCAACAGCAAAAGAAAAAAATGAACTAGATACAATAATAACTTAGACAGATTAACGTCAACGATCCTTAATAGAATAAAAGGATTCAAACCCTAATATTGAAGAGAGAGAAAGGAAGAAGATTGTACTGATTCAGAGGAGAAAAATATCTGGAAATGTGAGATCTTAGAGAGTCATTGAGGACCGATCTCTTGGAAGACGAAGAAGAAGGAAGTCAAAGTCCTCGAGAAACGCACCGTCACATCTATCTCTCTCTCTTTCTCTCTCTAAGAAGATCTGGATAGAAATGGAGATGATGGATTTGAGATTTCTGACTAGTTTAATCGCGAGTCCGTCTTCTTCGGTGAACATTTCCGCCGTCCTTATACCCGTCTGGCTCCGCCGGCGCACGAGGAAGAGAAGAGGGACGATGGTCAGATCTGTAACAGATCGGAGAAACCAAAGAGAGAGAAAGAGAATTGACGGTGCCGGCGGACTGATTTCGGGTATATTCGACTTTTTAGTCATTTTAAAATTCTGATTTGTTCAAATATTTTACTTGATTTACTTTTTTAAAACATACGTTATTTATCATCTACCTAATGTAATCTGCTATTTGGTGTAATTTCCCACCCTTTTGGCACGCGGTCACTAACGGCATCTAAAATTTATGCAAACGACAGTAGTAACAAATTCAAAAGTAAATTTGCACTCTCTTTCATGACAAAAAAAGAAAAAAATAAATAAAAAAACGTACACACGTTATTATTATACATACCGATCCTTGAAAAGTTTCAACAAGAGCACCAGCACCAGAAGAGGCAAAGTTCACTCCATCATAATAATGGCGAAAACCCGGTTGTAGAAAAGGTTGTATCAGTGGAAGATTGGCATATTCAGCTACCCAAAAAAAAAAAAAAAAGAAAGTACATTACACATGTGTAATATAATGTAACATGTTTAAAAAAGGATGGGATTAAATTAGCTGATTAAATTATTTATAGGCAGACAGGATATTATGTTGGTTCAACAAAGTGGGATTTTGTACAAGCAAGAAGACAACACAAAAAGATATGCAAACCTCACCAATGAAATCCGATATCAACCGTCCGTCAGAGAATCTTCCCGTTGGGAACCCGAAAAAGGTCTCTCCATAAGGCCAGAAGTTTGCCTGATCAAGAGTTGTGGTGTTGATGTAGTTGTTGTTACCGGCGTCCAAGAACGAGTCCCCGAAGATGAATAGGGCGACACGTTTTTCCGGAGAATTATAATGCTTGGATTCGTTGGTACTCTTACAAGGATTTGGTGTGAGTACGGCCACATGAAGGAAGAGAAGAAGGAAGAGAGGGCTTTGTCTGGCCATGACTGACTTGCATTAATCAAATAATGTCTGATATTATATATACACAAATATATATGTGTGTGTGTGTATCTTAACTTATATATAGAGATAGTTTTGTTTCTATCTACAAAATTATTCTTACACCTTTTGGACTAGTGTGCTTGATTTGAGTTTTATAATTAATGATGCCTGGATCAAGCTGAACAAGATTTAATTATGTATAATTAGCTGTTTGAAATGCTCAATTATTATATGGTTGAAAAACCATGAAGAATATTACCTTTTATTGTCCAGCTGATATTATAATTAGGAGTTAATTCCCAAAGTCAGAATCTCATTTGAGGAGTTGATGTCATGTCTATTTGTTGGCAATTTATTTGGCTCATTAAAGTTGAACTTTGGATCAAACTTTATTATCTTGGTGACCGATAAAAATGGGAAATAATTTTTTTGTTCGAAATTCAACGTTTGTATCGGTCCAAAGAAATGCAACAATTAAAAAAATGTTATTATGATGGAATTTCCAAGAAATAAAATATAAACAATGTTGAATTATTATTATTATTATAAATAAGGCCGGTGAGTTGAAACACTCCCCGTTGAGAAAACTTGCAAGGATTCCATGGCCCCTAAAGTTTCAGATAATTAAGGGCTTGAGGCTTTGTAGCATACAACATGCATAGAATTATATAGAGGCTGTTTGAGACTTGTTTACAACCAAGAAAAAAATTGGTTTAATCTAATTTTATTACAGTATTTTTTTCTCAAAATTTAAATTGTTATAGTATTTTAGATTCTATTCATAGATTATACAATATTGTATAAACTATATAATATATATAGTGTATATGTAACAGTCATTTAGCATTGTCACATTATAATTTTGGGCCCATATATACACAAACGTACACGTATATATTCCATCTTCTATTTGCAACATGAATGTAATTATGAGTAGCAACATGGATCTAACAGAAACAGGCCTCCAAAATGGAAGCAATGACTAATCATATTTCCATTGACCAAATAGAGAAAATAGAAAAGTATTCTTTCAGTTTTAGTTAAATACATCATTTATCCTTGAACTTTTTAGAACACAAAAAGTATCCTTTATGTTTTTCATACGATTCAAAAACTATCATTTTTTTTTAACTTTTCTAGTTTAGTTTTTTCTTGTTTTTAAATGATCAAATCATCCTTAGTACATTCAAGATATATGTTGGGTTATGTTAGCTTTCAAACCCCCCCTAGACTCAACATCAACATGAATGAAATTTTAAACACCCATTTGAATTTTTTTTTAAGGATATTTTTTTCATTTGAAGAAGAAAATAAAACTTATTTTTTAAAACAAAATGAATAAAAACTTAGTATTATTTGGTCACATTAGTTGTCTTAGGCATTTCTAACAAGTTGGTTTTACTTTTTCATACAAAGTATTATCATTTCTGAGTAGAATTTCAATATCACAGGTATATATAAAAAAATATTGACTAATATAAAATTGACCGCAAGTGGATTTTACCTTTTCGCTCTCTAAATATTAGGAGTTTGGTTGTAATTTCACCAAAATCCGCATCTTTAACTTCTAAAGGTATATTTGTCCTTTTAAATTATGTATTCTATTAAAAGTCAAAAAAGGATGGTTTTTATATGGTTTAAAAAACATAAGAGATATTTTTTGAATTTTAAAAAACCCAAAGATAAATATTCGATTTAGCTAAAACACAAAGATACCTTTTGTATTTGCTTGACCAAAAATGCTAAAAATTTTCTCTATTTATTGTTTTAAGCCTGGCCCTACCTAAAGCTATCACTTTAAATTCATGTATAGTTTAATAGAATAAAAGAATTTCTATTTGCAAATCATACATTGCTTGAGTAGGAAGTGAAGCCCGTCGATTTTGCCAGCGATCCAAATTTTGTTTCCACGTATGTCATGTGGAATGGTGGACACAATGTGCACCATATATATATGTATGTATGTATATATGTATGTGTATATATATAGATATACATATATATATATGATCATGTGAAAGTGCATTCATTAATCCACAGTCGCCGATAGTTCCGTTTAAAATAATGGTCATGTGATTGATAAAGTAAAATTGATTATATATATGTGTGTGTGTGTTTATGTATATATATGCCAAGTTGCTTTCAAAGTGTCTCTAATTTGGGTCACAAATACTGCCTCAAAGGCAAAGGCTATATGTATGTGTGTATGTATGTATGTATATGGTTACTCTTTGATAATTAAAGATTACATTAATTTGTAATGAACGAGACACATGACTATTTGACTTATAGGTTTAAACATAAAACACATGTAAACCTTTTATATAAAAAATTCCCACATGACCCAAATCTCAGTTAGAGATTGTTGTTAGAAGCTTTTGTATATATTAATAAATTAATGACTTCAAACTTCATACCTATATCTCATTTGTTGCCCTACTATTGTAAGCTGTACTATCAACCTGATGTTTTATATAAAGATGTGCGCTTTCCTTCCATCATGGCATTAAAAACAAAAGTGAGTTATATATTACAAAGAGGAGAGGCTAATAATTAAATGTATTTTGGCCAAAAAAGAGTTAAGCAAAGGTTTATGGAAAATGCAACATGATGCTTATTTTATATATCAATAACTAATTTAGAAAGGTATAATAACAAGAATTTATTCATCTCAAATTGGTGCTTTGTCTTCCTACATTTCTATTATATGGAATAAGTTTCATTTTAGTCCTCTCACCAAGTCTTTAAAACCAAAGTTTGCAATTCCAACCGTATTTTTGACAGTGTTTTTTCCTATATATTATAATATCTTCAGTTTAAATCGCGTTGTTAAACGATTTCTCACTTTTACATGTTACAGTTAGGACCAATCGTTTACAAAAACTCTAAAAGAAAACAATACTGGAGTAATCACCAATTAGTTGGACCTAGGCAACGACTGATGTGAGAGTTGCATATGATTCATTTGTTTAATACTTTGGTGGCCAAAGTTAAAAGGAAAGTTTAGTAAACACAATCAGTCATCCAAATAAAAAAAGAAAAATTCAAAAACGCTTAGAATGACAGTAATTTTTACCAAGATAGAAGCCACTAATTTTCCCAGACAAAATGAGCTACAGTGGTCAATCTACTCCTCATTACTTCAATGTATTTGTTGATGTTGTTTATTCAGACACTGACATTGCCAAGCTCCACAACCACAGATGTACAACCTAACTCGCCAACTCTCGTATCAAACCATACGTCAAGCTTGAACTCGATTACCCTCAAGAAATATATAAATATATATATATCAACATAATATATATATATATATATTGTCAAAAAAAAGACAAAAGAAACAATAGTTGATAAGTTAATGGCATGTGTTTGACAATCTTAATTTCAACTTAAACTTTTAGTTGCTACAGTATAAAGCACTCAAATACCATAGCATTAAACAAAAGTACGCTACAGTATAAAGCTCGCACATACTAACGTATTTTTAATCAAAATTAGTTCAAATCATTACTCAAACCATACTTTTCAAACATCCTAATTAGTTAAATTTTTGGCTTTGCTTTGTCCTGACATTGTTTGTGCGTTGACAGTGGCTGTAGCACCATGTGAAAATGTGATCACATTATACTTCATTTGATGATCCGTATACCCGTACAAACTTGAAAATAAACACATTTTATAGAGAGAGGCCCGAGCTGTAGCCCGCTAAAGCTCAAAAAGGTTTTTCTTCTTTTTTGTCATAATCCTTTTTTTGAAGGCTAGGTGTTATATACCTAGTAATGTCTATCTATAGCTTACAAGGAAATCACTTTGTTATGGAGCTTTTCTATGACATGTTATGTAGGGAAAACACTAGACAACCGATGGAGAAAGTTGGTGAAACGTAATTTGGTCATAGCTAAGGCAAATAAATATTATACATAATTGAGGCCGTGAATGGCACCAAACATTACATAAAAGTCAAAAAAGAAGAGCATATTGAAAATTGTATGTCACGTTTTTACAATCTTTGTCATCTAAATACAATGAACTTCCTCCACTCAGAGCACCAAATGATCATTAAGCTCCGATATTTTCGGATCATAGAATTAGATCGTTGATGAAGTAACAAGCAAGAAACAAGGAGTTTTATTTTGCTCTCAAATATCGAATTTTGAAATCGAAAAACCGAATTTCGTGTTAGATGGGTCTGTTCTGGAGAAAAACTTGAAGACCTTAAATGTAGAATGCTAATGCGCACTTCCTGAAGATGGTCTCTGGATTGGTAGGAAACGATGCCTGAAAAAAGGTCCTATTTGCTAATTAGTGTTTTAGTGGCATGTAAGAATTGAAAGAAAACAAAAAAGTGAAAAAAAAAATGGAGAACATTTATTTACCATGTGATTTTTTACAACGCTATGAACTTCATTTTTTATTGCAAGCTGTTTAACATCAATATTTATGTCACATTCCAAGGAAACCTGAAAAAAATAGGAAAATTATAGTGAAATATCATTATATGGCATGGCTCAAAAATGCAATGATGCTATTTTGGGCCAATGAGATGGGCAACAAACCTTAATCTTCAACAGGGTTATTATATGAAATGCCAATAGTTGAGCCTTAACATCTCCCAGTAATTTCATTTGAATCATGTTTTTTGGGGTGGCCTGAGCCAGGATATTGCTCACATTCACACACTGGAACAAGGCCCGTGTAGGCACGGTCACATTGTAGCTGTGAGAAGGCTGAAGAAAACCCGGAACTCGAATCGTTCCGATAGGCGTTCCTTTGAAATAGACGCGAAGCCGAGAAGGGCTATACCTTATGCCAAGCTTGTTAGGATTTTGAGCATTAAGAGTCAACGTAACGACAGAAGAAACAAACAGGGTTGAACCCAAATAAGAATTAAGCTCATACAAATCCACTGTTAGAGTTTTGAGGGAGAAAATGGGACTTTGAGGCTTTAAACCAAACACAATGACCAATGTAGATATGCCCAAAAGAAGAATTATAAAAAGGACAAAAAGGAAGAGAAAATAACAGGATCTCTTGAAAGAATATTGTGCGTGACAGAGTTTATGGCGGCAGATCAAATGATCTGGATTTGGAGATGGAACGTTTTCCATGACAGACAGAGAAGATCATCATATCTTTGTGAGTTTTGGGTTCAATCAACTTTACTGTTATGTATTATTTTTGTGATTCTTTTAACTTTTTTTAGAAGAAAAAGTGTAATGTGATGTCTTTCTTTCGACAGAAGCGTGTGCGTTATTCGTTTCTAGAGTGATACCAAAACTTCCCAAAGTGATATGCAAAGAGAGAAACTTCTAGAGAAAGGAATAACTTTTCTCAATTAGGCTTTGTATTGATTCTACACTCCAAATAAAATTCCTCTCAAAGGGTTCAAAACAAAAACAAGACTTTTAAAAGGGGCATCGGAGAAAATTGCTGTACATATAGCAGATAGGATGGTCAACATACATGCATACATAAAAAGATATCAATTTTTTTTTTTTGAAATTTTGTGGTAGAGAATGAAAAAATATATTATTAATGGATATAATTTTATTGGATCTTTAGAAATGTTGTTGAAGTATCATATTCTTAAGATATGATTCATAATTATGTCCTAAACTATTTTCTTATACCCTAACATTTCTAATTTCGGTAAAGGGTAGTCTTTACCGGGCATTTATAATCCACATCGTCAAAACAGTTCGAGTCTAGATTTTCGGTCTTCAAAATGAGGGATGAAAATTAAAAAAAAAATTAATGACCAGAATAATTACTGCTTTTTTTGTAAATGGGATATTTAGTGCCTTATGTAAAAAAAATAAAATAAGATAAGATAAATTATGTGCTCTCCTTAAAATGTAACCTTGCCAATGCTCAATAGAGACCTTCACCATTGGTTATATCATGCTATTAATGTATAATTGAATATTTTAATAATAAGTACCAAAAACAGCTATGTGATGCTATTACTTTCTGTTCAGAATGCACAAGCCTAATAAAAACGTGATGAATGTTGACTGGTAGAACGCACTGATGCCCTAAATAGGCGGCTAACCACGTTATTATGCGTTTATTAGGCTTATTCCCTTTGACTTAGCCCCTTAAACTTTTTTTTTTTTTTTTGACTCCTAACTAAAAGATTTGGCAAGTTCATGTCTGACTCTTTTGGTGGTCACCAGGACTGTAATAATAAGATAATGAGAAAAGGCGCACACCTCCCGGGACAGTTGAACACGTGGGACGGTTTGGCGCCTTGGACCTTGTTAACGCCTAACACACCCCCCCCAAACCCCCAAACGGCGATTCTTTTACTGCCGACGTTGGACAACAGTCACTTACCACCATCATACGTTCGCTTAACACAGCCTACCCACCCATGTTTCTGCCTTTTCTTTTCTTTTTTCTTCCCTCTCAGAATAAACATTTTAATCCAAAAAATCATTTTATGTTATAACCCACAACTCAAAAAATTATAAGGACCAATCTACTATATAATATACTTTTTAAATTAAGTTTTATTATTTTATTAATAACAAGATTATAACTTAATAGATTAAATAAGATTGTTGTTTTGAACCTCTTGTAGATCTGATAGATCCTATCATATTAACCATTAGATTAATTTTTTAAAGGGTCATCTACATCATAAAATTTATAAAACGTGATATAAAACTGCTTTTAATAATAAATTAGACCATAAAATTAATTTAATGGTTAAAAGAACACGACTAACTAGGACCACAATGCCTCTCCTGCAATAAGTTTGCATTTTTCTTTTCAATCAGCAGATTCAGAAGAGCAGAGAGGGTCCAACTTCCTAAGCATTTTTGCTTATCCCCAAAACCGTCGTCTGTGCCCGACAATCTGGTGTGGTCCACCTGATCTCCATTTTGGAGTGTGATGCAACGCAAAGTGCAATTGGCGAATGGAGGGCACTGGGGGGAGCCCATTTCCTTGCCCTCCTGCCTCGTCCAAGACTCCCCTTAAGGGACTCGCATTTATATGCTGCAACTTGCAGGTAAACGACAATAACCCTTCACATGGCTGACTCATCCACACTCATAACAACACAAAATCAGTGCCATTACTTCATGCAGATAGGAGACCCGTCGTGTCTGCCCAGCGTAGCCTATGTTATAGGCGTACTTATAGTCTAAGACTCAAGATGATGAGAACAAATCCATACAACAATGTCACATGAACTTTTATACGTAACTAGCCATTAAAGATGTAACACTGGAAATAAATCTCATGATACACCTCAATAATAATAATGATAATGATAATACTGTTGCACCAGCTTTTATATTTTATCATGTAAACCCAGCTGTGGAGAAACCTTGAATTCTTGTCATACCAACAAAAATTAAACAATAAAAAGCAAAATCCTGCATAATAATTCTGAATAAAGAAGAAATCATCGTTGTGGTCTGCCAATACCACATCAGTGGGTTAAACCTGAAAACCAAAACAAGACAACCACCACAAATGCATTTGGATGCATTTGATGGATGGCTCCCGACATTTAAAACAATGAGAAGATTTCTTTCATAAAGAAAACGAGAGAAAAAAAAAATCGAAGGACTAAATATATTTAAAAGAAAATCAATGGCCTCGGATAGAAGAAAACCATCTCAAATAAAGACAACAGCAAATACGACAATTACAAGGTCTTAGTATTCATCACAGATCAGTCATTCATACAGACATAAAATTTGGCAACCCAAGTTCAAGGTCTTGAAGGTAAGAAGTAAAAACCTAAGATCAATATACTCGCCAAACACCGATATAGCCACCTCGACTCACTCTCCAAACAAGGCTTTTTGCATGTTCAACTGTTTGTGTACTCCTTATGCAGATAAACAATTCCTGCAAATACCAAATACAACGAACCAAGATTGATTTCCTATAACAAGAAACAGCATAAAAGAGCTCTGTCACGGATTAAAAACTAAAACAAAGAAAAAAAGCTTACAGAAGGGTGACACTCACTAACATGTAGCCTTATTTACATTGACTAGGAATGCTGGGAAATTGGCTTAGAAGACTTCCCCAGACATGGCGGAGAAGTCATCAAAACCCCAAAGATTGATTGAGTTTCCGCCATCCTGAGTTGAGTCACCCGCAAGGAAGGTGTCCAAGGGTGCTTCCCAGCTTCCCTCAAGATATGGCATCTGAAGGAACTTCATCTGAGACTCAAAAGCCGAAAGCTCCTCTGACAGGGTCTTTACATGATTTTCTTCAGGAAGCACTGCATTCGCCGAGTCAGACTTCAGCTTCTTTGTTGGGTTAGTATCCTCGAGAAACAGCGAGTCATCGTTTTCTAAAGCGGCCGAGAAAACAGAAGTAATTTCTGGAGTCTTTGATCCATGTTCTCCCGGCCCAAAGTCGGAACAATCGAATGAATTGCTCCCCTGATCAGAACTAAAATACAGCGGGGTATTAGTAGCTGGAGCATTGGATTTGAGTCCAACATCTGCTTTAGCAGGGTTAGTCTCCCCATACTCGTATTGATTAGTCAGTGGTTTCTCTTCCATATAGCCCAAAGCATTGTAGTAGTCCTGATCAGAGTTGTTAGCAAAATTGAAACTTTGGTGGTTGAAATTCGACTCAAAGGAGTTCGAATTTTCCATGGGCAGTGATCTCTTAGAAGTTTCCTTAACTGGATGTTTCAGTGAAGAACATAAAGTTTCGTCGGGGAAATTCACCTTGGCTTTCTTCCCACGGATTCGCCGTGCCTCAGCATCATATGCTCTTGCTGCTTCTTCAGCAGTATTGAAAGTTCCAAGCCAAACCCGGACACCTTTCCTAGGGTCACGGATCTCAGCAGCCCACTTACCCCATGGGCGCTGCCGAATTCCCCTGTACTGGTTCTTCCTCTTTCTCTTTGCAGATTTCTCAGCTAGCCCATCAGATTCAGTATATTTCACAGTTGTTGATCCTTCAATCATAAATAAGAAAATGCATCAAACAAAACAGAGACAAAATCTCAGAAAAAGAGAGGAAAAAAAATTTTAAATTACAATTCCTGCATCAAACAGAGTGTGAACTAAAACTCAAAAAAAAGAATATATATGTATCGACTTTGAGTCTACAAAACCAGGGTGAGCTCACACACTTCATTCATATTGAAAACTACAAGAGAGCACATGCAGAAATACGAGGATCTAAGAGAAAAACAAGTAAGAAAATCAACGAAAAATGGAAGTTCCAATGTTGTCTTCTTCATAGGCAAGAAAGAAATCTAATTTAATGATAAAAAATTCTGCAAGCCTTTCGAGCAAACAATTAACAAATATTTACATACAAGATCACCACAAATTTTGTGCTAAACATCATGATATATTAACAAAAGAAACTCCTTAAATTTAAAATTATTTTCTAATTTATTTTGCAGCAAATAATTGAATCTATAATTTGTCATATTGGAAAAGGCGCATGATCTGCCAAATCAATGATCCGTTTGCTTACAAATAATTTTAGATCTGCAAACATAGAATATTTTATTTTTTCAATTTCTTTTCTTTTGGAAAAAATATTTTTTTTGGAATAAAAGCACAATTCATAACTGACAAAAAAAAAAAACAAATTCATCTTCAACACATCGATGAATTTCAACGATTAAAAAATCAAACTACAGTTAAAATCTAAAGCCAAAACAATATTGGTTAACTGGGAGGGAAAAAAATACTTACAAGCTATTTTCGATGAAAAAGTTCCAAGTTGACCCCAAAAATAGTGGTAATTTTTTCCGAAATTATCGAAGATATATGATTGAATTAAAAAAAAAAAAAAAACTATGCATAGGCAATTATAAAACAAAAATTGAAAGAACATTTAACATTAAAAACAAAAATCCGAGGGAAAAAAATTGTACTCAACATAAAAGGAATAAAGCACGAAACTTTAACAGGAAAGAGAAAACAGCCTTCAACAAAAAAAAAATAAAAACTAATAATAAACAAAGAATCATCTCTCTGGGGGCATTAGCAGAATAAATTTTTAAGAAACAACCTTATATCGAACATAAAATGAATAAATAAATAAATAAAACATTTCTGAAGGAAAAAAAATTGTAAGAGAAGGCTAACCACAAGAGAAGGTGGGCTGCTTGCGAGCGGAGAAAGCGAAGGGCTTGAGATCAACGACGTCATCGCCGTCGTAGTCGACGTCGGAATCATCCTTGAAATCCTGGAAATCAGCCTCGAAGTCATCGTCGATGTCGACGATCTCCGACCTCAGAGGCTTCAAGAAACGCTTGCCGGAGCCGGATTTCTTCAGATCGGGCCAGAGGTAGTTGGCGGTCAGACGCCGGGACCGCGGCGTCGAGATGAAGTCGGAGATTATAGCACCTCCACACATTGTCTTTCACTCCAGAACAAACAACTTCGATCCAAAAAGGTTTTTTTTTTCCAGAAAATCACGAAAAAGATTTGGGGTTTTTCAGAAGAAGAAATTTTTTTCCCTTTTTTTTCCCTTTCAAATGGAGAGAGTCTGAGAGCAAAAAAGTTTTTATATTTTTTCCGCTTCGGCAAATGGGGGAGAGTCCGCTTAAAGAAGAGTGGAGTTGCTGTAGGGAAGGGAATTTACGAATGTGTCCTCGATTTGGGTGTGGAATTACAGATTCTCCTTGCTGGGCTTATGGAGGAGAGAAGACGGAATCTGCGGGTCTCCAGTTAGCCACTGTTGCCGTACACCTTGTGAATGCGTCACACTCGTGTTGGCGTCTTATGTCCTACGAGCGCCAAAAAAAAAAAAAAAAACTATAGGTTTGCTTGTTTCGATATTTGAAGGATTATAGTTTGAATTATTTTATTATAATATTTTTTTTAAAAAAATTAAATCTTCATTTAAATACTTAAACTAAACACCTTATAATCATACGACTTTATTTCTCATTTATTTTCTTTGTTTTTATATTTTACCAATTTTCCCCCTATCGTTTTTTGTTTTTGAGGGGACCCTCTAAACATTTCAAGACAAGTTGTCCTCTTTTCATTTTTTAGGCATAAGTATGATAACGTAGTTAAACCCAAAAATTTAAACGTTTTTACTATAATTTATAAAAATTTTATATTATAACATATTATAACATATAAGAAGCTTTAAACTATTATAATTGAAACGACATTTACTTAACAAACACTCTCTAACAAAATTACTTTATTATTTTAACATAACTAAAAGTTGAATAAAAATGCTTGCTTATACAAGGTTTAAATGACGGTCAAGGTATGTTATCTCACGTGTATAAAGGTATTTCCTTCAAAATTTTATATCAGTAATTGATTTAAAACGTACTCTATAATATTTTGTTTAATTGGAAGGAGAGTTTTTTTCACATTTAAAAATTCTAATTGATCAGTTAAAGTTTGGGATTTTCCTTTCACCAAGGAGGGTAAAAGAGCGAATAGGGGGAAATGTCCAAAGACTTTATCCAAACAAAACAAAAACTTTTTTTTATAACAAAAAATCAAGTAATTTATGGTAGGTACATTAGAATTATACTGTTATAGCATGTAAATCCAACACAATTTAATCGAAATCTTACATTCCAAAAATAACTGTGCCAGTAAGTCTCTTTTCTTTTGTAGTCACCCCACAATTTTCCAAATTGCAAACTTTTTACAAAAAATATTTGCAAAAATATCTTTAAGGGTGATTAATCTGTGAAAAAAAAAAATAGTAGTTCTAGTTTTCATATTTTGTTTGAAATAAAATAGCCATTTTTGTATTTCCGTCTCCTCTTTTTAATATTTGATATTCATAAAGAAAAAGTCCTCTGTGAACGGAGTTGACTACCCTTTCCTGGGTTCTAACAAAATCTATAATTTCAGATTTAATGTGTAATCTACGGTTGGCATCAAGTTCAGTATAGTAAATAAATAAAATAAAATTCATGAAATCACCGTCATAAATTATACTGGATATTTATATCATTCTAGGATTTCCAAGTTATATTTGTTGATAAATTACTTTTTTGCATTTATGAAATGTACTTAATTGTTCATCCATTTTTCTCCTCAAGAAAAAATTGTTCATGCCTTAATGGTGTTCAAATTAAAACAAATCTAATATAGATGCACGTAGTTAGAATACAAGTAAATGCAACCTAAATATTTCACTTAAAATCATTTATTAACATTTGGATTTTGCTGCCAAATGGAAATTATAATATGCATGGAATGGAAGAAAAGTTTTCTGTAAATCCACTGCATCTTATACACAACATTTTGCTAATTTACTAATTAAGCAAGTATTCGTGTTTCGGGAGTAACGCAACCATATTTTCTTGTATTATTACGTAGGACTCAAAAAAGAATAAAGTTTGCATAAAAAAAGGGATGAAGTTGGTGCTCTCACAACAGGAGATGGCAGCTAATGTGACTATAGTTGGTGACGTTTAAGTTAAATTATGGGACCCATAATTAATGATGTCTCCTTCTGTTTGATTGCCACATCATATGGTGAGTGATACAATCAACCGTTGCTATATCATCGTCCATCAAATTTTATGGAATGGATTGTTTACTATAATTTAAGCATAGTTGCATGAGCTTACGGATTGTTTACTACAATATGAACATACTTGAATGAGCTTACACTTAAGTAAGAACTATAGCCCATAAAATATTTGAAAATATGTATAATAATACATGCATGAGTAGGTTATACTTGTTAAAACTCCACTCTTCGAAAATTTTTTTTTATTATTTTCTGTATTTTGTCCATAATGTTGATAGGTTGGGGGTTAGCAGAATTGTAGAGGTACTGGTTGTATTGTATACAGTAGCAAGAGACTAGTTACTCTAGCAATTTCTACCTTTCTGGAGTGTCGTATGGGCAAATTTGGCTGCAAAGTATATTCCAGTCTTACTATAGGTATGTATTATAGATTAAAAAAAAGTCTTATTATTGCGTATGTATTATAAGTTTTTCCACAGGTAGAAAATTAAAATTTTCTTCTTTTAAGTAAATGCTTTTGTAAATTGGACTTCTGTCTTCCATAATAAGTCCTGGAGCCAGACAGCAACTTATAAATAATAGCATCTATCTTTCCTTAAAACAACAAATAATGATGGCAATGTTGGCTGAAATCTAGCTGGTTTAACAAATAGGATATACTAATGTATACTTTTCTTATTATATAATTCCAATATTAATTTTTATGGGCATAACCCTTTAAACTAAAAAATCCTTGTCATCTTTATAGGTTATAGCTCTGCTGCTCATAAAACTGTAGGCTGCGGCGAAACCTTGTAATATTGAGTGGAGAGGCATGCTCCCGCTCAACTTTTAAAGTTTTAATTTTTTACCTTAAAATTTTAAAAAAATTTAATTATATCCTTATTTTACAAGAAGAATTATAATTGTGCCCCTATTAAAATTCCAAATTTATATCATTGTACCCTCACTCAATAATGAAAACATATAACTACGCCTATAGACAATAAATTCTATTAGCACTTTTTATCATTGTGCCTCCATTGACAAAAAATTTGACTCCGCCGCTAACTGTAAGCCCTAGTTTAATATGTAGTATATTTTATAGACTAGGTCATACTATTTTGTTATAACCTCATAAGGTTAAATAGAATTGCTCATTTAAACTCTATTCAAATTTACAACTAGGCTATGTATGTGACTGTGTATTATAGTGTCTGCTTTGGAATAATGCAGATTTCTTATATCATGTAATTTAGCAAATTAGTTTAAAATAAAAAAAATAAATTTAAATAATTTAGCGTATAAGAAGTTTATACTATAGATCTATATGCCAAATATGATATTGATATACATACACAAGCGATGATATCATGACTTAAATATGGTCCTGATTCTATTCTAATTTGGCCATCTTACCTAATCTCAAAGGAGTAGTTTCACCTTACTTGACTGCAGAAGAACTAAAGTCCACATGAATCACCTAACTTCTATGGAATAAATGAGTGCTACGTTCCATAATATGGGGCACATTCCTGAATCCTAATATATCACGTTCTTTTCCAATCATTTTCTGCTTTTCCTACTTTTCTCCAACCAGTTACGTTAGTTCAACTTTTGAATAGAATTTTCCCAATTTTTATTAATTTGGAAAATTTAAAGTTCTCCGCTTCTGATAAAAAAACTATTCGTAATAAAATAAAGCCACGCATACAAAGCTCCATAAATCAGCCACAGTGCCGCAACAATTATTATTATATTGTGTGCTTTAAAGATCGCTAATTATTCTCTTAAAAAAAATCATTATTGTGAAATTAATATGATAAAAATAAAAAATAAAAACACACAAAAAATTTACGTAGAAATTCAAAAAGGGAAAAACTATAGACAGAGGAGAAGAAAATCACTAAACTTGTAAAGATTACAATTGAGGCACTAAAGAGACTCCAAATTCGCTAATGATCAAGCCCTAACACAATACATCATATATATAGCTATAAGCCAAATCCTTCGTTACCATCACAGATCTCATGAAAAATCTCACTTTTGTTTTTCATCACAATTTGTCGCACCGTGAGTTTTTCAGGTCAAGCCAAACTGAATTCAGATCACCATACTTTAACAATCCTTAATTATTGATAATTTATCTTAAGTCTTTTTTATTTTGTCCATGAACCTAAAATTTTAAAAGAAATAAAAAAGACGGGAGCAGGATGATACTAATAGTTTATAGTGTAAATAATATATTTATCTCATTGTTTACAATATAAATATATATTATTTACATAATAAATAAGTTGCTTACATTATAAATTTGACATTTATAATAAATATTTTCAAAGCCTATATTTACTGCATAAAGTTTCAAAGATCTAAATTTCTTCTTCTTAAAAAATATCACGCTTCTCCCGCTTTTTGGATGTTCATTTCTCAAAGAAAAAGTTTAACACGACAAGTTATGAATTCACGATATGGTTACCTGGCTAAGTCAATATATATGGGGCAAGAATATGGGGTAAGATTGTCATTTGGGTTCTTTTTCTCTCTCTTTATTTTTTTAAGTATGTTTGATTCAAGTATTTAAATAAAATATTTGAATGAAGATTTAAATTTTTATGAGAAAAAATACTGTAACAAAATAATTCAAATCGTAATTCAAATCACGAAACAAACGGACATTTTGTTTTGGAACACAGATGCATATAGATTTGCGCTTGAATTTTGATTGCCTGCCACGTGGCTTTTGGTTTAATTTATGAGCAACTGGTGGTAGCTTGGAATTTTCCGAGTAATATGGCATTTTTAATTAATTATTGCCAATATGAAGGGTGAAATGGGAAAATAAAAATATCACACGCTTAGAATCTTGTGTGTAAATTTATCGCGATACAGAAAAGTTATCCAGAAACATGGTAATAAGACCATCTCTATTGTACTATTAAATAAAATTAATATACTCTTGTTAAATTTTAGTATATAATAAAAACAGTAATTTTCAATAATATATATTACATTGGATATCAAATTAAGTATTAATCACGAATTATAACATATGTTAAATTATAAAACTCAATTGTCATTGGTTGCATATTGATTTTTTATTTATTTGTTACAATATTCTTAGTTTTAAATATGTAAATTAATTTTTTATGAATTTTAAAACTTGAATATTATGAAAAGTATCTAAAATAACATTCAACGTAGCACATAATAAAATAAGAAAGAAGATATATTTGCGTCGGGGATAATTTTGGTTTGACGTTTCGACCGTGAGGAAAAATTAAAAAATTATAAATTATGAAACATTAAACAATGAATGAATAATTATTAACATTAAAAAATAAAAAGGAAAGAGGCCAGGTTCATGCACGGGAATATGCCGTCGGCCCGTAAATAAGGAAAGATGGGAAGAGAGAGAGAGTAGGAGAGCGTGACGAAAGCAAATTAAACCAAACGACAAAATTATTTTGAAAATTAAAGTAAAAAAGGTTGCGATGGGCCCACAATGGACGTGTGGGGAGCATGTATGTGTAAGATAGGGTTGAGCTGCTTGAGGGATCGCGGCTATTAATTTCCTCTCCGTTTTGTTTGCTAGTTCGTTTTTTGAAAGGGTTTTGTTTGCTAGGTCTAGGTGCTTTGAGTTGTGATGACACGAAATTAAAACTTAAAAAGTTAAGTTAAAACTAAAATTTTGTATAAAATAAGAGCTTATATAATAGTTTTTTTTTTTTTACGTTATAGTATACGAGTGTTTTATACCGTTAAAAGTTAAAACTAATAAGTTTCAACTTAATTCTTAGACACACTTTAAAAAATTCTCGTCAACTTATCTTGTAATTGGAAGATGAGTTCAAACTCATAAGTTTGAATTGTCCACAATGTAAACTTTTATATACTACAATGTAAAGTAAAAGTATGTCATAGTATAAAGGTCTCATATGCAATTGTTGAGGGAAATCTTCACAATGAGAAAACTGTCTGAAGTTCATACCCTCTTTAAACCAAGCACCCGATCAGGTTGGCTGAAAAGTCTAATCCGACCAGGCAAGGGACCCGTCTGACTAGGGACCTGTCCGACCAGGACAGGATCTGTCCGACCACGACAAGATCCATCCAAACAGGGACCCGTCAAACCAGGACAGGATCTATCCGACCAGGACCGTCCGAGCAGGATCTGTCTGAGTTACCCAAATATCACCATGCGACACCATCTCAACCCTCCGTTGGACAATCCTCCTTCTCCAGAGATCATGACACATGTCGTTGGACACCTGGGTTACGGGCCAAACCGGTCCACACCCGGATTCAAGCTAAATTCTATAAATAGGAGCATCAACTCCACCACAAAAGGTACGAGCATTCTTCCCTTGCCTACTCTGTCTCTCCCTTAGCTATTCCCGGTCAGAACACTAACTTGAGCGTCGGAGTGCCCTTGGCAGGCATCAAATCGGTGTCCCTTTACGCCAAGGCCTTCTCTCATCTTGCAGATCCAACCAGACTAGGTCGAGTCAGGCAGAACAGGAGACAGAACAGGGAACCCAACCACCGTGCGTCCCCGCACGCGGTGTTGTGCCGAACTCAGGCATCAACAGTTATAGTGTTTGAACTTATTTTTTGAGTTCAAACGATTTCACAAAACACTGTTAGGCTGTTTGAAAGAGCGTTTTTAATAATCAGTTATAATTGTTAAAAGTGTAAAGCTTTCACACACTACACTAAAAAGTTATAGTGTAAAGCTCTCATATGCTAGTGTAAAGTTCTCACATGCTACGATTTTCAAACAAAAACTGTTGGTTTCAATTGTTCTTCCAAACAGCCTATCTATTGCATTTAAGAACCACTTACAATTGACTAGATAATAGTCTCAAACGCTTTATAATTTAATAATATTAGGGGCAATTGTGGTGCTTAATACCACATGTATTGATAAAATAAATGGGTCCCATAACATAAATTTACAAGTAATACCTATCATTTATATTGGCCTGATTAGTTCATAAATTTAAATAAGAATTGAAATTTTTGAAAGAGAAAACCCCATATAAAAAAAAAGGTTAAAATTGTGATGCAAATTTGCGAGTAAAACAACTTAAAACATTATTGTGGGATACATATTTTGTTTTGGTCTGCTGCAAACCCAAGGCAAAAAAAAAAAAAAAAACCCCGCGGAATCCCATGCGTGCAACTCATAGGTATAATCCACATTTTACTTCTTGTTCTTTTTTTTTTTTTTTTTTTTTTTTCTATACAACAAACATCATGTGGAATAATATTATGTTTTCTCCTTATTTTGGTTATTCTCAGATTTTTTTTTTTCCTTTATCCTTTTGCGAGTAAAGGCTATATTGTTTACACGCACACATGAAATTATTAAACTTTTAACTCAATAGAGCCATTAAGAATAGAAATATCTTAATGGTTTATAGGGATGAGATTTACGTGATTATCACAATGAAATAAATATAATGCACATATAATTAACTTTTTGGTAACACATCTTAATTAAGATTGACATTTGAGACTGTTGGATATCATCTAAGATATGTCAAACTTCTCTATAGGAGGCTTATTATAAAGGATTTTTTGAATATTTACCTTTTTGTTTCTTCAAGATCAAACTCGTTGAACTTTCTCTAATTAATCGACAGATGTCGTGAAGTGAATAAAATTTAAAGAGAGCTTACAATTCCTCCATAGAATTTTCACGCAGTCAAGATTGTGTATGATTTGGCTAATAATTATTCTCAACATATCATATTTTTAGTCCCAAAGGTGTTTCATTATTCAATTATGAAGTTACCAGAAGACACTAGATAACTACAATTTGTGCCACTTGGAATAAAGAATCCCTTTCCAAACGCTAATCGCTGCTTACTTAGTGAAATTACAGCCTTAATATGGGGGCCTGTCACGCCCCGGAGTACGGGAGGTGACGTGGCGGAATATTTAGATTAATTAAAAGAGGATTTAATTGAAATTAAGAGTTTAAAAATCCAATTAAGTGATAAATAAAGAGATTTTCCACCACATTTGATAAAAAGAATTTGTGAATATTAAGCAGGTAATAAAAATTAATAAAAACCGCGAATATGGGTTCCACAACCCACAACTTGTGCACACACATGGTTCTGACAATATCATAAATACAATTACAGTCCAGGTACAAATGAAGTTAAAGTCTTACATGCCTTGATTAATAATACAGAATATAAATAAACTCTCCTATTGCTCCTGAGTTCGGTCTGAAGAATCTTCTCCAAACCTAAATAGGAAACCACCTAGAAGGGGGGGGAAATTTAAAACAATAAAACGTGAGCGAAAGGCTCAGTAGGACTAGGTTTTATAAAAATGGTTTAACGCAAAGGAACATAGCATTATTAGAAGTTATTCAAAGGAAACTTAGATAAATCAATAAATAAATAAATAAATAATTTGAGTAGAACCGTCCTGACACAGAACAGTCTACTCGTCAAATCAAAACACCATTTTACTTTTACCTAGGCAAACCATGAAATCACCACCGTAGAGGCCCAGCTGGGTTTCGGGACCTGCCCCCAAGGTCGATCGCTACACGACCCGATCTCTGATATAGCATCATTGTGACACCCGTTATTCTCCTAACGGGTATTGAGGTAATTAAATTAATTTTTAATGTATAAAAAAAATTGCTTCATTTAAATTTATTTTATAATATTTATTTTTATCTATTTTTAAATTTTCTAAAATTCTCCTATATTTATTTAGTATGATTACTAAAAAGCCTTAGAACTTCTAATAAATCTCAAAAATGTCATATTGGCATTATGTGTGTTAAAGTCTTTAGATGAGACATAAGGATATCTTTTCCAACTACTCTTGACCCTCATTTTCTTTATTTCCTCCGTGACATGCTTCAACATGTCTCCTCTATAATTGTTTCTATCACTTCTTTTCAAAGACTTCATCTTTTCTTCCTTTCTCTTCCACGGTTCCCACACTCTTCTTCTCATTTCTTTGCTGAAGCAAAATACTTAGAGAACTTCTTCAAGGCAGCCATAAAAATCAGCCACCATCACCTCCATTTGAGCAAGAATTTCAGTCATACCGAAGTAAAGGAACCTGTTTTGAAGCCATTTCAAGCTTCCAACTAACCATAATCCGAGGTTAGAATCTTATGAACAAATTTAGTCTTTCATTTATAAATTTTCTTTTATACTAAAGGATTATTCAAATTTGCGTTCTTAAACCTAAGTATATGTTTGTTGCTATTTTGGAGCATATGTATGAAGTCTAAGTGTATATGCCCTAGACAGAAAATTTATATTGTTAAACTTTGTAATACCTCTATGGGCAGTGGTTATTTCTTGAAATTCTAAGATTAAATTAAAATGAATTTTATGAATTGGTTTGCATATTTGAAAAGTAGCATCCTAGGCTTTCTAACGAGCTATCATAAACCTAAATCGGAGTTGTATTTTATTTTCTAAGAATTATTTAATTTTTGTATTGGAAACTAGTAAATCTGCCAGTTTGTTATGGTATACCAGCTGCTAACCTGAACCAAGAACTCATCTTTGCTCAACACCTAATTCTTTAATGTCTTGCAACCTTTCCAATATTATCCTAAGTGATTGATGAATCTTATTAGGGACTAAAACATATAGATTACTTGTTCACATTTTATATTGTGTTAAGACAAAAATTGTTTACTGTGGTATTCGAAAGAGATTTATATAAAAGCTTTAATGGCATACTAGTAAGATAGGTTTACACATGATTTATTTATGAATGTAGTTGTATGTTGTGCTTTAGTTTTAATTGTCCTTATGCACGCCTTAGGATCAAGGGAGTATGGAGCTAACGTTAACTGATTCCAGGATTAAAAGATTGTTGATAAGCTTGAAAGGTAGGGATTCTATTACTCATCTTTTGTGAGGTTTTTATAGAATTAAAATTGATTGTTTTGCTGCAATATATATATATATATGTTGAACTGATATTATATGTGTATCACATATGAAACTATGACATGGACTCGTCTTGTATTGTACGGCGAGGAACATAATGAATTGACACATGTTATAAATTGAGAAGCATGGTTAGGAAAAATTAACTCTATTAATAATGATTTAATATAGAGAAATTGTGAGACATGAAAAGGGCGACGGTTACGTCCTTGGGCATGAATACCCTAAAAGGTAAAGTAGGGGGAAGGCGATGACGCTTCCTTGGGTTGAAAGTCCCAGAACACACTGTACAGGAATCGATTTGGTGAGGACTCGGGGCTTGATGTCCCCTCACCGGAACACCCTTGGAATGTTTATAGGGTGATCAAGTGCGCCCATTTGGGTTTCGATGAGTTGAGTGATACTCAATTTAACATGGATACCTAGGAACAATGATGATTTGTAATATTTGTATAAATGTGTAATTATGACACTTGGTAACGATTAACTACGGTATCCATAAGATGTGATCATAATAAACCTCATAATCTGGAATGTGATGTAACTTACTAACCATGCAGGTTTTAATGTGGTAATGATAAAAACCTAAAGGTGAGTAATGGCTTTCTCTACTGAGCATAGTGTTGCTCATTCCCTTATGTTTATATCTTTTCAGGACTCACTAAGTGTGAGGTGGCTACGAGAAATATAGTTGAGGAAGTGATGTAACTATATTACATTGGGACTGCTCAATTGTAAAGAATGTTCTTCATGATAATGTAAGCATCAATTGTTACTTTCTGTGACTGTATTACAATGTGTTGAGGGTTAAAATGATGATGACAACAGTTTATATTATTAAATTTAAGGTGCTACATTAAAACTGTGGTTTATTTGTCGTTTATATTTTTATTTTTGAGTTGAGAGTTTTCATTTAAGTCCCGGGCAAATTTTAATCTTTAAGGTTTTACTTTTATTATTTATTTTTATTTTATCTCATTAAAAACTGTTAACCCCCACATAGGGGCGTCACAGAATTTTTGGTATCAGAGCCTAGGTTCGGTTAACCTAGGGAGTGTAGCACCACTTTAAAAAAATATATTTTTGAGATGGTTTTGAAGCTGAATTTTCATTGTCATCATCAAAATGAACCTTCACATTGATTTATACAGTCTAGAAGGATGTAACATGGAAATGCCATAGAATGAAAATATTAATAGTTATATGAGTACAATAATTATATAGAAGGAAAGTATTAATAGTTATAAGAGAATGATAATTATATGGAATGAGTTTATAAGTAGAATGCTTATGAGAGATTCGTATAATATTTGGATCTATAAGCATATTTAATTCGTATAAACGATGAGAAATTCATATAGATACGAGGATTTAAGAGCCTTTTGTCTCGTGAAAAACAATAAGAAATATAAGGCTTGATTTATTGATTTTAAAGTTTGACATAGATATGCCAAATTTTTCGTAATTGATTCAAACCTAAGTAATGATTATGTGTGGATTCGATGGAGCACATAAGTGTCAATGTCTTTTCTTAAAAGTTCTATATATTTGAGGAATATGATATAAGTTGGGAATCATGGTATTGAATCTTGAGAGAGATAAATGTTAGACTTTTGGTCTGTTGAGACTGTGTAAAGTCTAGAATGCATGAATCTCAAAATTGGAATATTTTGTTACGTACATTGTATTTAAGTGTATCAGTGAATCTTTTGGTTACCTAAGGTTTTGTTA
Organism: Artocarpus heterophyllus; assembly: GCA_025403435.1. Lineage (NCBI taxonomy): Eukaryota > Viridiplantae > Streptophyta > Magnoliopsida > Rosales > Moraceae > Artocarpus > Artocarpus heterophyllus. Next base: position 4,756,155 of record CM046350.1, on the reverse strand, counting down.
TATGAGGAAATTGTATATTGTATAAGTAGAATTGTGGGGATTGTAGATGTTCTTAAGTAGTAACATCTAGTGTCTTTGTTCATTGATATGGTCTACGTTGAAAGACGTAAATCGTATTGATTTCAAGGTTAGTCACATTCTAAACCCTTGGTAGTAATGATGATGAATCCATTGATAGATGTTGAGTATTATCAATAACATATGGGTGTATGTATTGTTCAATAAGGTTTTGATTAAAACAAAATTATTTGAGTTGCTGGAAGATTGTGTTGTTATGAAATGATTTTAAATATCATTCAGGAAGATCCTTGTTGTCGTTAAATTAGATTTGTTGTTTATAGTTAACTTTATCTATAGTGGGCTTTGAATTGGGTTTAAGATTCATACGAATTGGTTTTCAATTTTATGTTTGTTATTTAACTCGTTCTAAATGTGTTAAGGCCGAAACAACCTGACCATTTTCAACTTAGAACATTTGGGCCTAGTTTAAATCCTAAATCAGTTTGATTCACACTGTCTCTCCCACGTGGTTTCTATACGTGTCATATACAGTGGTTTAATCATTGTTTACATATACGTTTACTGTGCATAGGAGCTTATTTCTCCGAGTTCACTTTTTCTCTCTTAATTTGTTATTTTCTCTCTAAATCGCAAATCCTCTTCTTTTTCACTAGAAATTCTTCTTTCCCTCTAAAAGAAGAAGGAATTCTAGGATTCTGCAATTTACTATCTTAATTTTTCCTTTCTATTTACTCTTCTTTCATCTCATCATGGACCCAAAGTACCAACACCTGAGAAAGTATTTCCCATCACTCTCCCAAAAGATTCTCAGAAAGAAATACAAGGCTAGAATTACTTGGTTGTGGATTCTTATGCGTTTTGGTATCCCTTGTGATGTGAGAATGTTGATAGAGGGGAAAATCCGTCCGAGTGACTTTAGTCAAGATGTCGGTTTACCAGGAATAGGTACCAGTCGTAGTGCAATGAAAAGAAGAGCTCGTGCCATCGTGGTCACTTGTAACAAATGTGGAAGACAAAATTGTAACGGTAAATGTACTTCACCTGGTTATATGTCTACGAATAGAGAGGATAAAATAAGGTTTTGTAGGGATGGACTTTCAAAGGAGAACTTGGATAGCATCCATCCTCCTCTTCACGGTCACCCTAGTGGATATGTTCAAGGAGCTATTTTTAAATTCTGGCCTAAATTTTATACAGAAAGACAACGCCTCAGGAATATGGTATTTCTAGATCCTGTTTGCCAAGCCATAAGAAAACTGGATGGGGAATAAGTCATCGCACTATAAAGGTTATTTAGTCTTTGCTTATTTGAAGCAGTTTTAGCTGATGTTCAACAGTTTGTGTTTTTCTTTTACTCAGAATATTTGCTTTTGTGTTTGAAATAATTGTGATTATTAGATTGATACAGTAAGTGTTAATATCTTATTTAATTTATAATTTTCTTAAATATATATATAATAAAATATATTATCTTATCAGACACGTTACATACGGTACAGTAATATGTTTGAATTTTGAAAAGCTTATCCAGATATTTCAAGATTTGTGTCTCAAATTTCAAAAGTTCTACAGTATTTGTCGTTTATATTAAATTTCTAGACTTGGTGTATATTTGTCAAAAAGTCTACAGTTGTGTCAAGAGGGTCTTTTGTCAAATTGTTCTCAATTGTCAAAAGTTATACAATTAGAGTCTAATCTTTTTCAAAAAGTGAATCAGATTTTCTGTAAACTATCAATCACCTTATCTTACTTTCTTATCCGCACAAGATTTTGTTTAAATCTTTGGATTACCTTTTCATTACCTACTCGTCTATCTCTTTAGCCCTTTTTGTATATTTCTCATCTTTAAAAACTCATGTAGAACCCGAAGTCTAAGTGGAGCAGACATTAAGCAACCACTTCTATAAACCAAATATGTCTACCTCCCAGTCCACGAAGAAAATAAAGAATGTCTGTGTCTTTTGTGGTTCCAGCCTTGGAAAAGATAAAGCTTATTTAGAAGCTGCAAATCACTTAGGGCAAGTCCTAGCACGCAAGAAGATTAACATAATCTATGGGGGTGGTAGTATAAAAATGATGGTAAATATGGCACTAGCAGCTAGGTCTAGCGACGCTACTGATGTAAGAATTTGGCCTCATATTCCAGTTGAAGGAAACCTTTGTAAGGAAGCCATAGGTAAGGGAGAAGGAGTCAGGAGTATCCCTAAAAATTTTAAAGACATAATCTATAATTCTGATGCTTTTATAGCATTACCTGGTGGTCTAGGTACTCTTGAGGAAATATTTATAGTTGCTTGTGGGCAATTGTTGGGCTTTTATTCCAAACCTTTAGGACTGCTGAACGTAAAGGGTTTTTATGACGGTCTTTTGAAATTTCTAGATTACGCTGTGGAAGAAAACATCACTACAGAATCGGAGAGACAAATCTTTGTCACTGCTTCAACAGCTGAGGAATTGATAGATAAAATGCAAATCATACATCCAGAATCCGACACTGCAACATCCAAGCTTGAATGGGAAAGGGAAAGCCGGGAGCGGCCAATTGATTTGAATCTCCATCTGTAATCTTTTTGTTTTATCTTTGGCATGTAGGCATGTGTGTCCGTATTTCGTGTGTTACGAATAACCGTTTGCCTTGTATTCTGTGTTTCTTGTGGTACGTTGTTGTTCAATCTTTTAGATTCATTGAGCCTAATGCCGGGATGGCTGGATACGGAGTACTTGATGCTCTCGAAACGCATCCTTCTTAAGGTCTGATCTTTTGTTTATCGATGTTTTTGTATCCTCTAAGCATGCATGATATGGATAGCTGGTATACGGAGTGCCTTGTACTCTCGAAACGTATCCGTATTATGTTTGTAATGTGTAATATTCTGTTAATATTATGTGGAAGTACCAGAGTCAGTTATGGGGATATTCCATATGAAATATGAGTATATTATTTGGGTTGAATGTTTGTGTCATGAGGATAGCTGTTTAATGAAAAATATGTCGGGTTTGTCTGCAACTCTGAGATTCCGTTTAATATCTCTATGAATAAGTTTAATGTATGGTTTTGAATAGAAGTGTTTGTGATATATGTTTTATGATTATGTTTTAGTTTATTAGTTGAGGTATGAAATCAAATCTATTTGACTTTTCCTTACTCAAAAAGGAAAAGGAACCTAAAGATGAAGTATATAAAATTTCTCTGGCAATCTCCTTAAATGTGATTGTAAATCACAGTCCATGGACAATGAAGGACTGGAATCATGATATGGTCAATATGTATGCCTGATCAGATTCTTAGACTATTATACGGTGTTATAAGTTGAAACTTGTCAGAAATACTCTCATTGAGGGATTTAGGAGTAAGATTTATTATGCAAGTAAATGAGTGGAGATACGATAACTTAAATTTGGAGGACAAACAACATTAACGGTTTAGACTTGGAATTGGAATCATAATGGAATTAAAATTTTTACTAGTATTGCTAGAATTGAAATTTCGAGGACGAAATTTCTTTAAGGGGGGTAGAGCTGTGACACCCGTTATTCTCCTAACGGGTATTTAGGTAATTAAATTAATTTTTAATGTATAAAAAAAATTGCTTCATTTAAATTTATTTTATAATATTTATTTTTATCTATTTTTAAATTTTCTAAAATTCTCCTATATTTATTTAGTATGATTACTAAAAAGCCTTAGAACTTCTAATAAATCTCAAAAATGTCATATTGGCATTATGTGTGTTAAAGTCTTTAGATGAGACATAAGGATATCTTTTCCAACTACTCTTGACCCTCATTTTCTTTATTTCCTCCGTGACATGCTTCAACATGTCTCCTCTATAATTGTTTCTATCACTTCTTTTCAAAGACTTCATCTTTTCTTCCTTTCTCTTCCACGGTTCCCACACTCTTCTTCTCATTTCTTTGCTGAAGCAAAATACTTAGAGAACTTCTTCAAGGCAGCCATAAAAATCAGCCACCATCACCTCCATTTGAGCAAGAATTTCAGTCATACCGAAGTAAAGGAACCTGTTTTGAAGCCATTTCAAGCTTCCAACTAACCATAATCCGAGGTTAGAATCTTATGAACAAATTTAGTCTTTCATTTATAAATTTTCTTTTATACTAAAGGATTATTCAAATTTGCGTTCTTAAACCTAAGTATATGTTTGTTGCTATTTTGGAGCATATGTATGAAGTCTAAGTGTATATGCCCTAGACAGAAAATTTATATTGTTAAACTTTGTAATACCTCTATGGGCAGTGGTTATTTCTTGAAATTCTAAGATTAAATTAAAATGAATTTTATGAATTGGTTTGCATATTTGAAAAGTAGCATCCTAGGCTTTCTAACGAGCTATCATAAACCTAAATCGGAGTTGTATTTTATTTTCTAAGAATTATTTAATTTTTGTATTGGAAACTAGTAAATCTGCCAGTTTGTTATGGTATACCAGCTGCTAACCTGAACCAAGAACTCATCTTTGCTCAACACCTAATTCTTTAATGTCTTGCAACCTTTCCAATATTATCCTAAGTGATTGATGAATCTTATTAGGGACTAAAACATATAGATTACTTGTTCACATTTTATATTGTGTTAAGACAAAAATTGTTTACTGTGGTATTCGAAAGAGATTTATATAAAAGCTTTAATGGCATACTAGTAAGATAGGTTTACACATGATTTATTTATGAATGTAGTTGTATGTTGTGCTTTAGTTTTAATTGTCCTTATGCACGCCTTAGGATCAAGGGAGTATGGAGCTAACGTTAACTGATTCCAGGATTAAAAGATTGTTGATAAGCTTGAAAGGTAGGGATTCTATTACTCATCTTTTGTGAGGTTTTTATAGAATTAAAATTGATTGTTTTGCTGCAATATATATATATATATGTTGAACTGATATTATATGTGTATCACATATGAAACTATGACATGGACTCGTCTTGTATTGTACGGCGAGGAACATAATGAATTGACACATGTTATAAATTGAGAAGCATGGTTAGGAAAAATTAACTCTATTAATAATGATTTAATATAGAGAAATTGTGAGACATGAAAAGGGCGACGGTTACGTCCTTGGGCATGAATACCCTAAAAGGTAAAGTAGGGGGAAGGCGATGACGCTTCCTTGGGTTGAAAGTCCCAGAACACACTGTACAGGAATCGATTTGGTGAGGACTCGGGGCTTGATGTCCCCTCACCGGAACACCCTTGGAATGTTTATAGGGTGATCAAGTGCGCCCATTTGGGTTTCGATGAGTTGAGTGATACTCAATTTAACATGGATACCTAGGAACAATGATGATTTGTAATATTTGTATAAATGTGTAATTATGACACTTGGTAACGATTAACTACGGTATCCATAAGATGTGATCATAATAAACCTCATAATCTGGAATGTGATGTAACTTACTAACCATGCAGGTTTTAATGTGGTAATGATAAAAACCTAAAGGTGAGTAATGGCTTTCTCTACTGAGCATAGTGTTGCTCATTCCCTTATGTTTATATCTTTTCAGGACTCACTAAGTGTGAGGTGGCTACGAGAAATATAGTTGAGGAAGTGATGTAACTATATTACATTGGGACTGCTCAATTGTAAAGAATGTTCTTCATGATAATGTAAGCATCAATTGTTACTTTCTGTGACTGTATTACAATGTGTTGAGGGTTAAAATGATGATGACAACAGTTTATATTATTAAATTTAAGGTGCTACATTAAAACTGTGGTTTATTTGTCGTTTATATTTTTATTTTTGAGTTGAGAGTTTTCATTTAAGTCCCGGGCAAATTTTAATCTTTAAGGTTTTACTTTTATTATTTATTTTTATTTTATCTCATTAAAAACTGTTAACCCCCACATAGGGGCGTTACAATCATGCCCATGTGTTTATTATCATTATCATTCAAAACCCAATTACCAAGTGTTGTTAATTACGTTTATTATGAAATTCATTTCATAATCACGGTATATTAAAATATAACCGATAAAACCATTTTCAAACAACCGTTGAAAACATTTTGATAGAAATCATTTTCAAAGCCAAATCATTTCAAAACCAGGCTACCAAAGAAATATGATAGAAGTCCTACCTCAATACTCGTGCCGGTGCCCCACACCGCAATCCCGGTCCGCTATACGTTAGCTCCACGGAACCACGAACGATCCTAGATACAAACTAAGTCGATCAATATTTAGTTCGAGACATTCTATGTTACTAAATCATTTCATGATGTCCTAGTGTGCCATTTGTATCATTAAAATCATCCTATAAGGTTGGGATTTAAATCAGGGTTCAAAACAGTGAAAACGGGTAAAAATCACAAAATTTTTCATGCCTCGGTCGGCCTGCCGGACGCCCTGCTTCGGCCTGCCGAACTGCACAGTTCGGCCTGCCGGAAGCAAGGTTCGGCCTGCCGAACATTTCCCCAGATTTGGCCTGCCGGTCGGAAGAACACCGGCTTGCCGATCATCACTCCGGCCTGTCGAACATGAACTTCGGCCTGCCGAACTGGGAAAACCCAGAAATCCCAGCCACGGGTTTCTTGATCCCCAAAATCCAAATATTGTTTCTAACCTGTTTTTCTCAAATCCCAGGCATGAAAAACAACTATAGTTGATAGAAAAACATTCTAGAACATGTTTGGAATCATTTAAACAACATTTAAACTCAAAATCCTCAAAAATCTGAAAATGAGAAAAAGAGGAGAAAAATGAAAAATCTTGAATCCAATCCGTTTTTCTTCAATCTAGGCTTAGATTCTAGTTGTTCTAAGTTCATTTAACACAAATCCACGGTTTTCTAAGCTTAAACAAACCTAGATTTCAAAAACACACAAAATTGAAAATTTTGTAAAAAGTTTAGAAATTTCGAATCTAACCTCGAATCGAAGCTTCAATCCGCGTTCTCGGTTGCCGAATCACGTCCCCGAGCTTCCTCCTTGCTGTCCCGAAGCTTGGATTCGAATGTGGTTTCAAAAATTTTTGAAAGAGATTGAGAGAGAGGGAGCTGCCGAGAGAGAGAGAGAGAAGAGAGAGAGAGGTGTTACGGGAGAGTGAGGAGAGAGAGTGAGAGAAAGGGAATAAATAGAGAAAATCGGTGGGCGGTTTTACTGCACGAAAACCATGTGCCGCCCACGGTTTTGTAAAACGGAGTATTTTTAACATTTGACAAATTGTTGTGTTTTAAAACTCAAAACATTATTTTAAAACAATAAGAAATCATTTGAATGCATCAATTTTAACAAAACAACCAAAAACTCAAAATCCAACCAAATAATCTAATTAAAGTTAAAAACTTTAATTATGGCACACTAATTCATCATTTATATTACATTAACATTAAATAAATTTCGGGACGTTACAGGGCCTTCACGCTTTTTATTCATGAAAACGTGGTCACAAAATGAGCGAATTAGTAATCAAGTTATAATATGAAGTTGGAACAGAAACAATATAACAAGTAAGAGGTATACTATAGTATATTTTTGCTTTAAATCATAACAAATAAGAGTTTATATTTTAGTAATTGACACTAGATTCCTAGACACTCTCGTAATCCTTCAAAAGTCTCCCCATTTCATCATTAAATTTTATTTTTTTTCTAAAAAACTTCTCTCCAATAGTGATATGTTTTTTATTTATCCAATCTGTTCACAATCTTTTTTTTTTTCAATTTATGGAAAGTGATTTCTTATATGATTAAATTTTTAATTACATTTCTTAAAATTTATGTTATTATTTTGTTGGAAGCAACGTATTTATAAGTCAGTGGCCCTGGATTGTTCAAAGAAAGCACAAATTAATTTGGATATTATGGAATCTTATTTCAGAAAAGCAAATATTAGAAGGGGGGCATCCCAAGGTAGGGACGAGAAACCGGAAGGCAAGAGACTCGTGGTGTACACGCTTCATGTTTGAGTAAAAACAAATGATATTATCACTTTAAAATTCCCTTCAAGTTGGCGTTAATTACAAGGGTCTCTAAAAAAATAAAAATCAAGTGGGCAAGTGGGCAAGGTATTGCCCATGTCATCTAAGTTAACCTGCTCCGGGGAATTTAGTCCTTCGAACTTGTAGATTATAGGGTCTTTTTTTATCATTATAACGTATAAAAATTCTATATTATAATAATTAAAAATTTTTAATTAGAATTGATTTTATCAAATATCTTATTAGATAATATTAAGTACACTCTCGTTTACTAAAACGCTTGAAATAAAACCTAATATCTTAAGGTTACCATCTTGAAAATGTTTATTTTCTTGACAGGACATAAATATTAAAAAATTGAGCTCAAAGGAGGTTTTTTTTTTTTTTTTTTTGAAGCTCATGAAACTCAACAAATTGTTTCATTAATGTTGTTATTTGTGTTGACATTAAATGTAACTTTTTACCATAGAATACCAATAAAGAATACTCTTATTGATAATCCATGTATTTTTGGACATCAAATCTAGTCAAATCTTATCAAAGTAAAGATGCACAAAAGTAATAAAACCTAATACAAATCTGATAGTAAAATTCATAAGATTAAGATTATATGTAAAATCAACGAATTGGTAAAAGAAATAAGCATAAATCTGTAACTTCTATGGAAAAGAGTAAGCAAAAAAAAAAAAAAAACTTTCATAGAAAAAAGAATGGGGATAGTATGTGTTGTTGTATTTCACTTGATTGTTTGGGATTTTTTTAAAGAAAATCTTGTACATTCAATTTTCAAAATATGACTATAAATACTTTTTCAGGTAATTGCTCCCATTGAATTAATTTCTCCCAAATGTGTTCATTTTTTTTTTTTTTGGCTTTTAAATTCATTATTGAAGTGTTTCAAACAAAATAGAACACTTCTTTTACTTGAAATTTAATGGTTGAACTCATGCTTGCTTATTTACTTGGTATTTTCAAAGGTTTCTCATTTAAATGCTTGTCTCTCATTGCCTTCTAAAATGATTTTGGGCTAAATATCTCTTCAAGTGAGAAATTGTTTCATATTTTGTCCCTTTTCTTCTCTCTTGTACAAACAATATACACATGCCTAAAGCTAGTAATTCGAATATACATGAGGATTCAAATAATAACGTTTTGTTTTTGCTTACACCCATCAGAATTTTCCTTTTCTTTTTTACTTTATGCATTGTCGTTTCTAACTTTCTACGGCATCGATCGAACTTGGAAAAAAAAAAAAAAAAAATCAAAAACAAAAACAAAACTTTGAAGTGGTCCACCGGCCAAGCGAGTTGTGTCTCCCCTTGAAAGACAAGAAATCGGGGAATGGTCTTTGGGCGGTTGAAAGTGAAACTACAGTAATTAAATGGCATACCATTTTTTTTTTTTTTTGGTTTTGATTTATACAATTTCTCCTAATTAAAATAGACAAAATACATTTGAGAACATATATTTTCCTAACTCTAACCTAAAATATATTAAAATAATAATATCTTTATATTTATTAAAAGTGGTATGTTTCAAACTTTCTCATAAAAGTGTTAAAATTAAAAAACAATACCGTGTTTCTCAATATGAAACTGATAAGTCTTAGATATTTCAACCTGGACCTGGTCCACAGGCTAAAAAATCTTTTTATAGTTTCTTTATTCATTTTTTCCTACGCCAAGAATTTCGATTCAGATAGTGTTAATTTTTTTAACCATCTGTTTCGTAGCATTTGTTTGAATTAATTAAATAAATACACTGTACTATATAAAGGCTTTACACTGTAGCACATTTTTACTTAACAGCAATCAAAAGCTTTGGTTAAAATTGATTTTGCCAAACAAGCTGTAAATCTTCATGGAATTTTATTTAGAAATGAGCAATAAATGGGAACTCTCAAAATATTCTCAGGTATTTATTTATTTTTATCATTATCCCTTTTTTTTTATCGATGGATAAACTGAAGAATTATTCGGTTAGTTGGGTAGCTATAGAAATTGCGTCACTTAGATTACAAATAAGATAAGGAGTTGAAGAATTCTGTGTTTTTCTTAAAGCTTCACCCAAACTGAAAAGCATGTATAAATAAAAAAACTAACAACTGAGACATTTTGTAACTTGTACAAATGATAAAGTAAATAGGGATTCGCAACTTGACATTTTTTTTTTTTTTGAGTCAATTGTAGCAAATTGGCAAGCTAGTTGAAATTAGATATAAACCATTTTCTAACAATACAAAGCCAAGAAATATTCTTTCATATTCCTTTAGGATAAGGAAGCCCATAGCAACGAGTGACTAAATTAAGTAATGGGGGCAGAAATATTAGTGGTTATCATATGGACTAATTCAACTAATGAGCACTTGAGAAAAAGCCACTAGTGTTACTTTTAATTAGACGCTTGCAGTTGTTGCTAAATAAAAACATCATGTCTAGAAAACATTATGTAACATATGAATTTATACCTACGAATAAAAAACAGTTGTAACCATCACTAATGATTTGACTCAAGAAAAGCATATTGCATATTTGGGACTAATTTCCTTAGAGGTTCCGTCTTATTGACATATTAATGTAATATGACATTTAGTAACACATTATTGAGATGTAAAGAAAAAAAGAAAGAATGTTATAGTTAAGGTTAATGTAATAAAATCCAAGTTTAAGATATTTTGATATGATATATATAAAAAATGTTGTTCAATTCAATTCATTAAAAACAAACTGGTGGGATCCACTTGTAGGACATAAATATAAACTTTATAAGTAAACCCTACTAGTATGTATCTAACTAGGCTAATATCGTCTTGTTTGATCCAACCCATTAAAAACAAACTAGTAGGACCCACATGTGGGACATAAATGCAGACCCACAAGTGAACCCTATCAGCACCTATCTGATGAGGCAATACATCCATCGGGCCAAATGATACCACTCGAGATATATGTAGATCTCCCTTTTGACGTTTATAACCATGCCGTGTCCATTCCATATTTCAAGCGGTTAGGTGAGTCCCTTTGCCCATTATACTAGAGCGATGTCGACATTTCAAGTGGTGCAAGAAAAAAGATCGCATCACAACAAAAGTTTATCAGGATCATCCTCATCTCTAGATGCACTGTATGTACATAATGATGATCGAGTAAGCGACAAGATGTTGCAATGACCTTGGTTCTTGACAAATATGACTATCTGGCTTACTTTTGTTTCTTATCTTCACTATTAAAAACACTTGATTTTCCGCTCATAATCCTCTCTAGAATCTGCGTGAACCTTGAAAATTCTAGATTAACAAAATTGATTGTTTTATAGAATATTTGGTATGGTAGTAAGAACTATTAGTTATAACTATTTTTATTGTAACATATGAGAGTTTTATATTATAATAATTTTTTTTACTGTAACGTGTATAAGCTTTACACTATTTATAACTGAAATAATAATTTAAACTGCTCAATACTAAACACCTTATTATTCATTGAACAGCTCATAATCTAGAGCTTGTGTAAAGATTGAAACTTCAAAAAGAAAATACTATTGATAGAGTTTATTTTAAACTGTTAGATGTTTTGATGGATGGATAATCAATGACCATTGATGGACAAATAAAAGCCGGAAGCAGCCAAGAAAAGGAAGAGAGAAAATGGGATCTTAAAAGTAGGGTGTTCACATTCACCAAAAAAAAAAAAAAAAGTAGGGCGTTTTGACAAAATAGAATATGACTCGTCTCTAGAGAACTGTTCTTCTAGTAGGCCGGACGGGGCTGGCTTTCTTAAAGGGTCCCACGTGCGGGCCCATCTTTTGTGAGTGCCCAGGTAGTCGGCCCGTCGGGCCTAAAAACATCAAATTGAAGATATAAACAAATTTTGTAAGTAATTATTTGTCTAATCATTCCCTTGTAAGTAATTTGGCGACTCTTACGGTAGATATTGTCATTTTTCCATATAGGTAGAAATGTTTTAGTTGTCCGACTAATTTTAGAACGGTTTGATTTGATATGAGTATTTATATTAAAATTTTACATTGTACAACACATAAATGTTTTTAATTATAGATCAAATTGTTAAAAAAAAAAAAGTAATCCAACGATTAGGTAATTATAGTAAAGTTTTGGGACAAATGTCAAAGAGGAGTTTATAAGGGACTTTAATTAAGGATGCAGTAATAGCTTGGTGAGATTTGCAATTGCTTAAACCTAGAAAAAGATAAATGAATGTATTTGAAATGTTAGTTAGAACTAACCAGTTTTAGTTAATTATAGTATAAAGCTCTCAGTAACTATTTTAAAAAACAAAAAATCGCTATAGTGTAAAACTTTCACGCTGCTATTTTTAGACTAACTACCCAAACTGCCCAAAAATGCTAATGAATGATTGCTACCATCCATTCTGGTCCCGTCCTCCCTCTCCCTCCTAATGTAATGAATTTACATACATTTCTGTTCCAAACAAGCAAAGTTTTCCCCAACTTTGTTGCTAAACTAATTAAGCTTGGTATTTTCACGGTGGTATTTCATCTGTCTTTAGCTGGATCACACGAATTAAAACTGGAAAAAATTATAATATGTGTCTAAATTATTGTTATGAAATTAAAATCTAACACAATATTTAAAATATCTTAAAAATGTTCTTAATGATATAGTAATTATCTTAATGATATTACATATTGTACTATATAATTATATATAAATAATTTTAATGATCTCATTATGAGATATTTATAAAAATTTTATAAATTAGAGTCATTTTAATTTAATAAACATAATTGGGCCATTTGTCTCGTTAATCCTGAGCTTGAAAATCCATGGGAGAGATAAATAAAAAGGGCCTTAAGCCTGATTTTGCTTGGGTTATTGAACAGGCATGCTCTTAAAATGTAGACCCAACAACCATCCCATGGGTCCAGCAAAATGAAGTTTGGGGCTTCAGATCAACTATTTAGAATGAAATTTAGAGTGAAATTAAAATTTAATAAAATTTCTAGAATATTTTAAAAATAGTCATAATTTGTAATTACTTAGCAATAAGATAATGATGTCATATTTTTTTACTATATAATTTATTAATTACATTTGTAATATCATTTTAAGCCATACATAAAATATATATAAGTTCGAGCCATATTCTAATTATACAATTATAGTTACGACATCTCTCACAAACTTCAAACACAAACTTCAAACATAGAAGTACAAATTATGTTAAATGATATTATGATACATTTTCATTATGATACATTTGAGTCGAATGGAAATGCGGTAAATTTTTCGTAATGTTTTAAAAATAACATAATTCATGTAATTTACGATAACTTTACATTTTATATTACCAAATTACATAATAATTATCATACAAATAATATTTTTTTTTTATGTTTATGTAAGTTTTAAAAATTTTGTTATATTTCAACATGAGTATCAATATCATGTTACAAGTCTAAATTTTTTATAGTAAAAAGATGGAAAAAATTAAATTTACTTACACACTCATCTTTTCACTATTATAACAGAAGTTAATTGCAATAAAATTCTAGAATAACATTGAAAATATTTTTAGATCCCGAAAATTCTTTATACAAGTTAATAAGGTGGTAATAATCTTTAATTATACGACCATAAGTCTAATTACCTGGAAACGTGTATATAACAAGAATGCAAGAAAATGTGTAAAACAAGTGTGAATACTCCGATGCTTTTAGTCAACAACGTGATCGATAATAAGCTATAACTTTTTTTTTTAAATTTAATTCTTTATCAGGTAAATGAACTTGGCTAGTCAAACCATGACCATGAGAAAATCCTTTTCAAAATCTGGTTCTAATTTATTGGCAACGTGTTTGGTAAGTTAAAACTAACTTTTTAGTTCAAAATATTGTAGTTTATAAGAGTTTTATACTGTTTTTTAATTAAAAATTTGAATCTAATTATGCTTGTCAAATACCTTAAGATTTCGAGATTTGGGATCTATGGATCAAATTTAATGGCAGCACACATGATTAGTAGGTAACATTGTATGCAAGACTGTCGAGGCATTTTAATATTCGACATCTAACCTTCTGCATCATCCAAGTATTGAAGATGCTAATTATTAAAGAAGTAGTTGGAGATGTTAGAACTCAAAAAAAGAACCCTTTTTAAAAATTGTCAATCAAGTCCTTTTCTTTTCCTTTTTTGGTTACAGCTAGAGAAAGACAGCTTTTTGTCCAGCTAAGTTGCTTTCATCTTACGGATTTAAATTTCCCTTTCTTTCAATCACTGGCGTTGATTATGCTCAACTTATACGCGGAAAGAACACCCTAAATTTACTTGGGATAATTGATTGTGGCTGCAGAATATTTGATCCGAGATTCAGATGGCATTGGCATCATTTTAGGATTTCGTTTTCTTTTCTTGTTTCTTAATTTGGATAAGCTAGATCCCCTCAGAAAAATCAAAATATAAATACAGAAATAAATTTTATTTCAGCTACAATAAAAACAAAAAGTTGCTATATGATAACGCTTCACATGCTACATCCCATATTCCAAACACCCTAATAGATTCATTTTCATTATTGTATTTTAATAGCTAAATTTAGCAAGGATCTGCTTCTCATGCTTGCTCTTCTGTTACAAACCATACATTTCAAATTTCACACGCATACTGTCCAATAAGTACTGATATATATATATATATATCGAAAGGAAAAGTACTGAAATTTGTGTACTGTCGAATTTCACGTGTATTAATAAGATGAATTTAGCATATAGAGTGAAACGGCAGGCAAATGGATGAAAATTAGTTTAACTAACCTGGCATATATATAAGCTAGACAAGGATTCACGTGAAGATCTGTTTCAAATCCTACGTCTTTTATAGAAATAAAATATTTTGTCCAAGAAATCACTAGTTTTGTTTTAATTCCCTTGTGGGAAGATACTCACACTACCCGACAAGCGGCAAAAACGTCAGAAACCAAAATAAACAATTAATAAGCTCAAGCCACCCCGTCGAAGTTATGTAATAACCCCCCACATGATTCTTGTCTTTGATCATTGTCATCATTGCAATGTCTTAGTTTATAAGCGGTTAGCCTTGACGTGCATATTCCAAGCACATGAACTTACCAAATGTTGACCAAAAAGTCGAATAAAAAGTATAAAACAATCGGACAAAGCTAGAGATCTTTGCGTTATCCTTGGTCTGTTCTTTCAAACAACATCTTTTTTTTTCTTTTTTCCACAAACATTCTTCATCCTTAATCTTACAAACCATGAAGGTATTTGGACATATAACCCCTTCCCACTAGTTTTCTGGAATAGAAAACCGCTAAGAAAAGAAAAGAAAAAAAAAAAAAAAAAGGAAAAACACATTCTCATTATAAATAGAGAGGTGTACCCTTATGATTTGATTCTATAACAAAAGCACTAAGGACGACTCAAAATTCCTAAACCACATAACAAAGTAACTAGAGGGGTTGTTGCATGGTCACAACCAAGGGACTTGTGACTTTGTGCTTCCCGTCTGACCAAACTATTGAACCACTCTTCACATTTGAGTTTCCAGGGGACAACTTCACTGCTGTGGCTTCAACCCTCACAAGGAAGCTCAGCCTCTGTCCAACCCTCCTAAATGCCAGCTTCTCCGGCTTCACCGTCACCACCGTCCCTCTCGGCGGAGTGATAGTAACTTGATAAACCGAATTCGGGTCGCCGACATTGGTCACTGTCCTGATGAAATGTGTAGACATCTTGTGCCTGCCGTATTGCTGGAACACCGTGGTCAGCGACGGGTAATTGAGATTCCCGGCGTGTCCAGCCTTCTTTGCGCCTTTGCAGTCGGCGGATTTGCGGGTTATCACTCGGATGTTCTTGGTGGTGTAGTTGGAATTGCACAAGAAATCAATGTAGTCATAAGAAGAAATGTCGTAGACCAATCCGGGGTCCATTGCTTTCTCCGGGTGAACATGACCAGCTCCAAAATCCATCACCGTTGAGCTATTCCCTGTGGATTCATCCAGCATTGTCTCACCCCTGTTGTCTACAGTGTAGGCAGTCGTCATGAGCGCTGACCTTATGGCGGCCGGGCTCCACTCCGGGTGCGCCGCCTTCAGCAACGCCGCCAAACCGGACACGTGCGGGCACGCCATCGACGTCCCAGAGAGTATGTTGAACTCCGTCCTTCGCTTATCCGACGGAATCCCTGACGGGCCTACACGATCGGGCCATGCCGCGAGGATGTTCAGCCCTGGGGCGATCACGTCGGGCTTGAGAATCTCCGGAGACTCCGGGTTCGGCCCGCGGGCCGAAAACGACGCCACCACCGGGGCAGGCTTTATCCCGAGCTTAGTCCCCTTGAACAGGATTGTCGCCGTGGGCGGGGACCGCGATTTCGACGCTGAAGTTATGTATTTTCTTATCTCGTCGCCGGACGAGGCGCCAACTGCCGTGGCGGGCAATACATGGCAGTCGGCGACTAGTCCTTCGCCGTCGAACACTCCGTTAGCAAGTATCATCCCGACTCCCCCTGCTTTCTTCACCACTTCGCCTTTCGCAGCTCTTGAATTGATCCCTCTGTCACAAAGCACTATCTTTCCCCTCACTGATTTGGGATCCAAAGAGCCCTCCAAGCACAAAGACGACGAATAACCATCGCTTCCTTCGTTGCCAGCATAGATCAGAGGGTACATCCGACCCGGAGTTAGACCGGGCCCGCCGTAGACGCTCACTCCAGGGATTGTTCTTCCATTTCCAAGCTTAACGTCGGCAGGGAAGTCCCTGTCTATGGATCCGGCACCGACGGTGGTGACCCAGGGAGCGACATTGGTGGCGGTGAGGCCACCGGGGCCTCCATTTCCAGCAGAAGCGGAGACGAAGATACCGTTGTCGGCGGCGCCAAATGCTCCAATGGCGATGGAGTCGAGGTAGTACGGGACGACGACGCCTCCGACGCTGAGGGAGATGACGTCGACGCCGTCGGCTACGGCTGCGTCGAAGGCAGCGAGGATGTCAGAGTCGTAGCAGCCGCCGTTCCAGCAGGTCTTGTAGGAGGCGAGGCGTGCCTTGGGGGCCATACCGGCGGCGACGCCACGAGCGTAGCCGAGGGTGGAGGCGGGGAAGACGTAACGGCCGGCGGCGATGGAGGCGGTGTGGGTGCCGTGGCCGTCGGAGTCTCTCGGGGAGCGATACTCCGTGGTCTCGTTCATCTTACCGTTTGTGGACTCGTATCCCTCGCAGAAGAACCTAGCACCGATGAGCTTGCGGTTGCAGGACGTGGCCGGAAAGTCCTTCCCGGCGACGCATTGGCCCTTCCACTTGGAAGGCACCGGGCCAAGATCGCGGTGGTTGAAGCTCTGCCTCTCGGGCCAGATTCCGGTGTCGATGACTCCGATGACGAGGTCGGAGCCAAAGTCGGACTCTTTAAGGAGCCCCGCGCTGTCGGTCGTCTTCAGGCCAAGAAACTCCGGCGAACGCGTGGTGTGCACTCGCCGCACCTGTTCTGGTATGACGGCGAGGATGTGGGGGAGGGATCGGAGCTTCTCGGCCTCGAAAGACGTGAGCTTGGCGGAGAAGCCATGGAAGACGGTGTCGTACGTGTGGATAATGGACGTGTCCAACGTCGTCGTTTCGTTGGGTGAAGAAGAGATCGAGGAGAGAGAGGACTCGTACCAGTTTTTGTGGGTTGAGAAAATGGATGGCTTGGCTTCTCTTTGGACTTGAACTATGAAAGTCTTTTTACCATTATCATAGGAAGAAGAAGCAAAAGCTAAGGAGAAAACAAGAGAGACGAAGAGAAGGAGAGAGCAAGAGAAAGCCATTAGAGAGTGCTACTTTGGTCTGTTCTGATGAGTGAAGCAAAAACCATTAAAAAGAAGAGTAAAATAAAAAAGTATAAAAGTGAAGTTCTTGTTGGGATCTACTCTACAGAACTTGCTCTTCCCATGGGAAGAGAGTGAGACTTTAGGGGAGAAGAAGAGGAAAGGGAGAAGTTCAATGAGTTATGTAAAATCTAACATGTAATGGTATTTTACATTTTGGGGGAGTGAGTTAATGGCTTTGTTGTGTGGGGACACAAGTGGGTTTGTAAGAAGAGGACTGGATTTTGAAAAGGAAAAGACGTGATTGCACTTTCGGGCCATTGCTGCTGGCAAAAATTTGAAATGTGGGATGTTGGGAACTTCGAAATATGGTAATAGAAACCATAATATAATGTTTATTATGCTATTTTGTCCCATGCCATTTTTTGGATGGAATGTTTAAGCTGTCGCTTTTATCACGTTTCTTAAAAGCAGAATCCATTTTCATTATACTGCTTCTTCTTCTTCTTCTTCTTTTTTAGCCTTTGATTTCAAAACTTTAGTCCCCTTAACTTTTTTTTTTTTTTTTTTTTTTGAAAGGGGTAACTTTATTTGTTGTAGTGGTCATAAATGGCATATGGTCACTCCGACCAAAATGAATGTTTTGAGACAAATGGATTAAAGAAAAAATGAATCCAGAGGGGAAAACACGTCATCTTTCACTCTTACTACAGTTCAAATAATACTCGCAACCCAAGTGGGGAAAACAGAATAGTGCAATTAAGGAGCAATGAATCTATTGTTAATATATTTAAACACCATTTAACAAATATAAGCTAAGATTAGGACCCCCCCAAATGATGTCCCAACGTAGTGGGGTTCCTTGGCAAGCCTGATTGGGAATCCCCCAACCCCACAATCTGATGTGCCACGTATTGCAAATCAATCTAGTAATGTCGTTCCATGACGTCGATTTAATTATGGTCAAGTAATACGCTATTTGGCTTTTTTTGCAGCATTGATCCCTAACTTATTGCTCATTTGTATTGAACTATCTGATCTTTTTTTTTTTCAATTTAGAAATAGGTAACGAAGGCAATCAATTAATAAAGGTGTCAATTTTTTTTTAAAAAAATTTGGATTGATGAGTGTCATACACATGGGGTGCATAGTGGTCATATTATTTGTTCTTAACCCATATTTATTTTTAAAAAAGAATGTTCATTTTTTTATATTTCCAATAAAAACTAACTACAATCTTTAACTTATTAAGTTTGGATTAAACTAGATATATATATATATATATATATATGATTATTGATGCCATTAGTTAATAATCCATATACACGTTATATGTCAATTTTTCTTAAAATAAATTTACATCATTGTTTCTTGGAGTGTCTTTACCAAATCTATTTTTTAATTATAAAAACTAATTGCAAAAAAAAGTACATTGAATATGAGCAAATAGCTCCGGAGTAATGATGCAATTTTATTGTAAACAAAATCAAGGATTAGGTTGTCATTATTGCTGTGAGACGATTAAAGTCAAGGATTTGGTATTTGTTAGGACATTATGACTAATGAGTCCACAGAACATTCGTTTCCATTAGCTGATACTTGTGGTACTTCCCTTGAAGGGGAAGACAGAAAAACAAGTTTATTTTCTGTTTCTTCTTGTTTGCTTTTTTTTTTTAATTGTTACAAAGACTGAAAAATAAGAATACAATAAATCAAGAAAAAAAAATCCATTGAAATGAAAAGTGAATATCTTCCAGCAAAACTTAAAAAGAAAAAAGAAAATTAAAGTGAAGATTTGCGGGTAAAAGCAAGTGCCCATCCCTGCAGGTAATGCACTCGCACATCATATCCAACATGTGGAATCCATGAATACGACATATACTAAATCAAGAAGTAAGAAAAGGGAAATAAATAATTAATAATATATCCAAAGATAATATTACATAACTCCAAATAAACATGATATAATACTATATTGTATTGGACAAACTATGTGAACCCTTTTGACGTCTCTAATATATACGTCTCTCTTCATTTTTATAACCTAGCTAGATATAATGTAGATTTTAATGCTGATTAATTATAGCCTTATTGTTGTTTTCTTCTAACACATATGTATTTACTTGGTCCGTGACCACTAAAATGGACGGTCGAATAAAAGAAAAGTAATAAAGTTTTTATTGGCATACGTGGGCTTTTTGTTGGAGTTTCTGACATTGTATTTAAAAAAAAAAATTCTAAAAAATTCGTACATTAAAACATAGATTGATTTGTGATATTTGGATGCTTTGGGTTTGTGTCGGGGAGTTGTCGTTTTTAAGGCTGATTTTGCATGCTTGTCAATGTGTTCACGGGCTTTGTTAACAATACTAAGCTGATTCATACACACAACTAGTTATGCTTTCGAAATGGACTATTAAGAAAGCGTGAAAAATAGCACCTGGTTTCTGGGGCACCGCTAATAAACTGAGGAACATCCCATATTTTAGTGAAAGAAACTAATGACTTTGTGCCAAAATAATGCAAACTAAGAGGCTTTGGGACAATCGGTTAAACTTTCTTTTTTTTTTTTTTAAGTTTATCTATCCAAAACTATTTGGTATATGTACTTTTTTTTTATTTTGCTATAATTTTGATCAAATTTAATAGTCATGCGTAATTGTAGATAGACCTTATGATAATAAAATTTTGCTATTGTTATATACTTTAATTGGTATATGTACTCTTATATTACATCAAATAATGCAACAAATTAAGTTACAAAATTCTTCTATTACATTGTTGAGTGTTAACTACATTAGGAACTAATATTTGACAATATTTTGTGTCAATAGCCTAGATATAAGGTTGTGTATCAAAATTGTCTACTTTTGATTTGGAAGCACCTCCTTTTTCTTTTCCATAGCACTACATATATTTCTGTCTTCTCTAACTTCAGGAGCGTAGCTTTAGAGAGCGTTATTGAAGTACAGGCAAATGACTAACATATATATCATTAATCTTTCTTATATAGGCTTTAGGTTTTCTTTTTATTGCTTACAAACCAACGTACGGGACTAGAATCCCATCTATTCCGCCAAAAGTATAAGAATATTAGCATGAAATGTGGGCATATCTGTGCTGTGAAAGAACTAGGTGATAGAAGACAGAGATTGAGGAGTTGATAAGAGTCGCAGTCGTCTTGGGTGTTGTGGGCCACAAGAAATCGAATGAATTGGTAAGAGTCGTAGTCGTATTGGGTGTTGTGGGCCACAAGAAATCGAATGAAATTTCAGAATCGGCACTTTCATACTAATATTTTGTTTAGGAACATTGAAAATCTTATCTGGTAGCATATGTAGCGTGGGCAAAATGTGGCAATTACTTGAGAGGGGAGATCTTCTTTGGCCGTTTATAGTGATCAACGAAGATGCAACCTGTAAGGATGGTTAAGTTGGGCTTAGATCTACGTGAGGTTCGAGATGATATTGGTTAAGTCAGTTGTGTTTTAACGTTGGTTTGTAGAGTTTTATGTGCGCACGAGTCTAAATTACTAGCTATTAAGCTGGCTTCACATGGTGATACTAGTCAGGGTGGAGTATTCTTTTGGTGGAATCTGATGCTAAGATTGTTGTTGAAGCTGTAATCTTGGCTAAGACAGTACCTGAATTTTGGATTACTCAACCAGTTTTCCTTTCAGTTTTGAGTCTTTTCCAATCCTTTGAAGGTGTTAGTTTAACCTGGATCCCTATCATGCAGTGGCTCTTTGGGCTTTGTCTAGTTTCAGCTACTTTGATGTAGGGGAATTTGCCCCCAATTAATGTGCTGTTTAGTAAAAGTGGTTCTAATAAACTTTTCAGGTAGGAACACTGTAAAACTCTCACATGTTATAGTAAAAGAAAAAAGTTGTTACAGTGTAAATCTTTTACGTGCTACAGTGTTTATAGTTCTAACCAATAGTTCTAACCATCATGCCAAACATTTAAAACTAAAATTTCGAATAATAAATAAATTATCCCATACTTTGTTTGAGCCAAAAAAAAAAAAGAAAAAAAGAAAATGATGAGTGATGAGTAGAATTAGCAATAGAATTGAGTTCCTGTACTTAAAACGCTATTAGTCTTTTGTTGTAAAGAAGAATTAAAAAAAAGAGTGAATTAAAAAAAAAAAGACTTATTTGTCTTTTTGTCTTCTATATTTTAGTGTTATCTAAGAAGTATATTTAACTTTCTCAAAAAAAAAAAAAAGTATACTTAAGAATTATCAAATGTATAACAAGGGACTGCATTTATAATACACATATTTATACCATTTTTCAGTGAAAAGTAAGTGTTTACTCGAAAAGACCAAAATACCCTATGGAGTAAAAGAAAGAAGATGAAAAGAGAATTCTGTAACATGAATACGGTCCAAAAACTTTATAGCTGGCCTCTTTAAATACACCAGAATAAATTGCAACTTCCTATAACTAATTTAAGCAAGAGAACTGTATAAGGTACAAGTTATAAATAAAACCCCTCTTCAAAAAAAAAAAAGTTATAAATAAAACCACTTATATATATATATATATATATATATTATCTTTAGCTTTATGTAATGACTAATGAGTGGTCAGCGGCCCCTGAGCTAACTTCATATAATATGTATACGCGTGTGAGTTTAGGTGTAGATAAAGGAGAAATAATTGAAGCTACAAAAAAAAAAAATAATAATAATAAAAAAAACATAGCATAAAACTTGGGATTTGGCCTAAGAAGTCTAAGATGGAGTTGGACAAAAAGGTGCTATATAACATACTGCGCATGGCTAGGACAGTTGTCTCTCATCTTTATATCATCATTGAAAATTTTGGAAGCAAATCATAAATAGGGAGTGGACCAGTGTACACTAGGAATATATTGAAATGATCACCATGATTTTCTTTGAAATTTTTTCCTTGCTAAAGTCTTGGTCCTCTTTAGTTTTATGTACACACCTTGATCAGGAACTCAACCAAAAAAAAAATGTAGGGACCCAAATTAACCCATGTTCGTTGTTAGTGTTCCAAGGAACTTCCGGAAACCGGGCCTTGTGTATACGCTCTGGTCTCTTTCTCTTAATTGTTATCAGAATTTTTCGATGGATACGACCCTAAACAGGAGGTTTGTCTCTTGTAACACTAGGTCTTTTATTTCGGTGTCTTGTTTGTACAATCTTATGGTTTAGTGTGCTATGAATTCCCACTTCAAAAAAAAAAAAAATGATTGTCCTCTTAGTCTTTGAATTTAAAGATAGCACCATTTCAACCTTGTTTAGTGTTTACCACTACGGAGAAAATGAAATTAAAAGTAAACATGAGGTTAAAAGAATAGTAAGGTGATATCATAATTAATTTGGTCTTATTTGCGTAACTGTACCAAGTTAGAGCCAAAAGTTCTCTGCAGGGCGTGGAGTGTGGAGCAAGTGTGGGGGGATTTTGAGAAATGGCTTTAAGAAAAAACTTTTTTATACAAATGATTTTTTTTTTTTTTCATCCTGTTGAGGTTTCTTTTCTCACTATAAATTTTTTTTTTTAAAAAAAAAAAAAACTAAAACAGTGTTTTTTGTTTAAAAAAGCTTATTTTTTTAGTGAAAAAAAAAAGTTCATTTTTTCAATTGAAATTTTTTTTTGGCCCTTTTTTTAAATTTCCCAAGTGAAGAATGCAGGTTGAGTAGGTGGGAAAGAAATAGAGATAAGAAGACGAAGGTGTGTATGGGCACATTAGAGGGCCCATTATGAGAACCAGTGTAAAAAAAGTCGGAAGAATGGGATACAGAGGGAAGCTGAAGACTGATAAAAAGTGGGGTCATTACAATTCACATGCAATAAGTGGGAGCTTTGATTATAATTACTTATATTTGTAGTAGTGGCAAAAGAAAGGACATGCATGTGGGCCTCCTCTAGGTTAGGTTTTAAATCATTTCTAAACCTTTTTTTAAGCCTTGTAGTGGAAAGTTCGAGTTTACACTACAAGTTGTAATTGAATTTATTTTTTAAAAGGCTTATTTGTGACAGAAAACAATTATATATTAGATGCTTCAAATTTTTAATGTGAACTCTTGTAAACTGGATCGTTAAATACTAATTTGATCACTAAAACACTATGGTGCAAATTCCCTTTTTCTTTTCTACGATTTCATATAATTCCCTATTACGTAAAGGTAATAATATTATTTTGGAGGTTATGTTGATTGATGTTGTCTAAAACACATTTGTGGAGAAAAAGTTTTTGGGTTGAAAAAGAAGGTTCTTGCATCTTCTGTCCTAATGGTTATCCTTTCCCCTTTGAATTATTGTCATCTAATCATCTTTAATTACTAACTTTTGCAAAACCCTAGATTTTCGAAAGTGATACAGCAAAACTGGCCAGCAAAAAAGAAATAAAAAAGAAATGATTTCTAAAACATAGTTTGGTGGAGTTGGTCTTCAATTTTTCTTTCTTTGTAACATCTATTGGTACTTTACAATGTTGGGATCAATAAGAAAGACTGTTTTTTTTTAATCTTTTTTTTTTTTTAAAGTGAGACTCTTAATTACATGTCTATCTAGCTATCCATCATATTTGGAATGATATTGTTGTCCGTGTATAGACGTTGTTTGAAGGAAGAGTTCCGACTTTAGAGTTTAAACCACATATTACAACATGTGAAGCTCTATATTATAGTATATTTTTATTTTATTTTATAACAAGCGAGAGTTTTATAGTATTTATGGTTTAAACTTTAGCATTTAAACCATTCTTCTAAACACCGTTTAGATCTATCCCGCAAATATGACATAGGAGAACTGCAAGCTAAGTGGTAAGGCCACGCAGAAATGAACTTTGACATGCATTAATTGTACACAAATTTTAAAACAGAGAGGTTTGCTTTTTAGGATATGTTTATTGGTGCTATATTAGTACTTGAAGACCAATACGGGATATTGGTGTGTTTATCATCATCAACTGACTTGATCAAATCCAAAATAGTCATGATATCCACGGACCCATGCATATATTGGAGTGGAGACAACAGTCGAAAACATATATTAAGATGTGGTCAAAGGTGAATTGAAAGAGCACGGATGACTGACCCACATGTTGCTATTTAATTAAGACTAGTTGTTTTCGAATATATAGAATATTGTATTCCCATCTCATCAAAAATCCAGAAAGGCAAAAAAAAAAAAAAAAATTGTGTGACTCTAGTAGAGTGGAAATCCACAATACCAATAATCCTTCAGGTTGCTTTGTGATTTTCTTGGGTGCGCTGGGTGTACCTCGAAAGGGACTCAGACGCTCAAGTCACACAACAATAAAAGAATAACAAACTTTAGATTGGGATAAAAGACGTCAAAATTAAGCAAGTATAACAATGAGCCAAGATTTATTGATAGGGTCGATTTTATTTTTTTATTAAGATTATACTAGCACATAGAGAATTATTAATTTAAAAAGATCAAGTTTAATTTATATTGATACCTGCTATCTTAAAATTAAAACCACAAAAATATATATATACATATATATATATATATATATACATTGAGTATATAGAAAAGATAACGTACACATTGTTTTACTTTTTCTTATTGGGTAAATGAACGGGGTCAAAGACCCACACGTTGTTTTACTTTAATAGTTACACCATCAATTAGTTATCTCTTGAGACGTTTCTAATCATTTGTTATTTCTGACAAAGTGCCCCGTTAATCCCTCTTATAGAGATTTGAGACATCAATACGTGACCTCTTAATCTCTTACATACCTCAAAATTCACAGTAACATTTTTGGGTTCGAAGTTTGAAGTTAGTCCAAAAGTTAAAAATGGCATATGACGAAGCCCAAAATCCTTAGTTGTTGGTTTTGGGTGAGAGTATGTCAAATTTGCTTTGCCCAAATGCATTGCACCTACTCCCCCCGGAAATTAAAGCCAATTGAACACGTTTCACTTTGAGAAAATCACATGTTATATTATACTTTTAAAAAATATATTTATTTATGTTACATTATCATTTAAAAAATTATGCTACACTATCATTTAATACTCTTGAGATTATGATCCAAAGGAGAAAATAGTAGGATGTTTGGTAACGCAATTAGAACTACAAAATATAGTTCTAACTAACTTTTACTATAATGTTTTTCTTACAAAATTTGAAGTAAAAGTTGGTTGGAATTACATGTTGTAGTTCCAACTGTGTTCTGCCCTAAGATGTTGAACTAAAGCATTTTAAATTTTTAAGTGATATGAAAATATTATATGATTAGTTAGATATTATTTGAGACACGATTATAAACTGAGAACTTTTGCAAAAGAGGTAATAGGCAAATAGAAAAATTTCCTAAACACAGGAATTTTAACCGTCAATTACCGCACGTTGACGTGGCCGCAATGAAAGAACAAAGTTTCCCAAAACGGTAAGGGAATTTCATCTATTGATTGCCAGTGACATTCTAATTTTGTACTTAATTGCCTTTCCCATTTGTCCAGAGCAGATTCTAAAGATCTGATTATATCCCGCTTCTTTTTGTAATATATTATATAATTACATTAGTGAGGCTTAGACAGTGGCTTAGAAATAGAAGTGAAAAATTAAGATCTCTCATAATCAAATCTGGTTTCGTACGACCGATTATTTAAAGAACCATAATACTCGTCTAAATTTTGAACACTATATGATACACATCAATAGAAATTTGTTTTTCAACTCAGAAACCCATATGCTATATCAAAAAGTGAGAGACTGCTCCCTTCAAAATAAAAAAGAAAAGATAAAAAAATTTAATTTTGATTGAAAAACAGAAAACTTATTAGAGTGAAGTATGTATATATAGGATATGTGTATTATAAATAACGTGGAGATAATCAAGAGAAACAAATAGCCAACTTTCCTTTTCTGTTTTCGGAGAATATAAAGTATTATTCTGAAAGGGAAATATTACAGCAAATGTAGTAAATTTTCAATTATATATACATGATATGGGCACAAATTATAGGGTCTGAATTAGAGACAATTTTTACCCAGAAAAAAAAAGAAGAAGATATAGACAATCAATTAATTAACAGTAATTGATTGGACATTGAGTTATCATCTCTTACATGCTGCAAGTCAACTTTTTCTTACCTTTACAAAAAGACTTAGAGATATGTCTTTGATTTGATCTTAACAAGCATGTAGTTTCACATATAGACATATATAGCCTCACCGCCTAACTCCATCATAAGGATAGGTTTGCAGACAAATATTTCTAAATTTTTATGCTTACGGTTCAATCCCACATAATTTTTATTTCTTATTTATAAAATGATATATGTTCTACTATGTTTGTTTTTTTTAGGAAAAAAAAAAAAAACTCCAATCGGGTATAAAAGGATTTTTAAGAATTCAAAAGGACAACAGTAATTCCGGATTATCCGGCCAGTTGCCTTAATTTGGACATGGAATCCAAGCTCCAAAGATTGCCATAACAAATAAAAGAAAAGGAAAGTCAAAACACCAAAACCAAATCCAACGGCTTTTGATCAAGTCAGTACCTTATATCATCAATCTCAACCGTTCGTTCAGCCAAAAAGGGGATAAAAAAACAAAGAAACCCTAGCTACAGCAAGCTCATTATCAATATATTTAGAGTTCATCACTACACTTATTATAGTTTCACATTCTTTTCTATTTCATTGCTCAATCCAATTTGTTCTCTTTTCTTCTCGAATGGCAAAGCAAACCAGAGGCCGCCAAAAGGTTGACATGAAGACTATAGCCGATGAAAACAAACGTCATGTGACGTTCTCCAAGAGGAGAACAGGCCTCTTCAATAAAGCCGCCGAGATAAACATTCTCACCGGTGCCGAAACCGCAGCTATTGTATTCTCTAGGCACGGAAAGGCCTACACCTTTCAGACTCCGGGTGCGAAATCCCTCGTTGAAAACTTTTTCGTCGACCGGAACAACTATTTGGCGCCAGCGCCGCCGGCAGACGGTCACTGCGGGGAACTGCAGTGCTTGAAGGAAGCGTTGAGCATCCATGAGGAGGAGAAGGAGCTTTACGAGATGAGTTCGACGATGATGAAGGGGGACAGTGGTGGGGGGCGCGGATCATTAGGGTTAGGGTTTTGGTGGGACCGTCCGATTGAGACTATGGAGATGGGAGAGCTGGAGATGTTCAAGGAGGCGCTGGTGAAGCTGAAGAAGAAGGTAGCGGAAAGAGCGGAGTCGATGTTGAAGGTGAGAAAGGCAACGCCGTTTATGTCGATGACGAATAATGGCGGAACCCTAGTAGGGTTTGGTGATGAAGAGATTGGGGTGGAGGACTATCTCGTCGACGGCTGTAGTGGTGGTAGTGGTCAAGCTGTAGATCATGGGCCGACGCATTTGCCGTCGTCATAGATTTGACAATTAATCTTGACTTTATAAAATGTTAATAATTATAATATTATTTTTATGTTTTCTGAATTAGTATATGTAGTTTCTGAATTTCATCATCATTTGATTAATCACGGTTTCTAGGTTTGGCATTAAACCAGTTTGATTCGACGTAGCTTATGGTTTAGTCTGAAAAAAACATTGGTCACTTTCTTTTAATTTCTACAATCACAGGAAAGAGTCTATATCAGATGTGCTGTTCGGTTAATTTTCTTTATAATAGATAATAAAAGAGATTAACTTATTAATAGTTTTCGTACATCTTCATAGATTTACATATCATGTTTGTTTGTCTACTTGCGCCTTGTTTTTCTCCAATATCAAGCCGAAAGATCTTCTCATTTGCATATATATGCAATATGAACACATTTCTTTTCTCTGTTTTGTTGATCGACGTCACGTGCATGTTTTCTTGTACGCGTCTCAGCCTCTGTGTGAAGAAGATCAAGTACTTATATATGTTCTATCTTGCTTCATTAAGTGATGGATGGTTTACAGCCAGAGGCCGAGCGGAGAAATTAATCAGAGGACAGAGGCGGGGGCTGGAGAAGGGGTGAAATACAATTTTAGGAGGGTAAAATATAAATGTTATAAAATTTTATAGACGTAAAAAAAATTCAAAGACGATTGTTCATCCTTGTCTAAGTTTGCTCCTAATTACAAGGTACTTTTTTATTGCTCGTGTTGCTAGTTACTAACTAACAAGCATAAAACCTACTGGGAAAATTAAATATGATTCCTAGTGGAAAAATCAAGAATAATTATTAAATTTGATAATGGGCAGCGTTTTGATCATCTTCAAATCAATATTATTATATTCTTGAACAAGGAATCATCCAGACTACTGTTGCAGCTGCTCATGAAATTAAAGGTCCAGAAAATATATCCAGAAATCAGGTACGATTTAAGAATGCATACTGAAATGAAATCCATGATCAAGTGTTCAAAATTAAAATAAGCAAACTCTTATGCGTGTCGACCACACATATTAATTCAATTCTCAAAGGTAAACATTAATTGGAATACTAGTAAGTTTTTCCCATATGTAGTACCATGTACTAAGCCCTCTTATATATCCCGACAATGATGGCTTGAACACCATTTGGATCCACAGCCATAGCAAAATTCATTCCCGCACCTGAAAATATAACAAATTATCACTTAAAGTCCAGTTTTTTGCACATATAAACAATGCAATCAAAGTACAAATTAGTTTGCATATTATTTGACCAATCTTATGAAGATCAAAAGTAATAGCGAAAATTTAAATTTATACAATTTTCTTTATGGCAGTTTTAAATTTATTTTCAATTTTAAAAAATTTCTTGATTTTTAGTAGACGGTAATTTATTTATAATTTGTATTTATATAGAACCTGATTATTTTTTTCTATTAAGAAATGCTCTCTCTTTTTTTTTTTTTAAAGGGAAATGTTCTTTTTTTCTCTTTTTATTTTCTCCTCTATTTTTTAATAAAAGTACCTTTATATAAGCCCCTCTACACACGCCCCAATATTCTCCCTATATGTTCATTTGATATTTCATCTTTAGAAAACTTGTTCGGTTCGAAAAATAAAAAGAAAAATAGTTTTAAAAAAATCACAATGGATGCCTAAAATATCCAATTAATCCAAATTCTTCTCCCATCAAAAATATCAAATATAAGAGTACTCAAACGTTAATCAATGAAAAATTAGACAAAGCATTAATAATATATACATAGATTAACCTAAAAGCTGACCTGCATGAAATGTGCATACAGCCTGAGCTCTTCTCAACAAAGAATTTGCAAGCAGGACACCTCCTCCAATTCTTCTTCTCAGCCAGCTCCATCACCATTTTATCTTCTCTCTCCGATCCAACATTCCTCTTCAACACCTGAAACGCCCTGCAATCACTTCCTTGATGCCACGGAACGTTACACTGAGCACAAAACAACTTATGGCAATGAGGGCACTCCGAAATGGTCACAAACTCATCCCCATCGACCACCATCATAGCAGAACACTCCTTAAAAGGACAGTAAAATGTCCTGTGATTCGACCCAAAAACCAGGGACTCACATAAAGCATCTTGCCATCTCTCAAACACCTCTTTCGGGACAAGAAAACGACAAAGTTCTGGCTCCAAAACGCCACTACATTTGGGCTCAGGACATTTTACCACTAATATGTTTTCCTTGATCTTTGTGGATACGTATTTCCCAATGCACTCAGAGCAAAACGAATGAGAGCAGTTGTCATTTCTGAACATTTCTTCGGTTGTTTTGGCGTCCATGCAGATTACACAAAAGGCTAGGATTTGAGTAGAAGTAGCAGAAGATTGACCGGTTTGTATTTTTGTTGACTTTCCCTTCAGATTTTCTATCTGAGAAGTGCTAAAACAATCTTTATTAGTCTCATGATTTCTTGTTCTTGATGATGAAAATGTTGCTGATATGAGGGCTTCTTGGAGGGTCAATGCTTCTGCGTATTTTTCATCTGAGATTGGAAAGATTTCCTCGTTGTCAAAGAGAGCTGAGAAGTAGAAATCATCAACCAGAACGTCGTTAGAGCTTGATGATCCTGCCATTTTTTGATATTTTTTATTTTTTGATATTTTTTTTCTGTTTCGGTTTTTTGGGTGTCTTGTTTAATTTTTATATTCATGCACGCTTTATGCTAGGGATTTGGAGAGTCTTTACTAGTGTTTGGGAATCTTAACGTTGGACTAATTATGGGTCATTGGAATCGTCGACTCTCATAAGTGCGTTTGTGGAGGAATAGTAAAGAATATTTTTCCCTATGCATGACTATCAATGGTAAAGAATTTGACGGGCTTGGGTCCTCCTATCTCAATGATGATCTGCTTCAAAAGATGAATGGAGAGAATAAATGCTTATATCTATTTACAACTCTTGCAACGCCTAATTAATTTAGGTCATTAATCTACATACTGTGGCTCTTATAATATATATATATACATTTATATTGAAATTGGGAGTGGGGTTAACTCCACACTTTGTGACATAATGATACACTTTGTGAAATAATGATATACGTTTGTCATTTTACTTGTTTTTATTATAGGGCATGTGGCATGGTGGTTAGAACCAATGGTTACAACTGTAAATACTGTAGCATGTGAAAGCTTTACATTATAGTAACTTTTTCCTTTTTATTGTAGCATGTGAGAGCTTTATATTGTTCCCAACTGAAAAATTAATTAGAACCAACTTTGACAAACAAGTTATTAATGTGGACCCTGGGTGGATGATCAAGGACAGTTTTGGGGGCTGTTTCGAAGAGAATAAAGGGCAGGTTAGGGATTTAGTGGGTGGTGAGTGGAGACCGATGCAGCCAATGTTTGCAATAGAGCCAAATAATTCATGTTTCCAGTCGCAAGCTCAAGATAGCAGCGGCAATGTTTGCCACGCCTCCCGTTAGGAAATGGGATAGCCCATTTGTTAACTAAACATACTTTTTTTTTTCCCGTTAATTTCATTTGGCTTGATGTTTTGCCAAAGTTTATTAGTTCTTGTAATAACTGATTTTCTCAAATGGAATAAAACTTATTTTCCCTTAATTTAAAAAACCAATAAAATATCTTTTACATAAGTTCGGATTTAGTATTAATGAATACTCGTTTGTATAAACGTAACACATTAGATATAGCTACCCAAGTCAAAAAAAAAAAAAAAAAAAAAAAAAAAAGAAGCTAATGCAGCCCAATTGGACTGAAAATACTACTAACATCTAGTAAACTTCATTTGTCAAGTCTGAAAGTAATGGACTCTTTTTTAATAATTCGCATAATAATTGAACATCCCATAAAAAAAAAGAAAAAGAAAAGGGGTGAACATCAACAAAATTTGCACAATTAGGTAGTTCATTTAGCCTAACTACATATCGCATAAATCATGATGTTAGCAAGCACGCATATCTTTGTAATATTCTATCTCTTTCTCTCTCTAAGTGAAACTTTCATTTGGTAAAGCAAAGGAGAGTCAAACAGGCAACTCAGAAATTTAGAAAACATAAGAAGGCCAATCTAAGGACATGCTTACTATGCACACGCGAAATATTGCACCTCACGTTATAATACATATAATTACCACAATAACGGAGACTTTAGGGCCATGATCAGGACCTATCAGGACCTAAAAAGATTGGCCAAACGAATGGCAAAACAAGCTACCCGCTAATCTGCAGAACTTCATACCTTCTCGAATGCCAACAAAGTAGTCAACAATTTGATTGAAACAAGAGCATCAAACACACAGCCAAAGATACTACTAAAAACTAGATTTTTAGATACAATAGCTTTTAACAAAACTTTTAGTTATAACATTGTGACTGATGTGCATTTAGTCACAAACTTTAGTTCAATTTTTATTGTGACAAACTTTCAGCGACAAGGTTTTTAGTTATGAAAACATTTCACAACTAAAAACTAAAAACTCTATTGGCCAAAAGTTGTTGTTGT